>HG992321.1:8750000-10000000 GCA_905220615.1 Tinea trinotella | reverse complement strand
CGAACTATCGAATTCCTCGGATTATAGAGTATTGCCTAAGACCCTCTATAGTCCGTTTTTTTATTCAAAAGATTACATTGTAATCCGACAAATCACAAATGGTGGCGCATACAAGTTGTATCCTGTTCAATCATGCATTATCTACATTAGCGAAGATAGACAAAAAATATTTAATAATAAAAGTCATGTCAGCATAAAGGCCACCCCCTTTAAACCGGCCCCTGGATTAGCCAGGGGCCAGATTACCGGTAGTCCACTGTATTGTATCTAATTGTGACGCCTCAGTAGGCAAGATCCTGACATCACCCTATTGTTTCTTCTGCTAAATTAAACCTAATATCCGCAGGAGAATCTTCTAGAACGTAATCCAGAGGAGGTTCCCGACGAGGCTTCCATCGCAGAGTCTCTGCCAGAACAAGATATACTCATTCAATCCGTCTGCGAGACTATGGTGCCTAAATTAGTAGCTGAAGATATACCTCTGCTGTTCTCTCTGCTCAATGATGTATTCCCGAATGTTGGGTATACACGAGCTGAGATGACTGGTGAGTATATTTAGTTTTTTTTTTAATTGGGACTGACACAGTCCACGGCTGCCTCAGTCGCTGTTCGTCACCATCACGGCCATTTTTTGTTATAAACAGACACCGTAAATGAAAAAAAAAAACAGAAAGCTGATAATAAATTTATCACTCGTTTTTTTTCTGTTAAGATGTAACATCTGATTTTAATTTAACCAATGGGTAGGTTCAAGAGTGTCGACGACCAGTCACTTTACTGGCTAACGGTGCTTTATCACTCTTCGCTCTTTGCTTCATGTTATAGCATAAGAAGAACACATTATTGTGAAACAACGTTTAACCTCGACTTCACTGACTCGCCTTCCTCCAAGAGCACAGAGTCCTGCCAAAAAGCCGTGACAATGTCGGTCTTACTACAAAAAATATTTAAAACTGTTTTCAATATTTGTATTTTATATACAAGCGCCATTTTGTGATACTAAATTGACATAATACCTATCTATTGCTCGTCTAATCTAAACAATTTCTGTATCTTATTTTATAGGTCTTAAGAATGAAATTCGAGCTGTTTGTGCTGAAGAGTTCCTTGTATGCGGAGAAGGCGATGAGCAAGGCGCTACTTGGATGGATAAGGTAATGTTTAAATTCCAAAAGCAGTCATGGTCTATATCTGTTTGGGGTTCAAACAAATATAGACTTTGTAAAGAAAATCTATATATTGATTTAATAATTTTAAAGAAAATCTCCTAGGTCCTTAAGCAATGAATAAAATAATAATTAATTAAAATTTACTAAACGAGTACTACAAGTATACGAACGAGTACATCTTGTCCGTTTTGACATTTGCCCGCCCATAAAGTTTCGTAAAGAATTGCAATTACGTCAAAAGTAATAATTGCTGTACTTTATTGTCAATAGTGACGTACTGCCGTAAAATTCGAATTTTAGCAAACAACCATTATTATTTTTTGGTATTTTATAAATTATCGCATCAAGAAAGCTGGGTTGCCTATAGTGCCCATAACCTTGTATGAAGAGAATTGTGGATGCGAGGGAGTTGTGTCAGGATCGTGGCAAAAGGCGGGACAATTTTATTGATTGATTGAATATTTTAAATTGGTGTGGTAGATAAAATATCTCCTGGTTTTATTCCACTTAAAGGCAACAATCTATCTTTGATATTAATAAACTTCACTACCACTACACCGCGGTGGCCAATTTGATTGATTGATTAATGCGTTTAGTTTATATGAACCGATGTTTATTTTATTTGCCTAGTGCCCATAACCATAAAGCTTGTATGAGGAGAATTGTAAATGTGAAGAAAGCAAGGGAGTTGTGTCAGGATCGTGGCAAGTGGCGCTACATTGTCTCTGCCTATCCCTGTGAGATAAAGACGTGACAATTTGTTTTAATTTGTTTGTTTTAATCATTGCTTAAGAAACTGGGCGTTAATCGTCTTAACCATATGTATGAAAGGTAAAGGAAAATGTGTATTTTATGTATTGCACTTTGTTTGAGAATAACACAAACATATTTCCATAATATTTTATTTGCCTAACATAACATGTCATTTATATTTATTTAACTCAAATTAAAACTACATAATCAATACTAATAAACTTTTTTTTTAATATAGTAGATTCAATCACAAACTATATCATCAATATTTCCGATATTTTTTCTTCTAAAACCCGTATTCTGTACAAAGATTATAGTTTATACTTTGAAATATAATTCAAGATCAATAATTTCATAAAAAATCTCTGCCAAAGTGACGTTTCAGGGGTAGTAAACATTTTTCTAGACGAATGCCGGAACTCGAACGTATAAAAGATATTTTTTATATTTCTATACTAAGCTACTAAAGTGCCTTGTATCTTAGAAATAAATATAAATAAACAGTAGGGACGCAGCACTAGGGACTCTCAACATAAATCGATTCGTACCGAGTATTTTTTTAAAGAAATTTATATGTATTATTATATATTACTATGAAAAAATGTTTTAATGTTCATATTGTTTAGAAGAGCCAAATATTCAATTGCCAGTATCATAAAGTTACACGATTATATTTCATGCAGTTATATTTTATTTTTGGCTCGCATTGCACACTGTTTTAAAGCAGAAAACTATGCAGTATTAGAAGTAATAAAAAATATATATTTACACAAATAAAAATATACATCCTTGAGATAAAAAATGTATTTTCTGTACTAGGAAAAACTGTATGTATGACAAGAAACAGTTCCTTCCTAAAATTACGAATAACTATTAAACAAAAGATTTTATTCTCCATTTTAAGACAAGCATACCTTTTCAACATGCTATAGAACGTTTCTACAAACTACACATATAAAGTTGGAGCAATTTTTAAATCTCGAATTTTATTTCAGAGTAAATTATTCTTCGACTGGTAGATTTTCTCAGCTCAAACCGAGTTAGTATTGGTACAGTCAGCATCAGATATATCTGAGCACGCAAAGTGATCAAAAGTATCCAATCATTTAACCTGATCATAAATATCTACACACATTAGTTGTCATAATGATGTGAGCATTCAATGCGTCAAAAATATCTACACACGCAAATAGTCAAAAATATCTACACACTCATAAAATATGTAATATTTTAAAACATATTTACTGAATTGTCTGTTGACATATTTTTGACAAGTGAGTGTGTAGATATTTTTGACTAACTGATTGTATAGATATTTTTGACGCATTGAATGCTCACATTAATATGACAACTAATGTGTGTAGATATTTATGATCAGTCTGAATGTATAGATACTTTTGATCACTTTGCGTGCTCAGATATATCTGATGCTGACTGTACTACGGGAAATCTATGATTTTTATATTGAGACGCGTTATCTGACACCGACTTGCCTAATGGCAAGCAAGGGGAGGTTCAAGCAAGAGTGTCGACGACTGAAAAAAACTGCCTCAATCACCGCTACTATGCCGGCCTTATGAAGAATAAAGTAAATCAAATTGTCACGCCCTTCTCCCACAGGGATAGGCAGAGACAGTGGAGCGCCACTTGCCACGATCCTGATACAACTCCCTGGCTTCCTTTACATTCACAATTCCCTTACAGCGGGGTTGGGTTGGCGAGTTAAAACGAATATCGTCTCTCGTCGGCGATTGTTAAAATAATAAAAGCTAGGCTAAATCCAATAAAATGAAACTATTAATCGTTGTGACGAATATCGTCTGTGCGACGGTTCATTTTATCCTTATCATCAATAGTCTCATTTTGGTGGATTTAGCCTAGCTTTTATTATTTTGCCAATCGTCGACGAGAGACGACTATCGTTTTAACTTGCCCAACCTAACCCCGCAGGCTATATGGTTAATAAAATCAGTAGTGGTGATATATCGATGGTATTGTTTGTGATAAATAATAGTATTTTTATATAGTTTTGTATATATAACAATACGTTTCCATGCTAACTTGCTAACATCCCGTAGCGCAAGGCGTCATCGCGTGCTCAACACAGCACTTGGATCGAGAAGGTCAGTCACCCAATGGTGCCTCTCACTCATTTAGTGTTTTGTCTCTCGTCTTTGTCCTTTTTTTTTGTTACACACACATTTTAGTTTCCTTTTCAAAATATAGTTTTCTGTATGGCAATTTGTATTTTTCTTGCTACTTGCACTGGTAGATGTTTTCATTTCGCATTCATTCAGGTACTATTTCCTTTACTTAAAAGTGAAATTGTCGCTCGAGACCTGCTTTTCAAAACATCTTCCAATACAATCCGCCTAAAATTATAGACTTGAAGATATTTACTAACGCGACATCTGACCTTTACTTGCCTGACCTTGGAGTACAAGTCGGGCGCTGAAAATTTCACTCAATTTACTACTCCAGGCCATCTGTTCGACTTTTCACGCTTTTTTGGGTGCAATTTCTCTCATTTGGCCCTAATAAAAAAAACTGGCTGCATGGCATTTGTAATTTCTTTTATTAAAACGCGACCTTACCTTACCTAATTGTAACCAAGGGAAGATCAGGATCGCACTTCAGCCTAACATCAGGCGGGGTGTTAATTAATAATGTCTCAGTTATCGTCGTCATGCCAGCCAGAAAATTGTTGACATATTTTTGTATGGTAGTTTGATATTTTTATTTGAAGTTATTTGTTTATTTTTCTATGATAAATTTAGTACTTGTGCTTGTCTTAGCTTTTATGTTTTTATGTCGTGTGCAATTATATATGGTAAAGTATATTATTAACTATTTTCACTAACCTACTAATTATTATTCTTGACTTATCTTCGATCTTATGTCATATTTTTTTTTATTGTGACTCGTCATCTGACAGCACCCCGCTTGATGTTAAACTGGAGTGTAGTCCATGAATGGATGTCACTGCTACTACAATTCAATAACTGTGAGTAGCAGTCGCATCCACTATGCCGGCCTAGTTGGAACCGGCAACTTACAAGCTGATCCCGAAACGCAACCAAATCACTTTACGGTCTTGTAAGTGGTGGTACTACCCCGGATCGGCAGGCTGGGTACCACTGCCTACCACTTTTTGACAACCTGACCCGAAGCAATCCAAGCAAAACAAGAATGTATCTCTTTTTTTTATTAACAAATATTTGCTCCGACCGGGAATCGAACCCGGGACTTTACGCGCAACAAACCAATCGCTGACTGTTCGTCCACGCCGTCGTCATATTAGATACACAATTGCCGTTCAAAAAGCGTCGACATAAACAAGTCCGAATTAATGTTGGACTTGCATTTGTTCTCAGTCCAAAATGACATATGTGACTTTACATTTGTGATAAGTTTACACTTTAAAACAGTATGGTAAGGTTCATTTTACAATTCACATTTAATTCACTTACACAGTTTATATCAGTGTAAGTGAATTCTGACACGCGGACACTTTTATGACATTATTTAGTATGGAACTGTGTATCTATTCTATTAAAAATATATGATCGATCACTTAAAATAAATCGTTTAATTCAAAGTAATAATTATAAACGTATGCGTAGGTTCTACAACTATATCAAATATGCAAACTGAATCATGGTCTAATGATGGTTGGTCCATCTGGAAGTGGCAAGTCCACAGCTTGGAAGGTGCTGTTGAAGGCGCTTGAAAGGTAAAATATTTATGTTATTATAAAGTACGTCAATTCAAATATCCGTATCAATCTGTCGTCTTGCAAACGATATTTAAACAAAATATTAGATTCGTCAGTTTCTTTTTTTTTTTCATTTCTATACCAAGCTACAAAAAAAACTTGTATTATAGAAAAAAGACTTCCAAGGTATAAATATTTAAGATACATTGTTACCGGCAAGTAGTTTGTTTGCGTGACTATTCGTGATTAATAATGTTCTGTCGATTTTTCTAGATTCGAGGGCATCGAGGGAGTTGCTCATGTCATCGACCCGAAAGCCATGTCGAAGGAAACCTTGTATGGTGTACTTGATCCTAACACTCGTGAATGGACTGACGGTCTATTTACTCATATACTTAGGTAAGATTTTGATTGTAAATTTGTCTAATAGAATATAGACAACTTAATTTAGTAGGCCATGAATTAGGTAGACCTGATGGTAAGCAAGAGCCGAAGACCATTTCTCTCGCTCTCAGTATTCTGGCCAGGGGTTTTTTTTACGTTTCGCTTGTAGGATTCAAGCTTTCAAGAGAGGGGAACACACGGGGTAGTAAAGTATTCCGCGTATCAATTTTACAACAATGAAACGACACTTCAAACCATTTAGACTCATTCGACAGAGTGCCGAAGCTTCTCCAACCTTTGCGGGTATCGTGGGAGTAAAGTAAAGAGTAAAGCACGAGGTATTAACAAAGGGAAAGAGATCCTATTTACTCGCCAATTATAATTACAATAATACAAACAGTACAATTATATGATTTAAAATTTGAATATTAAAGTAATAAGACTAAGCTATAAGTTTTTTTTTTTTCACAGAAAAATCATTGACAACGTTCGTGGTGAAATCAACAAACGTCAATGGATCATTTTCGATGGTGACGTAGATCCGGAATGGGTTGAAAATTTGAACTCTGTGCTCGATGACAATAAATTGCTCACGTTGCCCAATGGTGAACGGTTGTCTTTGCCACCTAACGTGCGGGTGATGTTCGAGGTGAGTGTTAATTCATCAAATTCAATCATGATCAGCAAGAAGGCGTCCACTGCTGAACATAGGCCTTCAAGAAATTATATTTAGTTAAGAATAAATATAATTAGTTTTAAGAAAAATTTGAAGGTAGATGTTAAAATACTTTGTTTTTATTTTTTTAAGTTACCATGGGACTAACATGATCAAATAAGGTTCATGGTCCCTAAATAAATATGAATTTTAAAAAAAGTATAATATCATGAGATCCATGGCTTTAACTCATTCTCTATGTAAACACCTGTATATATTTTTAGGTGCAAGATCTCAAATACGCAACCTTAGCTACTGTATCGCGTTGCGGCATGGTCTGGTTCTCGCAAGATGTGCTCTCTACCGAAATGATCTTCGAAAATTATATTATGAGGTAAAATATTGGTATTTTAAACATAGCAAACTGGCCTGCTGGTCAAATTTTACGCTATTCAATTATATTGAACAATGTTTAGCTTTTGAATGGTTGAGAAGCTTACTACAAAAAAAATCTTTTAAAGAATATTCAGTCTTATTTCCTATCAAAGAATTTTATTCATTCACGACATCTCACCTCGACTCGCCTAAGGGTAAACAAGAAGAGGTCCAAGGACGCCGACATGTTTGCTGTTAATCGGAGACATCTTCAAGAAAGCTGGGTTTCCTAGTGCCTAGTTGCATAGAGCTAGTGCATGAAAGTAATTGTAGATATTAGGAACGCGATGGAGTTGTATCAGGCTCGTGGCAATTGGCGATCCGTTATCTTTTCCTATCCTGGAGGGATCATTCGCTATCTTTTGTCACTAGGTAGAGTAAATTTTTTTTTTACAGATTGAAGAATATTCCTCTGGAAGATGGTGAGGAGGATTCCTTCAGTATCGTGGTTGCAGCGCCCTCTGCGGGTGGGGATCAGAATTCTGTTGAAAATATCCTTTCACCAGCATTGCAGGTATTTTATCATACTAGACCGGCATGGATGTGACTGCTACTTACAGTTAATTGACTGTAGTAGCAGTTACCTGGACCGCACTTTAGCCTAACGTTCGGCGGGGTGCTGCCATATATTATTCACAAAAATAACTTTTAATTATTCGAGATAATTGTTTTTCTTCACCAAAAGCTACTAAAACAAAAAAGTTACAAATATAAACGAAAAAAAAAAACAGACCACTGATCGACATTTACTACTAAACTCCAAGACCATAATGTGACGAAGTCACGTTTATTGTGACTCAACGTCTGACCTCAATCCAAGAGTCCGACATTCCGACGATTGAAAAAAACCGTATCCACTATGCCGGCTTAAGGTGCTTCTTCACGTTGCGAGCTTACTATCTATCAGCCAATACCGTGTCTAAAAATGTATAACTTAAAAAAATATGTTTCAGACCCAGCGTGATGTAGCTCATATATTGGCTCCACTGTTTGGTGGTGATGGAATCGTGGTCAAATGTTTAGAGCGTGCAGCTTCTCTTGATCATATTATGGACTTTACCAGACACCGTGCGCTCTCGTCATTGCATTCTATGTTGAACCGTGGTGTGAGGTAAGTTGAAAAAATAAACTATTGTTGTGAAACTTATCTTTAGCATTACTACTTAAATTTATTTTTATTAGATTATTGTCTTGTCTATCTTTTAAAAAATGTATGTAAACGATAAATAGTCTCAATATTTTAATATTTTCCCTTGGCCGGCAGTGACAGCGACTGAGGCAGCCGTGAACTAACTCGCTTTTTTCAGTCGTCACTCTTGGACCTTCTCTTGCTTATCATCAGGTGGGTCAAGGTCAGATGTGTCACAATAAAAAAAAATGGTGTGACTGAACATGACTGACATGACTCCTCGCTTTCTTCACACAGACTAAACAATCTTTAGCGGAGCATTATTCCGCTAGTTAGAAAAGGAAAGGATATCTACAGTACGCACATAGGTCGCCGATCTTTTGACAAGTCTGCCGATCCAAGGTAGTATCACCATCTTTAAGAGTACAGACTGTGAAGTGGATGCGACCGCTGCTTGTAGTTATTTTAAAGTGTTGTCATATGTGGAGGCATAATAAAAAAAATATGGTAATACACACCCGTTATACCCGCACTGGGCGGGGGAAGCATCTGCATTTTGTCGACCGAATCGGCAGTCTATATAAAAAGTTCGGTGCGTCTTTTCTTTGTAGAACTATTGACAAGTGGAATGCTTTGCCAGCCCATGTATCTCCATTCTATAACCTTAGATTTTTCAAGCGATGCGTGAAGAAGCAACTTTGGCCGGTATAGTGACGGCGACAGGGGCAGCCGTGAACTAGCTCGGTTTTTCAGTCGTCGTCACTTCTTGCTTATCATCATGCGGGTAGTAGTCAAATGTCCTGTCACAATAATGATAATAAAAAGATACTTTCTTAAGTTTTAATAAATTTTCTAGAAATATTCTTGGATACAATCGTCAACATCCTGACTTCCCAGTGACGTCTGATCAATTGGAAGCGTATGTGCCCAAGTGGTTGGTTTACTCGTTACTTTGGTCATTCGCCGGTGATGCGAAACTTAAGGTAATTTTTATTCACATCATTTTATATTTTCGTGAAATAGACACTATGTGGAAATCTAAAAAATCCAAGGATACAGACCGTGGAGTGACTAAGTCGCGCTTCGAGATAAACTTGTAAGTTACCGGTACCAACTAGGCCGGCATAGTGCACTAATAGTATTCTTCATTCATGGACTGCACTTCAGCTTAACATCAGACAGAGTACTGTCATATGTCGAGTCACAATATAAAACCTCAGCTAAGATAATTTCACAGCAGGGGTTTTCAAAGTGGGGGCGCGCCACCCAGAGGGCACAAAAGAAGGCGTGGGCCTCTAGTATGGCTAAGGACATTATTTATACGCCCTACTTGCACTGCTAGTCCTTAAATTTGTGAATTATCAAATTTGATTAAATATATTTTTTGTATAGATTTAGAAAGCAATAAAAAATACTTTGATTTTGAAGGGTTTTTCTGTCTTTACATTTGGATAGTAACGCAAAATCATTATTATATCAATAACAGAATATATCAAAGATACATATTTAAACTTTTCGTTTTATTTTAGGATCGCAACGAGTTGGGTGATTTCATTAGATCAGCAAGCACAATGCTTCTCCCTAACTGTGGACCAAATCAACATATTATTGATTTCGAGGTAAGAAATGCCATTTTCTTTTTAATCTCTTATTTTTAAATTGTTTATAGCTTCATGTTTCTTATTTACAATATTAATAAATAAATTTCGTATGAATTAAAAAAAATATATGCGGCTTACTATCGCGTTTATTTTGGTTTTGATTTTACAATAGTAAGCCGCATAGAATTTGTTTAATTCATTTATCAATGTTCGCGCAAAATCTAAAAAAAATACTATATATATGCCAGGTATCAATAACTGGTGATTGGGTACCCTGGTCAGCGAAGGTGCCTCAAATCGAAGTGGAAACACATAAAGTGGCAGCTCCTGATGTGGTCGTCCCAACACTAGACACTGTGAGACATGAAGCGCTTCTTTATACATGGTTGGCTGAACATAAACCTTTGGGTAAGCGTTTTTATACATTCTAATAAAGCAGGTGCCCTACCTCTCATTAGACAGTGGGGCTTGTATGAAGAGAATTAAGGTAACCACAGTGTAGTGGTAGTGCAATGGTTACGTAAATTAAGAGCACGGTTTCAAAAACACTTGCTGGTACCAATATAGGCGGACTGAATGCCAGTGTATCTTTTGGCATTAAGTCCGCCTTTGTACTATTGTGCATTAAGTTTTTAAATAAATAAATATCTTTGATATGTGTACTTTGGTTGTCCTGTTTCTATGATACAAGCACTCTAGTAGCTTAGTGTAGAAATGTAGATGTGAACAAAGCAAGAAAGGTGAGTCAGGAATGTGAATGTAATCTTATTTAGAAGGAAGTCCAGAAAGTACTTTTAATTCGATGTAAAACCTCAACAGTTTAAGATACTATCATTGAAGGCCACCCACTTCCTAAACTTGTCAATACGAGAAGGGCGATTTTTAACCCGATTTTAACATCCCGTATTGAGTGTTATGACTGATTCCAGGGTATCCTAACAAAGGATATTAATTATTAGTCCACCTAATTTCTTAGAAAAAGCCGTTTGTATTGCCCGCAGACTAAGTAGTATTCACACCACCTTAACAACGAGTCGGAAGTTAGACGGGGTGTTAAAAAATATCAACGAGAGTCACAATCCTTTACACTGAGGAAACGAGAGACAGAGAAAACCTTATTTACATTACTAAATTACTGTTATTATTTTAGTACTCTGTGGTCCGCCTGGATCTGGCAAAACAATGACCTTGTTCTCCGCACTGCGAGCATTGCCCGACATGGAAGTGGTTGGACTTAATTTCTCATCAGCAACTACTCCGGAACTTTTATTGAAGACATTCGATCATTACTGCGAATATAGGAAGACGCCTAATGGCGTTGTTTTAGCTCCTGTGCAGGTATGTATTTAGGCAATCTAGACTTTGGGTTGTTCAAATAAGAGTTTAAATTGTATAAAGTTGTTGTCAATAGTTTGTTAAATTGTTAGTAAATCCCGATCTCTTTTCCGTTGTATATGAATAAAACATTTATCGCATTAATGAAATAAACAAATTTTATGCGGCTTACTATCGCGTTTATCTTGGTTTTGAGTTTACATTTTTTTTTATTCCGTAACCACGATGGCTGCAAAGCTCTCGAAACGTCGGAATAATAAAAAATGTAAAATCAAAATAAACGCGATGGTAAGCCGCATAAAATTTGTTTAATCCAATAATCAATGTTCGCGCAAAATCTAAGAAAATACTATTTATCGCATTGCTACTACTTTATTTTACCCCACATATTGACTAACACAAAATTACTGTGTATGTTTGTATTTTCTTTTTACTTTAAAGACACGTGCGTAAATTTAAATGTACCATAGGGCTTGTATGAGGAGAATTGTGAATGTGAAAGAAGCGAGGGAGCTTTGTCAGGATCGTGGCAAGTGGCGCTCCATTGTCTCTGCCTATCCCTGTGGGAGGAAGGCGTGACTATTGAATGATTGCATGACACGTGCGTAGTTACATGTAAAATCTCAATGTGACTATTATTTTGTTTCATAATAACGCTATTAATTGTAGAAAATCACGTCGTTAAGAATCATATTTTCTAATATATATATTTGTTTTAGCTTGGTAAATGGTTAGTATTGTTCTGTGACGAAATAAACTTGCCAGATATGGACCAATACGGAACGCAGCGTGTTATCTCGTTCCTTAGACAACTGCTTGAACATAAAGGATTCTATAGAGCCTCGGGTAAGCATCGGTGTTTTTAGAAATATGGAGATAATTTAATTACCAATAGGAATCTTAGGAAATCTTCAAACATAATTTAATTAGAAATCTAAATCTAAAAATTGCTGAATTAAAGACTTTTACATTAAGGCTTAAAGGATATTTACTATCTTTACTATACAACGACCACATACTCATACATACATTAATGCTGCAGAGACCCGGAGCAAATATCCTCCTCTTTCTTTATTAAATATCACGAATAAAAGCTATAAAACAAATATTTGCTTCGACCGTAAATAGTAGCAAATATTTGTCAAAATGTATGCTGCTGATAGCAACAGCATTTTTTATTACAAGTGATTTTATTAGCCATCAATTCTATATAAAATATTTGCCACAGAAATTGTGCCCTCTTGAATTGCAGATCACTCGTGGGTACATTTGGAGCGTATCCAATTCGTTGGCGCATGTAATCCTCCAACTGATCCTGGACGCAAACCTCTTTCACATCGTTTGTTGAGACACGTTCCCGTTATTTATGTGGATTATCCTGGAGAGACTTCCCTTGAACAGGTGAGAATATTATTGGTATTTTATTCTAGATTTATATTGGTCTCCGAAAGAGGCGCGTTAAAACTATGCTAATAAGCAAACCTGAACTCAGTGACACGATGCATAGCAACATATGTTTGTCTCTTTTTTGCTCTCAATAACTTTTTTTTTTATTGTGACACGACATCTGACCTCGACCCGCCTGATGATAAGCAAGAGGAGGTCTAAGAGTGACGACGACTGGGACAACCGAGTCAGTTCCCGGCTGTCCCAGCCGCCGCCACCATGCCGGCCTAAGATGCTTTTTCATGCATCGCTTGAAGGATCCAAGGTCATAGGATGGAGAGAACACATGGGCAGGCAAAGCATTCTACTTTTCGATTGATCTACAAAGAAAAGACGCACCGAACTTTTTAGTTTGACTGCCGATTCGGTCGATGAAATGCGGATGCTTTCCCCGACCTGTGCGGGTATTACGGGAGTGAAAGGACGAGGTAGGAACAATGTTCTACTTCCACTTTTATGTATGCCTAGTCGTAGTTGATCTATTGCGAACACTAAAACTCGTGTAAGTGACGTATCTACTCATTTAATTTCATTGAATAATTGGATATCTGTCATCACTAAGAATTTTTCATCGATCAAACTTCGTGACAGAAGAAAAACGGAAAAGTTATTTTTTTGTAATAATCAAATTATTGCACAGTAATGAAAAAAAAACAGTATAATGAGCAAGCATCATGCTAAAATGCATTCCTAACCAGCTAACCTTTGAGAGTGGCGACTTTTTGGCGACAGGCGTGGACGAACGGTTTAGCGACTGGTTTGTTGCGCGTAAAGTCCCGGGTTCGATTCCCGGTCGGAGCAAATATTTGTTTCATAGCTTTTATTTGTAATATTTAATAGTATTAAATATTGCAAATATTTGTTAATAAAAAAAAAGAGATGGATATTTGCTTCGGGTCTGGGTATCAAAGAGTGGTAGGCAGTGGTACCCAGTCTGCCGATCCGGGGTAGTACCACCACTTACAAGTATACAGACCGTGAAGTGATTTGGTCACGTTTCGGGATCAGCTTGTAAGTTGCCGGTTCCATCTGGGCCGGCATAGTAGATGTGATTGCTACTCACAGTTATTGAATTGTAGTAGCAGTGACATTCATTCATGGACCACACTTTGGCTTAACATCAATCGGAGTGCTGTCATATGTCGAGTCACAATAAAAAAAAAAGTGAAGTAAATCGATCACGCGGTTCAGTATTGGATGTTTGGACCTGTAGCTCCCAGCCGTCGTAACTAGATAGCGGTCGTTCAGACGTCAAAATGTTAAAACTTTTACATCCCAATCAGCATTGGCAAGCGTAGGGTCAATTTTCTTAATTCTCGGTAGCAAAATGAGTGGAATTTAATATAAAATCAATAACTTATTTTTACTTTCAGATCTACGGCACATTTACGCGCGCCATGCTACGTATGCAGCCTGCCCTACGTGGTTATGCAGAGCCATTGACCCAGGCTATGGTCAAGTTGTATTTGGCATCGCAGGAAAGATTCACACAGGACATGCAACCGCATTATGTTTACTCGCCTAGAGAGATGACTAGATGGGTCAGAGGCATTTGCGAGGCTATCAGGTTAGTTTTTTTTTAATTTCAAACTTAATTGCACAAAGGCGGACTTAATGCCGTTAGAAGTTCTCTGACAGCCAAAACTTTAGCGACAGTTACCATGATCCGCGGACCCCTAAAAAAACTTATTTGCTGTACTCACATAGGTCAATCTATTTTATTCTGAAAATCTCAATTAAACTTTAATGTAGTGTTTTTGTATATAAAGGGCTAGCCTATCCACCTATCATTTGAAACATTATTCCATCTTGAAATTAAAAAAGGCAAAATGGTCTGACTAAATTCGTCTGCACCACTATGCTTTCGTAATTTTGTCCGTAATTTTGACCCCCTGGGATAGGCCCGCGGACCCCAGGTTAGGAAAAGCTGCTTTAGGATATTAAGACAGTATCAATGGTAAGTAGATGCAATATTATAAAATGACCACTACTCATGTCATGAGAGATGTGGAGGCAGAAAGGTAATGTTTGTACACATAACTTTTGAATATTGCACGATTAGGAGCTTGCTCAACATCTTGAAGTTATTCATTCCATAGATTAGCAGCGACGACATCAAACAGAGACTAAAGAGTTTAAGAGGTGTGGTGAGAGGGAATGTAAAGAGTAAAATTAGTTAAGTAGATACAATGGTTTTAAACCAGCGGCTTTAGGTTTGCGTGAGTCTCACACTATACCACAGGCGACCGTGGTGTAGTGGCAGTGCAATGGTTACGCAAACCGAAAAGCACTAGTTCGAGACCACCCACCGGTACCAATGTATCTTTAATATATGTACTTTGGTTTTCCTGTTTCTATGATACAAGCACTTTAGTACCTTAGTATAGAAATGTAAAAAAAGATAATATATATGAATATTTTTCAGACCACTTGACAATCTGACTGTGGAAGGCTTAGTGCGTCTATGGGCCCATGAGGGATTGCGCCTATTCCAGGATAGGTTGGTTGAAGATTCCGAGAGACAATGGACTGACGAGAACATCGATACAGTCGCTATGATGTTCTTCCCAGGTAATATTACCAGAAGTCTTTCTATATTATGCATGTTTGACATGTCCTTAAATTTTGTATTTATAACGATTTTAAAAATTCTGCAATTATCATCAGCTTAACATTAGGCGAGGTGCTTTTTATGTCGAGCCATTAAAAATACACATAGGAACTTTTATTCTTTTACGTTTACAAATTATATGTTTTTTTAGGAATTATTAATCATTTAGTTGCCGGTTCCAACTAGGCCAGCACAGTGGATGTGATTGCTACTTCCATTTTTGGACCGTACTTCAGCTTAACTACAGGCGGTCATTACATATCGAATTACAATAAAAATATAAGTTTAATTTAATGTATATATTTTTGACGACGACGAAGCAAAGCGTAAAAAGTCACTAATGGATGGCATAGTGCTAAAAACATGAAGGAACAATCAATAATCCTTGAACTCTTTTATATTCTCAGGTATTAACAAAGAAGTAGCATTAGCTAGACCAATATTGTACAGCAATTGGTTAAGCAAGGATTATGTCCCTGTACAAAGAGACCAGCTACGAGAATACGTCAAGGCTAGACTCAAGGTGAGTTGATATCAGTTTAAGTAAAATAAAAGAATAATATTCCAGGCAGTTGCTAATACGCTAAAACCTTGTCAAATTAACAAAACGTGACGTCACCCTATCACGTCATTCGAGCGAGTTTCACAATCAACTTTACCGTATTGTTTGATAATGGTGGGCGAGCATTTATTTAATATATTGACCAAATAATTTTGCCTTTTGCGACGGAGATGACTGTTTATCTAATAGTATTGGCGAATGCCAGTACAGTTCTACGTCACTGACGTCATCCCGTCGAGTGCCGTCACGATTCAGGCGCATTGGCAACCAGATTAGCGGCTAATTTGACTCATAAAAAAGTAGACAAATTTACCTCCTACATAAATAATAATACTCTTTTCGCGATGACCATAATATTGTTTATAGTTCTTCATTGTCAAAGTAAAGGATAGGATGCATAGGGATAGTATTTGGTCGCCAGCACTCTTCGATTTCTCTTAGCTGACCATCAGGCAACTAAGGCCAGGTATTGCGTCTGAAATAAATATTTCAATACGTCATCTCTATCACAGGTATTCTACGAAGAAGAGTTAGACGTGCCACTGGTATTATTCGATGAAGTTCTAGAGCATGTGTTGCGAATTGATAGGATTTTCCGCCAACCGCAAGGACATCTGCTTCTAATTGGCGTGTCTGGTGCTGGGAAGACTACGCTCAGCAGATTCGTTGCTTGGATGAACGGATTGAGCATATTCCAGATTAAGGTGTGTATTATTCTGTTCTATAATTGTGTATTTTTTTGTACTAAAATAAAAATAATTTATTCGTATGGATATGGATTTAGTATGCACCTGCTCATCATCTGATTCTACCATGGCTTCGGAAAAGCGTATGACGAGAAGGAGGCCACAAGAAACTTGTCATATCGGTTTCCTTATCACCCAAAGGTTGCTGTTTAGTAATAAGGTTGCCTTTGTGTCACTATGCTACGTATTTAAGTTTCATTTAAGAAATTAATACAATCATTCCTACTTGTTTTTTTATTTACTTTATTTTAATATCAGCGGTTTTTAAGTAAAAATAGCAGTGCCCATAACAATATGGCGTGTATAAAGAGAATTGTGGATGTAAAGGATGCGGAGAGCTTCATTGTCAGGTTAACAAAACGGCCGCCCTCCATTGTCTCCGTGAAACTGAGGCGTGATTTGATTTATAAATTTTTATTTTAAAGGCTTATCTTAAAACAAATAAAAAATATTTAGATTTGCATTTTATAACTCATTTATTTCAATATTATTTTCTTTATGTCAATAAATAATTTTCCTTTGTTTTTAGAATTTGACATTTAAATTTGTAAAATCGTTAAACCAAAATTAACGCATTAGTAAGCCGCATGAAATTTGTTTATCTTATTAATATTTTCTTCTACCTAAAGTATCTATGTCAAAGGTGTTGCCAATGACAATACGCCACGATTCTGGCCCAGCTCTCACACAATCTACTATTATGTTTACAGGTTCACAACAAATATACCGGTGCTGATTTTGACGAGGATCTCCGTTCTGTACTCCGACGTGCTGGTTGCCGAGATGAAAAACTAGCATTCATCCTTGATGAGTCAAACGTGTTGGACAGCGGATTCCTAGAGAGAATGAATACTTTGTTGGCTAATGGAGAGGTTTGTTATTATTAGTTTACACATCATTATAGCTGAGTTGCCTAGTGCCCATAACCATAGAACTTGTATAAAGAGGATTGTGGATGTGAGGGAAGACAGGAAGCTATGACAGAATCGTAGCAAGTACCGCTTCATTGGATGTGTCTATCCCTGTGGGAAAATGACGTGGCGATTTAATTGATTGATTGATCATTATATCATTTAGCTTGGTTAACACACCATTCCGACTTAATAGATTAATCGACAAGTGGAATCCTTTACCAACCTATGACTTCTCCCCAATCTATGCGTAAGGAAGCACCAATCACCGTCATACTGACGGCGACTAAACCAGCCGTAAAATGAGGTATCTTTTTGTCGCTGGCACTCTTGGACCTCCCTTTGCGAGTCGAGGTCAGATGTAAAGTCACAATATATTTTAAAAAACTTGTATTAATTCTCCTAAAATAGGTTCCAGGTCTATTCGAAGGTGATGAATATGCAGCCTTAATGACGCAATGCAAGGAAGGCGCTCAAAGGGAGGGCCTCATGTTGGATTCCAATGATGAACTTTATAAATGGTATGTAAATTCATGGTTTTTTTATTTATTCATTTAAAACCTTATGCACTAGGTATAAAGGCAAGCTTAATGCCGCTAGGCATTCTTACTAGTCTACCTTAAGCACAATTTAGAGCATTTTTTGTGTAAGTTAGGTGCAAAATAAAATATAAGCATTTAGTCTGTGAAGCATAATAGTAAATCAATATACTGTAGATAATAAGCCGCATAAAATTTGTTTAATTCACTAATCAATCTAAAAAAATGGTTATTAATTAAACTATAATGGTTCTACACCAACAGACATATATACCAAGAAATAAAAAGTGAAGATAATAATGATAAAAATGCTAAAGTTACTTGCTGAAATAAACTTTACATTGTTGGTGTTTTCCGACTAAATCGGAAACATTCTTAAGAAAGCTGGGTTTCCACCATAGAGCTTGTATGAAGAGAATTTTGAGAATCGTGGCAAGTGGCGCTCTATTATTTCTGCCTATCCCTGTGGAAGAATGTCGTGACAATTTGAATTCTCGCAGCAAGGCCGAATCACTGAGGTCCTAGCTACCGCCATGTAGACCAACTAATTCTTGTTCCTACCTAGTTTTTTCAAACTCGTAATAACCGCACAGGTCGGGGCAAGCATCCGCATTATGTCGATCAAATCGGCAGTTGAACTAAAAATTGCGGTACGCCTTTTTTTGTAGAACAATCGACAAGTAGAATGCTTTGCCAGCCCATGTGTTCTCTCCATCCTATAACCTAGGATCCTTCAAGCGATGCGTGATAAGCACCTTTTGCCGGCATAGTGACGGCGACTGAGGCAGCCGTGAACTGACTCGGTTTTTTCAGTCGTCGTCACTCTTGGACCTCCTGCATTGCCTAAATCAGGCAGGTCGTAGTTAAATGTCGTGTCTTAATAATAAATAAATAAAACTTTATTTACTCAGGTTCACTGGCCAAGTTATGCGTAATCTTCACGTGGTCTTCACCATGAATCCATCCTCTGAAGGGTTGAAAGATAGAGCAGCGACTTCGCCAGCTCTGTTTAATCGATGCGTGCTCAACTGGTTCGGCGATTGGAGCGATGGGGCGTTATTCCAGGTTAGATTTTATTATTATTATTGTGACTCGATATATGACAGCACCCCGCCTGATGTTAAGCTGTCAGCTGTAAGAGTGCGGTCAAGCAGCAGTTACATCTGCTGTGCCGGTCTAGTTGCATCCCTAAGCGTGAAAAGGCACCTTTGGCGGACATAGTGACGGCGACTGAAGCAACCGTTAATTAAGTTTTTTTAGTCATCGGCGCTTTTAGACTTTTTCTTGCTTACCATCGGGCAATAACTTATTTTTCAATCAAACAATCAAATTGTCACGCCTTTTTCCCACTAGCCACGATCCTGACACAAGTCCACTTCCTTCACATTCACATTTTTATTTTATTTTATTGTAACACGACATCTGACCTCGACCCGCCTGATGATAAGCAAGAGAAGGTCCAAAAGTGACGACAACTGAAAAAAACGAGTTTATTCACGGCTTCTTCAGTTACCGTCACTATGCCGGCCAAAGGTGCTTCTTCACGTATCGCTTAAAGGATCCAAGGTCATAGGATGGAGAGAACACATGGGCTGGCAAAGCATTCCACTTGTCGATTGTTCTACAAAGAAAAGACGCACCGAACTTTTTAGTTCGGCTGCCGATTCGATCGATAGAATGCGGTTCCTTTCCCTACCTGTGCGGGTATTCTCTTCATACAAGCTCTATGGTACTTATTTTTATTGTTATTTAATAATTAGGTCGGCAAAGAGTTCACAAGCCGTATGGATCTGGAAAGTTCTGAATACCTGCCGCCGGAAGTGTTCCCTGCTGCATGCGGGGAGGTCAGCCTGCGACCCAGTCATAGAGAGGCAGTCGTCAACGCTTGCGTTTACGTGCATCAGACACTGCATCAAGCTAATGCGCGCTTGGCTAAGCGGGCTAATAGAACTATGGCTATTACACCTAGGTAGGTTGTTTTTCTTTATTGTGACTCGACATATGACAACACCCCGCTTGATGTTAAGCTGGAGTGTGGTCCATGAATTGATGTCACTGCTACTACAATTCAAGAATTTAAGGCGACCGTGGTGTAGTGGCAGTGCAATGGCTACGCAAACCTAGAGCACAAGTTCGAGACCACCCACATGTTTCTTTTTTAATTCTAGTTTCTCTAGAATTTTATATTGTATTTATTATACTACAATTAAACTTCATTAAAAGTAATAATTAACTATAATTAAACTATAAATAAAAAATATCATCTAATGACGTCGCATCAGAGATAGTCCCAAGGAGACTGGCAACATTTCCCCTTTGTATAGCAAGGCTAATACGTTGGCAGAAATAATTGCCAGCCTTCCTGTCTCCAGGCTTCTCCGTCAGCCGCCTGGACAACTCCTTGCCCAGGCGCTTAGCTGATGGTCCCCAAGGGCCCATCGTCTCGACCCCAAACGGCGCAAATTCGTAACCAGTACCGAGGTTAGCGTATTTTCGCAACTTGAGGTTCTCAGCAGAAATCGCCGCACTTCCCGCGCTTAACGAAGTCGCTTAGATGTGGGATGGGGCTAATGTGTCTACACAAGTCGCATCCCACACCAAAGACCTGCCAAGTTATATTATATGTACTTTGGTTGTTTTGTTTCTATAATACAAGCACTTTAGTAGCTTAGAAAGCTTAGTATAGAAATGTAAATAAGAAATATAAAAAAATGACTGTAAGTAGCAATGACATCCACTACGCCGGCCTACTTGAAACAGGCAACTTACAAGCTGATCCCGAAACGCGACCAAATCACTTTACGGTCTGTATACTTGTAAGTTGTGGTACTACCCCGGATCGGCAGACTGGACCACAGCCTACCACTCTTTGGTTTATGTTGGTAGTTTGCGTTGGTTGTTGGTTGTTTTTAAAATTGACTAAAGATTATGCGACTGCTACTACAGATAAATAACTGCAATTAACAGTCGTATTCACTATGCCGGCTTAGCTGGAACAGGCATCTTGCAAGCTGATTCCGTGAAGCGACTAAGTCACTTCACGTTCTGCATATATGTAAGTCGTTGTCCTTCCCCTGATCAGCAGTCTGCCTCCCACTTACTCCTGGTGGTTTAATAAATTTACAGGCGTCAAGTATTCTTGACATCTATATATGAGTTAGTCGCATAGACATTTCAATCAATCAATCAAATTGTATATACATAATAGTAATGATAATTTTATTTTAATAAATGACGATCAACTATGATCCTTGACTCAACTATGATATCTTGAGTTCAAAAATTAGGAACATAAAGAAATGAATTAAATAAATTTTATGCGGCTTACTATTGCGTTTATTTTTGATTTTACAATCTTTTATTATTCCGACGTTTCGAGAGCTTTGCAGCCATCGTGGTCACGGAAATTCATTAATCAAGGTTCGCGCAAAATCTAATAAAGAAAATTAATATAAAAAATAATAATAATTTCAACATAAATATTTAATTTTTAATAATTTACAAAACATCTTCCAGACATTACCTGGACTTCATTCAACAAATGGTAAAATTGTATGGTGAAAAGCGCGCCGACTTGGAGGAGCAACAACTCCACCTGAACGTTGGTCTTGGTAAGATTGCTGAGACTGTGGAACAAGTTGAAGAGATGCAGAAGAGTTTGGCTGTCAAATCACAGGTACGCTGGCACAAAATAACTAGTTAACCCCAGATTAAAATCTTTATAAATCAATCAATCAGATTGTCACGCCTTTTTTCCATAGAGATAGGCAGAGACAACGGAGCGCCACTTGCCTTGTTCCTGACACAACTTCCTCGCTTTCTTCACTTTCTTTATGCTTCTTATAAAACGAATAGTAAAATCATTATTATTGTAACTCATCATCTGACCTCTCCTTGCCATGTTTGGCCAACAATTATTTTATTGTGACTCGACATATGACAGCACCCCACCTGATGTTAAGCTATAATGCGGTCTATGAATGGAGGTGACTGCTACTACAATTCAAAAACTGTCAGTTATATCCACTATGCCGGGCTTGTTGAAACCGGCAACTTACAAACTGATCTCGAATTGCGACTGAGTCACTTCACAGTTTGTTTACTTGTAAGTGGTGGTACTACCCCCGATCGGCAAACTGGGTACCACTGAATACAATATAAAATATTCTTACTGAATATATTCCTATTTTTAAGGAACTACAAGCTAAGAATGAAGCTGCTAATGCTAAACTTCGTCAAATGGTTAAAGATCAACAGGAAGCTGAGAAGAAGAAGGTCGAAAGTCAGGATATTCAGGTAAATTAATTGTATTTCAGAATATATTAATATTCCGGAACGCTATCTACCACGCGATGGACCCGGCACCCGCACGGAGAACCCATGTATTTGTTTCACTTTCACTTTTTTCGATCGAATAGGTGCTGAAAAATATGGTTGCATAAGTATGAATCTAGGTTAATAATTGCAGGTAGCAGTCACATATACTATGCCAAAATAACTTTCATTTACTTTCAGCGTGCCTTCACATTAGGTCGCAAGTAGGGCGGTCGCCGCGTGGCAGCAGCGGATGGCTTGCTTAGATTAGGGTGGCCAGTTTCAATAATGGACTTCAACGAGGAAACATCGTTGTTACTTCTGCTTTTGTTGGTTCTCCTTCGGCACCATCGTCGTCGCATTCATAATAAATAGTATAGAAGTAGCAGCGCAACAGCCGCACGTCTGTCGCGCTGCTGGTGCCTTACTTGCGACCTAATCTGAAAGCGGTGTCAAGCCGATCCTGAAACGTCACTGAATCACTTTATGGTCTGTACACTTGAATGTAGTGGTACTACCCAGGATTTACAGACTTGTCAAATATTGCCTTATTTTCGCATGGTCCTCACTATCCTATTTCAATATTTTTATTCAAATAATAGGTGGCGCTTGTAAATCAAACTAAAATAATTGAAGACAAACGTCGCGATGTGATGGCTGATTTGGCACAAGTCGAGCCCGCTGTCATTGAAGCACAAAACGGTTTGAAATTTGCAATAATTGATTATTATTATTTTAGTTTTAATTTTAGAAGAGTGCGGATTAGAGATTAGTTATTGGTTAAAGTGTTTGTCGAATCATTTCTGAGTATAGTGGTAAGCTATCACGTGATTACAAAGGTAATCGATTTGACTTTCTTATGTCAGAAGAGTCATATTTTGGTCTTATTGGTGAGCAAAAATTAACCTTTCGTTGGGCGCGGCTAATCTCACAGGCGCACCAAAAAATGGTCTGATTAATTTTTTGTTGCATTTAATTTAAATAAATCTAGAATTTTCCAATAAAAAAATATTTTTAAATTTTAAATGTCTGTTAGTAACCCCGCGCCCGATCTATTAAGATCTTGAGGGGCGTCCGACGAAGGGTTAACTAAGCGACTGTCAATTTTGGTTTGACAGTTACGGTCGCCATTGAAGTAACGTGAAATAAGTCTTTTAAAGAATTATTTTAACTCTTTTTTAATTTAGGCGTGTAATAATTTTAAAAAAGGGTTTGTTTTGACAATAACCAATCTCTGATTCGTTAAAAAATATTTTTTGTTATTTTTATTTTATTGTCTAATATTAAAGTTATTTTTAAGTGTAAATAAGCTTAAGTTTTAAGTCTGCATACACAGCTGTAAGGTCCATTAAGAAGCAGCAGTTGGTCGAAGTACGTTCTATGGCGAACCCGCCGTCTGTGGTCAAGATGGCGCTGGAGTCGATTTGTACACTCCTCGGCGAAAAGGGTGACACATGGAAGGGTATCAGATCAGTTGTGATGAAGGAAAACTTTATATCAACTATTGTTAACTTCGAAACGGAAAATATTACGTTAGTGATTATTTCTTTATTAAATTCATTCAGTATTCTAAAGTTCAATTTATGATATCTATAAAAGATTTCGGAACAATTTTCTATCAAGTAGTCAATTGTATTAAACATATTAATCTAAAGATATGTCCCAGATAAATTAATTCTGTTTAAATATATCAATAATAACATAAATTGTGTTCTTAACTTAAAATAAACCAATATTTTGTATTATTTTTATTGGCAAAACATCACACAAATATTCGAATATACCCACATATTGTGCGAAACCGTCTGTACCGCGCCTTACAATTCTAGCCCCCGCCCCTGTAAAGAGCTGCGCGTTTCCACGGACTTATTAATCTGTCCGAAAGTGGGATCGACGGGCACCTATGGTTCACAAATCCTTACTATTAGAAAACCGACACCCAACAACCCCCAATCATTTAAATATTTTCTCCTATAGAAAATATTGGACCCGCTGTTTTTTTTTCAGGGCGTCAAAGTCCCTGACGCCATAACTAAAGTTCTGAATGTAACAATTTATCTTCTCTTAATTTAACTCATTGAAATGGCGTTGTAGCTATGCCTGCAATATGCAACTAGATGGCTTCTTTATGGAGATGTCCCTACAATATCTCGCAATCGATATTTGACAGAGATATAGCATAAATAGTCGGTCCGACACAAAATCGTAGGACCGTGCTGAGTCCTGTATAATAAACAATTTTAGTTAAACTGTAGGTCTAGACATCGATCTGAGTAGATCAATTATCCGATTCTCCATCTAGATCCTATAGGATCCTCAATAAAAATGACCTATCAAATTTGAAAACAATTTTATAATCGCGTTCAATCTTTTTACCTTTCGTAATATCAGTATAGATTTATTAATATAATATAGCTTAAAATAATGATTTTTAAACATTATTTTGTAGTTATAATTTTATTTATGTTTATAGTGTATTACTGTGAGTTATTTTTACTGTGAACTTGCCTGATTTGTGTAGTTAGATTTTGTATAGGTCATGATATTGTTAAAGTTATGCATCTATGTATATTTATAGAATATTGATGGCTTATTACACTATGGTGAATTTAGAATACTATAGAATAATTTAGAATAATTTATTAGAAACGGAGAAACCGTCCTTATTAGCCAAGTAGAAGCTTAACTATACTATAAACTTAACCGAATCGTCAATCGAACTAAAAGCGCATAGCATCGGTTTTTATTTTGTAGAACAATCGACTAATATGCTCTACCAGCCCATGTTTTTTTCTATCTTATATTCTTAGATCCTTCAAGCGAAGCGATGTTCGGGATAGTAAAGGCGACTAAGGCAACCGTAAAATAAACGGGTTTTTCAGTGGCCATCGCTCGTAGACCTCTCCTTGCTTACCAGGCAAGCCAGGGTCAGATGTAGCGTCTCTATAAAAAAATTACTGAACTAGACAGATTTGTTTAAGTAGATTCCTGGATGGTTTAGATTCATAATGGTGCAGTACAATCGACTAGACATAAAAACATGCTTTATCAGCCCATGTTTTTATGCCATCTTATAATCTTTGATTTTTCAAGTAAAGCGTCTCTGTAAAAATTGACCAAACTAGACCGATTTGTTTAAGTGGATCCCTGGATGGTTCAGATTCACAAATGGACCCCGTAGGTAGCGCTGCATTTTTTTAATTACTTTTGGGCAAAACGCTAGTATATTAATCTGAAACCTACAAAGTCAAGTTAATCCTAATGTAACCTATATGTAGGATATTTTAATTCAATATATTGTAATAAGCATTTTAAATTTGATTTACAAATCATTACATTTTATTGTTAAATAAAATCAGTTTGATGTATTTTTTTGTAATGCGTCTGTTAGTTTCTTAGTCTAAGTTTTCTTTTGTATATAATCTAAGCTTGCTTTTGATATTATGTGAGTTGCTCTTAATAATAAGCATTATTGGTTGAAGTTTATGAATTATTTATTAATGGTTCGTGGAAATTGGCTCTGCCTATGCCCGGAGTTTAGTTGGTTATACTACCATAATATAGACTCTAAAAATAACTTAGGTGTATATATCAAAGAAACATTGATAGAGATATATATAGTTGTACTAATATGGTGGTAAGTGGTGCTCCATTTTCTCTGCCTACTCTCGTGTTAGTAAAAAAATATTAGATTGATCGTTTACTCTATAAGTAAAATCACATTTACTTCGACCAATACGCCACTGAAACTTTAATAAAAAAAGTGCTTAAAATAAATAATGAACCCATTTTTTAGTCAAAATATCTGATGTCGCTTTCAAATTATCATTTACGCTGGTCGTGCTATAAAATTGTTTATGACCAATAATTTGAGCAAGAAAATAAGAGTCATTGTCAGTCAATGGAATGATGTCTATTGACTGACAATGGACATCATTCATTTTGGGCTTTTATGTACTTTTGTAAAATATATAAATAGTAGTTTCGATATTTGTATTGATAAAACCAATAACAATTTTGCTTTTATTTGCTGTGCAATTGAGTAATTTGGAAAATAAGATATGGATTTGTTAATCAACGCCATATTTGTTCTGCTTTGAACTGTCCTAATTATAGTTTGATCATTTTGCACATCTAAACTATGCAAAATAAAGGATGTATTCCAACTACATTGTAATCTTCGTACATCAAATAATTTTAAAATGTATATGCACGTGTTATTACAATTAAGCCCAAGTCCCCATACAAAATGATTGATGTCCTTTTGAACCGCTGGCGCAGCTGACGTTTTGAACGCGGAGAGAGGACTGACTGATTTTTCGAACGACTGATTTTTTCTTTAAAGTTTCATTGTACTAAAATAATAAATGTAAATCATTGTTTATGTTTAATTGTATAATGCTATTTTGTGACTAACAATAACGCCTAAGCATTGTCATAAACAAGTGTTTTATTAACAAAATATTAACTATTATTCTTTTTTACAGATATTTTTGTCTTATAATAAGAATTTACTCTTAACATGCTAATAAAAGTCTTGCAGGATCGACTGAGTCGAATGACTCAGTCGCTTTTCGGAATCAGCTAAGCTGCGCATTAGTTCCCTTGTTAACTCAAACTTTACATAAAACTTTGTAAGGTCATTTGCCTATTAAAAAAAATGCATATATATTCGTCTCTTTCTTAAGCATATAAAGTCTAATAAGAATAAGTGAGAAACATTTATTAGCGTGTTGAAAGTAATATATTTTTAATTATACATATATAACGCAAGCCGCATGATTCACGATATAGCTAATTTATTAATTATGGAGTTTATTTAAGTTCTCGTTAAATAGGCTCCAAAAATACGCTTTATTTCATATTGAGACGGTCTTTTTAATATGTCAGTATAGCAGACCATCGGCTGTCGCCTTATAGGTCGCACTCTAGCTTAACATCTGTCGGAGTGCGGTCATGCCATTAAGTCAAAAATAATATTGATAATCAAAGTTTACATAAATCAATCTCAAAGCCGTCTAAATATGAGACAAGCGGCCTTTATGTTCATTTCTCTTTTGTACTTGCTCTCTTGCGCTTCGTGCCGGTGTTGGACTGCAGCTGTGAAATCTATTAAGAAGCAGCACCTCGTCGAAGTGAGGTCCATGGGTAACCCACCAGCGCTCGTGAAGGTAGCCCTCGAGAGTATCTGTCTGCTACTTGGGGAGAATGCAACGGATTGGAAAGCAATTCGAGCAGTCATCATGCGAGAGAATTTCATTAATAGTATCGTCAGCAACTTCTCAACGGAAGATATTACGTGAGGACAAACGCTTTTTGTTCATTTTGGTTTGGTAGCTCGAATTTTGAAGGTTTTTAAGCTGATTTTAATGGTTTGGAAATGTATTCTGTGTACCTGCTACCTATCGCTGGAAAAACAAGCTTGAAAAATTTTAATATTTTGACAAACCTTTAAAATTAAGCTTTAAAACATGTCTAAGAAGAGCTCTCTATTTCGATTAAAACTATGAAATTTGAGTAAACCATCTGTTTATTGAATTAAACAGATAACGCGATAGTAATCCACATAAAATTTGTATAATTCTTTGATCAATATTCGCGCAAAATCTATGGAATATCATCTGTTTATTATATAGCTATCCTGTTCTGTTTTAAGATAGTCTATCTAAAATGAGTTTCTCAAATTTTGTAGATTTTTTGTACTCAACAATATGTAATTACTTTTGTTAATGCACGTTGCTTGTTGCATGCCTTGTTGCACGATGTGTTCGTCCGCATTTTGTATGGTAATGGAATGTGTTTGCAGAATATTTTATACAAGTATTTTAGACAGGTTATCTAGTCAATCTCCTGCATGTGTTTGCCAATAAAAATAATCCGAGTAAGTATTGATAGTAGTGGGTGATATTATTTTTGGTTAATTTTGCCTATTTTTACGTTTGCTATTTTTTTTCTTTATAGATCGAGTGATGAAAATTCAAAATTGACTTTTCAGTGACGTCTATTTTGTTCTTTTTTGGTTTATTTTAGGGTGAGGCACAATTTAAAAAAAATGCATGTATTCGTATGTTTCGTCCATGGGATTCTAAGGGGAAATTATTATATTTTTATGTAGATATTTTAATATTTTTTTATGTTATTCAGTGATGATGTTCGTGAGAAAATGAGAACTCGTTACTTGAGTAATCCTGATTATAACTTTGAGAAAGTTAACCGTGCTAGTATGGCATGCGGTCCTATGGTTAAATGGGCCATTGCTCAGGTATGTTTAATTTTTATAATTTCTCTCTATGGATATTTAATTTGATATAAAACGCTTGATGGTAAAGATTCCATGCAATTATATAGCTTTCTTTTAATGTGAGTTGTCTAAAACCTTCAAGTTAGCAAATTAAAGATTTTAGATCGAATCGAATGCGCCTTGTGGACAAAGGTCTTTCTCTTTTTTTTTTTCATGATTTATGAGACTTTGCTGGCTCTTGCGGCAAACTATCCTATGAGTCCGATCCGATCTTATCCCTCATATCGGCTACCGTGAGGTCTTATTCAATCTGAAGTCTACTCAGTAGTAAACTTTGCTTTTAATTAATTAGACATGTGACAGAGATGACCTACCCTGTCCCACAAATAATAATTCGGACCAACGAAGGAAATATAAAGACCGGCAGATAAAAAAACTGCTGGAATTCAAGCTGTGCAGTAACTTGTTTTGTTACCCACTAACTTTCCGTTTTACGATTGTGTATATATTTTAAAACACTATCAATGTATAAATGCGGGAACTTATTCCCGCCTCAGTCGTCCAGCACTCTTTTCATATACCGGGACTATACCTGCTTAAAAAAAATATTTGGTCTCAGAATAATGAATAATAAATTTCAGATCGAATATGCGGACATGTTGAAACGTGTGGAGCCTCTGCGTAATGAGTTACAAGCGTTAGAGGACCAGGCTGAGCACAATGTGAAGGCAGGAAATGAGATCAGGGACCTTATAGCTGCTCTGGAGAAGTCCATAGCTTCATACAAAGAGGAATATGCACAGCTCATCAGTCAAGCGCAAGCTATTAAGACTGATCTTGAAAATGTGCAAGCTAAGGTGGATATTTGTTTTAATAAGGCGACCGTGGTGTAGTGGCAGTGCAATAGGTACGCAAGCCGAGTGCACGGATTCGAAACCACTCACCGGTACCAATGTATCTTGTATACTGGACATATAACAGCTCCCCGCTTGATGTTAAGCTGGAGTGTGGTCCATGAATGGATGTCACTGCTACTACAGTTTCTACAAACAATAAGCCAATGATTTAAGTAAGAGAAAAAACAAAAGCACACTTATTTGCTAGCAATTTTAATATCGCTAGCACTGCTGAATTCTTGAACTGTACCAGCGGCACGCTTTGATGGTCGTTTTGACATTTGACCGTTGATGAAGTTTCGTATAATTTATCAGTAACGTTTGAAGGAGCAAATTGCTGTTCCTTATAGTAACAATAAAGAACAGCAATTCGCTTCTTTAAAAGTGCCGTGCCGCTAGTATAGATGTTTGAAAACACCATAAAGCATTTTAAATAGTAATTTAGACTTACAGCCAATTAACATTATCGACAGTGTCTTAATACAGATGGTTGTCGTATAACAAAGTTACATAAAAACATTACATTAATTTGTACACTTGTTTGTGCGCGTTTGTCTAAATATTGCTTCAAAATGCGCTTCTAATGCTTTGCAGCCATCTTAGTCACGGGGAGACTAAGGCGTTGGCCAAATATACCCCAACGTATTTTTACTATTAATTATTTTCTTATTGTTTATATATTGATGACGCAGGTTGATTTCTCAATTATAATAAATGTTTATCTCACAGGTGGACAGATCCATAGCCCTTCTTAAGAGTTTGGTAATAGAACGTGAACGATGGGAATGTAGCTCGGAGACATTCCGCTCGCAAATGAGTACGATTGTCGGTGATGTGTTGCTCTCGGCTGCGTTCATCGCATATGGCGGTTACTTTGATCAGCATGTATGCATTTCATTTATTATTTATAAAGGCGACCGTGGTGTAGTGGTTGTGGAATTGCCCAAACCAGGAGCCTCCGGTTCAAAACCTTTTTTTATTGTGGCTTGACATATGACAGCACTTCGCCCGATGTTAAACTACTTCAGCTTGAATATAGGTTACAGTACGGTTAAGCAACTGAAATAGTAGTTGCTCCACTATGCCAGCCTAGTAAGAAGCGATAATTTACAAGCAGATCTCGAAACGCAACTAGGTTACTCGACGGTCTTTGGGCCTGAAAATAGTGGTACCATGCCGGTTCGACAGAATGGGAAAATAACCACTGACTGTCTGTCCAGTTCATACAACCTAGTCTTCCGTTATAATGTCTTCAGTGAATGAAGATGAAAGAGAATGAGGTAAAGATGATGGTGATGGTTTTAGTAAAGCGATGGAAAAGCTTTACTAAAACTCTTCAGACGGAGTCTTGAAGAGACACGTTAAACAGCTTTAATTCACTTGTCTATACTCGATTAACTTAAAAATGATTACTGGATCATTTTTAATATTTAAGAAACACAAGCTTTACAAACAAATTAAAATTACACAACTTGTCACTTGCAGTTTCCCGCCAAAACTCCTTATTTATTCACTAATAATTACTGGCTTTGATATTGGTCATAAATTCATTAAAAATATATCTTATTTTAAAATCTCTTACAGTACCGTCAAAACTTATTCTCTACGTGGACGACGCATTTATCGGCTGCCAATATTCGTTATCGTGCCGATATTGCGCGCACAGAATACCTGAGTAATCCAGACGAGAGGCTCCGTTGGCAAGCGAATGCCTTACCCACTGATGAACTGTGTGTCGAAAATGCTATTATGCTTAAGGTAAAAATATTTAACTTTACAGTAAGCTTTATTATGATTTATCAACATCACCATCAGCCAGAAGGCGTCCACTGCTGAACATAGGCCTCCCCCTTAGAACGCCAGTTGCATCCACCGGTTATTTTGACTTTCACTATGTCGTCAGTCCATTCTACTTTTTTGTTATTGATGTGGATCATGGATGCGTAAAACGAGGCAGACCCAGGAGGGTGTTTTCCGACCAAATCGGACACATACTCAAGAAAACTGGATTGCCTAGTTCCCATAACCGTAAAGCTTGTATGAAGAAAATTGTGGATGCGAAGAATCATGGCGAATAGCGCTCCATTGTGTCTGCCTATCCCTGTGGAAAAAAGACGTGAAAATTTGATTGTTAGTTTGATTCTTGCTGAGACGTGACATATGACTTCGACTTACTGGCAAGGAGAGGTCGAAGAGTACCGACGACTAACAAAACCGTTCGAGGCTCAGTCGCCGTTACTATGGTGTGGGCACCACCACACTTTCTTTTCTTTTACTTCCTTCAGAGTATTCAAAACATGCTTTTTTTTGTTAATTCTCTCTTTTGGTAAGTTGATTAGTTGATAGTACGAAAATGTTCGTGTCATAATTTGACAGCTAATGGACCAATGAGCAAGCAGCCCTCTTGAATACAAGCTTTTATTTAACATACCTTTTTAGTATGAGTCATATCTTACAATTAAATTTTAAAAGTTTTGTTTTTTAATTTTTTTAAATAGAAATCCAAGATGGCGGACGCCCCAAAATGGCAGACAAAAATACTTCAATTTTTTTTATTACTTAAAAATATTTAATTATATCATCTTGCAGAGATTCAACCGTTACCCGCTGATTATAGACCCGTCTGGTCAAGCGACAGAGTTCATAATGCGCGAATTCAAGGAACGCAAGATCACAAAAACATCATTCTTGGATGATTCATTTAGAAAGAACTTGGAGTCTGCACTTCGGTTTGGTAACCCGCTTCTTGTGCAGGTAAATTATTCAATTATTTTATTTGTTAAGTATGTTATTTTTTTTATGTTAGGCTGGAGTGTGGTCCATGAATGGTTGCCACTGCTACTACAAAACTGTGAGTAGCAATCACATCCACTAAGCCGGCCTAGTTGGAACTGGCAACTACAAGCTTATCGCGAAACGCGACCAAGTCACTTCACGGTCTGTATACGTAAGTGTAAGTGGTGGTACTACCCCGGATCGGCAAACTGGGTACCACTGCTTCAGTATAGTGGAAACTAACGCTTCCTTGTCTTTTTTTTTTCATCTTTTTAGTTGTAGCTCTACATGTGACAGCACCTTGACAGATGCTAAGCTATAGTGCCATCCATCCAATGGAGTCGCCTGCTATTACAGTTAAATAATCGTGAATAGCAGTCGCATCCACTATGCTGCCCTGATTGAGCATAGTGACGGAGACTGAGACAGCCGTGAACTAAATCGGTTGTTTTAGTCGTCATCACTCTTGGATCTCCTCTTACTTATCATCAGGCGGGTCGAGGTCAAATGTCGTGTCACAATAAAAAAATATATTTTAACTAATAAATTTAAGTAAAAATAATTTTATATATTTTTGCAGGATGTTGAAAACTATGACCCGATTTTGAATCCAGTTTTGAACCGCGAACTCCGTCGTACTGGCGGTCGTGTGCTTATTACTCTTGGTGATCAGGACATCGATCTTAGTCCATCGTTTGTTATCTTCCTAAGTACAAGGTAATGTTATTATTTTTCCTATATTTTTTTTATTTTGACACGATATTTGATCTAGACCCGCCTGATGATAAGCAAGAGGAGGTCTTAGAGTGATGACAAAAAATAATGTTTACAATTTGAATCTATATTACAAATAAAACAAAATCAGTATTTTCTTAGATTTTACGCGAACATTGATTAATATATTAACCAAATTTCATGCGGCTCTTTTGCATTTATTTTTGGTTATTTGTTTTACATTGTTATTATTATTTATTCACAGAGATCCAACAGTGGAATTCCCACCGGACATGTGTTCGAGAGTGACATTCGTGAACTTCACTGTGACGCGCTCCTCGCTACAATCGCAATGCTTACATAGAGTGCTGAAAGCTGAGAGACCAGACATTGATACCAAACGATCCGATTTGCTTAAATTACAAGGTACTACATTAAAATATAATAGGAAAATAATAATAGCATGGGAATGGGTTTACATTGGGAATGCACTTGCTCATCATCTGATTTTACCATGGCTTCAAAAGGGCGTATTCCGTCATACGCCTTTTTAGCACGAGAAACTCGTCAATCGTAAATGTTTGTAAAAAAAAAGATTACTGGAATAGTGTACTCAAATGTAGGTAAGGCAAGTGATTCCAAGTACTGTGAATCGTTCCCTCCATTCCTTCCAAAGTTTTAGTAATACGGCGTTCTCACGAGGCGAATTCAGTTGTTCAATATGAAAGAAAATTTGACTTTAGCGTTCTCACATTTCAATAATAATAGACTCAATATTGCACTTGTTATTACACTATCTGTCCATTTAGCATTTTTCTCGTGGATGCAGACGCCATAATTCAGATTTTATTTTACAATCCAACAAAAAACTGTTGACTGAGGAATACAATACATACTCAATCGCGCTGATTGATCATTCAACGCGTGTTGAACGAACAAGTTCAGACGAGTCGAATCGCGGCCAACTATTAATTCAATCAAAAAAGTCTTGTTGTACCTATATTTATTGCTTCAACTTGATTGAAAGTCCGTTCAAACGGTTCAAATCGCAAACGATTTCGCAGTTGATCATGTGAACGCCGTGTTATATTCTTTATAGCCGCTTTATTAAAATCACCAACATCCTCATTGTGGAACATGTTTTATATTAATTTTTAATATCAATTATATTAAGATCAAAATAAATCCACAGAAAAACTAGAGAGAAAAAAGTTACTACTGTTTCATTTTATTTCCCCCACGTGATTTTAATTTTAACATACTAATATTGTTATATTTATATCTATAAGTTGGTCTACATTCTACAAATTGTTTTCAGGTGAATTTCATCTTCGTTTGCGTCAGCTGGAGAAGTCATTGTTGCAGGCGTTGAATGATGCGAAGGGCAAAATACTCGACGATGATTCTGTTATTGCGACACTTGAAACACTTAAGAAAGAGGCCGCTGATATTGGACAAAAGGTATAAACTCAATTCATTTCAAATCACTTTTGTTACGTGATGTTAAACTAGAGTGCGGTCCATAAATAGAGGCGACTAGTACTACAGTAAGATAACTGCAAGTTCCTAGTTGGAACCGGCAAAAATTGATGAATTCCTTCTTCCAGATGAAGCCTCATTCAAGCTTGAAACAGCTGATCATTATTATTATTGTATTTTTTCTGTTTTGAAACAAAATTATAATAACTTAGTATAATCTAAAACAGTTTAATATAATAACTAATAAGGAATGCTTCGATGGTTTGGGCACATGGAAAGGATGAGTGAAAGTAGATTGACGAAAGGAATTTATAAATCTGATGTGGATGGATGCGATAAACAAGGCAGGCCCAGGAGGGTTATTCCGACCAAATCGGAGACATCCTCAAAAAAGCTAGGTTGCCTAGTGCCCATAACCACAGAGCCTGTATGAAGAGAATTATGTAGTTATGTAAGGATCGTGGTAAATGGTGCTCCATTGTCTCTGCCTATCCCTGTGGGAAAAAGGCGTGACAATTTGATTGATTGTTTTAAAATAATTTAACATATTATTATAACAAATTTTATTTATTTTGAAAATAGTGTCCATTTAATACCTATTATTTCAGGTGGAGGAAACTGACAAAGTTATCGCTGAAATTGAAACAGTTAGTCAACAATATTTGCCTTTGTCTCAAGTAAGTTTTATTTAACTCACATAACAACGAAAGATATTTATACTCGTATATCAGAGATGAGTTAAAGGAAATACTTAATAGTTTCCTAAACAAATCGGGGAACTTTTATGAAGAGACTTGTCGATTTAGTTCCACGCGAGAGAGTAAGGATCGTAGGAAGTAGTTCCCCATTGTGCACTGGTTGATTATATGTATAATAAAATGAATATACTACGTGGTCAATGACGTGAAAGATGATACGCTCTAGTTGAAATCGTGAAGAAGATTCTTTTTTTAACTTGAGATAAAAAAATGAATGTTTTTGAAAATGGCAATATTTTTTTATTAAAAATTAATTATATTAAATATATAAATAATTATATATTTAATTATATTATATATATATATATATATAATAATATAATATATATAAATATTAAATAGTTATATTATTTATTATATTATTATATATTAAAAATAATATAATGTTTTTGAAAATGAATTATAACAATTTAAATGCGAACTTGGAAAAGGTCGGCACACCGGTATAAAAAAATGAATTCATTTTTATTTTTAAGTTTTTATCGATTCTCAATTTAATTTATTTTTATTATATTTTCTTTTATTCTTACAGGCTTGCAGTAGCATCTACTTTACGATGGAATCCCTGAACCAAGTGCATTTCCTTTACCAATATTCATTGAAGATGTTCTTAGAAATATTCAGTTCTGTACTAGTGACCCCAGAGTTACAACCTCTCTCAGACCACACTGCAAGATTAAAGATCATCACACAGGGATTATTTGCTGTGAGTTTTACCTATTTATACCAACATAGTATTGTATATTTAGCCGGCATAGTGACGGTGCCTGAGGTAACTAACTCTGTTTTTTTCTAAGGAACTGACTCTGTTTTTTTCAGTCGTCGGCACTCATTGTTTTCTCCTTCAGGCAAGTCGAGGTCAGATGTCAAGTCACATTAAAAAAACGTTGAAATATATTTTGACGACACGCGTGGCGCATTGTTACCGCAACAGTCCGTTACGCGTGAGATTTGATTTGTTTTATAGCATATATAATATATGTAAAATTTAATTTTGTTTTCTGACCAAATCGGAGACATCCTCAAGAAAGCTGGGTTGCCTATTGCCCATTATAGTAGAGCTTGTATAAAAAGAATTGTGGATGAGAGGTAAGAGAGGGAGTTGTGTCAGTGGAGATTCGTGACAAGTGACGCTCAATTGTCTCTGCCTTCTCCTGTAGTAAAAAGGCTTGACAATGTGATTGATTGATTGATAACCATAAAGATTAAATATATATTACTTTTTGTTATAGGTATGTTATGAACGTGTCGCTCGTGGTATGCTTCACACCGATCGTCTCACATTTGCACTCCTACTATGCAGAATACATCTCAAAGGCACACATCCTGACGATACTCTTGAACAGGTGAGCCATTTGCAATTTATGTTAATAATACGCGACCGTGGTATAGTGGTATTGAACATCCATTCATGGACCACACTCCAGCTTAACGTTAAGCTGGGTGCTGTCATATGTCGAGTCACAACAAAAAATGAAAGAAAAAAATACTGATCGTAGTTCGCCTTAAACTATACTAGTCTAAACGTGTGTATCTTTAAGATACCTAATTGGAATATTAAATATAAACTCTATTGAGAAACAGACGAAATATATATTAAAGTATATTAACTATAATTTAATTACAAATAAAAAATATCGTCTAATGACGTCGCATTAGAGATAGTCCCAAAGAGACTGGCAACATTACCACTTTGTATAGCAAGGCGTTGCAGAAATAATTGCCAGCCTTCCTGTCTCCAAACTTCTCCGTCAGCCAATTTATCCTTTTAGATAAATTAACATTGAGTGATTTGGTCACGTTTCGGGATCAGCTTGTAAGTTGCCGGTTCCATCTAGGCCGGCATAGTGGATGTGATTGCTACTCACAGTTATTGAATTGTAGTAGCAGTGACATTCATTCATGGACCACACTTTGGCTTAACATAAAGCGGGTGCAGTCATATGTCGAGTCACAATAAAAAAATAACAAAACATTGTTGAAGATTGGCTCTTTATATGCTATTTATATTTTCAGGAGTTTGCTGTATTCCTGCGTGGCAAAGAAGGCTTTGTATCACAATCGGCACCGCTTGAAGGTTTGACACAGGAACAACACGATGCTGCAACCAGATTGGCTTCCAGGTATAGTTCACAAGAGGTTTTCTAACCCATGGGCATACTTCAAGGACGGCTAGCTTCGATTATACATTTTGTCCGGCATAGTGACGGCGACTGAGGCAACCGTATAATAAAACGGTTAAACACTTAAATGCAACGATGGTATGGGCACATGGAAAGTAAAGGCACATGAGTAAAAGTAGATTGAAGAAAGGAATTTATAAATCTGATATGGATTGATGCGTTAAACAAGGTAGACCGAAAACCAGGGTTATTTTTGACTAAATCCTAGTATAAAAATAATTGTAGAGCTTGTACAAAAAGAATTGTGAATGTGAGGAAAGCGAGGGAGTTGTATCAGGATCGTGGCAAGTGGCGCTCCATTGTCTGCCTAACCCTGTGGGAAAAAAGCGTGGCAATTTGACATCATAGAAATTAGTACCAAGTACATATATTAAAGTTACATTAGTACCAGCAGCTCTCGGTATGCATGACCATTGCACTGCCACTACACCACCTTCTCCATCGGCATCCAAGAACAAGTTTATACATTATTTTTATTAATTTTAGATTGACCTTATTCCGTCGTTTGTTGGAGAAGGCAGCATCCCTACCAGAATTATCAGCCTGGTTATCTCAAGCAGCGCCTGAACAATGCGTACCAACACTGTGGGATGGCAACCCTTCTACGCCACCTTCTGCTCATGCACAGGCTATGTATAGACTGTTACTCATACAAGTACGTACTGGGTTATTATTATAGTTATCATATAGTCACCTCAAACCAACTAGGCCGGCATAGTGGATGCGACTGCTACTTACAGTTTTTTAATTTTAGTAGCAGTGACATCCATTTATGGACCACATTCCAGCTTAACGTCAAGCGGAGTGCTGTCATATGTCGAGTCACAATAAAAATATAAAAACCATTAATTCCCAAAATGGTCTAGGTGAACCCCCCAGGGGTCCACGGGGTCTACGATGGCGTAACAAAATAAATTAGCGGGGTCCACAAAAATTTATCTCGTTTCGATAGTGAATAACTAATATGTTGGCTTGACTTCACCTATAAATGTAAGCAGATAATATTTTAAGAAGAGATCGACTTGTAAAAACTTGCTTATTCCAACGTGTCGCGATGCTAAATTCACATTTTTTTGTTGAGTTTTGGGAAATATCAATGGATGCGATGACCAAGGCAGGCCCAGAAGGATGTTTTCCGACCAAATCCATCCTCAAGATTGCTGGGTGGCCTAGTGCCCATAACCGTAGAGCTTGGATAAAGAGAATTGTGAAAGTTAGAGAAGCGAGGGAGTTGTGTTAGGATCGTGTCACGTGGTATCTAATTTTTTTTTCAGGCATTCCGCGCTGACCGTGTGATCGCAGCTGCTACTCAGTTAGTGTCAGCGGTGCTTGGTAGTGGTTTTATGTCAGCAGCCGAATGTGAGCTCGCACTGTCAGCAGTCACTGACACACAATTGTCAGCAACTACTCCTGCGTTGCTGTGCTCCGTGCCTGGATATGATGCCAGCGGTAAGTCACTGTTCATTTTTTTTACTTCATTTTCATTTTTTTGTTAACCTGGAGTGTGGTCCATGAATGGAGGCGACTGCTACTACAGTAAAATAACTTCAATACAGCTATCGTTCTGGAACCGGCAAGTTTCAAACTGATACCGAACACGATTTGACGGTCTGTACAAACGTTTTTATTTTTTATTGTGACTCGACATCTGACTTCGCCATGCCTGATGAGGGTAAGCATAATGGAGGTCCAAGAGTGCCGTCGACTGAAAAAACCGAGTCAGTTCACGGCTGCCACAGTCGCCGTCACTATGCCAGCCTAGTTTGGCGTAGTAACGGCAATGGGCAAATGACTACCAACAGTCGTTGCCATTCTAAAACTACTAGAGGGCATACCACTATCTCTTAGAACATTATTATTATAATCTTACCATCCAATTTCGTACCACTTTTAGAACCATAGTAAGGTTATTTTAAATAATATTACTTTTATATACATAAAGGCGACTGTGTAGTGGCAGTGCAATAGTTACACAAACCAGAGAGCACTAGTCGAGACGACCCACCGGTACCAATGTATCTTTGATATATGTACTTTGGTTGTCCTGTTTCTATGATACAAGCACTTCAGTAGCTTAGTATAGAAATGTACAATAAAAAAATAAATAGTTGGTGGTAGACTCACAAACCCGAAGCAAATATCTGTTTTTTTTTACACATACTTGGATAATACTTGGATACACACACTTGGATAATAGCTAGCTATTTAAACGCTATTCGTATCCTATCAACCTATATGTTGTTATATAAAAACATTAATAATTAAAATTACATTTCACATAACACAGGTCGCGTGGATGACATGGCAACGGAACTAAACAAGCCATTGTCGAGCATAGCTATTGGCTCTGCTGAGGGATTCAATCAAGCTGAACGCGCTATCAATTCTGCTTGTAAAACTGGCAGGTGAGTGCCTAGTACATTATAACATATTTATTTGCATATACTATGTAGTATTATACATATTATTTTACGTCAAAACCTTAATTGCATTGAGCTATTCACTTGTTACGTGTCATCCGGTACGATAGCTCTTCGTATTGAGTTAATATATTATATTAACATAAATTAATTATGTTAATATTTTCTTAGATTTTGCGCGAACATTGATAAATTAATTAAACAAATTTTATGCGGCTTACTATAGCGTTTATTTTGGTTTTGATTAATTATGTTATTAAAATTGGCATCTACAATCTTCAGCACTTAGGTAATGCGTCCACCGCGGCTTTAAACCCAGCGTTGTTAAAAACCACACATTTTTAATAACGCTATCATTACTCTCGAAATTGTTGACCAGTATAATTACCTCTGGCAGATTATCCAGTTAGGTAGGTCCAACTTCGACAAAGAGCTCGCTCGAAGAATCCAACTCGGATGGGTGGCGTTTGCGATATTGCGTTATATCTTCTCGTCAAAAACCCGCAGTGCCTGAAGACAAGGATCTTCAACCAGTGTGTGTTGTTGAGATCAAACTAATTGTATTGACCGAAGGCCGCCCCCGTAGCTCGTGTGCAGCTCACGTGGCTCCACGTCACGTCGCTATGCTCAAAACCTCGCTACTGCGGCCATGCATTTGTTTTTGTCTCTGGGCATCGCGCCCCGCTGATGCGCTCTCTCTCACCGCTAGGCTCAAAACTACAGCCTTAGGGGTTTAACATATGTCGAACCATACAATATGGCCCATACAAACAATGTCACTTTGACATCAGCTTGACCACAACATATCAAAGCCCACATATCAAAATACCAAAAATATATATACTAATTTTGCGAACATTTTTCAGATGGGTAATGTTAAAGAACGTGCACCTAGCACCTGTGTGGTTAGTTCAGCTGGAGAAGAAGTTGCATTCACTCCAGCCACATCCAGCATTCCGTTTGTTCCTAACGACAGAGATCAGTAACAAACTACCAGTGAATCTATTGAGGGCATCCAGAATTGTTGTCTTTGAACCACCACCTGGTATCAGGGCTAATCTGCTTAGGACTTTTGCTACGGTAAAGTTTTTTCATGTATTTTTATATATAAGCATCTTTCCCACAGAAATAGGCAGAGACAATGGAGCGCCACTTGCCACGATCCTGACACAACTCCCAAAAATATATTATATAATATTTTTTTGTTATCAAACTAGCTAGGTCCTTCCTGCTAGGGTTCCGCTAGGAAAAGTGTAATTAATTAGGGATCCGTGGCAAAAAAAATGGGACAACGGTCGTCCTAATTTGCGTATTTGTAATTGAAATATAAAATTAATGCATTTTGTTGCAGGTACCAGCAAGTCGTATGATGAAGGGCCCCTCGGAACGTGCAAGGCTATACTTCCTTCTCGCCTGGTTCCATGGTTAGTTGCACATCTTAAAATCTACAATATTGCCTTCTTTTAATCTTCTAATAATGTATAAACCTAAAAGAATATTTTCATATATTTATTATGACCTGGCATCTGACCTCGACTTGTCTGATGCCTGGAGTCCCAGAGTGCCGATGACTAAAAAACGACCCAGTTTACGGCTGCTTTAGTCGCTTTCACTGTCCCGACCAGAACCCTTTTCGCCTCTATCGCTATAGCTTCATTATTCCAATCAATATAATATCTATTATTTTGTTTAAAAGCACAATTAATACTTTGTATAGGACCCGGCAGAAAAAAGTGCTAGCATTCAAGCTACTCAGTACTTTCTTTTTAAAATATTAAATATGCGCGGAAATGCTTCCACCACAGTCGTCCAGCACCATCAAATTTTACATACAAATCTGTGAATTGAAGGTCCCTGTACTAGGTCTGCGTGAGACACTGTGTTACAGGACAACCCGGTCTTTCCCTACCTCATACAGCATGTTATAAGATGTATACAGTACATCTTTAATATACCGACCCTTATACTGCACAGCAAAAAAATACCGCGCTCTTTTTATCTGCCGATCGTTATACCTGGACGCCCCCAATAAACATTAACTTTTTATTCAGGTATCGTACAAGAACGTCTCCGCTATGTGCCACTCGGCTGGGCGAAGTACTACGAGTTCAATGAGTCAGATCTACGCGTCGCCTGTGATACACTCGACACTTGGATTGATGCCACTGCCATGGTTAGTAAAAGCAATGATAATAAATAGGACTCGTGTAGGTGACTAGGCAATACATATTGGCATAAAGGGTGTGGTCTTTCATCACGATAACGCTAGACAACATACATCTTCAGCCACTCAGCAAAAATTAAGAGAGTTTGGCTGGAAGGTGTTAATGCATCCGCCATATTGCCATATTTGGACCTTCAGATTTCCACCTGTTCCACCTCTTCAGAATTCTTTAGACAGTGTCAGGTTAACATCAAGAAAGGACTACCAAAACTACTTGTTGCGTTTTTTTGATCAGAAGTCTCAAAATTTCTATAGCAACGGGATCATGTCTCTACCTACAAGATGGCAGAACTGCAAGTAGCAGTTGCATCTACTATGCCGGCCTAGTTGGAACCAGAAACTTACAAGTCACGGATCTATACAAGTAAATCCCGTGACAAGCTTTTATATCATATAAGTAGTGTAATGCAATAAATTGATTGGTTTGATTAAATTTAAAGTTTTTTTTCCTTTGTAGAGCATTTAAATAAAAGCTTGTTTTAATTTTAATAATTTAAGCTTGTAATAATTTCATATTTATCTTCAGGGCCGCGCCAACCTGCCCCCAGAGAAGATCCCATGGGAGGCTTTAGTGACTCTGCTGTCACAGTGTATCTATGGTGGAAAGATTGACAATTTGTTCGACCAGCGTCTATTGCACAGCTTTTTGAGTAAACTCTTCACACCGAAGTCATTCGAAGCAGACTTTGCACTGGTCGCCAATGTGGATGGGGTTTGTATATTTTTTGTAGCTCATTGAAGCCAACACCCCGCCTGATGTTAAGTTGGAGTGCGGTCAATAAATAAAGGTTTTTAAGCTAAAACCAGACCGTCATATTAAGGTTTGGATACTTTGTGGCGATACTTTCCCGGTCGGCAGACTGGGCACATCACCAACTGTCTGTCTACTAGAGTACTACTATAAGTAGTACTATAATAATTAAGGGTAAAATATAAAAATAATATAATCCTGACACCGGAATCCGGAATGAAATGATTTCTTTTTAAATAGTTTTTATTAAATTTCAGCCTCTTTGATCTTATTTAATCTCAAACTGATTTATCTGATAAATATGATAGCTGTTAAGTATTTTTAACAGCTGTAAGAGTCAAAAAAATACTAATTTGTTTATTTTGTAGAATGGTATATTAAAAAACAATAACCTAAAAAGAATTACTGATTTCTATAGTCTACATTAAAATAATTAACCGTGTAAAATTTATTTAACAGGCAAGCGGCAACCAGCGTCACATTACGATGCCAGACGGCAACCGCCGCGATCATTTCCTCAAATGGATTGAGGAACTATCTGACAGACAGACTCCATCTTGGCTTGGTCTTCCTAACAATGCTGAGAAAGTCCTCCTAACTACTCAAGGCTCAGATTTGGTATCAAAACTGTTGAAAATGCAACAACTTGAAGATGAAGAGGAGTTGGCCTATAATGCAGCCTCACAGGACCATGACCCTCACTCTCTGGTGATTGAAGGTGATGGAAGGCCAGCTTGGATGAAGGTGCTACATCAAACTGCGAGCAATTGGCTTCAGTTACTTCCAGAAGAGCTGCCTACACTTAGACGCACAGTTGAAAATATTAAGGTTTGTATTTTCATTTTGATCTAGTATATATTCCGGCAGTTCTAAACTTCGCAGTTTAAGGTTCGGATGAATAGAAAAGTTTTGGACGACTGCGTTGGGTGCAAGTCCGCCTAATGTATACATAATTAATAATATTTTAAATTTTATACACGTTACTACACAGCTTGGTGCCATTGCTCTTTTTATCTGCTGGGTCTATAAAATTAATTTTATCTTTTTTTTTATTTATTTAAATGTAGTCATTATAATTATTTGAATTTTTATAGATTTTATTGAAATTTTTATTTTATGTTTTAAGAGATTTTAATTTTTTGTTTTGCTGTGTGTTCATAATTCTGGGATACAATTTAGGTCATAATTGTCATATCGTGTAAATAAATTTAATGTAATGATTGTGTCCTGTCATGTATGCCTATAAATAAATAAATAAATATCAGAATTTATACCAGGACATTGTTCCTCGAACAAAACGGACACATGTCATGGTCGTGTAGTTTTCCATCGTTTCTGTTTTTCCTTGTAGAGATTGAGGTAAGACAATTTGATTGATATTCTATTCTTTTGCCAGGATCCATTGTATCGTTTCTTCGAGCGTGAAGTGGCTGCGGGTTCTGCTCTTCTCAATCAAGTTGTACATGATCTGAGAAATGTTATACATATTTGTAAGGTTGGTATTACTAGAATATTAAATGATACCCATAATGCATTTAGAATGTCATAATTCTAATAAAGGTCTATATAATTATTTTAATATCTTAAAAATATTTGCAATCTTTTTGCTCCCCATAGCCTTTTAAAGCTTTCGAATCGCCGCCCTGCTGGATTAAAATAAACGCTATCATTTTGCGAACATGTTTCTAAATAGTAAGTCCTTGTGAAAATGGGAATCCTGACGGAAATCTAACAAGAATATTTTGAGGGACATAGTTAAGGCAACTGAGGCATCCGTGAAATTAATTGTTACCAACAAGCAAGTCGAGATCAGCTGGCAATAAATGAAAAAAAGGACACTAAATTCTTAAAAGCTTGTATTATAGACACAGGACAACCAAAGTGCAAATATTAAAAATACATTGGTACCGGCAAATGGTTTTTGAACCCGTGCTCTCGGTTTGCGTAACCATTACACCTCGATCGCAAATAATTATTTATTTCTTTTAATAATTATTATTTCCTTCTCTAGGGCGAGATGAAACAAACAAACGAAACCCGATCCATGGTCGGGTCGTTAGTACGTGGTATGTTGCCCACGGGCTGGAAACGTTATGCGGTTGCTCGTGGATGCACAGTACAACAGTGGGTTGGAGATTTTGCGCAGAGGGTCAGACAACTCGCTGCTGTGTCTGAAACTGTCGCCGATAGAGGGGCAGCTAGATTACAGGTTGGGTTTTCATTGCTTTTAAATTATATGTAACAGATTATGCCACATTATTTACTTTGATCAAAAATAGATTAAATCTGATGTGGATAAATGCGATGAACAAGGCAGTCCCTCCTGGGTGTTTTCCGATCAAATCGGTGACATCCTCAAAAAAGCTGGGTTGCCAAAACAGTAGAGCTTGTAGAGCCCATAACCGTTAAGCTTGTATATTTCAATTGAATTATGAAAGGAGTAAACAAAACCGTTTGTGTGTTGTATCTTACTATTATTATAAATGTGAATGTCCGTTTGTTTGTTACGCTTTCACGCGAAAACTACTCAACCGATCATGATTAAACTTTGTACACATATTTTTGGAGGTACTAGAAGTGACATAGGATACTTTTAATAAATAAAAAAATTCTATAGTTTCCAATAGACTATAGTTTCAGCTCTGGAATTTTTCTAAATTTATTCTTATTTCCGTCTGTCATTTTTATATGCGTTATCAAGTTATAAATACAAAAAGGGATATTCAGTCGAATTGAGAACCTCCTTATTTTTTATGACTGTTATAAACCTAATTTTACGCGGGTGAAACCGCGATCACAGCTAGTATATGTATAATGTGTTGTTTGTTTATATGTATATTTTGTTTTGTCTACTTACAGTCTATTCCTATATGGCTTGGTGGGCTACTCAATCCCGAAGCTTACATCACGGCGACTCGCCAATGTGTCGCACAAGCTAACTCATGGTCACTCGAAGAGCTACATTTGCAGGTATGTATTTTATCTAGAAAAGAGAAAATCCTTTGCCTTGGGAGTAAAGTTTGTGGGCCATCACTCCCCAACAGCCGTATAACTCGTATCTGAAATTTTGTCACGAAATATCTTATTGGTTAGTTTTAGAGCGCCCTCTAGTAAGTGTCGCCTAAATATCATCTTTATTGAATTGAACCTGTACTATACTACAAGAAAACACTACTAAATCCAATTAACTATAATAAAAATCCTTAGAAAATCATATTTTTAATATGTCCTGGCGTAAAATCACTACCAGCAGATCAGTAGCATTATTTTTCGATGATTAAGACCCATTGAAGTATCATTTTAGATCAAAATTTTGATCATATTTTTTTATTGTGACTCGACATACGACAACGTCTCCTGATATTAAGCTGAAGTGTGGTCTATTAATGGGGGCTATTGCTACTGTTAAATAACTGTATTAAATAATTACAATTAGTAGTTATCTACTATGCCGGCCAAGTTGAAAATATATATTTTCAAGCTAATCCCAAACAGGGGGCCGACCGCGTTACTTCAATGAGAATTAAAATAAAATTCATTCTCATATGTCAAAACGTTACGCGGTCGCTGTTATTGTCGATAACAACGTTATTCATTCTGACAATAAGCTTGAACTGTCAATGAAAATGAACATTTTGGTTTATTGTAATATAAGCGATTGGTTTGTTGTAATATTTAATATTAATATTTGTTAGTAAAAAAAAGAGGCGGATATTTGCTTCGGGTCTGGTTATCAAAGAGTAGTAGGCAGTGGTGCCCAGTCTGCCGATCCGGGGTACTACCTCCACTTACAAGTACACAGACCATCAAGTGATTTTGTCGCGTTTCGGGATCAGCTTGTAAGTTGCCGGTTGCAACTAGGCCGGCATTTTGGATGTCATTACTACTTACAGTTATTGAATTGTAGTACCAGTGACATCCATTCATGGACCACACTTCAGCTTAACATCAAGCGATTCTCAGTGTGTTGATTAATGGAGTTCATCTGTCAAAACGAAGCTCATTCTTATTGCGATTGGAGTTACGTGATCGGCCTGCAGACTACGCAACTGCCTGCTTTCAGATCTAAATAATATTTTTATTTTGGCAGGTTACTGTAGCTGAAGCGGGTACTGTACCTGAGTCCTCAGGTGAATGGTCCTTCACTGTGACAGGACTCAAGTTGCAAGGCGCTACTGTTAAGCAAAACAGACTGTTGCTTACCAACACCATTATGGTGGATCTGCCACTCACTGTGCTTACTTGGATCCGGTTAGTATTCATTTGTATAAATTTTATTTTAATGTAAACAAAGAGAATTGTGGATGTAAAGGAAGCAAGGGAGTTATGTAAGGATCGTGGTAAGTGGCGCTCCATTGTCTCTGCCTATGCCTGTGGGAAAAAGGCGTAACTACTTGATTGATTGATTGGTATGATATTTTTTATACCACACGCGACATCTAACCTTGATTTACAGTTCCCGTTATAAATCAAGGTCAGGCTCACGGTAGTCATTTAATTTTTATGTAATTTGAATAATGAATTAAACAATCTTTTTATCTAACACCTGGGACCCCATAATACACAAACTCAAGTCCCAAGTCCAGCAAACTGACAAACCAGCAGATGACACTGTCAGTTATTTTTGCAAAAAAAAATATTTCATCCCGGAACCAAAAAACAAAATCAAACTTTGATAATGGGGTAGTTTTGGTTACAATAACAGCATCAACCAATAGGACGACCAACACCTCAGTCTCTCCGTAACCACGATGGCTGCAAAGCTCTCGAAATAATATAATAAAATAGTAAAATCAATCAATCAATCAAATTGTCACGCTTTTTTCTCACAGGGATAGGCAGAGACAATGGAGCGTCACTTACCACGATCCTTACACAAATCCCTTCCTTCACATCCACAACAAACGTTAAACACGGCAGGCCCAGGAGGGTGTTTGCCGACCAAATCGAAGACATCCTCAAGAAAGCTAGGTTGCCTAGTGCTCATAACCTTAGAGCTTGTATGAAGAGAATTGTGGATAGTAAAATCAAAACCAAAATAAACGCGATAGTAAGCCGCATAAAAAATTGTTTAATTCATTAATATAATTTGTTTCAGTGGTGCTGAAGATGTATCGTCAACTGGTGGTCAGACAATAATTCTTCCAGTGTATTTGAACAGTGCTCGCTCGGAGTTATTGTTCACGGTTCGACTTCCGGTCGCACCCGGACAAGACCCGCATGCGTTCTACGAGCGAGGAGTTGCTTTGCTTACATCTACTGCTCTTAATTAAATTAATAATTAGAAAAACGTGTAATCTTGAAATATGTATTCTTTTTTTTAATACTTTTGTCGGCATACTGACGGCGATTGTGGCAGCCGTGACTGCCTCAGTTTTTTCAGTCGTCGGCACTCTTGGACTTCTATCATGCTTACTATCAGGCAGGTCAAGGTCAGATGCCGATTCAGTCACAATAAAGAATAGTATACTAGCGCAAGGTTCCTGCGGTAGTGGGGCAGTGCGGGAGGATTGTGTTTTCGTTTACAAATTACCCCTCTCGCACTACTCTACCGCAGGAAACCCCAGGTAAGCGCTATTCTGTAAGAATCAGTAATGAAAATTAGAATAAATTCACAGACAACGGGTTCGTTTCTCGGTTAGGTTTATTATCCAATTAAATCCTCAATTTTTTAATGTTTCAGTCTCAAATATATTTTATTCTATTATTTTTCTTTGTATTCGTTTTTATTAAGAGAACACGTTAATTATTAAAAATTATAAGAAAAAATAGTTCAGCTTTATTGCTTTTATTATAATAAGTTTAAATATCTTTGAAAAAAATAAAGTAGACAATTTTCATTAGCTTATTTTACCTCTTGTCTGCATAAGAGTCCATATTTAATTATTTATTAAATAATTTTAATGTTTGATTATTTTATTATTGGTGTAGGTGTCATTACTTATATTAGCGCTATATGTAATGGATGCTTAATAAATAATATACATAAATACGTTTGTTTTATTTTATAATAACATTTATAGGCACTAGGCAACCAAGCTTTCTTTAGGATGTCTCCGATTTGGTCGGAGAACACCCTCCTGGGTCTGCCTCATTTGACGCATCGATCCACATCAGTTTAATTAATTCCTTTCACGAATCTACTTTCATCTAGCTGGGCAGGGTTTCCTAGTGCCCATATTTTTTTTGTTTTTACACATTTCTATACTAAGCTACCAAAGTGCTTGTATCATAGAAACAGGACAACCAAAGTACATATCAAAGATATGGTGAGTGGTTTCGAACCCGTGCCACTCGGCTTGCGTAGCCATTATTGCACTGCCACTACACCACGGTCGCCTTGATAATTGTAGAGCTTGTATGAAGAGAATTGTAGATGTGACAAGCGAGGGAGTTACGTCTGGTTCGTGGCTCAATTGTCTCTGCCTATCCCTGTGGGAAAAAGTTGTCATAATTGATTGATTGAAAAATTCTTTATTGCACAATATTTTACGGTACATTGGCGTGACTAACTATGGCTGATGTACCAGCCAAAATGTTATTTTCATCCTATATAACCTTAGATCCGTCAAGCGATTTGTAAAAAAGCATCGTTTACTGGCATGGTAGAGGCGACCGTAAACTAGAACTGTTCTTTTTAGTCGTTGTACTCTTGGACCTGTCTTGCTTACTATTAGGCAAGACGAGGTTAGGAAAAAAAAATTATGTCCGTCCCGTCCACATCGCTTTATCCATAATTTATAATTTACACTCCTAGGTAGGGTTAGTTGTAATAATCGTTGAAAAGATATCGACAAAAGAAAGCCGTTTATGAAAGATATTAAAGATCAAATTTAAGAAAGCAGTAATTTTGTCATTGATGTTCTTTAGGCATGTAGGGAGAAAACGTTTGTCCGTCAAACTATAATTTTGTCATTTTTTTTGGATTTTTCAAATATAGTTTGATAATATTTTTTTAGATTTTGCGTGAACACTGATTAATAAATTAAACAAATTTTATGCGGTTTACTAACACGTTTACTTTGGTTTTGATTTTACATATTTTTATTATTCCGACTTTTCGAGCCATCGTGGTCACGGAGACGCGATAGTAAGCCGCATAAAATTTGTTAAATTCAATAATTTGGTAACTAAAAAATCTGACGTGTGTTTATTTACTTTTTTACGGCAAAAGCGCAAGTAGAGCTTCTATTGCTAACCACCAAGCGAGCGGAGGCCAGATGTCGAGCTTCAATAAAAAAACTAGTTTTTGTAACAAATTTAAATGTATGTAGAAGGGAAAATTAAACAAAAACCTGTTATAAACATATTTTATTATAACACAAATAGAATAAAGTTTTAGCTTACAAATACGTAGAGAGTAAAATAATAAATCTAAGTCTAGTTTCATTATCTATTTGACTAGAGTTGACTAGATCCTTGAATATGAGATTTGAGTTGAGATTTCTGTTTAGGCAATCTGAAACAAAGGAATGGGCTCTATAATTAAAGTTATTTTATTTATTTATTTATTTAAATATATACAACAGGTTACAAATTAAAATTATCAATAAACATTTTAATATTTAGGCAATAATAAACAAAAAGATTTTCAAAGTTATACACAAATGAAAATACATTATTAAAAAAAGGAATAGTCTCTTTAATAATAGTTTTTATTTTTATTTATTGTGGCTTTATATATGACAGCACCCCGCCTGATGTTAAGCTGGAGTTCGGACCATGAATAAAGGTGACTGCTACTACAATTTAACAACTTCAAGTAGCAGTCGTATCCAGTATGCCGGCCTAGTTGGAACCGGCATCTTACAAGCTCATCTCAAAACACGACTAAGTCACTTCACGGTCTGTATACTTATGTGATCGAAAGCCTGTCGTCAAAAGTCAGGGATGAGGCAGATTAAATAGACTATATATAAAGTCGGTTAAAAATATGATAACAAAGTTTTTGATCAGAGTGTTATGATAGGGAGAACCCATGGGCTGGCAAAGCATTCCACATGTCGTTCGTTCTACAAAGAAACGACGCATTTCGACACAAGTCGAGGTCAGATGTCTCTAATAAAAAATAACTTAGATATGATATAGGTATAAATTAATGTTTTAAATGACTAAAGATAATAGTTACCTTGTGGTTATAATTTTCCGTTGGTCATCCGACTTGTGTACATACTCGGATGCATGTTTCCAAATTTCGTGATTGTGATTTTTGCGATAAACACGCCGGTCGAAGTAACTTATCTGTGAGAAAAGATATAAGATTTAATATATTATCAAAGTGTCACGTCTTTTTCCCACAGGGATAGGCAGAGACAATAAAGCGCTACTTGCCACGGTTCTGACAACTTTCTCGCTTCCCTCACATCCACAATTCTCTTCATACAAGCTCTACGGTTGTGGGTACTAAGCAACCTACATTTCTTAACGATGTCTCCAAATTGGTAGGAAAACACCTTCCTGGGGTTGTCTTGTTTAAATCATCCATCCACATCAGATTTTTATTGTATTTTTTTTTTTACATTTTTACACTGAGCTACTAAAGTACTTGTATCATAGAAACAGGACAACCAAAGTACATATATCACAGATACATTGGTACCGGTAAGTGGTTTTAAACTCGTTTGGGTAACCATTGCACTGCCACTACACCACGATCACCTTGTCCTTACGTCGTATTCCTTTCGTCAATCTACTTTCACTCATCCTTTCCATGTGCCCAAACCATCGAAGCATTCCTAATAAAACATATATTTAGCATAACCTACCACACAGCTAACAGGTATCCATATGAACGCCGTAACAAGTACAACGACGCCAACAATGTTATCTCTTAGAAATCCAAGAACATTATTCATATTTATATCCTCTATTATATCCCAGAATCTCTCCACCACGTCCTGCATTGTTTTCTCGCAGACACCCTGAAAACAATAAGTTGGAATCATAAAAAACCTCAAGTCGTAATTAAGAAAATATTTTTTCGATTCAAAATCAAATCAAATTGTCACGCCTTTTTCCCACAGGGATAGGCAGAGACAATGGAGCGCCACTTACCACGATCCTTACACAACTCCCTTGCTTCCTTCACATCTACAATTCTCCTCATACAGGCCCTGTGGTTATGGGTACTAGGCAATTTAGCTTTCTTAAGGATGTCTCCGATTTGGTCGGAAAACACTCTCCTGGGCCTGCCTTGTTTAACGCATCCATCCACATCCGATTTATAAATTCCTTTCGTCAATCTACTTTCACTCATCCTTTCCATGTGCCCAAACCATCGAAGCATTCCTTTGTCAATCCTTGTCACTACATCTTCTTTCAAACCACATCTATCACGCAGTGTGCTATTCCTTATTCTATCCGCTATCGTCACTCCACATATACTCCTTAACGACCGCATTTCTACAGCGTTAATTCTACTCTCATGCTTCTTCTGCCATACCCAACCTTCACTTCCATACATTAATGTAGGAACAAGCACCGCATTATGAACAGCCATCCGTGACTTTTGGGACATTACTTGGCTGTTCATTATACTATGGATGGCGCCGTTCACTACGTTACCCTTTTGCACTCTTCTCTCAATATCTTCATCACACTTTCCATCCCTAGTAAACATACTTCCCAAGTAAACAAATTGTTTGACTTGTTCCACTTTCTTTCCGTCTATCATTATCTCACATTCTGTCATTTCATCCTCTCTCTCCAAAACCATTACTTTAGTTTTACTTACATTCACTTTCATACCTTTCTTTTCTAATTCCGCATTCATTATAGTAACCATTTCCTGTAACTCATACGCCGAAGATGCAAGGATAACTTGATCGTCGGCGTACAAGAGACATTTGATCACCAAATCATTCATTCTTAAACCATACTTCCTTTCACGCAACTCTTTCAGACAACTGTCCATGAATAGATTGAAGAGCCATGGTGACGCTACACATCCCTGTCTGACACCTTTAGAGATGCCAAACCAGTCAGATAGCGCCCCATTAATTCGAACTAGGAAACATTTTTTCGATTAGGGCTGTGAAAAAGATCTTTTACTAAGAAAACGTTGTGACTAAGAAAACTGAGATATTCCCAAGTTAGAACAAGTATACATTTTATATAAGGATCATAGAAAAAGATCTTCTACTAAGTTGTGACTAAGAAAATAAATAAATTCCTAAGTTAGAACTGTAACAAGTGGAATATATTCTAAATTGATATTGATATTAAATTGATTGGCCGGCATACAGTCGTCGTCACTCTTGCACCTCCTCTTGCTTATCAATAGGCGGGTTGGGGTCAGATGTCGTGTCACAATAAAAAAATACGACCGTAAGAAAAGATCTTCCACTAAGTTGTGACTAAGAAAAGGACGATCCTATGTCCAGCAGTGGACGACTAATTTATTTTCGTTTATTTAAAAACTTTATTATATTTTGTATAAAGGCGAACTTAATGCCGTAACTTAACTAGACATTACCTGCCAGTTAACCTTCGGGAGAGTCGAAAAGTTAAATGGGGGTATGAGATATAAAACTGAATAACTTAATATAACATAATATAGTACAATATAATATAATATAATATAATATAATATAATATAATATAATATAATATAATATAATATAATATAATATAATATAATATAATATAATATAATATAATATAATATAATATAATATAATATAATATAATATAATATAATATAATATAATATAATATAATATAATATAATATAATATAATATAATATAATATAATATAATATAATATAATATAATATAATATAATATAATATAATATAATATAATATAACACAATACAATACAATATAATATAACTAATGTACTTATGTGTATTAAATGTACTTACCATTAATACTGTTTTAACGTCCTAAAAGTTTGGCTGTCAGAGAATGTCTAACGGCATTAAGTCCGCCTTTGTACATAGTGCAATTAAAGTATTAAGCAATTTAAATAAATAAAAATATAATAGTACCTTTACATTTCTATACTAAGCTACTAAAGTGCTTGTATCATAGAAACAGGACAACCAAAGTACATTGGTACCGGTGGGTTGTCTCGAAATCGTGCTCTTTGGTTTGTATAACCATTGCACTGCCACTACACCACGGTCGCCTTTTTAATATAATAATGATAATGATGATGAATAGTTAGTTCACCTTATTACAGAATCCTTGTATACATGGTGTCCCATCAGGCAGTATGTCATTGTGTGCAACAGGGAAACATGTTTTGTTCAAATTTTTGCGGCAACACCTCTTGCAGGCATCCGCAACTGTAACAACAATCAATCAATCAATCAAATGGTCACGCCTTTTTTCACAGATATAAGCAGAGACAATAAAGCGCCACTTGCCACGATCCTGACACAACGCCTTCGCGTCCCTCACATTCACAATTCTTTTCATACAAGTGCTACGGTATTAACAACAATTCACAATAATCAAAACCAAATTAAACGCGATTTGATACTGTGATCAGTAAATTTGAATTCCTAATAAATTTTTGGCATATCCTATAAATAATATGTAATATAATTAAAACTTTATTTGGTGCTTTACAATGTTTACAGTTTTCCATGAACGATGATACCTGCTCTAGTACATGTACTGTGCTGCAGAGATATCTTCTCATCTATTATATTAAATACAAATTGATGGTATACAAGATCTGATATTATTTTCTTTTGTTTTTACTAAATTTACATTTTAATTAACATATTAAATCCTAATGTTATAATATGTGTATTATAGCTATTAATAGGCGCTATATAGTTTAAAGGTAAGAACAGTCGCGCGCCCCGGATTCGAACCCCGGTCGCAACTGACCGATGCCGTCGTCCGTATATTTGTTTCATAATTTTATTTGTATTATTTAATCATTACATCAAATATTGCAATTATTTCTCGATAAAAAAAGAGGGATATATTTACTCCGGGTCTGGTTATCAAAGAGTGGTAGGCAGTGGTACCCAGTCTGCCGATCCTGGGTAACCTACCACTTACAAGTAAACAGACAGTTGTAAGTTGCCGGTTCCAATTAGGCCGGCATAGTGAATGTTAATGCTACTTACTGTAGTAGCAGTCACCTCCATTCATAGACCGCACTCCAGCCTAATATCGAGTCACAATATATAATAAAAAATGTATATACATACCTATATCGCACATACAACTGTGCATGCCCTGTGTCTCACAATATGGCACACAACTCCCATTGCGACATCTGCCACGCTCAAGGCATTCGTGCTCGTCGGCGATTGCAGGCGCCTGAAATTATATAAATGTATACAGTAAGACCCCTTATAACGCGGTAGATTGGTTCCGCGTTATAGGGGTATTCCCGTATAACGCGTTTTTACGACCTCGTATAACGCGTTACGTATAAATAATTCATCACATCGGTGCAGGTGGTTTAAATCGAATATTAAGAAAAAACTATGTTATGAACGAAATATGTATTTTATTAAAATCGAACTAAACTAAGAACAATTCAAATGAAAAAACTTATGCATATGAACTAAAAAAATAGTTAATTTCAAATAAATAAACAGTTTTATCGCTTGTTTATTCACTGTCTGTAATAATGGTCCACCGACATCGTGGGAAATCCCCGCGTTATATGAGGGAATGCCCGTGTTACACGAGAGATTTAAATCGCGAAATATAAAAACGCGTTATAGGGGAGATTAATTTAATTAATAACGAAAACATATAAAAACGATAATGGTTTCAAGGTATCAGATACAGAGCAGTATCTGTTTGACGCCACTGGCTTGAGACGGCAAAGCGGTATCATGCAACATGGCTATTAGACCAATATCTTTTTAGCTTTTCAAACAGACAGTAAAAGTAATACGAAGAGCTATTAATACTGTAAAAGGTATTGTTTTGTAGGAGACAAGTGAAACACACGGATTCTAGAAACGGACTGACTTTATTGCAGAATAACATAAATACCCTCAACCAAATATATAAACTTACAATTACCTACTTTAATACATATCATCATCTTCTCCTTAAAATAACAAACCACTAACAATAAATATAATTAATACTAAGTTGAAACAATCATCTAACTACATACATGTATATACTAAAACAAACCAACACTTTATTTAATTTATACCACGTTTATTTTGGGGACGTAACGTAATGCGACATGGTGTTGGGATCGGTGACAATTCTGATGATGACTCCGAATGTGCTGACCCAAACGTGTCATCTAACCTCGATGAACTCGCACTTACCATCTCAGATGGTGACTTATTGACATCGATGACATCTACATCTACATCCTCCCCACTAATTTCATGCTTTTCTCCTAATTCATTCTTAGTACTATTATTAATATCTAACTGTGATAACGAATGTTTTTTGTTAATATGCATTTGATCGACATGTCTCCTGAGAACCTGATTGTCGACCGACTTAACTTTATACGACACGGGTCCGGTTCTCTCCGAAACTACCCCTTTAATCCATTTACCGCCATGTTTGGCATAATTACGTATCAACACCGAGTCACCTGGCTCCGCTTCTCGTAACACCGCGCCACGGCGTTCCTGTTGTGTCTGTTGCGACTCACGTACTAATGCCTCCGTCTCCGGTCTTATGAGATCTAAACGACCACGTAACCTGCGACCTAATAACGCGACTGCGGGTTCTCGGCCTGTCGTACTATGTTCCGTGTTCCTATATGTAAACAAAAATCGACTAAGAGCGGTCTCATAGTCAACATTTTCACTAGTTGCCTTTTTAAGAACCTGCTTTATAATTCTAACAGCATTCTCTGCGGCCCCATTACTGGAAGGGTGATAAGGGGCCACTAAAGTCCGTTTGATGCCATTTTTTTGTAAATAACTATCCCACTCAATTGAAGAAAACGGAGGCCCATTATCGCTGACTATCTGTCTTGGTAGACCGAAACGTGCAAAGATTTTACGGAAATGCGATATGACAGTTTAACCCGATATATTATGAACGGGTTCAACTTCAATCCATTTTAAATGCGCGTCAATAATAACTAAATAATATTTGTTTTTATACGGCCCTAAAAAATCAACATTCAGCCTCGCCCATGGCTCTGTAGGCCAACTCCAAGAGTGCAAGGGCGCCACTGGCGGCTGAGCGCGGACAGCCGCGCACGCCGCGCATTCATGACACATCCGCTCGATGTCGTCATCCAAACCAGGCCACCATACATAATTCCGAGCTATCTGTTTCATTTTCACTATTCCAGGATGACCAGTATGTATTTCATTTAAAATATTTTTTTGTAAAACAGCCGGAATTATTATCCTATAACCCCACACTAAACATCCATGTTCTGCGTGCAAATTCTCTCTTCTATTAAAATAAGATTTAATATTCTTATCACTCACTACCGATGGCCAACCGAACATAACATAACCTAAAACTTTACTCAAAATGGGATCTTTATTTGTTTCCTTTTTAATATCTTTGCAATTCACGGGAAAATCCTCTTGAACGTAATTTAAATAACTGCAATGATCAGTTAAATTATTATTATTTAAATAGTTCAACGGAAGTCTGGACAATGCGTCCGCTTGATAATTGCGTGCCGAAGATACAAATTCTATATCGAAGTCGTATGCCGCCAGGCGCACCGCGTACCGTTGTAGCCTGCTGGCCGCCGTCTGTGGTAAGCCTTTATTTTTATGAAATATATAACTCAAAGCCCGATGATCACTACGCAAAATAAAGTGCCTTCCATACAAATATTGATGATGTTTTGTCACCCCAAACACGATTGCGAGCGCCTCTTTGTCTAACTGAGAGTAATTGCGCTCAGCGGCATTAAGTGTGCGTGACGCACAGCTCACTGGCCGTTCTACGCCGTCGCGCTGCCGCTGCGACAAAACCGCGCCTAAGCCATACGCGCTAATATCAACCGATAATATTAACTTTAAACTTGGATCGTAATGTGCCAACACTGGAGCATCCACCAAAACTTGTTTTATTCTTATAAAGGCTTTTTCACACCTTTCGTCCCAACACCACTTAATATCCTTTTTTAATAAATTATATAAAGGCTGTAATAAATCGCTAATATTAGTACAAAATTTTGCATAAAAATTAATAAGTCCCAAAAAGGATTTCAATTGTGTGACATCCCTAGGCGCCGGTGCCTCCTTTATGGCTTTTATTTTGTTTTCATCGGTATGTAACCCTAATTTGTCTATTTTATAACCTAAATAGCAAATGTTCTTTTTGAAAAACTCACATTTATTCCAATTGACCTTTAGGCCGGCTGATTTTAATCTATGTAACACTGCCCTTAAATTATCTAAATGTTCTTTCCTATTCTTCCCTGTTACACAAATATCATCCAGAAAAACAACCGTCGACGGCAACCCATTAAGCGTCTCCTCCATGATTTTTTGAAAATTTTCCGGAATACATTTCAGTCCGAAAGGGACCCTCTTATACACAAACGTGCCTATATGTGTGGTGATTGCAGTCATCGGCTGCGATTCCTCCTCGAGGAGGCATTGCTGATAAGCATGGGACAAATCTAACTTAGTGTATTCTTCGCCGCCCCCTAATGTAGTAAACAATTCCTCGATTCGAGGTAACGGATAATGGTAATCCTTTAAAATAGGATTTATTGTTACTTTATAATCCCCACAAATCCGTATATTGCCATCCCGTTTAACAATTGGTACGATTGGGGTACCATAATCAGACCTATCTACTTTGTAAATAACATTTTCGTTTTGTAACCTTGATAACTCTGCCTCAACACGCGACCGTAATGATAGCGGGAGCGGTCTCGCTTTAATAAACACAGGCCGGTCGTCTGTTAAATACAGGCGTATCGGTGTCTTAAATGTCCCAAGCCCCTCAGCAAATACATCTACGAACTCCTCACGAAGTAATCGTGTTACTAATACATCATTATTTTCCGATAAATTAAAACAATGACTTACATTTAAGCATAATTCATTTATCCAACTTCGTCCCATTAAAGGAGGCCCGCCATTATTAATGACATACAATTTTAAATCGACCGACTTATTATTAAATGAGACTTTAACATTAATGTACCCCAACGGTTCGATGACCTCGCCAGTATACGATTTTAAGATTAATGGTTTATTAACAATTTGTTCATTTTTAAAATACTTATTAAAACAGTTCTTAGAAATAGCAGAGATTTTACTCCCTGTGTCCACTTCAAATTTTATTGGAATATTATTAATCTTTAAATCTATATAATAAGGGCCATCGCCGACGCTACTTAATACATTATAAAAAAAGTTAGAATCGCTTACATTTTCTAAATCATTGAAATAAAATTGTCCTTTTTTATATTCACTACCTCGTTTAGCACTTTCACTATTTACGCACATCACTTTTAAATGCCCTTTTTCACCACACTTATCACACGTAAAATATTTGTATCTGCAACGACCTTCCACGTGACCGCTCCGGCCGCAACGCCGGCAAGCGCACGCTTTCTGCTGTCGGTCAGCGCTCGGCTGAGAGCGCCGCCGGGCCGTCGCGGCCTCCGCGACCGCCGCGGCCTGTCCGAACCGATGCAGGCCGTCCTCGCGTCCCGCGCTGTCCGCCGCCTGAGCACTCGCCGTTCCTGCGTGCCGCTCCGCTGCCTCCAGCGCCAAAGCCAATTCCACTGCCCGTTTATAGTTGATTTTACTTTCAGCAAACAGCCTGGACCGCATCTCCTCGCTTCGTAAGCCGGAGACAAACTGATCTCTGAGGTTCTCTTCAAGCACCTGTTTAAACTCGCACGTTTTAGCGAGATGCTTTAAGTTTTGTAAGTACTCGCTCACGGATTCCCCATCTTTTTGCTTTCTTTGTCTGAAAATGTGCCGTTCGGCGATCTCCGAACGCTGTGGTTCTACATGCCCCTTCACGATCTTCACTAAATCGTCAAATGTCTTCTTTTCGGGTTCGTCAGGTGCACATAAATCGGTCATGAGCTCGTAACATGATGCGCCCACGTGCGTCACCAACGTTGCTACGTGTAGCTCTTTGTCAATTTTATTTAGCGCAATAAATTGCTTTATTCGCCGTATATACGCGTCCCAGCTATGCACACCAATTTCATAATGTTCAATCTTCCCAAAAGGCATGATTGAAATATATATTTGTAAAATTTAACACAATCCTCGTCGCCAATGTTTTGTAGGAGACAAGTGAAACACACGGATTCTAGAAACGGACTGACTTTATTGCAGAATAACATAAATACCCTCAACCAAATATATAAACTTACAATTACCTACTTTAATACATATCAGGTATCTCAGACCATTATACCGAAAGACTAGATTTTTGTGTCGTGATACAATGTCGTGTATGGATGTTGTAACCGATACAAATATCAGATACCGTGTCTGATACAAATCTTTGCGTGAAAGGGGGCCTTAACAAATAATAATAAAAAATTAATAAAGCTATTCTACAGGTGAATAAAATAATAAGAAACTCTAACTTTTGTGTAATTTGAGAAAAAAAACAGAGGCTGTGTTCTGGATCTTTCAATCTTTTAAGCGATGCGTGAAGAAGCACCTTTACCGGCATAGTGACGACAACTGGGGCAGCCTTGAACTGACTTGTTTTCTTCACTCTTGGACCTCCTCTTACTTACCTTGGGACATTCGGCAGCTGCTCCATTGCACGTGGCCTCACCCTCGCAGGCAGAATGTGCTGCCTCCCTACAAACAACTCCTGGTGGTGCAAACACACATCCGGCGCAGCACGGGGAGTTCTTGTCACTGTGCATGAAACAATTATAAACGATATTACACTTTAAAAATAATCATAGCGACTTTTTTTGTGACTCGACATATGACCGTGAAATTTATGTCTGTAAACAGTATCGCCTATCAGAGTGAGATGGGATTCGGTTTATTCAATTAACCAAATATTCAGATAAATCGGTAACATAATGGTTCCGCGATAAATTCCGCTATAAACAAACTTATAAATTATTCTAAAAATAAAAGGGCTATATAACTTTTTTTTTATTGTGACACGACATCTGACCTCGACCCGCCTGATGAAGAGCAAGCGGTCCAAAATTGACGCAACTGAAAAAACCGAGTTTATTTACGGCTGCTTCAGTCATCGTCACTATGCCGGCCAAAGGTGCTTCATCCACCTTTCCAAGATCCAAGGTCATAGGATGGAGAGAACACATGGGCTGGCAAGGCATTCCACTTGTTCTACAAAGAAAAGACGCACCGAACTTTTTAGTTCGGATGCCGATTCGATCGATAGAATGCGGATGCTTTTCCCTACCTTTGCGGGTATTACGGGTGTGAAAGGACGAGGTAGGAACAAGGTTAAAGAGCTCATCGGAACATTCTCCATGGTATAGGCGATAGAGGACGCACAAAGCCGCCATGTCACTGCGTAGTTGCAGGGGCTCCAGAGTACGCGTGACCTCTGAATCTCCTATAATTCGGACAGCTCGGCGCTGCAATGAATCCAGGGCATTGAGAAGATACTTGGCAGAGCCGTCCCACAAGTGCGAACAGTACTCCGCGCAAGAGCGAATTTGTGCCTTGTATAAAAGTAGGCGAAGCTCTGGCGCAAAGAACCGCCGCACCTTGTTCAGGATGCCAAGTTTGCGGGAGGTGGTCTTAATGGCCCGCTCGATGTGGTCCCTGTGATTCATATCGCTGCGAAGGGACATCCCTAAGATGTCCAGTCTGTCCGAAGTACCGAGTAACGTATTAGTTACTTAGTGAGAAAAAGTGAAACAGTAAAGGTTCATCGCAAAAACACCATAGTATAACACTGTAGTGTAGTCCCCTATGGTCGTCAATTTCAGGCTAACGCTACAAGTTTATCTAGCCTTTAGTGTACTTTAATAGTTTTATTTAGCGCAACGTTTTACTTTCAAACTTGCAACAACACACCTGCATACAGCGCCTTGATTCTTTCTTAATTTGCAATTCTTATCACAACATAAGTCGTTATCCTCAGTGCCTGCAAATAAAAAAATCGTCAATGCAAAAATAGAAAATAGTAATAGTAGAAAGAATTCGCTGGTGCATATTTGCGACCGGTGTCTGTCGCATAACGCGCGCAGTCGACCTAAGTGCACTAAACACTAAAAGCGTTTAAGAGTTTGCACATATTTGACTGTAGTAGATCCCGGCAAATAAAAATAGCGCTTACTTTTGAGCTGCGCAGTATAAAGATCGGCAGATAGAAGAGCTCTGGTAGACTGTGGTGAAATTAAGTCCGCCTATCTATATACAATCAATCAATCGAATTGTCACGCCTATTTCCCTTGCTTCCTTCACATCCACAATTCTCTTCGTACATGCTTTGTGGTTATCTATACAGTCGTGCTTATAATTAATATAAATTTTATAGACATGCGTAATACGAAAAATATGTAAATAACAAAACAAGTAACTTCGCAGCTTCAATGCCCGCGATCTAACAGGTAAAAATTAAATTAAACATGCAACTTTTCCTTACAAATCTTGTACTTCCTACACGTTTTAAATTTCTTACTAGAGGTTATAGACGTTCTAAGCTATGTAAATAAGATTGCAAAATAATAAAATATAAAAAGCTAAAGCATTATCATATTTAATTACCAAGTAATCCGGCATCGCATTCCTCTCCGCCTTCAACACGAAGATTGCCACAAAAGCTCTCCTCAGGCTCGGAGAAACATCTTCCTGACTTTGCTTGCAACACTTTCCTAATTGACCGTAGACTGCACGGCGAAAAACGCTGTCAATATATATTTCTTTTTTTTATTAAAATATCACAAAGAGTTTGTCGTTGGATCTTGTGTTCTTAATGTATTTTCTGCATCCTATATCCCCTTCAAATAATGCGTAAATAATAAAAACTATAGTTAAAAAACTAAAAAAAAACACGCAAGAGGAGGTTCAAGAATGACTACGACTAAAAGAACCGAATTAGTTCAATACAATAGTTGATAAAATTATTGTATTGTCATCGGTTTTTAATACGTATACAATTTTTCAAATTATTCAGACCTCTAGAAGTGTGGTGAAAATTAATTTCAAAAAAATATCCGTTACATAGTTACATACATACAAGTCAAGCTAAGAAAAGTGTGTTAAAAAGCATGTCTGACTGGCATAGTAAGCCGACTAAAGCAGCCATGACTTAGAGCCAATTGGTTAGCACACCAGATTGTTACGCGTATTTGTTTCATAGCTTTTATTTGTAATATTTATTATTTTAAATATTACTAATTTGTTAATAAAAAAAGAGGTAGTTATTTGCTCCGGGTCTGGTTATTAACGAGTGGTAGGCAGTGGTACCCAGTCTACCGATCCGGGGTAGTACTACCACTTACTTAGTCGCGATACTGAATCAACTTGTAAGTTACCGTTTTTAACTAGTCCGGCATAGTGGATGTGACTGCTACTAATAACCAGTTAATTGACCGCACTTCAGCTTAAAATCAGGCGAGGTGCTAACATATGTCGAGTCACAAAATAAAAGAACATATAAGGCGATTAAAATAAGAATAGGACGAAATCGGCGCCATTTTGTGACGTCTAACTCTCCAACCAACTTCACTTTAGTATGATGTCTTCTTCTTTGCAGACCTTCAAGTGAAATTAGTCAACAGCCCGTCCTATACTTATTCTAATAGCATTGTACAAACCTTATTATTGACATCATAACCGCTAACACTGTACGTGTACATCAAATAAGAGCCCCCTTGGCTCGCAGCTGGGGAACACTCGGCCACATCAGGGTCATGCTCGGAGCCCCAATTGTGACCAAACTCATGCGCAGTCACCAAATCCGCCTCACGAGTTATCACACGCTGCCCATAGTGGTTGCGACTTGAACTCAGTCCAGAGTTCAAGTATAAAGTGTAACCGTTTTTGAAGTATTCTGTGGGTATCAAGTTGTTTTTAATCTAATAAATTATTTTCAGACTCTTTTTAGTGTCATTTTATGACAGCACCCCGCTTGATGTTAAACTGGAGTGCAGTCCATGACTAGAGGCGACTGCTACTAAAGTTAAATAATTAAAAGTAACAGTTGCCGATCTAGTTGGAATCGGCAACTTTTAAGCAGATCCCGAAACGCGACTAAGTCACTTCATTGTCTGTACACTTGAAAGTGTGATACTATTATACTATGGATCAACTTGCCCGGTGGCAAGCAAGGGGAAGTCCAAGAGCGCCGTCGACTGAATAAAACCATTCAGTTTACAATCAGTCATAGTTACAATATCTGTTTAAAACAAAAATATTAGACTAAAAATGGTTGAATAAAAAAACAAATAAAGCTTAAAACATAAAATAATAAACAAACAAACAACTTACAACAATCGCATGTCAGTTTTCACAAAAAGTTCCCCCAACAAACACTAAACAAAAACAAAACAAACATAAACATAATAAAAAGCAAAACATAAATTAATTATAAATAAATACAACACAATAATAAATAAAACTGTGAAATTCGTACATCATTATTATTTTCAAAATAAAATCATCCAAAAATGTTCAAAAATTATCACGCCTTTTTCCCATAGGGTTAGGCAGAGACAAAGCCACCTTGCCACCATCCCAAAACAATTTCCTCGCTTTCCTCATATTCACAATTCTCTTCATACAGGCTCGCACATTATTAAAAATAATATCTCTAACAGCTCTTCGCTTGTATAGAGCCGGCAGACAAGAAGAGCGCTAGACAACTGCGGTTGGAAGAAAGTCCATGTACAGTTGTGCACACAAATATTGATAATATTTGAAGATTAATGCACATTAAAAATACGAAAAGTAAGTAGGTAACAAAATAAGTTACTGAGCTTGGAAACCAGCGCTCTTTTTATCTGCCGGGTGCAACATTGCAAGAATTTCGAAAATAGTCGTCAATAGTAAACAAAGGACATCATTCATTTTGGGCTTCTTTGTACTACTTTTGTAATGTCCAATGATGAAAACATATATAAATGGTAGCTTCGATAAAACTAATAACAATTTTGTTTTTAATTGCTGTGCAATTGAGTTATTTGGATAATAAGATATGGATTTTGTATTGATTTTGTAAAGTCACGGATGGCTGTTCATAATGCGGTGCTTGTTTCTACATTAATGTATGGAAGTTAAGGAGTGTGTGTGGAGTGACGATAGCGGATAGAATAAGGAATAGCACATTGCGTGATAGATGTGGCTTGAAAGAAGATGTAGTGACAAGGATTGACAAAGGAATGCTTCGTTGGTTTGGGCACATGGAAAGGATGAGTGAAAGTAGATTGACGAAAGGAATTAATAAATCTGATGTGGGTGGATGCGTTAAACAAGGCAGGCCCAGGAGAGTGTTTTCCGACCAAATCGGAGACATCCTCAAGAAAGCTAGGGTGCCTAGTGCCCATAACCACAGAGCCTGTATGAAGAGAATTATGGATGTGAGGGAAGCAAGTAAGTTGTGTAAGGATCGGGGTAAGTGGCGCTCCATTGTCTCTGCCTATCCCTGTGGGAAAAAGGCGTGACAATTTGATTGATTGATTGATTTTGTACTATCTATCAATCAACGCCATATTTGTTCTGCTTTGAACTGTCATAATTATAGTTTGATCATTTTACACACCTAAACTATGCAAAATAAAGGATAAATTCCAATTATATTGTATTCTTCGTACATTAAACTATTTTAAAATGCTTATTAAACTGTTAATACAATTAAGCCCAAGTCCCTATACAAAATGAATGATGTCTGACGAGTTTTTTTTGTTGACTTGAGTTATGCTTTAGAAGATGTGACAAGAAAAAGGCGTGACAATTTGATTGATTGATTGATTTATACTAAACCTGGTGTGCATATCCCTCCTACAGAATTACGCCTTGGTGACCCGACGTATGCTAAGCCCAAGATACCCCCCTCGAACTTCAAGTCCGTGAAGAGATGCGCCAAACAGAAATCCTTATGAGAATATTCGCGACTAAAGACCTGTAATAAAATGTAAATATTTCTTACAAAAATGAAAGATTTCTTATTGAGGCATTTGAGATCGACTTTCCTGATGGTAAGCAAATAGTAGGCATGTGTCGGATATATCAAAACGAATCTAAAATCCGATTCCAGTCACAAATCGATTTGTATCGATTAGCGAAAATAATAAATCGGATTTTAAAAAACTATAAGAAACGAACTAGCGATGTAGCCGAACCAAAACACAAACCGCACACAAACGTTAAAAACCTAAAAACTGATAGGGAAATTCGCTTTGTTTCTGTCTAACCCAGCACACCTTAGCGGAGTAAAAAGGATGGGGCGAATTTTAACGGTTTTAGATTTCGGTTTGGATATTTTACGATCGCACATTGAAATATAGAATTACTCGCGAAGTAATAAGATCTATTTTAGATTACATTTGTTACGCTATTAGTTTTTTTGAACGCTGTGCAACGCATTTTATCCTTACTTTACTCCTATGCCTATGTAATTAGAGAACATATTTGCGTACATGATTGCAATTACTTGATACTTGGATTTGTTTATGTTTGAAGTTCTGATGAGTGAAAGAAATGTATTAGGTGTTTTGTTTCGTTGCAAGTTAGGCAGTTTGAGCTTGGTGACACATGTGTGCACTTCGTTTACGTTAATTAGTTATTTGTTTTACGTTTTGGTAATAATTTAAATAGGTAATTTCTCAAGTACTATACTTTGTAAATTTATATTATAATAAAAAAATAGATAGGATATATTAGTGTTGTGTTTATAATTGTAAATTGTAATGGTAAACAAAGAGATAGATATTTGCTTCGGGTTTGGTTATCAAAGAGTGGTAGGCAGTGGTACCCAGTCTGCCGATCCTGGGTAGTACCACCACTTACCAAGTATACCAAGTATACAGACCGTAAAGTGATTTGGTCGCGTTAAGAGATCAGCTTGTAAGTTGCCGGTTTCAACTAGGCCGGCATAGTGAATGTGACTGTTAGAGTTATTGAATTGTAGTAGCAGGGGCATCCATTCTTGGACCACACTCCAGCTTAACATCAAACGGGGTGCTATCATATGTCGAGTCATAATAAAAAAAACATATTTAAATTTAACTTGGACTTTAAAATATTTAGTTTGAACCATCGTTTTAAGTTTTTTTGTTTTATTTTTCCTCGAAATGTCACGAAAACCTTGTGAGGTACTCGTATGTATTCGTTTTCAGAAAAAAGAGTCAACAGATTTAAAAAAATGTTAATAAAATTTATAAAGATAATTTGATTTTTTTTCTGTGACTCGACATATGACAGCGCACTGCCTGATGTTGAGCTAAAGTGCGATCCATAAGGGCACATCCACAATGCCAGTCTATTTGAAACTAGCAACTTACAAGCTAAATCCGAAGCTGACTCCACCAAGTCACCTTACAGTCTGCCTACCACTCTAAAAATGTATAAATTATATTATGAAATATAAATTATACAATTTTAGTATACATTGTATGAATATATACTTACTAAATAAAACAGTAGTTTTGAAAATATATGTTATTAAGAAATAGAATATTAAAAAAAATTAATAGATAATAATAAATCATTGTACCGTACGTACGTACTTTACTTTTTAAATTAATCAATTTCCTTATCTGTCGGATTTCTAAAATCGGATTTTGAAATCGATTTCAAAATCAAAAATCGGATATATATCGGTTTGCGAAAAAAAATGAAAACGCCCATGCTTAGCAAATAGAGCTCCAAGAACGCCGACGACTATAAAAACTGTTTCAGTTTAAAACTGTCTCAGTCGCCTTCACTACGCCGGCCAAAGTAGGCTGCTATAGTCTAATGTTAGGCCACAATAACATTTTTTATTGGGACCAGACATATGACAGCTCTCCGCTTGATGTTAAGCTGGAGTGAGAAATAGACAGAGACAACGGAGCGCAACTTTCCATGATCCTGAGACAACTCTTTCGATTCCTTCAGATCCGCAATTCTCTTTATACAAACTCTGTGCTTATGAGCACTGCAGACTCCTGTTTTCAAGAACACAAGACTATCCACAATCTTATCACGGAACTATCTTTTAGGTCGTGCCCTTTTTTTTTGGCCGGCATAGTGACGGCGACTGAGGCAGCCGTGAACTAATTCGTTTTTGTTTCAGTCGTCGTCACTTTTGGAACTCATCAGGCGGGTCTGCGTCAAATGTGTCACGAAAAATAACTTCACCTAATTATCCAATTATAATCAAATTGTCACGCGTTTTTCCCACAGGGATAGGCGGAGGTTCACCTAATTATAAGTGAGTAGGCGTGGGGAATTTGTCCGTGGATTATGGGTGCTTCGTAGATTAGAATTATTTGTGTTGGTGTTATTATTTTAATTTTTTTGTCTGTATGACATTTTACTTTTGGGTTTTGTTTTAAAATGAATTCCGTATTTAACCTCTTCAATGTCAAGAGAACGGAATTGTCTTATTTTGCCTATTAAAGCTATATAAGTTTAGTAATATAATAAGTTATAGTATTCATATATAGTAATTATTTTAAATGCACTTTATTATATTTATAATAAAGTAAAATTAGTAATTAGATTTATAAATACAAGTAATTCATTAGAGCTTCATAGTAATGTAAAATACAAAAATCTAACCTCCAACAAGTTCCTAACATCCCATTTCTCCCTCACCATATTATAATGTGCTTCTCCGCCTCGTACACGCGTTGGCTCTGAATGTACTAATATCTTCTTTATGACAAAACCCATCCCTTTGAAACCATCCATATCCTAAAACAAACAACATTCATTGCATAAATTGCCCAAGTGTGACGAGTCAAGTGTGGCGAACCAAGTGTGGTGAACCAAGTGTGACGAGTCAAGTATGGCGAACCAAGTGTAAAGAGTAAGTGTGGCGAACCGAGTGTGGCGAACCAAGTGTGAAGAGTAAGTGTGGCGAACCAAGTGTGACGAGTCAAGTATGGCGAACCAAGTGTGAAGAGTAAGTATGGCGAACCAAGTATGACGAGTCAAGTATGGCGAACCAAGTGTAAAGAGTAAGTGTGGCGAACCGAGTGTGAAGAGTGGGTGTGGCGAACCAAGTGTGAAGAGTAAGTGTGGCGAACCAAGTGTGACGAGTCAATTATGGCGAACCAAGTGTGAAGAGTAAGTGTGGCGAATAAAGTGTGAAGAGTAAGTGTGGCGAACCAAGTGTGAAGAGTAAGTGTGGCGAACCAAGTGTGACGAGTCAAGTGTGGCGAACCAAGTGTGAAGCGTAAGTGTGGCTAACCAAGTGTGACGAGTCAATTATGGCGAACCAAGTGTGAAGAGTAAGTGTGGCGAACCAAGTGTGAAGCGTAAGTGTGGCTAACCAAGTGTGACGAGTCAATTATGGCGAACCAAGTGTGAAGAGTAAGTGTGGCGAACCAAGTGTGACGAGTCAAGTGTGGCGAACCAAGTGTGAAGCGTAAGTGTGGCTAACCAAGTGTGACGAGTCAATTATGGCGAACCAAGTGTGAAGAGTAAGTGTGGCGAACCAAGTGTGAAAAGTAAGTATGGCGAACCAAGTGTGGAGAACCAAATGTAATGAGTAAGTGTGGCGAACAAAGTGTTACGAGTCAAGTGTGACGAGTCAAGTCTGGCGAACCAAGTATGACGAGTCAAGTATGGCGAACCAAGTGTGAAGAGTAAGTGTGGCGAACAAAGTGTTACGAATAAAGAGTGGCAAACCAAGTATGACGAGTCAACGCTACTCAGCTACTTGATAAACGTAAGTAAAAGTAACAAAGGGCCAACAGTAGCTTCGACTTAAAAAAAAACAACAGAATAAATACTAACTTATATATCATATAGGTGTATTTTTTGATGAGCAATTGAGCAAATTTACTTACCAATCTATCCTGCCAAACTGTGTCATTGTAAATCTTATGCACTCTGTCTATTAGACTAATCTGTAAAAAGTAATGTATCAAATTACAGCTAGTTCCAAACTTCATAGCGTCTGTGGAGTTAGATGCGAGCGCAACTTCACTAAGGAATAGTCACAATAATACGCTCTCTCACCTACTTTATACCCCGCTATAGTAATATCGGGTCGGCCAAATAACTTTTTTTTTTAAATACTACTGAATATTTTTTCAAATTTCTTTTTTTATTTGAAAGTACAATCTTTCCGGTTATTGATGGAAAATAATTTCATTCAAATGGCTGCCACGGCTCTTCGTAAATGAGCAAGGAGTGGCCGTTACAGTTAATGGCGATCGTTATCGGGCCATGTTGAACGAATTTTTGTTCACAGAAATTGAAAAGGAGGATATTGGCAACATTTGGTTTCAACAGGACGGCGCTACGTGCCACACAGCCGACGCTACACTTGATGTTTTGCGTCGTGTTTTTGAAAATCGCATTATCAGCCGCAGAGCTCATGTCGTTTGGCCACCTCGGAGCTGCGATTTGACACCGTTGGACTATTATTTGTGGGGTGCCGTCAAAGATAAGTGTTACGCCGACAAGCCAGAGATAATTGATGCTTTAAAAGACAATATTCGTGAAGCACACATTCGATAATGTACTTAAAAATTGGACCGATCGTGTAGGCTACTGCATTGCCAGCCGAGGCAGCCACTTGAATGAAATTATTTTCCATCATTAACAGGAAGGATTGTACTTTCAAATAAAAAAAGAAATTTGAAAAAATATTCAGCAGTTTTTTTTTATAGCATTTTCAAAAAAAAAGTTATATGGCGGACCCGATATATTACTATCCAGTTTCTTTTTTTTATATATTATATTTATTTCGACTCGACATTTAACAAGCACCCCTCCCCCCTGATCTGAAGCTGAAATGCGGTCCATAAATAGAGCTGACTGCTACTACAGTTTAATAACTGTAAGTAGCAGGTACATACACTATGCCGGCCTAGTTAGAACCGCTGATTCCGAAACGCGACTAAGTCATTTCACAGTCTATTAACTTGTAAGTGATGTATAATTAAGAGTATACTTTTATTTCATTATTTTAACTCATCAAATTCACAACTCCATTCCCACAGAGATAGCCTGAGACAACGGAACGCCACTTTCCACGATCCTGACACAAACAACTCTGTACATGTTCACTACCTCAAAAAAAACTTACCAAATAACTAATAGTAGTTTTTGTATTACTAGCTCCCATTTCTTGGAAGAATCTATAATCCGCAACCAAGAGCAGCGGACATCTTGTTTTTGTTGGTGTATATTCATAATCACTTTGCCTCTTGACTCTATGTTTATTATTGTCTATGGTATTGTCTATGTTGTAGTCCAAAGTATATTTGTCCTTTTCTGACTGCTCATGTTCCTTGTATTGGTCATTATCGCTTTCCTCTTCTAATTCTGTAAATATAAAATAATCTATTTGTCATAACTTGGCGGCCGTGGTCTTGTGGTTATACAATGGTCTCATAAACTGAAAGACCCCAGAGTTCGAAACCACTCGCCTATAGCAAATCTTTATTATATGTAATTTTGTCGGCTAGTTTTTATCATAATATAGTAGCTTTATCACGTTTAGTAGCTTAGTATAGAAATGTATATAAATTATACAATTAATTAAACAAATTTTATGCGGCTTAATATCGCGTTTATTTTGGTTATTGATTTTACAATTTTTATAATTCCGACGATACGATAGTAAGCCGCATAAAATTTGTTTATTTCATTAATCAATGTTCGCGGAAAATCTAAAAAAATATAATTACAATTAAAAAACCACTATTACAACAAGGAAGCCTCTGCAATGGAGTCTCACTTTCCATGACCAATTTTACTTCCTTTACATCCACAATCTCTTCATACAAGTAATCTCTATGGTTATGAGCACTGGCTTCTTTGCACTTTCAAGTAGAGCCCGAAATGCGACTTAGTTTTTTGTCGGTCTTTTTTACCATCAAATATCTGTTTTTTTAATTATTAACATCACTTATGATATCAAATATTTAATACATATTTTTGATGTTTTTTGGCATAGTGGTTAAATTGATTTCTCAATCGTCGGCGCTCTCACTTCCCTTGCAGGCAAGTAGAGGTCATATGTCGAGTCACAATACAGACAGTGAAGTGATTTGGTTACGTTTCCAACTAGGCCGGCATAGTGGTTGTGATTGCTACTCACAAGTATTGAATTGTAGTAGCAGTGACAATCATTCTTGAACCACACTTTGGCTTAACATCTGGATATCTTGCAATTTTTTATAAAAAAAAATTATTCAATATTTTATAAGTTTTATTCCACACCTTTTCCTTCCTTAACGTAGCCACAAACTTGGGTATTCTTCGAATGTGCCCAGCTTAGCTTAATATCAGATGAACGATATGTGATCATTGTCTTCTCATCCAAGTTTGGAAGGTGACGCCATGATGGCTGAAATTAGAAATTAGCTGTAGCAAAGGACGTGTATAGCAAAACATAATTTTTCATAACTAGTTAACATAACTTTTATTGTGACACGACATCTGACCTCGACCCGCCTGATGATAAGCAAGAGGAGGTCCAAGATTGAGGACGACTAAGGAAACCGAGTTTGTTCACGGCTGCCTCAGTCGCCGTCACTATGCCGGCCAAAGAAGATAACTTTACAACAACTTTACGAACGGTTTAGCGATTGGTTTGTTGCGCGTAAAGTCCCGGGTTCGATTCCCGGTCGGAGCAAATATTTGTTTCATAACTTTTATTTGTAATATTTAATAACATTAAATATTTCAGATATTTGTTAATAAAAAAAAAGATATGAATATTAGCTTCGGGTCTGGTTATCAAAGAGTGGTAGACAGTGGTACCCAGTCTGCCGATCCGGGGTAGTACCACCACTTACAAATATACAGACCGTGAAGTGATTTGGTCACGTTTCGGGATCAGTTCATCACATCATAGTGGATGTGATTGCTACTGACAGTTATTGAATTGTAGTAGCAGTGACATTCATTCATGGACCACACTTTGGCTTAACATCAATAAAAAAAAAAAATTAAAAAAAAATCAGTTGATTGATTGAATAATACCTCTATGTGATAAGTTTCATCTGATGTATGTATTATACCAGTCATGAGGCCATCTTCCAAATGGAGTTTCACATCTGAGGATTTCTCACCAAACACACGGCCGGAGTAGAAGTTATCGCGATCTGCAGTACAAATTAATATCATACAGTTTAGAAGGCGACCGTGGTGATAGTGGCAGTGCAATGGTTACGCAAACTGAGAGCACGGGTTTGGCACCCACACAGAGAATCCATGGATACTAAGAAATTGTTTCATTGTGCTAACAAATGGCTACGCCTGTTGTCAATAAATAAAATAATAATCTCACCAATATGCACAGTAGTTTCATTTCCATCTGCATCAACAGAATATGCTTTAAAGTTCGAATGTAAAACTGAGGACTGCGGATGTAATATTAACCTAAAGTCTTTGCCAAGTGTTTTGAAGGTAACTTCCTTTATCGTATTAAAAGGATGACTAGATGCCTTAGTTCCACGTTTCACAATATTATGTGATAGACTTGTAGCATGCAATGTCTCAAAGTGCCTTAAATTGTGGTAGATGGAGCCTGAAATTTCAAGAAAGAAAATGTTTAAATCACAGTAAAAGTGTGATCTAACTTTTTGGTAGATAATCTGCTGATACTGATTCAGGGTAGTAAAACTGTACACCGTCTGTAGAAGTATACAGGCAGTGAGGTGACTTAGGTCGCATTGGGGCTTGTAAATTGCCGGTTTCGAGCTGTTTACTCCTCATATTATTAGAAGTGTTTCCTTTTCTCTTAAAGGTTGCCTGGAAGAGATTGCTTTTTAATAAGAACTAAGGTCAGGTTTTTATTGTGAGTCAACATCTGACCTAGACTCATCTGATAGCAATGAAGGTGAGTGCCAACGACTGAAAAAATGGCTCATCTTACAGCTGCCTCAATCACCTATGCCAGTGATGGTGACTATGCCTGTAAGTTTAATAACACTGCACAATAAAGACTTAAATAAAAATATACTTACAATCACAAAACAGTGTAATTGCATTCAAAATAAAAATTAACTTAATTATCTGACACATTTTGTTGTTATTGAATGTGTTTCCTTTTGCAATTTATATAATATACAAAATGATATTTAGGAGAGAATAATAACAGACATAATATTTAATATAATCTCTTAATCAGCCATTTATCTGGAAAAAAAAACATTATTATAATAAACATAATTTAAATAGTTTCTTATGGCCTTCTTCTCATCATATGCCTTTCTAAATGGTACAATCAGACAATGAGCAAGCACATCCTGAGCTCATGTCCATACTATGCTATTAGAATAAGAATAGGACGGGCTGTTGACTAACATCACTTGACTGATTTAAAGGTGTCCAACTTTTAAATCAATCAAAAAGACACCATACTAAAGTGAAGTTGGTTGGAGTTAGACGTCACAAAATGGCGCCGATTCCGTCCTATTCTTATTTTTATCGCATTATACTTTTTTTTATCTCATATTTTAAATAGACTAGCAGCTTTCAATTATGTATATGTACATATTTCAATTATGTATATGTATCGACACTTGGTTTATTTGAGTCACAAACATTTTGAAGTCTAATTTGAAATTGGTTGACTGTCTGCGCCCCAATGAACTCATGAACCTATTTAAGAGTGCACCCAGTGGCGTAGGGTAGGAGTCAGCCGCCCGGGGCGGAAAAAAAAATTGCCGCCCCCTTATATAGAAATTTCAATCATAGGTACACCAAAAATTTGAATTTCGGGTTTAAATTTTAACGATTTATTTTAGTCTTTTTTTTATTTTGCCGCCCACTGTTTGCACCACACAGTTGGACATTAAATTATGAAATGGTAATGACTTTAATAGATTTCGTACAGGTTTAACAACATGCCCATAAAGTATACTGTGGATTTCCAATCAAATCCACTCAAATTATGTTAGTTTTTCAAATAGTAAAAAAACAGGGAGTCCGCTGCGCCCATAAACATAGTTTGTATTAGGAGAATTATGGTTGTAAAGGAAGCAATCCTATGGGATTTAAGGCGTGACAATTGATGATAAAAAGAAACAGATAACTGAAACACTTATAACTTAGCCATAATGTAACTACCCATAAATTAATAGATTTATTTCACTATATTACATTCACTCCTTATCAACCTTTGTATTAAATTACAACGTTCTGTCCCTAAGAAGAAAAACTACTAAAAATGCTTTAATTCTATCCTGAAAAACTTGTTCACATCACAGCCTACTATAAGTTTTATTTTCCCATTTTGTTTTGCACTTGCTGAAAAGAAAATAACAAATGACGATATATTTTTTTTAAATTAAAGGCTTAGAAATCGTAATCCAAACAGCCTATTTTAATATTATTTTCTGTGGATGGTAAATACCCTAGAGTTTTATCTTAACCATGCTGGTTTTTCTAGTAAAACAATGGTACTATAAAAGAAGGTTTAAAGAGAAGAATTCTACTCCAAGACCCTCGGAACTCTTAGAGGGAGCACGAAGTAATATATTTTTACTCCATTATTGCACATATAATTTAAAAACTGATATGTTCACAATCAATCAATCAAATTATCACGCCTTTTTTCCACAGGGCACGCCACTTACCACGATCCTTACACAACTTCCTTGCTTCCTTCACATCCACAATTCTCTTCATACAGGCTCTGTGGTTATGGGCACTAGGCAACCTAGCTGCCCTCCTGGGCCTGCCTTGTTTAACGCATCCATCCACATCAGATTTATAAATTCCTTTCGTCATTCTACTTTCACTCATCCTTTCCATGTGCCCAAACCATCGGAGCATTCCTTTGTCAATCCTTGTCACTACATCTTCTTTCAAACCACATCTATCACGCAGTATGCTATTCCTTATTCAAACCGCTATCGGCACTCCACATACACTCCTTAACGACCGCATTTCTACAGCGTTAATTCTACTCTCACGCATCTTCTGCCATACCCAACCTTATTTATTTATTTATAAAACTCTTTATTGCACAAAAATAAGGTACATAGGCGAGCTTAATGCTTCACTTCCATACATTATGTACATTAAAGTACCGCATTATGAACAGCCATCTGTGACTTTTGGGACATAATCAGGCTGTTCATTATACTATGGATGGCACCGTTCAGATTACACTTTTGCATTCTTCTCTCAAAATGATGAAATCACACTTCCCATCCCTAGTAAACAAATTGTTTGACTTTTTCCACTTGCTTTCCGTCTATCGTTGTCTCACATTCTGTCATTTCATCTTCTCATATGTTTACAAATATTTTGAAACCACAAAACCTGACATCCTTGAAAAATGCCTATTCTTAAATCTATATATAAGATATAATATCAATAGGCACCAATTGCCACAACTCTCTCGCTTCTCTCACATCCACAATTATCTTCATACAATCTCTACGGCAACCCACCTTTCTCAATGATGTCTCTGATTTAGTCAGAGAACAAAAGGTGTCTTTCAGCCAATCTACTTTCACTCACTTTTCCATGTGTCCGATAGAGGCATTCATGTCTTCTTTTAAACAACACCTATCGCGCACTGTGCTATTCCTCATTCTGTCCACTAGAGGCACTCCACGTACACATTTCCACTTTCACGCTTTTTGCCACACCCACCATTCACTTCCATACTAGGAACAAACACCACATTACGAACCACCATCAGTGACTTTACAGACATTATTCGGCTATTCATTACACTTCCCATCCATTGTAAACATACAACATAAATAAAAATGCAAATTCAATTAAATTTATTTTTATTATTCACCAAAAGTAGAGGAATGATGGCTGAGATTAAAGAAATCATTAAAACAATTATTTTCCACCACGAAGTCTTAATACAAGATGAAGCGTGGATTCCTTTTGAATGTTGTAGTCAGAAAGTGTGCGACCATCTTCAAGTTGCTTTCCGGCGAAAATAAGACGTTGCTGATCTGGTGGGATACCCTCCTTATCTTGAATCTTAGCCTTCACGTTCTCAATTGTGTCAGCAGGCTCAACTTCCAAGGTGATGGTCTTGCCTGTCAAAGTCTTCACAAAGATCTGCATACCACCACGCAGACGTAATACCAAGTGGAGTGTAGATTCCTTTTGGATGTTGTAGTCAGAGAGGGTGCGACCATCCTCAAGCTGCTTGCCAGCAAAGATAAGACGCTGCTGGTCTGGAGGGATTCCCTCCTTATCTTGGATCTTAGCCTTCACATTCTCAATTGTGTCAGCAGGCTCAACCTCCAAGGTGATGGTCTTGCCTGTCAAGGTCTTCACAAAGATCTGCATACCACCACGCAGACGTAATACCAAGTGGAGTGTAGATTCCTTTTGGATGTTGTAGTCAGAGAGGGTGCGACCATCCTCAAGCTGCTTGCCAGCAAAGATAAGACGCTGCTGGTCTGGGGGGATTCCCTCCTTATCTTGGATCTTAGCCTTCACATTCTCAATTGTGTCAGCAGGCTCAACCTCCAAGGTGATGGTCTTGCCTGTCAAGGTCTTCACAAAGATCTGCATACCACCACGCAGACGTAATACCAAGTGGAGTGTAGATTCCTTTTGGATGTTGTAGTCGGAGAGGGTGCGACCATCCTCAAGCTGCTTGCCAGCAAAGATAAGACGCTGCTGGTCTGGGGGGATTCCCTCCTTATCTTGGATCTTAGCCTTCACATTCTCAATTGTGTCAGCAGGCTCAACCTCCAAGGTGATGGTCTTGCCTGTCAAGGTCTTCACAAAGATCTGCATACCACCACGCAGACGTAATACCAAGTGGAGTGTAGATTCCTTTTGGATGTTGTAGTCGGAGAGGGTGCGACCATCCTCAAGCTGCTTGCCAGCAAAGATAAGACGCTGCTGGTCTGGGGGGATTCCCTCCTTATCTTGGATCTTAGCCTTCACATTCTCAATTGTGTCAGCAGGCTCAACCTCCAAGGTGATGGTCTTACCTGTCAAGGTCTTCACAAAGATCTGCATACCACCACGCAGACGTAATACCAAGTGGAGTGTAGATTCCTTTTGGATGTTGTAGTCAGAGAGGGTGCGACCATCCTCAAGCTGCTTGCCAGCAAAGATAAGACGCTGCTGGTCTGGGGGGATTCCCTCCTTATCTTGGATCTTAGCCTTCACATTCTCAATTGTGTCAGCAGGCTCAACCTCCAAGGTGATGGTCTTGCCTGTCAAGGTTTTCACAAAGATCTGCATACCACCACGCAGACGTAATACCAAGTGGAGTGTAGATTCCTTTTGGATGTTGTAGTCAGAGAGGGTGCGACCATCCTCAAGCTGCTTGCCAGCAAAGATAAGACGCTGCTGGTCTGGGGGGATTCCCTCCTTATCTTGGATCTTAGCTTTCACATTCTCAATTGTGTCAGCAGGCTCAACCTCCAAGGTGATGGTCTTGCCTGTCAAGGTCTTCACAAAGATCTGCATACCACCTCTCAAACGGAGCACAAGGTGAAGGGTGGATTCTTTCTGGATGTTGTAGTCAGAGAGGGTGCGACCATCCTCAAGCTGCTTGCCAGCAAAGATAAGACGCTGCTGGTCAGGGGGGATTCCCTCCTTATCTTGGATCTTAGCTTTCACATTCTCAATTGTGTCAGCAGGCTCAACCTCCAAGGTGATGGTCTTGCCTGTCAAGGTCTTCACAAAGATCTGCATACCACCTCTCAAACGGAGCACAAGGTGAAGGGTGGATTCTTTCTGGATGTTGTAGTCAGAGAGGGTGCGACCATCCTCAAGCTGCTTGCCAGCAAAGATAAGACGCTGCTGGTCAGGGGGGATTCCTTCCTTATCTTGGATCTTAGCCTTCACATTCTCAATTGTGTCAGCAGGCTCAACCTCCAAGGTGATGGTCTTGCCTGTCAAGGTCTTCACAAAGATCTGCATGCCACCTCTCAAACGAAGTACAAGGTGAAGGGTGGATTCTTTCTGGATGTTGTAGTCAGAGAGGGTGCGACCATCCTCAAGCTGCTTGCCAGCAAAGATAAGACGCTGCTGGTCAGGGGGGATTCCTTCCTTATCTTGGATCTTAGCCTTCACATTCTCAATTGTGTCAGCAGGCTCAACCTCCAAGGTGATGGTCTTGCCTGTCAAGGTCTTCACAAAGATCTGCATACCACCTCTCAGACGAAGTACAAGGTGAAGGGTGGATTCTTTCTGGATGTTGTAGTCAGAGAGGGTGCGACCATCCTCAAGCTGCTTGCCAGCAAAGATAAGACGCTGCTGGTCTGGGGGGATTCCCTCCTTATCTTGGATCTTAGCTTTCACATTCTCAATTGTGTCAGCAGGCTCAACCTCCAAGGTGATGGTCTTGCCTGTCAAGGTCTTCACAAATATCTGCATGCCACCTCTCAAACGAAGCACAAGGTGAAGGGTGGATTCTTTCTGGATGTTGTAGTCAGAGAGGGTGCGACCATCCTCAAGCTGCTTGCCAGCAAAGATAAGACGCTGCTGGTCAGGGGGGATTCCTTCCTTATCTTGGATCTTAGCCTTCACATTCTCAATTGTGTCAGCAGGCTCAACCTCCAAGGTGATGGTCTTGCCTGTCAAGGTCTTCACAAAGATCTGCATACCACCTCTCAGACGAAGTACAAGGTGAAGGGTGGATTCTTTCTGGATGTTGTAGTCAGAGAGGGTGCGACCATCCTCAAGCTGCTTACCAGCGAAAATAAGACGTTGCTGGTCTGGAGGGATGCCCTCCTTATCTTGGATCTTAGCCTTCACATTCTCAATTGTGTCTGAAGGCTCAACCTCCAAGGTGATGGTCTTGCCGGTCAAGGTCTTCACAAAGATCTGCATCTTTAACTATCTGAAATAAAATAATTAGAAATATAAAACATGTGAATCATAAATTCAAATTGTGAAAAATACTGCGCAATAGATGCGGAAATTACTTAATTGTTTTGTCAAATAATCGTGGTCAGGTCAATCTAATAATATAATACAGTGGAAAATCCTAACAACCTTAATAAACACTTGAAAGATTTAGAAGTTTTAACAAAGAACAAAGAAATTCACAAAACTAACAGAGTTCCAAGATGGCGGACCGACGCGAAAGCAGATCGATCGATGAATTTTAAACATAAGAATTCGTAATAATATTAACGATATTAATGTTAATACTTACATTTATTTCACTATCACTTGAAATTTGTCAATTACTTTTTAATATGATAAGGAAAGAAAAATTAATAGCACTATCTTTCAAGAAGCTGAGTCGCGCGCTGGCTGTTCCTTTTTCAATTTCTCGATTTATTATGCGTTCGCGAATGGAAGACGCCCCGTTTTTATAGACGGTACGTGGCGCACAATCGAAGCAATGTAAATGTTCTAGAAAATATACTTGCTATCTCTATCATCAACAAGAATCATGAAAGAGATGGCTATAGGGTTTCTAAAACGCGTGCGCCATATTTTGTCGCATTATAGTTGTGACGTCACAAAGCCTGTGGCAGAGATTACAAATTTTGGAATTCCTTAACTAACGGTTCTATCACAATATTTTTAATTTAGCATTTTAATATGATATATGCTACTTAAAAGCTTTGTAGTTGTACTTTATACCTAGACGAATGTTTTTTTCTTAACAAAAACTACTTTTTTACACAGTAAATCATATAAAATAAATCCTACGGAACCTCACAGGGCCTATTTAATAAATGACTTGGTTAATGCTGTCTGTTATTATTGTGCTGAATATGCGTCGTATTTTGCAAAAATAATAATAAACATCATTTCAGTCATTCCACCTTCATACACGTGGTCATTGCCTTTAATTCTCATACGTTTGGGACAACAAACTTTAGGGAACAAAGGAAACTTGGCCAGCAGCAGAGACGCCTGTATTGATCGTGGGTTTACTGCACTGCGTATATTTTAGGGCTTCTAGGAAATCTAATGAGTTTACTTTGTTTATATAAATAAGTACCTACTTAGTAATAGTTAAGGTTATTGCGTCATACTTTTTCACCTATCTCAATAAAATAAAAAAACAACACGTTTTGATTTTTTTATAGCTTAATCACTTTCTTAACTTATCTATTCTTTGCTCTGATATTTGTTACGTATTACCGAATCATAATTTATTTACTCAGTTATTGAAAATATTTACCTACTTATTCAAAGTACCTACCTGTACTCAAATACCTTCCTAGCCGTGGCGTAAGTATACCCAGCGTATACCGTTAGCACCTACACACGTTGTATTTTTTTTTTAAATAAATTACCTCGCACAAATATAAATAGTAGGTATGTAAGATTAGGTACTTCTACGTACAAGTACATACGAATAATAGCGTAAATTTATTTTATAGCGTGTAGTGACCTAAAATCACCTAATTAAAAACAAATGCGCCGAAATCTGGACACAAATAATTTGTGTATGTATTTTGCAGATAATTATTGGGTCGTTCGACTGCGATTCAGACTGGTAGGTACCCGTGGCATTTTTCCCATCCTTGATCCTTCCACCCTATTGTAACGCCACGGCTTCCTAAAACCATTTATCTAGGTAGATCCTCAGGTAGGTATTGTTAGATTAGCTATTCATAAAATCGTTAGTTTTGTAAAAGAATAGAGGCGGATATTTGCTCCAAGTCTGATTGTTTAATAGTGGTAGGCAGTGGTGCCCAATCTGCCGATCCGGGGTTGTACCATCATTTACAAATGTACAGACCGTTAAACTTATGTATTTAAATCTGATGTGGATGGATGCGTTAAACGAGGCAGACACAGGAGGGTGTTTCCGACTAAATCGGAGACATCCTCAAGAAAGCTGGTGGCATTAATCGTAGAGCTAGGAAGTTTTGTCGAAATCGTCACAAGTGTCGCTCCATTGTCTCTGCCTAAGCCTGTGGGAAAAAGAAGTGACACTTTGATTGATTACTTAGTAGGTCAAATATATATGAGGAGTTTTGGCGGGCAACTGCAACTGACAGGACGCGCAGTTTTGGATTATTTGAAAAGCTTGTGTTTTTCATAAATATTAATGTGTAATAATGGTGGAATTGTTATCCAGTAATAATTTTTAAGTTGATCAAGTATAAACAAGTAATTTAAAGTTGTGAAACGTGTTTCTTCATGTTCCCTCCAAGACTCCTTCTGAAGTTTTAGTAAAGGCTTTCCGCCGCTTTACTAAAACAATCATCATCAACCTCACTATCATCATCATCATTTGATGAATCACTCGCGTGGTTCATCTTCATCTTTACTTGACAATGTTTTAACATTGAACCATATATTTTTACTTTGACACTGGCAAGTTAAATACTAAAGCCATAAACAAGAAGAAAGAAAGAAAAAGAAAATATATATGAGCTAAACTCTAAACAATCTCAATTTTATTTATAACAAGGCTATTATTAAATATCTACAATTGAATTTATCCAAATGAGGACTATAACCGATCGAGATAAAGACGCTTTTAGGCAGCGACATGTTTTGTATAATTCGTTGCTTTTAGGTCAATAAAAACAAAACATATTTCTTTTTCATTAAGTACGATAGTACATAATAACTGTACTTTTTACGTTTATTTGATTTAAAAACGGTTTAATGACTCGCTAAGCATAACTTTAACTCCTCTCCTGTAGTAATTATAAGCTTTCAAGACTATACAGAAGAATGTTCTTCAATCACGTACTTAGCATTTAAGTACATTGAGTTATTATGTACTATCGTAAGGTATTATAACTCAATGTTATAAATTATATTGATAAGTACTCAGGCCGTACGATAACCCTACCTATCCCTGAATAAATGGAGTCGTTCGTGTGATGTGAGTCAAGGCGTTTATAAACACTTCCTTTTCTTTTAAAAAATGCTGTTATTCCGATCAGGAATTTTACAGTGCGGCTGAGGGGGGGGGGGGGGGGGGGGGAAGGGACGGGCCGGCAAGCGGGCCGAGGACAGGCTCCGTCTTGCGGCCGGAGAGGGAAGGGCCAGCAAGCAGGCCGAGGACAGGCTCTGGCTTGCGGCCCAAGGGGGAGGGGACCGACAAGTAGGCCGAGGACAGGCTCTGACTTGCGGCCGGTGGTTAAGAGGGGTGGGGGGAGGGCCCAAGCGTGCTGCGCTAGGGAGACGACAAGCAGGGCCGTCTTTACCCGGGGGTTCAAGGAGTGCCGTGCACCCGGGCGCAGAGTCCTAGGAGGCGCATGCCGACCGCCATAAACTTCGATAGGTACCTACTACACTGAGACCACGCGAGCGGAGCCTTGACTTTCGCACCCCGGCGCTGAATATGCTTAAGACGGCCCTGACGACAAGGGCCCTCACAAAAATGCTGGTATGGTCCGCGTCGGTAAAACCGATACCGCAAGTAAACTTGCGGCGTTCCCGCTCGTTGGGAGACCAGCAACTCCACACGAGTATAAACACTTATTATTTTTGTTAGCCTATTTATTTGTCCCACTGCTGGGCAAAGGCCTCCCTCTCTTTTTTCCATGACTCACGACATTTGGCGATCTCTCGCCACGAACTATTGTAGGAGTCCATGTCATCTTATAAACACCTATTAATTATTTCAATACGAATTTGTCGGATATATTAATACGCCACAAGACGTTTTTCTACAAACAAAAACATATAAGTATACAATATAAAAAATATAATGTATATTTTTGTATTTAGGTTAAACGCCATTTTATACTACTTTAGATGTTTACACGCGTATGGCGCATTCTAGGAAGTCTAATTTCCTGATCTATATTTATAAATTTGCGCGCGTGTTTGTTTATTACAGTGTACACACTTTTGTTTTTCTACTTGTGACGTATTTTCGTCATGATAATCTGACTTGCCCTCAGTATCATTATATTATATGATCTGAGGACTTGCTTATGGTAAAGGTGGAGGGCAAGGGGAGGCACAACAGCGCTGACAACTGAAAAAAACAGCGATGGAAAAAATTATTTCATTTTACACTTGTCTCAGTCGACGTTACTATGCCGGCTTGTGCTTCTTCAGACTTCGTTTGAAGAATCCTAGTTTATGTGATTGGGAGAACACACGGGCTGATCCATTATATCTCGTCTGTTAAATGGGTTTTATTACTAATAACAATTGCACATTACAATAACTTCTACAAACTCCTCCATCAGTTTTCACCACGTCTCTATGTCGTTCACTGTACTGGACTACAACCAACTAATAATACTTACCTAATTACTTAATGCATATAAGTTAGTCACCTATGTGTCTTCTAGAACGTTCTGACGTAATAATTATTATATTGCACAATATTTATGTAATGCGACTAATACAATGTTATTTTATTAAACAAATCATCATCATCAGCCAGAACGCATCCACTGTTGAACATAGCCCCCCCCCCTTAGAACAACAAGATGCCAGTTGCATCCACCATGACTTTCACTATGTCGTCTGTCAGGGCCACCTAGTGGGAGGCCTACCTACTCTGCTTGTTCCACTCTGGAACCTTTCTTCCCCATCGGTTCCTTGATGGGTGGTATCATTGGCAACATCCCATTGTTGTTTGAATAGCATAAGAACGGATTTCAATCCTGACCTATTTTATTAGCTAGATTTGGATGTGTGTAACAGAAATAAAATTTTCACCTACTTTTAGAGGTCTACATAATTTGTACACGTAATAAAAACCAATGACAATACAATAATTTCATTAATTATTTGGCTGGCATAGTGGCAACTGATAATTTAACCTTTTTAATTTACATGTTTTTTTAATTATGGATTTATTTTATTGAAAGAACCAGACTTCATCTGAAAGAAAACTCTGTGGAAGTTGAAAATCATCAGTGTACAGAAATTAGGATAGCCAAAGATAACATTAGTTAAAGCAGTTACAAAAACAGAAAAGTAGAGAAGACAACCCTCAACTTTATTGTTCAAGAGAAGAGTCAATCCACTTCACAAGTACAGCAGCCTCTTAGGTGATATAAGAAAAACAAAATTATGTAACAAATATTTATTAACAATTAAAATGGTGATAACAACTAAAATAATAATTATCGAATAAACTTCTATACAATATTTACAAAATATTTAACACTACCTACCAGTCTTAAATACCCAGACTGGTATATCCGTATATCTCATTTTATATTATTATTAACAAATACATATTATATTTAATGTACAATCAAATAATGAAATAAATAAAAAACAACAAAATTTTGTTCCGACTTGAAACTGGGACTTAGACATTACTGGCAGGTGTGTTATAGTACCCGGCAGATAAAAAGAGTGCTGACTTTTGAGCTGCGCGGGATAAGGATCGTCAGAAAGGAAGAGAGCTGGTTGACTGCGGTAGAAGCAAGTCTGCATTTATTATGTTGTGTTCATCATTGATAAAATTTATATACATTCGAAAATCGAAAAGTGAGTAAGTAGGTAACAAAACAAGTTTTGCAGCCTGAATGGTAGCACTATTTTTATCTTTTTTTATTTTATTGTGACATGACATCTGACCTCGTCCCGCCTGATGATAAGTAAAAGGAGGTCCAAGAGTGACGACGACTGAGAAAGCCGAGTATTGTTCTCGGCTTTCTCAGCCGCCGTCACTATGCCAGCATTTATAACAACTTTAAATAGTACTCAATGAGCATGCAATTGCTGTATGTATACCAATTTAATGCTTTTTATTTTCTACTATAGTATTTTGTTCCCAAGGTCTTGGTCCTCGTTTATTCTCCCAATTATCAATATCTAACTCTTGTATTTCCTCATATGCTGTCTCTAAAGAAGATTCCTTAGGCTTTTTTAAACCCATTTTCTCTGCCTCCTCCCTTGATACACCCTTGACTTGAGCAAATTGATATCTGCAAATCAGTGTTGATATCTATATTAATTGCCATGTCTTGTGTATAGTGGAAAAAACTTAGTACTTGATAAACTATTATAGTTAGTAATTTTATTGTAATACTTTCTATTTTAATACAATATCAATTTACGATATGACTTATCTTGGATCCTTCAAGCGAAGCATGTAAACTAAAATGTTTTGTTCAATTGTCGGATCTCTGTGTCAGAATATTTTTTTGATAGTAACTCGACATCTGACCACGACTATGCTGATGATAAGCAAGAAGAGGTCTCAATATGCGGGTCAAAGGTGCTTCTTAATGTATCGCTTGAAGGATCCAAGGTTATTGGAGAGAAGAAGGATCCAAAGAATGCGGGAACACATGGGCTGGTTAAGTATGGCACTTGTTGTTAATTCGACAAGTCGAGGTTAGATGTCTCAAAAAAATCAGTAACTTTTCTGATAAGAGATTAGGATGCTGAATATTAGTATTTTTAACTTGTAACTAAGTGATTATGATTTTTGTAAATTTACCTTATTCCAGTCCATTCTTTTAAACCAAATGATCCTCCAACGATTAATAAACAAAACGGTATCCCGTACTTCATACTTCTCGTTTTAAACATTGTTTTAAGTTTATTGCGCACATTTGAGAATACGTCGTACTTTGTATTAGTTGACATTTTATTCAAAATCTTTAATTCTTACAATTTATTTCTATTTTTAATAACATAAATACTGTAATGCGATTATAACCTAAAATATATTTTTTTTCTTTTTTCTTGTTTATGGCTTTAGTATTTAACTTGCCAGTGTCAAAGTAAAAATATATGGTTCAATGTTAAAACATTGTCAAGTAAATATGAAGATGAACCACGCGAGTGATTCATCAAATGATGATGATGAGAATAAGGTTGATGATGATCGTTTTAGTAAAGCGGCGGAAAGCCTTTACTAAAACTTCAGAAGAAGTCTTGGAGGGAACATGAAGAAACACGTTTCACAACTTTAAATTACTTGTTTATACTTGATCAACTTAAAAACTATTACTGGATAACAATTCCACCATTATTACACATTAATATTTATGAAAAACACAAGCTTTTCAAATAATTCAAAATTGCGCGTCCTGTCAGTTGCAGTTGCCCGCCAAAACCCTCCTAAAATAATTTGACATTTTGACATTAACATTGATTGTTATAATTTATCAATAGGATTTTATCTATAGCTTAAAACTTTTGATAAAGTTTTTTTATCGCTTTACTATATCTATCAAAATAATCTTACGTCAACCTTATATTATTGATGCAAAAATTTACCATTCATTCACTAAAGAAATAATAAATATTTTATTGAGGCTGTATGAACTATGTTTCTTTTGCCTTCGCAGAATAAAGAACTATTTTAAAAAAAAGAATCTTACAGATTAATAACAAAACATTATAAAACCTATTATAAAAGAAAAATATATTAACAAGTATATCAAGAATACAATTATCAAATATATTTAAATTTATAATTTATTTAAACTCTATGATTACTACAAGGTTTCTTGGTTTGTCTATGGAAAAATATAAAATGGCTGAATTGATGGAGTGACGTATGTGTTGTGTGTTTACAGTTCTTTAATTTCAATAAAATTGTGAATTGATAATGAAGTGAGGACTATTGATTTAAATTTATTATCTTATCTTGTGTGTTGGATTAAGGTAAGTTAAAATTTCCTTTTAAATAATGTTATAAGCAGCATTTGTCACAGGCTGGGGCAGTAGGCGGAAAGAATGTCCTCGTTTGCGATTAAATTAACTTTGTATTTATAAATAAAGTTATATGAGTAGTATATAACTAATTATTACGATTATTCCTGTGTGAAAAATCGATGATACAATTCTACTTTCATAGTTTTTAATGATGTAAATATATGAACCTCTCCTGTATCAACAATTGAAGCCAGACGATTCGTATTTGGTTCTAGAATTTCAATAGCCCATAAATTCAATAATATTAAATAGATTGAATGTATTCTTAAATTATGTTATTTTTTCTTTATAGCACCTTAGTTCTATAACTTATCAACTATGAATTATTAGGTAATGAAGTTGTTTGCAAATTATGTTTTATAATAAAAATATTAATATGTATATTGATATTTTGCTTATGGTTTAAATATCATAATGGACTTACTTAACCTAAGAGAATATTGAGAGTATAAATATTTCAGCTTGAAATTTGTATGTAGAGTAAAAATTGTTGATATTTATTTTTTCTTCAAGATGATGTCTACTTTATTGTGTAATTAAACTGAATAAACACATTGATTTATTAAATATAATAATAATAGTGAAACAAAAGGCAACCTAAACAGCAATCTCTTCCAAGCAATCTTTAGTTAAAAAAGATACAAATAAAAATAAATGCTTGGTTTTTTATTACTGTTAGGTGTCAGAACATCTCCACATGTAGAGTAGCAGTCATATCCATCCAAGCAGGGTGCTCTTATATGTCAAGCCTCAATATAAAAAAAGGATTTCTAAGGTGTGACAATTTGATTGTACGGTATCCATAATGCCCAGTCAGGTAGGCTATTGCGCCCAGTCTGTCAATCCAGGATAGTACCACCACTTATAAGTATACAGACTATTTAATAGTTATTTAAAAGGCGTGACAATTTGATTGATTGATTGATTTAACTGTAGTAGCAGTCACTTCATTTCATGGACCGCACTCCAGTTTAACATCAGGCCGGTTGTCATATGTTGAGTCACAATTAAAGAACCATCTTGGATCCATAACATTGTGGATGTAAAGGATGCTAGAGTGTTGTGTCGTGATCACTATGCCAGTCTAACTAGATCTGGCAACATGGCATTCAAATTTATTTACTTGATAGTCTTGATAGTGGTGGTAGGTATATGCGGGTTCGGTTTATGCAAATGAGTGCCAAAGGCTCACTCGTTTTACGTGAGGTGGTCTGCACTTTCTGCTGATGTCTTCCAGGAAGGCCAGAAGGCCCTTTACATTCTGGTATTGATTAATCTGGATCAGCAGCCTAATGACAACCAAATCTACCTATAACTTTTAAAAGATCTATATCTATTTAATAATTTCTAAACATCCATATTAATTGGATGTTTTAGAAATTAGTAAAGTACAGTTTTAATTATGAATTAAGGTTTTTATTAATTTTTCACATTACTCTCTATTGTGTTAACTCTTTCTATGTGTCACGAATTTTCTAAGACGTGGGAATGGAAACTTCCCATTGTTCAGGTTTTTTTATTTGATCACAGAGTTTTCTTGATATATGTATTGACGCCATTAAGGTAAAAAACGTAGCTATTGTTTGATATTAATTATGTTGTTATTTTGCATTTAATTGTGTTGTTTAAATTCATGGTTTTTTTATCCTTAGCGAAATTGATCATAAACTTTTATAGTAAATGAATAATTTATTTTAAAAAGAGAAGTATGTTATTATTTGCACAATTAATTTTTTGTGATGCTAGTATTATATTATAACTATAAATCAGCTCCCTTAGCATGGCAATTCAAGAAGCAAGATCAACACTTGCAAGGAATATCATTTTAATTATTGATTTGGACATGTATGCTTGTAGACATGTAGATGTAGACATGATGCGCTTTGTACTAGAAAGTTATAAATAGAAAAATTATGGATCCCCAGTCGCAGTTGGCTGATCATGTGGATATTTTCTAATAATAAACATATTATTATCCTATTTATTTGTCCCACTGCTGGGCAAAGGCCTACCTCTAATTTTTTCCATGACTCACGACATTTGGCGATCTTTCGACACTCACTACACGACACTAGGAGTCTATCTCAGATCGCCATCTCATCCATACGGAGAGATTAATATACTAATCAATGTTATTTGCTGATATTTAGATGCAAATATCAATGTTTGAAACAAAGATACACACATCCACAATTATTTTCATACAAGCTCTACTAGACAACCCAGCTTTCTTGAGGATGTCTCACCCCCCTTGATCAGATGGATAACGCATCCATCTACATCAGATTAATAAATACTATATTTTAGCGCTATTTGTTAATGTTGTTCTCTAAAGACATTCATAAATGGATAACTAAATTGGCGCAATACTAAATTTAGTAATGGTAAGTGCAGGCGTCTCGCGATGCGTCATCTGTGGTGCCATTAGTTGTGGTCTGGGTTATAAACTTTTAATGTCTGTGTGTCTTAGTACTTCTATTTTTATTTATTTATTACGACCCCAAGTTGCAACCTATACAGCTCCGAAGTTAAAAGTTACATAAAAAATGTCCAGCCTGCCACATTAAAATTAGTCTATAAAATCAAAATAACAATTCAATCCACAATTATCAATTAATCAAATTGTCACGCCTCAAGAAAGCTGGATTGCCTTGTGCCCATAACTGTAGAGCTTCTATGAAGAAGATTGTAGACGTGAGGGAAGCGTGAGAGTTATGATCGTGGCAAGTGGCGCTTTATTATCTCTGCCTGTGGGAAAAAGACGTGACAATTTGATTGATTGATATTTAGTGAAATCGAAATGTATGTAATAGAAAACAGTCTGATTGGTTGAGCCGCTTGCAACAAGACGACTGCTACTAGCAGTTATTTACCTGTAGTAGCACTCCCTCGCCTCTGTTCACGAACCGCACTCCAACATTTGAAGCGTCATTTCTTTGTAGAACAATCGACAAATGGAATGCTTTACCAGCCCACGTGTTCTTTCCATCCTATAGCCTTGGATCTTTTAAGCGATGCGTGAAGAAGCACCTTTGGCCGGCATAGTGACGGCGACAGGGCAGCCGTAAAGACTCGGTTTTCGCAGTCGTCGGCACTCTTGGACCTCTTCTTGCTTACCATCAGGCGGTTCGAGGTCAGATGTCGAGTCACAATGTATAAAAAAAGAAACAAAAGTGAAGATTAAATAGTTATTCATAAAAATCTAACTAATCATTACTTAAGACGATAATTAAAAGTGGAAGGAAGTCGGAATGGTTTGTAAAATCAATTTCCTGATTATGTTTAAAATGTCGCCTAAGCCTTTGCTTTGGCTATTCACTTACGCCCTTTTGCGTTCGTGGTTGCGAGGGCCTACGACGTGACTAGTATTAAATTGAAAAATCATGGTAATATTAATTATTAAAAATAAAGCGAGCGTGGTCTAGTGGTAGTGAAATGGTGACGCAAACTAGGATCTTCCGGTTCAAAACCACTTGCTGGTACCAAATCTTTGATATATGTATTTTGGTCGTCTTGTTTCTATAAATAAGCATATTTAGTAGCTTAGTGAGTATACAGATACGGACCTGAAGTGACTTAGTCGCGTTTCGGGATCTGTTTGTAAGTTGCGGGTTTCAACTAGCCCGGCATAGTGGATGTGACTGCTACTTACAGTTAATTAACTGTAGTAGTTAATTAACTGTAACTCCAGTAATGGACAGCACGCAGGCGAGTCGAGTCAAAATTAAAAACAAAACTGTCTGCCTACCACTCTTTAAAAAACAATGTAATTGAATAAGTCGTGCTGATTAGTTACGTGTTCAAAATACAACGCAGTATGTCTTTATTTATTGCGAACGTCTCTGTAGCCATCAAATTAGCCTCGCAAACAATTGAGCTTGCTAACAACGGAGCTGCGGTGATGTCATCCGCCACGCCTGCTTATCCTATGCCTCTCAGAGTTTAACTAATCGCTCTCAACAACAGTTTAAACGTTTGTTTGTTTTTCCACGTCTTCCACTCAAGTTTTTTCTTGTACGTGGCATAGTGGATGTTACTGCTACTTACAGATATTAAAATTGTAATAGCAGTGACATCCATTCATGGATCACACTCGAGCTTAACATCAAGCGGGGTGTTGTATCGTAAAATCGTAAGGATGGTTATTTGAGTGCTTCTGCTTAGAAAGAAGATCGTTAATATTTGAGAAGGAGTCGGACTCTAAACTCTTAAGAACGGATAAAGATATGATATGATATGATATGATCCTTTGAAAAGTATTATCGAACATAATAACCTTGAATCCTTGAATGGATGCAATAAACCAGACCCAGGAGGATGTTTTCCGACCAAATCGGAGACATCCACAAGAAAACTGGGTTGCCTAGTGCCCATAAACGTAGAGCTTGTTTAAAGAGAATTGTGGATGCGAGGGAAACGAAGGAGTTGTGTTAGGATCGTGGCAAGTGGCGCTCTCCCTTTTTTTTGGGAAAAAGGCGTGACAAATGTTGTTGTTGTATCTTTTAACTTGGTCGGCATAGTGACGGCGACTGGTACGGCCCTGAACTGAGACGGTTTTTTCAGTCGCGGCACTCTTGTCTCTCCATCATATAATTACCATCAGTGTCGAGGTACATTAAAAAAAATCAAAACATTTTTACATAACTATGATAATAATTATCCAACAATTTTACGACTTCCATATACATAAGTATTACATACTTAACATTAATTTGCAACATACTTACATACGTATAAGTATAATAACTATAGTATTTTGTTAGTATGTTTGTACTAAATGATAAAGTAATTTACTTAACATAAAATGATATAACTACGTCATTAAGTGATTATTACTTGTGACTAAGAAAATTGTGAATGTGAAGGAAGCGAGGGAGTTGTGTCAGGATCGTGGCAAGCGGCACTCCATTGTCTCTGTCTATCCCTTTGGGAAAAAGGCTTGACAATTTAATTTAATTTTGGCTAAGTAGCTAAATGTTACTTTTTGCGACAGGCGTGGCGCGTTGGTTTACACAAGAATTCGTTACGCGTATAGACTCGGGTTTGATTCCCGGTCGAAGTAAATATATGTTTCACATTTAAAAGTTAGATTGAATATTACAAATATTTCTAAATAAAAAAGCGTTTTTTTCATATCAGCCAATCTGTAGTGCCACCACTTACAAGTATGCAGACTGTAAAGCTACTCAGTCGCGTTTAAGGATCAGCTTGTAAGTTCCCGGTTTCAACTAGGCTTGCATAGTGGATGTGACTGCTACTTACAGTTATGTTACAAGTATGTCGAGCCCAATAATACATAATAAAAAAGCTTTCTATTATTACTCGTATACACATAGTTCATAAAACCGATGGCCATTGAGGCCGTAAACGCACGTACGGGCAATCGCAGCGTAGGACGTCCACCCACAACATGGACGACCTGCTAAAGGTGGTAGGAAACCGCTGGATGCAGGTCACTGGAAATTAAATGATCAAAATGTCGTTTGTTAATCAATTTGAACATGCCTTGTTATTATGAGTCACAACGAGGACGTCCTTTACGCGCGGCGACCCTGCGCTTCGTCAGAGTATAAATGTACCAAGATAAAGGACATATTCATATTGGGCTATGGGCTATTCATATATGTACTACTTAATGATGAACAAATATATAAATGGTAGTTTTGATACTTGTATTGATAAAACTAATAACAGTTTTGCTTTTAATTGCTGTGCAATTTAGTTATTTGGAATATACGATATGGATTTTGTATTGTTTGTCAATCACGAAGACGCGTCATATTAACAGTTCTGCTTTGAAATATTATAGTTTGATCATTTTGCAAACCTAAACTATGCAAAAAAATGATATATTCCAATTACATTGTCTTCGTACATCAAATAATTTTAAAATGTATATGCAACTGTTAATACAATTAAGCCCAAGTCCCCATACAAAATGAATGATGTCCTTTATTCATTATACTTCATGTACATCTAGTTTAACTAGCATACTCTTTAGAAAGCTGGGTTGGCTAGCGCCGATAATCGTAGAGCTTGTTAGAAAGGAATTGTGCGTGTGAGGGAAGCGAGGGAGTTGTGTCAGGATCGTGGCAAGTGGCACTCCATTGTCTAGCCCTGTGGTTAAACGATGTGACAATTTGATTTGATTACGAACTATTTAATTTACACTGCAAACAGTAATAAGCCCCCCCCCCACAATACTTACAACTAAAGAAGATCAGCATAATTGATTTTTGCTTGCGACTAGGTCAGCGATCATGGACATTGTATGACAGCCAAAGTTGTACGTAAAAATGTTGTTAAGGAGATCAGCATGAATGATTTTTGCTTGCGACTAGGTCAGCGATCATGGACATTGTATGACAGCCAAAGTTGTACGTAAAAAGGTTGTTAAGGAGATCAGCATGAATGATTTTTGCTTGCGACTAGGTCAGCGATCATGGACATTGTATGACAGCCAAAGTTGTACGTAAAAATGTCGTTAAGGAGATCAGCATGAATGATTTTTGATTGCGACTAGGTCAGCGATCATGCACATTGTATGACAGCCAAAATTGTACGTAAAAATGTCGTTAAGGAGATTAACATGATTGATTTTTGCTTGCGACTAGGTCAGCGATCATGGACATTGTATGACAGCCAAAGTTGTACGTAAAAATGTCGTTAAGGAGATCAGCATTACTGATTTTTGCTTGCGACTAGGTCAGCGATCATGGACATTATATGACAGCCAAAGTTGTACGTAAAAATCTCGTCATATTGTAATGTAAAGGCATGTTGGATTAAGCTATTACCACGTTTATAATCGCTACCGTGTTCCCATCGCGACATGTGGTCAAGAATTTTAATTCGTAAAAACAATAGCTATGCCAAAACCGGGAGCTGATTCGTGAGCGGTCGTGCGTGAATGAATTAAATAAATAGTTCAAATTTTTGTTCGGATACCAGTTTTGCTTTTTATTGATTTTTTAGGTTTGTTTTCGTTATTAGGCTGCGGTGCTCAGTCTGCTGACCTGTGGGGAAGGGGGGGGGGGACCACTACTTACAAGCAACAGACTGTGAAGTGACTTAGTCGCGTTTCGGGCCGGTTACAACTAGACCGGCATAGTGGATATGACTGCCACTTACAGATATTTACCTCTAGTAGGCGATAACTGACTGTCAGATTTTATATATTTTTTTATTTACGTTTGTATTTTAAGCTACCGAAGTGCTTGTCTATCTATCTATCTATACCAATTTATAAAGGGTTTTTTTTTTAAATTAGGGATTCCTATTTCAATTGGAACAATATAACCCTAGGTATCAACATGTTACCTTTGTAAGTCATTATTTTGCACGCGCTGCAAAAACTATTGAGGATATATAACATAGTGTTCTATATGGAGGCGACCGTGGTGTAGTGGCAGTGCAATGGTTACACAAACCGAAAGCACGAGTTCGAGACCACCCACTGTACCAATGTATCTTTGATTATGTACTTTGGTTGTCCTGTTTCTATGATACAAGCATTTTAGTAGTTTAGAATAGAAATGTAAATAAAAAAATATATAATTAAATATATGGATGCGGACCTTTCACGCTGGTCCCGAAATACGACTGAATCACTTCGTTCTGGACACAGCACGGAAAGTGGTTATCGGTTCGGCAGACTGGGCAAATTCCCATCAAGTGTCTGCCTACCACTCTTAAAATACATCAATCAATCAAGTTGTCACGCCCTTTTCCCACAGGGATAGGCAGAGACAATGGAACGCCACTTACCACGATCCTGACAAAACTCCCTTGCTTCCTTCACATCCACAATTCTCTTCATACAGGCTCTGTGGTTTTTTTATTTTTATTTTTTTATTGTGACTCGACATATGACCACCCCGCTTGATGTTAAGCCAAAGTGTGGCCCATGTATGAATGTCACTGCTATTTAATAACTGTGAGTAGCAATCACATCCACTATGCCGGCCTAGATGGAACCGGCAACTTACAAGCTGATCCCGAAACGTGACCAAATCACTTCACGGCCTGTATACTTGTAAGTTATGGCACTAGGCAACCTAGCTTTAAAATACATCATTATTATATTTAATAATATGCGTTAGTTAACGTATTGATAGCATCACTAGGGAATGATACTTTCTACCACACCCATATTAGCATGTGGGATTCTTCTTTGCTTAATACAACAATGGCAAATGAGATAAAAAGTACACACACAAAGTATTTTATTACATATAAAGTGAAGTTTGTATTTAATATTCAAGGCGACCGTGGTGTAGTGGCAGTGCAATGGCTACGTAAGCCGAGTGGCACCGGGTTCGAAACCACTCACCGGTACCAATGTATCTTCGATATATGTACTTTTGTAGTCCCGTTTCTATGATTCTAGCAGTTTAGTAGCTTAGTATAGAAATGTATAATAAAAAAATATATTTATGAGACGTAATGTAGCAGGTGCAGGTGATTCATATAGCTACCTCTGACACATTATCGTCATCATCAATTGTCACGCCTTAATTGCCATAGCGAAAGGCAGAGACATCGGAGGCTCAATTTCAACGATCCCGACACAACTCTCTTGTTTTCTTTACGTTCACAATTTTCTTCATACGTACGCGCTCTTTAGTTATAGATGCTACTATCCTTGCTTTAAAAAAATATATCCCTGATTATTCATTATTATGTATTAATCAATCAAAGTATTACGCCTTTTTTCCACAGAGATAGGCATAGACAATGGAGCGCTGCTTGCCACGATTCTGACATAACTCCTTCTTTGCATCTACAATCCTCCTTAAATAAGCTCTACGGTTATGGGCACACTAGGCACCTCAGCTTTCTTGAGGAATATGAAATATTATCTATATTTTATCGTTTATTTAAGGCGACCGTGGTGTAGTGGCAGTGCAATGGTTACACAATCCGAGAACACGAGTTCGAAACCACCCACCGGTACCAATGTATCTTTGATATATATACTTTGGTTGTCCTGTTTCTATGATACAAGCACTTTAGTAGCTTAGTATAGAAATGTAATTTAAAAAAAAATACATAAAAAAATTACCTTATATATTTTTATTAAGTTATTTACCACTGATTTTTCGTGACGGTGACTGTTTCAAAGAAGGGCATCACCTAAAAATTAGTGTTGCGGCTCATACTGAGAGTTTCCTATTTGTCGCCACACTTGTGTTTTTGTTCATAGTAGCTCCTTCGTCTCAGTTAGATCTACCTTATTGCTAATTGAATCATCAACAACTAACTTGCACTATAAGAAAAATATATGACAATAAAAGGACGTTATTTATTTTGTATGGGGACTTGGGCTTAAATGTATTAACAATTGCATATACATTTTAAAATAGTTTGATGTACGACGATTACAATGTAATTGGAATATATCCTTTATTTTACATAGTTTAGTTGTGCGAAATGATCAATCTATAATTATTACAGTTCAAAGCAGAACTATTAATATGGCGTGTGTTTGTGATTGACAGGCGATACAAAATCCATAGCTTATTTTCCAAATAACTCAATTGCACAGCAATTAAAAGCAAAATTAGTTATTAGTTTTATCAATACAAGTATCTAAACTACCATTTATATATTTTTCCATCATTGGAAAAATATATAAATGGTAGTACATAAAAGTAGTACATAAAAGGCCAAAATAAATGATGTCCTTTATATTCTTTCTTTGGATTTAATTAAGGGACAATTATCTATGTAGTCCCTGTTTTAATCTTTCTACTCGCATTTGATTTAAAAATCTCTCGTCTATTATTTCCATTGCACCATGATTTCCTCAATCTTTGCAATTACATTTTCTTGAAACCGCATTTATCACGTACAACTGTATTCTTCACTCTATCTGCAATCGTTATTTGACACAAGGCTACTTAAACTCCATTAGAGTTTTCTGATGGCCGTCGTATTATTGGAAAACCTGGAAGGCAATTCTTACAAACTCGAATGTCATCTCGGTTCGAAAATTTCGAAGGATGTCACAGAATAATAAGACAAAATATTTATATGTATTTATAATAACATATTATTATTTATTTTAGTATCTTGCACGCTTTCAAACATTTGTTTTCTAGATATATAAACTAGATTGGATATTACAAATAATTGTTTAAATAATGCAGATATAGGTTTAATTAAGAGTGGTAGGTAAACAATTTGCCAGCTCGTCGACCCTAACACCACTTCCAAGTGTTCACGACTGTAAAGTGTCTTGGTCGCGATTAGCTTGAAAGTACAGGTTAGAACTAGGCAGTTAATGAGACTGCTACTTTGGTTATTTAATTATAATTAGCAGGCGCCTATATTTATGGACCGTTTAATATTTGGTGAGGCGGGTGGAGCCCACAAACTCTTGAATTCCCTGAATACCTAGCCAATTATTGCACGATCTCCAATGACAGCCAAGCGATTCTTGATGTAATGTCAAGGGAATGTTTCGATGGTTTGGGCATATAGAAAGGATGAGTAAAAGTAGATTGACGAACGGAATTTATAAATCTGATGTGGATGGATACGTTAAACAAGGCAGGTCCAGGAGGGTTTCCGACCAAATCGAAGACATCCTCAAGAAAGCTGGGTTGCCTAGTGCCCATAACCACAGAGCTTGTATGAAGAGAATTGTGGATGCGAAGGAAGCAAGGGAGTTGTGTAAAGATCGTGGTAAATGGCGCTCAATTGTCTCTGCTTGTCCCTGTGGGATAAATGCGTGACAATTTGATTGATTGATTAAGAGCGTCTGTGGCCGACTGTTTCGAATATATAGAATTGCCCCCCGAGTAGAATCCTCACGTAGCTCTTAAAAGTAAGGGACTATTTCAGGACGTGTGTCGACGCTCGTCTAAGAAATAAAAGTAGAAATCAAAAGCCTCAAACGAATTTTATCGACGTATATATAATTCTACTACGAGTTATTTTTTCAATGCGTTTTATATTGGTTAAAGACGATTTCTACTTCTCAAGTCCCCATAGAAATGTAATCTGTATAGTTTGGCCTCAGACAACACTGTGTAGTATGTTTTTTTGCGGCTTACTATCGCGTTATTTTAATCCGAGATCTCCCTTTAAATATCCTAAAAATATAACACCGTATAGGTTGGTATCATTCCATAATCGACATCGGTATTACACCTTAAAACACTATTCCGAACGACAAGATGCCAGATGATATAGATGGGGGAGTATTCGAGCTGATGACGATGATGACGATGATTACGTTTACTGCTTACCACCAGTAATGGATAATATTATCCACCAGCCTTGGACAACTTCTAATATCAATAAATCAATCAAATTGTCACGCCTTTTACCCACAGGGATAGGCTGAGACAATGGAGCGCCACTTGTCACAATCCTGACACAACTCCCTCGCTTCCTTCACATTCACAATTCTCTTCATACAAGCTCTATGGTTATAGGCAGTGGCGTGCGGTCTAAATAGTCATAAAGACTGTGCCTACCCGCATAAAACTGTATTATTTATTTATTTATTTTATTACTAAATAATACATAATTAGTATAAATTCAATATATCAATCAATATTTAATTGCAAAAATAATAAGCGCCTGAATATAAAATCCATTACGACGCGCAAAGGTTCCCCTGATAACACACAATAATAAGGCGCTTATTAAATATTCAACGTCCAGTTTTTGTTAGACCGAATTAAAAAGGTTCCAAATCCACGCACACTAACGCAATTTCTTGTCTTAGTGTGACGCCGGTGTTGTCAATCGTATAGAACAGACCGACCATGTGTGCGTGAATTTGAGATTCTGTCTCCAGTATAACGATACCAAATTGAATGGCTTCTTAAGTTCTTATTATTTCGTTCTGCAATTTATTTTTTTGTTTTGACAGAAGTTTGTGTATTTATTGTTTGCTTGAGTTTATTAGTTAAATAGTAGAGTGTAATATTGGAATTATTTAATTGTTTAGGATTTTATTTGGTAAAAAAAGAAATTTAAAAAATGTTTTTACCTGTGAATAAAAGATACGAAGGTTATGTTATAAAATTAATTGATTATTTAGGTTATTATTTGTATTTTGTAATATCATTTATAATGAAGTCTTTATTGAGGGTTATCTTGTGCAGATGTTACTTGGTATGATTATTTATTTAATATAGTTTTAATTATGTACAAAAGATTTTTCGAAAACGATTTGAGCATCCGCAAATGTATATTGTAAAATTCACAGAATACTATTATATTATACTATAATATAAGGTTTATATTTAGTATAGAACAAAATAGGATGTCTTTTTTGCCTACCCTGTCTCTAAAGCCACCGCACGCCACTGGTTATAGGCACTAGGCAACCCAGTTTTCTTGAGGATGTCTCCGATTTGGTCGGAAAACCCCCTCCTTCGGGTTTGCCTCGTTTAACGTATCCATTCATATGAGATTTATAAATTATTTTCGTCAATCTACTTTCACTCATCCTTTCCATGTGCCCAAACCATCGAAGCATTCCTTTATATGTCTTAAATATAATATGACTTAAATAAGTTATTTATTTACGTCGAAATTAAAGACAAAATTACTTTGTCATTATCTTTGATACGACAATGTTTACTAACCTATTATTATACTAATATGTTTTTCTCGATTATTATTCTAGAACATTTATCATGTCTTAGCAATCTGTATGTGGATTTACTAGGTATCCTGCTTTTTACGCATCTTTGTTGTAAAAATTTTCTTATAGTAGTTGTTTCAGAGATCAATTGTTCAGAAAACGGACGCCATAACCTTGCCCGCCGAGCTCGAGATTTTGAACTTCTTTGGCGTCGGTGAGGATGGCCTTTTCCAAGTCATCGATTGTTGTTTGGTCTCAGGATCAAAATGATGGATCCATGTTTCGTCCATGGTCACAAATCGAGGCAAAAAAAATCTTGGTCAGCCTGGAACTTTGCAAGATTGGCCGAGAATGTTCGTCCGTTAACATTCTCGGTACCCAACGCGCGGAGACCTTCTTCATATTCATTTTGCTGGTCAAAATGCTTTGGATGCTGCCATATGAGATCCCTGTGACCTCAGCTAAATGTCTGACGGTTACTCTTCAGTCTGCTAATACGATATCTTCGATTTTTTTCACGTTTTCCTCAGTGAGGGACGAGGTTGGGCGACTTCTGTGGATGTTCTACCCAGCTTTAGCTCTTTGCACCACCGTGCCACCGTAGAATATGGAGAAGCAGAGTCCCCCAGTGTCTCCAACAAATCAGCGTGTATCTCTTTGGTAAACATTTTTTTCAATCAGAGGTACTTGATGACGCATCTCACTTCGTGTTTCTCCATTTTCGTGTTGTCGCTCCGACTGCTGGTATTCAAATGAATGTAGCTCCTCTAAATGACGTCCTATTTATACAATTTTTTAGCTGAAAAGTAGTGAAGGACCGAAGAAGCGAAGATTTTTTTTTTGGATTTTTATCTTTATTAGAAATACCCGCATTACTTTTTGATTACCCCTCGTATAGAAAAATTTTAAAAAGCTGAAACTATAGTAAAAAAAATATATTTTTTTAAATTATAAGTATCCTATGATACTTTTAGTACCTCCAAAAATATGCGTACAAAGTTTTATGATGATCGGTTAAGTAGTTGTTGCGTAAAAACGTAACAAACAAATTCACATTTATAATAATAGTAGGATTTAGTTTTTACGGTCTGTACACTGGAAACTGTCTGCCTACCACTCTTCATTAAGTTTTGTATCGTGACATTTATTTCACTCGTAAATCTGGCTTTAGTCAAGTTATAGACACTTGGAAACTTATTACCACTATCTTTTAGAACAAGAGAAATAGGTCACGGTCCGCCGGCTCATATCGACGACTCAATTTATAACGATGCTCTTATCCGTGGGCTGTCGGTGGCGAATAGCACGGCGTCGGAAGCTATTAACACAAAGGTCATGGTCATTTTTCTTCCTTATGTCAATACTTATCTTGCCAATTTAATGGGCGCTTCACAATTTGTTGACAAGATCTCTGCCTTCAAATATATTGTTATGGTCGGTTCTTTCTTATGTTTGATCGTTTATATAAAATAAAGCACTTCTCTCATAGTTTGTTTTGCTTATAAACTTTATGGTTTTGTATAACATACATTAATTGCTTATAGTTAAAATCTTATTTAACAAAGATGACTTATTTTATGCTTCCTAATACTAAGCTACATCACAGAAACATGATTACATATCAATGATACATTGGTACTGACAGACTAGTGGATTTGGTTAACGGTATATATAATACCGTCTCCTTAATTTTCTTTTTTACTTCAAAATTGTTGAAAAAAATATCACTAGCGATTTCACCCACGATTTAACACCGTCTCGTAAAATGTCTGTGTCCTTTGGACCATCCTTAGGTCCATCCAGGTCTCTAATTCGATGTCAGACAAAATAAAGCACCTTGGTTCTATAAATATCTCACATATCTCTAAGATCCGCATGGCCTGGGTATTCCGGGTTCTTCATCAGGTCTTATTGATAGCTGCTTATAGACATAAATAATATACATTTCGCTGAGTAAAATTCTTTCTACGGCATCTAGTGCCGTACAGTGTACAGACCGTGGTGTGACTCAGTCGCGTTTCGGGATCAGATTAAAAGTTGCTGGTTCCAACTAGTCCGGCATAGTGGATGCGTGTAGTGCTTGCAATTATTTAACTGTAGTAGCAATCACCTCCTTTCATGGACTGCACTCAAGCTTAACATCAGGCGAGGTGCTGGAATATGTTGATGTATAATTTAAAAAATCTTTATCTTTTCTTTAATAATTTTTATAACTTATTGTAATTAATCAAAACTCTTTGTTGATATCTGTTTGTCGCGTGAACCTAAATGCAGGGCATGCCGTCAACAGTCGGTCACGGGGCATTGCTGTGTGGCAGGCAGGGAGGCACGCCAGCGGATTCCTCTCACGCTCCAATTGCCGCGAACACTAATTGTGCTGCATTCGTCATTGTGCACGGATGTGGACGACATTGTCATTTTTATGATGAATCAAAGTTACTTCATGACTTCGCTCACTGATTCAAAGTTTACGAGATCCCGTTTTAGTGAGCGTCTTTCTTTCCTTTCTATTTACAACTATAGTATACTTTATTTGGGTCACAGATTTGCTGGTGTGCTTTAGGTTTAATTTAAAAGAATAATTAAACAGATCGTCATACAAAAATACATTACTAATTAGAGGTGAAGAAGCACTTATAATCGGCATAGTAACGATGGCTAAGGCTTTCTATACTAAGCTCCTAAAGTGCTTGTATCATAGAAACAGAACAACCAAAGTACATATATCAAAGATACATTGGTACCGGTGAGAGGTTTTGAACCCGTGCTCTCTGTTTGCGTAACTATTGCACTGCCACTACACCACGGTCAACTTCAATGGGTTTTACCAGGTGTCGCGTCAATGCTCTTAAACTCCTTCTTGCTTACAATTGGGTAAGGTTTATATGTCGGGTCATAATAAAAAAAGTGTAGATGGTTATTACAAAAAATAATAATACTCAAGATTGTTTAGTGTCATTAATAACTACACCCCTGTAGTTATTAATGATAATAAAAACAACATGCCATTTCTGTGATGTTTCTATGACATGATCGCCCTGTTTCTATGATATAAGCACTCCTGGTAGCTTAGTATAGAAATGTAAAACAATAACATTAAAAAAAGTTTTTATAAAGTTTCTATTGCACAAATTCTTTTCCACGGTACCCCAGCAGCGTGCATTAATTAAAGCTAATTAAATATTGATTTAAAAGTTCTTGCTCAAGAAATATGAGTTTAGTGTCCGCTGCGCCTATTGCGTAATGAGGACGTTCGTACTTTGTATAAGTATTACTTTGTGTTAGATAATTAGATTCGGAAATTTTCTATTTATGATTGACTTTATGCGAATTAGTAGGTTATACTTAAAATTATTGTTTAGACTACGTTCGGGTCATTACCCATCTGCAAAGTTTTTACATTTGATGAATGTAATTGAATCTCCAAATTGTGACACGTGTAGTGTTTTAGATGACGTCCAACATATGATGATGGAGTGCTCTAAGAGCAAGAAGGGGAGGGAAGCGCTGCTAAAGGAATTTAAACTGAATGTAGTTAATGTTGGTTTAGCGCAGAGTATTTTATCTGAACCGGCATCAGAGATATGTTATAAATTTTGCAATATTATTTCTTCCCTTCAGCGGCGACTTCCTCCCAAATAGACTAAAGATGAATTTGATGTTATGTTTTAGCCTCTATGGAGCTGACATGTCTTAATAGACAAAAGCTCCCAATAAATATAGATTTAAAAAAAATGATTGACTTTAATAATATGAATATTCATAAAGTTGTACATACATTACGATATGCGTGGCGCATTGGATAGCTTGTATGAGGAAAATTGTGGATGTTAAGGAAGCGAAGGAGTTGTGTCAGCATCGATTATCTAAATATTATAAATAAAAACTGTCAAACAAATCTTTGCTCCGACCGGGAAACTAACCCGGGACTGGCCTGGAACTGGACTGGAAACTAACTGGCCGGTGCTAACCAATCAATAAAAAAATCAAATTGTCACGCCTCTTTCCCACAGGGATAGGCAGAGACAATGGAGCACCACTTGCCACGGTCCTGACACAACTCCCTCGCTTCCTTCACATTCGCAATTCTCTTCACACAAGCTCTATGGTTATGAGCACTAGGCAACTCAGCTTTCTTAAGGATGTCTCCGAAAACACCCTCCTGAGCCTGCCTCGTTTAACGCATCTATCTACATTGGGATGTATGGGTAAAAATACAATATCCGATGTAAAAGACCATTGTATGGTAGCTATTTTAAATTCATATCTCTGAAGATAAACTTGAGAGTAAATAACTTTCTGTTCCATTTTAACTTTGTACATCTGCGCAGTATCAGTTTCAACTTTCTGAAGTTAACTGCACTAATGGAAGTTAATTATTATTGCAGCCGGGATAGTGAGGCCTTTATTAGTCTGAGAAATGTTCCTATTCTGTGAATGTAGGGCTTTTGAGCTATAAAACTTTGTTAACCACTACTCTTTGATACTCGTATATAAATTTTAAACATGGCGTCTCGTTGTTTTATCTTTGACAGTCTTCTAAAAGTTACTGCAAGAACAACTGACTGTATATATGTGTTACTGAGTAGTATATAAACACATATGGCAGTGACTGCTACTACAATGCGGTCATATCTATTATGCCGGCCTAGTTGGAACCGGTAACTTACAAACTGATCCCGTCACTTGACGGTCTGTATACTTGTAAGTGGTGATACTACTCCAGCCCCCCTAGCAAGGCAATGCAAGAAGCAACATAAAGAACTGCAAGGAATATAAATTGTAACTGATTTTAAATAACGTATTATTCCGGTACATCAAAATCGTTTGAAAATATTTATTAAAGTATTCAACGTTGTTTTGTGTAAAGTTTTACAGAACGTTTAAATATCTTTTTTGATGCAATGTTCTAGTAAGTTATTTAAAATGAGTTGGAATGATATTCCTTGCAAGTCTTTATCTTGCTTCTTGGATTGCCCTGCTAGGGGGGCTGCTCGGCAGACTGGGAACCTAGTATGTATATGATTGTATTGTTTTTTTAAATCTTTTTATTTACATTTCTTTCTATTTCCCAAGGTAAGGCGACCGTTGTATTGGCAGTGCAATGGTTACACAAACCAAAAACGGGTTCAAAACCGGTACCAATGTATCTTTGATATATGTACTTTGGTTGTCCTGTTCCTATGATACAAGCACTTTAGTAGCTTAGTATAGAAATGTAAATGGTTTGTGCAACCATTGCACTGCCACTGCACCATTGCACTGCCACTACGCCACCATTGTGTTTTCTTCATCCAATAATCTTGAATCCTTCAAGCGAAGCGTGTAGAGGCACCTCTGGCTGCATAGAGACGGCGACTGAGGCAACCGATAACTGAGTCGGTTTCTCGAACCGTCGGCGATCCTGGGCTTCATCTTGCTTGGTATCAGACAATTATGTTAATAATGTTACAAGACGTATTTGTTTTTGTGTGTGGCCGTGATATATGATCTGAAATTCTGCATACAATATTTCCTGTGCATCGATACGTTACAATATACATTCGAAATGTCTATTCGGCTGTAACAAGTTTCATTTTTAACTTGCTTCTTGTATTACATTGATCTAGGTAATAGCTTGACAATTTGATTGATTGATATATTATGTGCTGATATTTAATGTGCTAAATAAAAATAAAAAACAATCAATTTATATTAATATTTATAATCTTAAATGATTTATTAAAGTTATATTTGGAACCTTGTCCTAGTTAGATAAATTTAATTGATTTAAACTTGTCGTTTTGTTAGTAACTATGTTTAACATAAACTTGTCCTTTGTACATCTACTATATACGAAGATCTAACCCTGTCTCTGTCTAGTGTTTTTTAGTATAAGATTTTGCGCGAACATTGATTAGTGAATTAAACAAATTTTATGCGACTTACTATCGCGTTTATTGTTGGTTATTGATTTTACAATTATTTGTTATTCCGAGTCTCTCCGTGACCACGATGGCTGCAAAGCTCTCGAAACGTCAGAATAATAAAAAAATGTAAAATCAATAACCAAAAATGAACGCGATAATGAAATTTGTTTAATTCCCCTTTCTCTGTCGTTTAACGCGCCTAAATACATTTATATTAATCATAGATAGATATATTTATATGTGTTTTGGTTATATGTAGAATTAGGAGTACATAAGACACAGATGGTCACGTTTCTGTACCAAACTAGGCATCCTTCTGACACTTATTTACGACAAATTTATGGCATGATGTCATCGTAAACCTCACCGCTTTGACTTCCATCTTGAAGGTTTATCTTACATGTTGAATATATGCATTACATTACCCTTCTCGTTTCTGTTTTAATTTGATTTTTAATGAATTGTGTGTTGTCCCTAATTTTCTATATATATATATATATATTTATTGTGACTCGACATATGACAGCATGTTAAGCTAAAGTGCGGTCCATGAATGGAGGCTACTACAGTACAATAACGCCATAGTCACATCCGCTATGGCGGCCTAGTTGAAACCGGCAACTTAAAAGCCGATCCCGAAACGCGACTAAGTCATTTCACGGTCTGTACTTACGGTGGTACTACCCTGGATCGGCAGATTGTGCACCACTGCCTACCACTCTTTATGTGCGTGTTCTTACAGTTAGTCGTAGATTTTTGGAAAATACTTTTGCTTTTGTTGTGACCCAATGTTAAGATGGAGCACGGACCATGAATAGAGGCGAGTGCTACTTTTTTATTTTTTTATTTTTTATTTTTTTTATTGTGACTCGACATATGACAGCACCCCGCTTGATGTTAAGCCAAAGTGTGGTCCATGAATGAATGTCACTGCTACTACAATTCAATAACTGTGAGTAGCAATCACATCCACTATGCCGGCCTAGATGGAACCGGCAACTTACAAGCTGATCCCGAAACGTGACCAAATCACTTCACGGTCTGTATACTTGTAAGTGGTGGTACTACCCCGGATCGGCAGACTGGGTACCACTGCCTACCACTCTTTGATAACCAGACCCGAAGCAAATATCCATCTCTTTTTTTTTTATTATTAACAAATATTTGCAATATTTAATACTATTAAATATTACAAATAAAAGCTATGAAACAAATATTTGCTCCGACCGGGGATCGAACCCGGGACTTTACGCGCAACAAACCAGTCGCTAAACCGTTCGTCCACGCCTGTCGTCAAAAGTAGCACTCGCGTCCACTATGGCGGCTAGTTAAAACGGGCAATCAAGCTAATCCCTTACTTCACAGTCTGTACACTTGTACGTTGGTACTACCTCGTATCGGCAGACTAGGCATATGTCAGTTGTCTACCTAAGATTTTTAAATTCAAATATTCATTAATACGGCTTTGTGTCGTAAGGTTATTTATAAGGATAACCTAAAAACTACATTTGTTTATCTACATAAAAATGCAATAATTTCAAAAATGCAATCAACTTATCAATAGTACTTATGCGTTTTGTCACTAGACTCTTTGTAGGTGTAATCGGTAGCCGTTTGTCGTACATAACCAGTCAGTTATCGTCGCGCTTGCGTCTTGTGAACTCGTTCGTTTGAACTCGGCTCGTTTTGCGAATTATTTGACTTTCGTCCCCCGCGGTGCTTGCTTTTGGCAATGTAAATAAACAGTATCCGCGTGTGAGGTTGACTCACACTTGGAATTTGTCGTGTATAAACAATAGAGTAGTGTTTTTTGGTCCTTCGTGCCTGTTCATTACAAAGGATTTTAAGTTTCATGTTGGGCTGTTTGTTACCTTTGTTTATGGTATGTGTTTTTTGTTAATTTAATTTTAGCTTAGTTAGTGACTTAGAAATATGGATTTGGCCGGCATAGTGACAGCGATTGAGGCTACGACTTTTTCAGCCGTCGAGGTCAAATGTCGCGTCGCAAGAAAAATAAAATATTTAATTTACGTTTAGATACAAATTTATTGTTTTAAATGCTAGTAAGTATAGTTATTTTATTTAGGGACATAAATTTTATCTATCTAGCAAGTCTATTCCTATAATTATAATTAAAGAGCGTGTAAAATATCTTTTTTTAAATGATAATAAATCATTAAATGTACTATTTTAAATATTAATAATTTTCATTTAATTATAAATTGTTGTAAGTAGTCAGAGCGGCATGAAGTCAATCAATCAATTAAATTGTCACGCCTTCTTCCCACAGGGATAGGCAGAGACAATGGAGCGCATTAAGTCTTGTAATTAAATTCATATATGATTTTTTTTATTGAAAATAAATACATTTTAAGTCATAAGTTATTATTTCTTAGCTATCCATTAGGGTTAAAGCTGATTGCAGTTATCAATTATTTAATAAATGATAGGCAGGCATAAGAGTATGTCATCAGTCGGTTAGTCACTTATCGAGATCAGCTTGATAGTTGCCGGTTCGAACTAGGGTGGGCATAGTGGATGCTAGTTGTCCTTATTCATGAATCGTTAGACTACTAATGTACAATAAAAAATAATTAAATCGTTTGATTCGCATAGGCCTTCCGGCTCTTATGCATTGACAGACTCTAGCAGCTAACATGATTTAGGAAAGGCATATGACAATAAAGAAATCACAGGAAACTCGTCTGAAGAAAAAATAATCCCGAAACGTCTTCACGGCCAGAACACCTTATTATCCATGAGAATGATGTAATTAAAAAGTTGTAGCAGGAAGAACGCTAATTAATTAGACCGATGAAAACAATGATTTTCCTATTGTTGCATTTGTTAGGGAGTCTAGGTTTCAATAGGTCATTGAACTAGACTTAGTGACAATGTGTTCAGACTTAGGATTAGATGACTAAATTTAGGATTACTATCGATCCTAGATTATACGAGTATATACGTATGTATCGTTGTTTCTTTGTGGAAGTGGAATGCTTTACCGGCCCATGTGTTCTCACCATCCTTTAGGCTAAGTGTGAAAAGGCGCCTCTGGCCGGCATAGTGACGGCGACTGGGCACGATTAACTGAATCAGATTTTAGACCATAATAAAAATCACTACAACGTAAGGTTTCAATCAAGCATTTAATCAGTCAAATTGTCACGCCACGATTTCCGAAACGCGACAGAGTTACTTCACGGTCTTTAAATCCAGACTGAAATAGAGACCGCTCTTGATATTATTTAGTAGTACATAGTATTTTCTTAGATTTTGCGCGAACATTGATTAATGAATTAAACAATTTTCATGCGGCTTACTATCGCGTTTATTTTGGTTTAGATAGAAACGTCGGAATAATAAAAAAAAATGTAAAATCTAAACCAAAATAAACGCGATAGTAAGCCGCATAAAATTTGTTTAATTCATTATTTAGTAGTACAGTTTATTATTTAGTCAAATTTTAAAATAATGGCCCAGGAGAGTGTTTTCCGACCAAATCGGAGACATCCTCAAGAAAGCTAGGTTGCCTAGTGCCCATAACCACAGAGCCTGTATGAAGAGAATTGTTGATGTGAAGGAAGCAAGGGAGTTGTGTAAGGATCGTGGTATGTGGTCGTGGTAACTCCATTGTCTCTGCCTATCCCTGTGGGAAAAAGGCGTGACAATTTGATTGATTGATTAATTAAAATAACGAAACGACTAGCTAAAGTAACAAATCTAATTATGTCCGAGATCGTTACCTTTGTAATGACAATTTTCCTTGTTATTAGAATCTTGGGTTTCTTGAATTTATTTATAATTGTATGTTTTTGTTTTGTGACTTAAATAGTATTTTAAATTGTATCGTAAATATAATTTTTAAATTTTCCCTATGGCATTTGTTTATCTATTTATTTTACTTTTTTATTATTATTCCGACGTATGGAAAATATGGTTTATAACTGTAAAAAATAGTAATGAAAACTGTGTAGAAAAATTCAGCGTGCGACCGAGAATCCCCGTCGCATTGAACCGACATATACCGTATACTTATAATACCGGGTTCGTTCTCCGGAAGTAGTTGACCGATTTGCACGCATGAGTTTTTAATATTTTTATTTTACTTCTATATCAAAGATACGTTGGTACCTACAAGTGGTTTTGAACAGGAGGCTCTTGGTTTGCGAAGTCAATCCACGGCCACTATACCACGGCCTCCTATTTTTTATTACTACTGTAATATGCCACAAAAATGAATTTTATGTTCTACAGTGAAATTTTTTTTCGTGAAACACAAAAAAATGCAAAATACCAATTGATTGCTCTGAAATTGTAGTTTCGGTTTGGACAGGGGGTACCGGATGATCTGTCATTCACAATGACCACACGGTCTATTGAACATTCAATTTGAAACGCTATTTTATGTCTGATGATTTTGGCAGACATTTTTCAAATTTCGTTATTAATTTGTCTTCGTTTCAATACCACATTAAGAACATCACTCTGAGTAACAAAGTAAATAACACGTAAAAAGGGTAGCATGCATAATAACTTTAGCTGACTCATAGCTTTTCGTCGCCTTCCCTTTAGGGACAAGCTATATGATAAATGTACCCCCACGAAATGGAAATCGTTTCATGCCAAACTTGTATTAATGATTGTATACCACGATACGAGGGTGTGTTCTGAAATAACACGCTCTCTACTCCGGGAATCGATGATTAATTTATTAAACATAATTTTACACCAAACGTTTAGCTGAAATGTTTAGCTGAAAATAAATTTACATATATCTATCTACCAAGAAAATTATTGCAACTATAGTTGAAATTCTCAGAATTATTTTAAGCTACCAAAATAAAATTACATGTAAACATAAAGCAGTTACTATAAACATTACTGGTTGCATGCTGTTCTCTTTACAGGGCCCCAGCAATCAAGCCGATGGATATCATTTCCTTTTCTGTAAAGCACGAAGGTCGTTGACCATATTCTTTAAGAAGTAAATTAACAAACTAGATTTACCAAAGGTTGCAACATATATTTCTAAAAGTTCAAGCTAATGAATAAAATTGTGATTAGCAATAAAACACATATGGAACTCGTTTCGCACCAAAACAGAGCGCAATCACGTAAAGCGTTGCATATCGATATGCCTACACGCGGAATTATTGTGTCATCTGAGGCTTTACGCAGTGCGGACCGGTTCCCAATGATTGCCGAGTGAACCACACCAACTAGTACTATATTCGTACGGTCAAAGTTACGGAATGTCGGCGCCGTTCGCTCTCAATGACTGTTTGTGTATGGTTTTTGCTCGTTGACCGGCGAAAGTGACGAATAACTCTAAATGTTGCCGCTGCAGTTGGCAACATCTGCTTGCAATGTCTCATGTCACGCTCTGAGAGATGTCGGCTTTAATTTATATTTGCGGCGACAATCTATTTTAGCAATCTCAACTGAAGTATGATGAGTAACGCTTTGTGATTCTTCGTTTTTTTCGATTCGTATTAATTTTAACAACGTCCGCTTTTGTTAATCTATGGAATGGCAATTAAGTCTTAATTAAAATCAATGTAAAGTTATTTATCTGGCAGGCAACCATTATTCATCCATGTCTTCTTTAGTAAAATACGGTTTCAAATCTTGTTGAGATGAATCGAAAGTGAAACGCATCGAGTGCGTGGTCGTTCAACCCGGCACGCGCCGAGTCCCATCCTTTGGTTGTCTTGGTAGCTTTATTGTGGCTGCAGCGAGATCGACCTCATTCGGTGGCGCGTGCTCGCCTTTGCGATCTATGACTGGTACGATTGTTTATTTTTTATGACCAATGCGAAGGCTACACATTCAATTAGCATATGCATTTACCAGGTGGAGTTTCTGATTACTAATATTAGTACTCGTAAATGTATTACGATGTCGATTTCATTCGAATCATCGATTTGCAGTATATTTTTATGACACATCTCCATACTTGTCCATGTTTCGGTGTTGTTTTGCTATAATTCTATTTGTGGCAAGTTGACCTTCGTTAATGTGTTTGTTCAGATGTTAGTTGAATTTATTGTGTTCTTTAATTACTGACACCTTTATCATTAGAGCATGATCATTTTATGCGAATATCGTTTATGAATAAACGATTTTTGCGGCTTACTATCGCTGTAATATTACTGTAATAGTTTCTCAATCATCTCATCAATTTACGTAGTAACAGTAATTCTGTTTTATCAGTTTTATCTCGTACACGTATTATATGGAATGAGACAAGTATTATGTTTGTTTTGGTGTAGCTGACCGTGTGAAGAGTTGCGTGATGGTGATAAAAACAATGCAACTCGTATGTAGAAACTGTTGCATGTCAGTGCAAGCGTTCGTCGTCGAAGCCAGTCACGCGTACCACTACTGCCGATCGTTAGGCAAAAACTATAATTAATCACAACAGGATTGTGTAACTCGCACTCGAGCTGGGTCAGGTGGAAAACTAACTCCTATCCATTCATGCGATTCTTACACCTATTTGCATGTTGTATTCGATTCCACGAAGTAATTAAAACATTTATTTGTTCGTTGTTCCTACATCGTTTTTAATTCTGTCAATCGAATCGGCAGACAATCGACTTGTTTTGAAATGTTGAATCAGGCCATGTGTTCTCCCTATTTTTTTGGATCTTTTAAGACGTAAGAACATATTTCAATCTTAGTGCTTTTGGACCTCTGCTTACCATAATCAAATACGAAGTTAGTTGTCACGTCTCAATCAAAAAAACTTTTACTGAATCGTTATTAAAAGTGAGGGTTGTTTTGAATTTAAAAAGGGATATTACCTTGTTATTGCATTTATTAGTGCTGTCTGGAACGGAAATAAATGTTTAATCTGACGGAGGTTTTATCTTGTCAATTGCTTTAGATTTCTCACGTTGAAAGTTGCAAAGAAAAGCGTGTAGAAGTTGTGATTATTGCTCTACGTGGAAAGTAGGTTCGTGCTATTTTCCGTGCTCTCGTGCAACGCTCTTAAGCATTTATAGGACGCCAGACTGCCACTGCACTAGATTGCCCCTTTGCGGCTAATTTTGTACTCAATTAGTGCGGCTGCCTGACTCGAGTCAACACTTTAGCATTTACATGGTGCCAATGTACTGTTAGTATGTTACTTATGGTAGTAAATATTTTAGTAGAGTTGCTTTCGTGATATTATATTTTAATAAGCTGTTCTCGTATGGATGTCCTGAATTCTGAAATTGTTTTTACTTGTTTATGTAAATTAAAAAAAAAAAAGATAGGAACATATATGGAAAAGTTGAGTAAAAATACATTGACGAAGAGAATTTATAAATCTGATGTAGATGAATGAGTTAAACAAGGTAGACCCAAAAGAGTGTTTTTCGACCGAATCGGAGATCTTTAAAAAAGCTGGTTGGCCCAGTGCCCAGAAACCGTGGATCTTGTATGAAGAGAATTGTGAATGTGAGGGAAGCGAAGAAGTTATGTCAGGATCGTGGTAAGTGGCGCTTCTTTGTCTCTGCCTATGCCTGTGGGAAAAAGGCGTGACAATTTAACTGATTGATGTGAATTTAAGTGGCTTACTTACGGATACTCATTATCCTGATCAATTGTCCGGCCTTAATTCCCACAGGGATAACGCCACTTTCTACGATATTCACATAAATCTCCACAATTTTGGCAAGTGGTTTTGAACCGGAGTCTGTTGGTTTGCCCCCATTCCACAACCACTACACCACGGTCGCCACTACACTCTTTATTACAATATTATTTTATTTGTATAATAAATATTACGTACAACATTTTCACACTTATTGCCATTTTAAATTGCATTTATGGCTGGTAAATACATGCAGGTTATCAATGTTTGTTATTAAACAACAGGTGGATTACATAAGTTATTATTACTCCATCTTGCATGACAATACGCGCAATAGGCGAGCGTGCACGCCAGTCACGCCAGGTGGACACGCGCCGCAAATGGTTCCACACAATTGGCAGGACGATGAGAGTGACCAGGGCCCCGATTCTCTATACGACAGCGAACTTGCACTGATATTTGGCATTCTAACAGATAAACAATCAACGAATAAAATTGGTAGCTACGTTGTTTGGTTGCCTGCGAGAATGCCAGATCATGTGTCTGCCTGCTTGCCATATCGCTTCGGTGATTCGAAAAGCAGATTGGGCAGTGCATCCCGGGCATTATCTTAAGGGGGTTTATTTATTTAATACTTTATTTGTGTAACAATTTGAAGTTAAAATAAAACTTATAGAAATTCAATCATAATGACAGAAAAGGCGTCCTTATTACTAAACAGCAATCTCTTCCAAGCAACCTTTTTGTCGGCTTTTGGAGGTTCTAGTTGGCTGATGGCTAACAGACTGACGCGTGGAGCTGGCGTGACGTGGTCATACAATTTTTTATTTTCGACATTTTGGAACATACATTAATATGGCATTGATATTTAATTTAAAGAAAGGGGATCGGGGCCTGGATTTTTTTTTGGAGGATTAGGTCGTTAGTGGTAAGACTGTCGATCCGGGCTAGTACTACCACTTACACCATTGTCCATGGTACAAGTTACCTCTTGTATATAAACAAAATATAATGATAAAATAGTTCGTGCAGTTGATTAATGCAATTCCGTAATATGATACAGAGAACTGGTATCTCAATAATAGTATTTCTATTGAAAACCACGAATTTCTAATAATAATAGGAAGTTGAAAGTAGAACCTTTCTCTTGTTTCTAATATTAATGTTTGTTATTAGATTCGATATATAAATAATTATTATAATAAATAAATATAATTGTTATTATAATATCTGATGTGGATGGATGCGTTAAACGAGGCAGATCCAGGAATGTGTTTTCCGACCAAATCGGAGACATCCTCAAGAAAGCTGGGTTGCCTAGTGCCCATAACTGTAGAGCTTGTATGAAAAGAATTGTGGATGTGAGGGAAGCGCGGGAGTTGTGTCCGGATAATGGCAAGTGGTGCTCCATTGTCTCTGCGTTTTCCTTTGGGAAGAGTAATTATTTGATGAATTAAACAAATTTTATGACGTTTCGAGAGCTTCGCAGCACTACAGGAGATACTGCAAAAAAAAAATGTAAAATAAAAACCGATATAAACGCGATAGTAAGCCGCATAAAATTTGTTTAATTCATTAATCAATTTTCGCACAAAATTTAAGAAAATACAATGTAGTGATTATTGGATTGATTGCTTACCTAAATTATTATTGTAGTCGTGAGTGGACACTAATAGGATAATAACGAGTTCTACTAATTCTTTAATGGCATGATAAGAGTTAACACGCATTTGCTATGTTCTTTTTTAGTCCATGACATTTCGTTTAATAACTTCTTCACACGCGGTTACAAATACAGCAACCGCAAATGTGCAAATACGAGCGCATTGAACACATTTTATTATTATTGTGACTCGACATATGACAGCACTCTGGCTGATGATTTAAACACATTTTATTGTGTTCATTTTAGGTTAATGAATATACATTTTTTTATTCCGACCTTTTGAGAGTTTTGCGTGGCCACGGAGAGATAAAGATGAACGCGATAGTAAGCGGCATAAAATTTGTTTAATTCATTATTGAATTTTCGCGCAAAATCTAAGAAAAGGTATTTCGGTATTTAATACGTGTACAAATTTTCAAATTCAGACCTCTAGACCTCTAGAACTTCCGTTACATAGTTACATACATACAAGTCAAGCTAATAAAAGCGTATTAAAAAAGTCTATTTTTTGTTAAATCGATATTTGCGCAGTGTTGCTTAAAATACTAATATGGAAAGCGTCTCGAGCGGCGCCAAAGATATGTAAAACACTCGACCGCTGACCCAAATAAGAAAGCTTAGGCAATTTAGTCATAAATAGTCAGATTTTTTAATTATTAATCAAAGAGACAAAATTTCACATTACATTATACATAGACGTGGCGACCGTGGTGTAGTGGCAGTGCAATGGGTACGCAAACCGAAGAGCACGAGTTCGAGACCACCCACCGGTACCAATGTATCTGAAGAAAGCGAGGGAGTTGTGTCAGGATTGTGGCAAGTGGCGCTCCATTGTTGTCTCTGCCTATCCCTGTAGGAAAAAGGCGTGACAATTTGATTAATTGATTGATAAACGTGAATTGTGTCAGGTTTTTTAGTCGTAGGCGCTCCTGGACTACCCCTTGCTCACCATCAGGCAAGTCGAGGTCAGATTTCGATACACAATAAAAATAAATGTTTAAAGCTATGTAGTGTTCACGCAGTAAAGTTTTGCAGACTGTTTTTTATTTATTGTGATTCGACATATGACAGCACCCCGCTTGATGTTAAGCCGAAGTGTGGTCCATGAATGAATGCCACTGCTACTACAATTCAATAACTGTGATTAGCAAAGATGGGCCACGTTAGTATAGTTTGGGAGAACGCCAAACTATAACAGTATAGATCCCTGAAGATCAAAAGAGCACTGACTTTTGAGTCGCGCAATATGAGGATCATTACAATAGAAAAGCGCTGAATAACTGCGCTGGGAGAAAATCCAGTCGAATATACAGTCATGCACATTATTGATAATATTTTAAAGGTACACATTCCTAATACGAAAAAATAAATAGGCAACAAAACAATTCAAGTTACTGCGCGCAGCTTAAAGGCCAGCGCGCCTTTTATCTTTTTACCTGCCTATACCACGGAGAATGTTCCGAAGAGCTCTTTAACCTTGTTCCTACCTCGTCCTTTTCGTCCTTCGCATTCTATCGATCGAATCGGCAGTCGATCTAAAAAGTTCGGTGCGTCTTTTCTTTGTAGAACAATTGACAAGTGGAATGCTTTGCCAGCCCATGTGTTCTCGCCATCCTATGACCTTAGATCCTTCAAGCGATGCGTGAAGAAGCACCTTAGGCCGGCATAATGACGGCGGCTGAGGTAGCCGGGAACTAACTAGGTTTTTTCAGTCGTCGTCACTCTTTGACCTCCTCTTGCTTATCATCAGGCGGGTCGAGGTCAGATGTCGTGTCACAATATAAAAAAAATATGCTATACATTTTTCTTTTTAGGCATTAATTAATGCTTGAGTTAAAATTAAATAGCGAGGCTTAAGCAGGAATAAAAATAAACATGATTTATTTGAGTTAAGGAACCGTACTCTTTATTATGTTATGAGAATGTTAAATAAACATTTTTTTGTTTAAGGTATTTGGTTTAATAATAGAAACCTATTCATAAGTCGCTTATTGTTTCAATACGTAAATAATTTACTAATTATATACAAAGTTCTATGGTCCCCTGCTTTTTATCCGACTGCGCATAGTAATGACAGGTTTATTTCCTCGTAATAATGTCCTCGGTTTAAGGCTCCATTATAGAGCTTCAAATGAAGAGAAAAGTGGATGTGAAGGAAGCGAGAGAGTTGTGTCAGGATCGTGGAAGTTTATTAACCACTGTCGGTTCCTATGGGAATTGAGAGGCTTGATTTTAACTAATTCATAAACTGCCCTAAGATATTTTAAGTCGCATTGTTTGGCTGTTTTATTGCAACGTGACATCTGACCTCAACTTGCTAAAGAAATGCAATAGGAAGCCCGAGAGCGCCGACAAGTGAAAAAACAATGCAGTTTACGGTTGCTTCAGTTGCCGTCACTATGCCTGCCAAACATACTAAATAATTTGGACAAGATTCTAAAAATACAATTTCTCTTTGTTCACAGATGACGGAGTGGCAGTGAGTTGGCAGAATAGCCGATATGAATTCGGACGTGCATCGTCACCAAGCCCATCCGCCTCTGGCTCAGGTACCATGAAATCTTAACAATTTATATATCGAATAACTTGATTCATCTAATTTGTTGATCAAGATTCTTCGAGTTTACTTTCACTTAATTTGATTTGGCTGTAGGCGCCAAAAACTCCCACAAAGCGTTTATTATTTATTAGATAACCTAACGAAAGTAAATTGATAAATAAGAATAAACATCGTCTTCGGAAATTGCTGTCGAGCGTTTGCTTATTGGAAAATATTAACTGCCGCTTGAAGTTTATATACGCGGAAGGAATGCGGAACATCCTAATTGAAAGAATTTCGGCGGAGCTTTTTGAAATTCTCAACTTGCAAGATGAAAAACGTGCGTACAATTTGATGATTAAACGAATAGCTATATTTATTTGAATCTATATACTTTGTTAAACGAGGCAGACCCAGGAGGGTGTTTTCCGATCAAATCAGAGACATCATCAAGAAAGCTAGGTTGCCTAGGACTTATAATAGTAGAACTTGTATGAAAAGGATTGTGGATACGAGGGAAGCGAGAAAGTTGTGTTACGATCGTGGCAAGTGGCGCTCCATTGGCTCTGCCTTTCCCTGTGGGAATAAGGCGTGACAAATTGATTGATTGTTAAGAAATGACAAAGCAAGGGCGAGAACTATCACACTTTTTTACTTGCCAACTGCTCACTCTAATTACAAATCTAAAATATAACCATATTTTTAATGTGTATCATCATCACCAGCCAGAAGGCGTCCACTGCTGGACATAGGCCTCCCCCTTAGAACGCTATTTCGAACGACAAGATGCCAGTTGCATCCACCGGTTACCCGTGATTTTCACAATGTCATCAGTCCACCTAGTGAGAGGCCTACCTACGCTGCGTCTTCCGGTTCGTGGTCTCCACTTTAGAACCTTTCTTCCCCATCGTTTGTCAGTTCTTCGAGCGATGTGGCCAGCCCTTTGCCACTTCAGCTTGCAAATCCTACGAGCTATGTCGGTAACTCTGGTTCTTTGGCGAATATCCTCCTTTTCCAACAGGCCATCATTCAAGGGCCACGTCTCAGTGCCATATGTCATCAATTTGTTGAGTAATCTTACTACTTCCTACAATCCTATGTCTGTTTTCCATATCTGTTTCACTATCTAAGGTTGTCTGCTTTATATACATTGTCTTTGTATCTGTCTGCCTGTCTGTTTCTTCAATGCCTCTAGAAAGAGTTAATAAAGTAACTTGATTAAAGTTATATGCAATTGATACCTTGTTCAGCTAATTCCAAACGGTTAATGAACACTTAAATGGTTAAGATAACCATCAGCCATTCAATCTTAGTGTTAGTCATGTGCTATTAATGCCTCGTGTTGCGAATAGGATCAATGCAGGCATTCTTGCTGGCTGTATGAGCCGTCATCGCCATATGAGTGCTCTGCCCACATACATTTGTGTTTTTGTTATTGTACCATAAAGACTAATTCACATTATATTGATTTTTGCGGCGCAGTACGTCCCATCCAAAGACCAATGACCTTCTAAAGGTGGCACGAAGCCGATGGATGCAGTCCGCTTTCAGCAGATCACGTTTTGATTGATTCTTTAACAATAACGAATTATAATTGCATTCATATCATTTTTTTTATTGTGGCTCAACATATGACAGCACTTCGCTTGATTTTAAGCTGGAGTATGGTCCATGAATGGATGTCACTGCTACTGTAAATTAATATCTGTAAGTAGCAGTCACATCCACTATGCCGGCCTAGTTGGAATCGGCAGCTTACTAGCTGATCCCGAAACGCGACTAAATCACTTCACGGTCTGTAAACTTGTAAGTGGTGGTATTTGTAATATTTAAGCTTACTATTTAATATTACAAATAAAAGCTATGAAACAAATATTTACTTTGACCGGGAATCGAACCCGGGACAACCGCGTAACAGACTGGTAGCACACCACTACGCCACGCCTGTCGTCAAGATGTTAATTATTAAATTATAATATCACCCGTACGTTTTGTTTTTCTGAACTTATCATTATGCCTCCCAGAGGACCTATTGATCTATTTTTTCGGCAATGAGTCCATGTTGTAAAACATTCTTGTCTCTGGTGTGCGATGACCCTAAGCAGCACGTACTTCAGAAACCTTTGCAAAAACCCAACTAAACGGTGAATTGTATTAATTTTTGCTGAATAATTTGATGGACTTGTCTGTTTGTTGCCAGCCGGTTTTTATAATCAATGAATGCTTTGGATTATGTACGCCTACATGTCGTGTAATGGTGTGGAGCTATTGTTTATTGAATTTTTAGAGCATGTTTTTTTATTGTGACTCGTGTTTAATGTTTTTTTATATGACAGCAACCCGCTTGATGTTAAAGGTGTGATTCCGCCGGCGACTGCAGACTGCAATACTGGTTTATATAAGATTAATTCCGTGCAAGGCGACACTATTGCGACAATCAGCATTTGCTAAGTCAAAGATTATAAATATATAATGTCTGGAAACAAGTGGCATGATTTGAGGCTGCTAATAAAAAGTTTTATTTTATTGGTTTGGTACGACATAAGACAGCACCCCGTCTGTTAATAAACTAAAGTACAGTCCTACTACAGATATGAACACAAAACAGGCAGACGGGTGGTGATTTACCTAGTCTACCGAACCTGGGCGTTTAAATGTACAGACCGTGAAAGTCGAAATTCGCTGGTTCCAATTAAGCTGATATAGTCAATACGACTGCTTATTTAAGTTATTCAACTGTTAGTACAGCCTAGTGCAGTCGCCTCCATTCAAGGACAACTCTCCAGCTGGGCGGAGTGTAGTCGTGTGTCGAGCCACAATAAAAGAAAAATAGAATATGCTTGAAACAAAGAAATCATTTAAAATGTCCGCATTGCCGTTTGTCCGTTTGCACAAAAATGACATTGCATTTGTTTTAACCTCGCTCTTGAATATGAGTATGAGCAAAAAGGTTCGATATACGCATTGCAAATGGTACCTGTCTGGTGGAGATTTGGCACCGTGCCAAGGTTGTGTGCCGGGTACAGACAGAATACATAAAAGATGGTTTAATGTACAAATAATTGTCATATTTTCACATAAAGATTGTTATCGTTTTAATATGCAATTAAAAAGTTTGGTTAATTTTTAATGTTGACCGTACTTAGGCCTGATTTACACTTTAGCAAGTTAATGAAAGTGAAGAATGAAATGGAAGAGTTTTCTTATAGCGTTTATTTTGATTTCCAACAGACAGTTTCAAACGCTTTGTTGCCATCGAGGTCGCAGGGAGACTGAAGTGTTGGCTGTCTCATTTGACCTTTTCTAAAATTAACGCCAAAGTTTTTCTTTTTTTATCATTTCCGATTATTATTGCTGAAGAAAACTGTCTCTGTCTTCCTGTCTTGCAGTTTGTCGAACTTGGTCCTAAGCTTCTGTATTACAGTTTCCCAGGTTTTCGATAACACTGACATAACCTGATATAGCCAAAACATTAACTGCCTATCATTCGGTTTTGGATTTATCGATCAAGCTTAAAAACTAATGCTGAAGTTCAGTGGTTATGACATTAGGCTAATTCATATTTATATGTGAATGAATATATATATGAATTAGAATGGACATCGCTCGAAGAACCGTCAACCGATGGGGAAGAAAGGTTCTAGAGTGGAAACAACGAACCGGAAGACGCAGCGTAGGTAGGCCTTCCACTAGGTGGACTGACGACATAGTGGAAGTCACGAATAACCAGTGGATGCAACTGGCTTCTTGTCGTTCGAAATGGCGGTCTAAGGGGGAGCAGTGGACGCCTTCCGGCTAATGATGATGATGAGAATGGATTGGAAAGAATGGAAAAGCGCTATTAGGCATATTTAATTAACCTCAACGATTTAGCCCTGTTGCAAGGTCACGAGAAGATTCTGGATACTTATTAAAACTGTATCTGACATCAATCGTTCTTGATCCTTCAGTCGTTCTTTGCGTTGGTTGACTTTATGTAATTTGGATTTATATTGTACTACATCTTACTCTGTGCTTAGAATCCTGGGCCTCGATCCTCCTAATACACAACTATCCACTCCACAATCTGCCACTGCTTTATCAACGTGACTTTTATACTAATCTAAATAATGGCAATGTAATGTCAGTGATATTGCGATGATATTTGGCATTCTTGTGGGTAACCAATCAACGTGTAACAAATTCTTTTGCTGTTGTGTATTACTAGAATATTATCGTAAGTGACAAGTGTAAAGTTAACGGTAACTATTCGCCTCGCATTGGATGGACTTGACACGTACAGTGATCAGTAGTCGTTGTGTAAATCATGACTTATAGTCATTCTTATTGTCGACATTCCCCGTGGGAACTGACTAAGACGTGTTTATCAATTCAACATTGTAAATGGGGTTTCCCAGCAACAATGAAATTGCAATTAACATGGAGTTTAATTAATTTCAATTTAACCCCATGTAGTGTGATAAATAGTTCGATTTACTCGGTTCTAGCCGTGTGTTATTGCGATTTCACGATTTTTAAGTTTTGATGTGAAGTATTGTATAATTTATTATTATTGTTAGCCTGCTGGGTAACAAAGGCCTCCTTCTTTTTTTCCATCACTCACGACATTTTTCGGTCTTTCGCTACGAACTATTGCAGGAGTCTATCTCATCTCGCCATATCTGTTTGGGCCTACCGCGACGTCTTTTGCAATTTGGAGTCCACTCAGTAGTGGACTTCGCCCATAATGCATCAGACATGCGACAAAAATGACCTGAGTACCATTTCATTTTGGCGGCTTTTTCGGCTACTTGAGCAATTTGTGTGGAGCGCAGTATGGTGTAACACCATACTGCGCTGCTCGAAACGTCGGAATAATAAAAAAAAGTAAAACCAAAATAAACGCAATAGTAAGCCGCATAAAATTCGTTTACTTCAAAAATGAGTATATATGTATTTATTTACTTATTTAAACGCGTTAGGTATGTTGTGTAAGTGACATAGGACAAGGTCGTGGAGTAATATGCAAATAATGTTAATATTAAACTGGCTTCGTGTTAATGTTCGAGATGACATTCTGCGGATGACTACGCGTGGATAATGTTGTCGCCTGTAAATAGGGTTGACGCTAGGGGAAACTGCTTTGTTTTTATCAAGGCATTACCTACAAATAGTCCTCGAGCTCTACAGTTATCATCATCAGCCAGAAGACGTCCACTGCTGAACATAGGCCTCCCCCTTAGAACGCCATTCCGATCGACAAGATGCCGGTTGCCTGTGACTTTCACTATGTCGTCAGTTCACCTAGTGGAAGGCCTACCTACGCTGCTCGAAGCTCGAAGAACCGATGGGGAAGAAAGGTTCTAGAGTGGAGACCACGAACCGGAAGACGCAGCGTAGGTAGGCCTCCCACTAGGTGGACTGATGACATAGTGAAAGTGATAAATAACCGGTGGATGCAACTGGCATCTTGTCGTTCGGAATAGTGTTCTAGGGGGGAGGCCTATGTTCAGCAGTGGACGCCTTCTTTCTGATGATGATGATGATACGGCATCATATCTGTCAATCCTTATGGACTAGCCATTTCTATGTTAGACAATTGTTTCGTTACATCGTTAAATTGACTTTAATTCGGTAGTACAATTTACTAGTCTAAAAATTAGATTTCGTGTTAGCCGAAATAATAAACTGAGACATCCAACTCCTTAGTCACGGCCACGATGGCTGTGATGACATCGAAACGTAGTAGGATTGGAATATTTAAAATAAAAGCGATAATAACCCGCAAAAGTATTTTATTTCATAAACAAACAATAAGCAAATCCTTATAAGCCCATTTAATTGTTTAACTGCTGGGCAAAGGTCTCCCTCTCGTTTTTCCATGACTCACGACACTTTGCGGTCTCTCGAACAGATAAACTGGTAATAAAATCGACTCGTAATGTTCAACCCTATGAATGTCGTGTAAACATGCGATCCTTGTTAACAAACGTTTTTCCTCTATGATTATAATCTTTGCTGTAGTATTGAACATAAATTAAAATAGATTTTAATAATAAATTGACACAACAGTTAGTTTCATACTCGACTTTCTGTCGTGTAGGCGTGAAAAAGATTGTCTTGAGTCTTCTTGGATAATAACGTATGGAACGAAGTGTCAGTTGAGGTCTTAAAAATCTTCCAATCAGCTTCAATACAAAAGCAAATCTGGAAGAAGTTACATTTGTACCTTTTATTTGACAATATAATATGTGAATGGATACGTTAAATAAGGCAGGCCCAGGAGGGTGTTCGCCGACCAAATCGAAGACATCCTCAAAAAAACTAGGTTGCCTAGTGCTCATAACCATAGAGTTTGTATGAAGAGAATTGTGAATGTGAAGGAAGCGAGAGAGTTGTGTCGGGATCGTGGCAAGTGGCGCTCCATTGTCTCCGCCTGTGAGAAAAAGGCGTTGATTGATTGATTGATATTTGACAATTTTATATTATTCCGACGTTTCCAAAGCTTGGCTGCCATCGCGGCACGGATAGGTTTTTTATTACAAAAGATTTTTAACTTGTCTTGTTGCTATTTTCCATAATCGATTGTCGCGCAAAAATCAGAAAATACAAAATTTGGGCTATTTAATTTCTTAAGCTCTAAATAGTTATGGTTAATAAATTTTATATTAATAATTTGAATTTTATATTTTAGCACGGTGTTCACGGCGCGACGCAAGCTGTGGGTCCATGTGGGTGGTACTCCGCGTCCACCGCAGCAGCCCCGACGGCACCGGCACGTGTCAAACGTGTACAACCACCCCACCAACTGCCGGTAAGCATATTAAAGCACAGGGACTCAGACATACCGACTCTAACTGACACCATCACCGACTTTAGGGAATCTTTCCTAACATCAGGGAAGATTCACACTAACAGGCAGATTGCGCAGCCTGCACTCGGTCACAAGACAGACAAACACACGACTTAAACACACCTCCACCACCGCGAAAACCACCCAGGGCTATTCTCAAATCGCCCTACTCCAAAAATCTCTTCCCACATGAAAGAGGAAGGAGGCCTCGCCCACCAGAGGTCCCTCTCCCTCCCTTAGCCAACTAGTTCCCCCAGCACATTCATTGACGCCAACGTCGAGATCACTCACGGGGGTCCACCACTCAATCGCGCTGATATGTCCTAATCGATAACAGCAATTATTCTTAAAAAAAGCAAATAAAAGAGTGGTAGACAGTAGTACTCTGTCTGCCGATGTGGGGTAGTACCACCACTTACAAGTATACAGACCATAAAGTGATTTGGTCGTGTTTCGGCATCAGCTGGACAGGCGTGGACGAACGGTTTAGCGATTGGTTTGTTGCGCGTAAAGTCCCAGGTTAGATCCGGTCGGAGCAAATATTTGTTTCATAGCTTTTATTTGTTAATAAAAAAAGAGATGGATATTTGCTTCGGGTCTGGTTATCAAATAATGGTATTCAGTGGTACCCAGTCTGCCGATCCGGGGTAGTACCACCACTTACATGTATACAGACCGTGAAGTGATTTGGTCGCGTTTCGGGATCAGCTTGTAAGTTGCCGGTTCCATCTAGGCCGGCATAGTGGATGTGATTGCTACTCACAGTTATTGAATTGTAGTAGCAGTGACATTCATTCATGGACCACACTTCGGCTTAACATCAAGCGGGGTGCTGTCATATCTCGAGCCACAAACCTCGCCCGACGTCAAGCTGGAGTGTGATTGATAAATGGATGCGACTGCTACTACAGTTTGTTTATTTTATTGTAACAAAGTTTATCCCCGACTGCGAATCGAACCTGAAACTTAAATTGCATTAGACAACAACAACAACAAGCATCCCTCCACTTAATTAGTTTATTTAAATGTGTAAATGCAAATATTACCTTTTGTGTCCAACCAGCAACCAATTACAATTGCATTCCTTATTTTGCGTTGTTTGTATATTTGTGGTGTGTTGCGTCCATATTTTATAGTCGCACGTGTGCTTAAATGCAGTGGAGGGGCGCGTCATTTCTGCGTAGACAGACTCTAACTAGGTATTCTATAACAAAGTTTATCCCCGACTGCGAATCGAACCAGAAATTTAAATTGCATTAAACAAGTATGTTATGTTTTTATAGTCTGGCGGAGGTGGGAACGGAAGCAACGGGCCGCACGTGCCATTATCGCCGACTGCATTGCAGAATAACGTAGCACATAATGTAAGTGGGTTCATTTGTTTCATAAGTTGCCTCCACGTATTAGCGCAGAGTTAATATATTGATAGATTTTACATTTTCTTATTATTCCGACGTTATTAAACCGGGAACAGAAAAACAAAACCTGAACATCAAACAGGGTAGTTTTGGAAACAATAACAGCATCAACCAATAGGACGACCAACACCTCCGTCTCTCTGTGACCACGATGGCTGCAAAGCTCTCGAAACGTCGGAATAATAAAAAATGTAAAATGAAACCAAAATTAAATGCGATACTAAGCCGCATTCAATTTGTAGATTCTACTTATCAATATTCTACTATACTGTTTTGTCTTACTTGCCACAAATAGTAAACAAACATAATGCCATTTCTCATGCCCTTTATCTAAGGAAAATGTTTACTACTGTTTTATTCTATAGAATAAACATACACAATGTAACAAATGCACAAAAATTATTAAAATCACACATATATATATACTTCATGTTTATCATATAGAAATAGTATACATAATAATGTCTCGTATCTTAATAATCATCATCATCATCAGTCAGAGGAAGTCAAGTGCTGAACAACCCCCTTAGAACGCAATTCCAAACGACCAAGACTCTAGTTGCATCCACCGATTATTCTTAACTATGCCGTCAGTCCACCTAGTGCGTCTTCCGGTACGTGGTTTCCACTCTAGAACCTTTCTTCTCCATCGGTGGTCGGTTCTCCGAGCGATAACATTTTTATTTTTATTGTAAAAAAATTCAAATAGACACTTCAGACACACTTTTTTTATTGTTTTAATTGTTATTTGTTGTATTTTTGAATGTAAATTGTTCATTTCCAGAATGTAATGTCATCGTCGACCAGGGCTCCACCCACTTCAGTGTCAGGAGCGCCAACTTCGATGCACACGTCGCAAACAACATCACAAAGTGAGTATGACATAAGCACAAACCGTGTTACCATCGCTGATGTAACAAAAAGGAAAGATACAATACGAACAGAATACACGTGGAACTGGCAAACTACGTCTAGCTAACGCACTTGAATTCTAAGCACGGCCTACTGCCGTTAGAGCCTGCCTCGGTTTCACATTTCGTAGTGAACAATTTATAGATTAAAACTAAAGATGATACCATAAAAATTAACAAAATAAATTAGTTAGGCATTAAATTTGCTTTAAGTCAATTTAGTACTACGAAATGACGTTTGACTGCATACAAATATTTAAACACTTAGGTAGGCAAAACGCTTGGTAGTCAATTTGGCCAGTCTGGCGATCCGGGTTACCGTGAAGTGACTTAGTCGCGTTTCAGTATCTGCATGAAAGTTGCCGTTAATAAAGGAAGCACCTGCTGCTTAGATTTATTTAAATGTTCTAGCAGTTGCCTTAATTTAGCTTAACACCAGGCGGGTGCTATCATATGACGAGTCACAATGATATTAGGTTTTTTTTTATTGTGACTCGACATATGCCAGCACCCCGCTTGATGTTAAGTCGAAGTGTGATCCATGAATAAATGTCACTGCTACTACAATTCAATAACTGCGAGTAGCAATCACACCCACTATGCCGGCCTAGTTGGAACCGGCAACTTACAAGCTCCCGAGCCCGTAACGTGACTAAATCACTTCACGGTCTGTATACTTGTAAGTGGTGGAACAATGAAGTGGATACGTTATATACACCAGATTTAGTCAACCACGACGAAGTGGAAGTGGGACAGAATTATAGTTATTGAAAGCGAAAAAGAGACAAATATATGTTGCTCTGCATCGCGACACTGAGTTCAGGTTTGCTTAGTAGCATAGTTTTATCGTGCCTCTCTTATCTGCATCTTTACTTATTAAAACATCGAGACGCATTAAATGTTTATTTAAAACCTTTAGTCCACGAAAATAAACTTAAAAATAGGTACATAGGCGAGTTTGATGCCTATTAGGCATTCTCTAACAACTAAACTTTGGGATGATGAGAAATTATGAGCAGGGTGCAAATATACTACAAACTACAATTACATAAACTACATACAAGTATACATATAAAAGATAGGTGTTTTCATGCAATTTTATTCAACAGTGGTGGTCTCCAAAGGCAGCAGTGACGTGTTAGTGAACTCCAGTGGCTCAGCGCCATCGGGACATCGGCTTGCTAGTATGGCGCATATGCCGTAAGTACATTATATTTTGATTTATTTATTTATCTTTCATTAAGGCGACCGTGGTGTAGTGGCAGTACAATGGTTACACTGTCAAATTCTGTCAAATTAGGTTGTCAAATGATCATCAAAACTAATGACAACCTTCTAAATTACGAATGTAAAAATGTATATTCATCCCCTTTTGACTTCTTTTTAATGCCATAAGTGAAAATAGTATAAACGGTTGTATTTTGTCGCTATTTTAGGGCTCCTTCTATTTCTTAAGTCTCTTTGGGCCTCCCCCTTAGAACACCATTTCGAACGACAACGGTTATTCGTGACTTCCACTGTGTCGTCACCCCACTTAGTGGGAGGCCTACCTACGCTGCCGGTTCGTGGCCTTCACTCTAGAACTTTTCTTCCCCATCGGTTTTTGTCGGGATTTCGAGCGATGTATAGAACTATTTAAAAATATGTACTACATTACATGTTATGAATTATTTAATTATCAAGCGATATTACTTTATCTATAACCTTTATATAATGTGATAATAAGCCTATAAGATAAGTGATTGCTTTGTTATTAACATGGATTGTGAGATTGGGGATTGTTGTCGAGATATTAACAATTTGTGGTATTTTATTGTGTTATATTTGTGTTTGTGAAGGAAGAGAGTTGTGTGTCTGGATGGTGGAGAGTGGCACTGCATTACTCCACCTACCTCTTTGGATTTTTAATTAATCAAAGCTGTGTTTCTCTGCCCGGCATAGTGGCGACGACAAAGGCATCCGGTCAAAGTCCGTGATCAGATGATGGTACATACTTCTGGGTTGTAGTAACATTTTACCCGTCCGCTTCTAATTTAGAAATCTCTTTCAAAAGCTTAAACTAAATTTAGGTCAACTTATATGAAAAATATCGCCTTTGGTATCAGCTTAAAAGCTGTAAATTTCAACTAGGCCGGCATAGTGGATGCGTCACTTATGTAACTGTTGTTGTAGTCGCCCTGATGAACTGCGCTCCAGCGGAGTTCTGTCATTTATGACGAGGCCCAATAAAAAATGAAGCGCTCCATTATCTCGGCATCTTCTATCTTGTTTTATTTATTTGTTAATTCATATATGTATTTCCTTTCTGTATGAAAATAATTGTGGATGTGAAGGAAGCGAGGGAGTTGTGTCAGGATCGTGGAAAGTGTCGCCCTGTTGATTTTTTTAATTGTGACTCGACATACAGCACCCGCCTGATGTTAAGCTGAAGTGCGATCCATTAATGGCGGTACTACATTTTAATAACTGTGAGTACAACCAGTAACTTACTAGCTGATCCCGAAACGCGACTAAGTCACTTTACAGTGGTGGTACTGCTTGAATCCGCAGACTAGGTACCACTGCCTACCGTACCGCTGTTACTAGACTGGGTACCACTGATGTTTCTGCTCATCTCCTGTGCCAATTGGCTGATTAATTTCTCTTTTTGTCCAGTTGGCATCATGGCGCTATATCCCGCGAGCGTGCTGAGTCTCTGTTGTCGGGCTCCTCTGATGGCGTGTTCCTCGTCCGTGAAAGTACCAACTTCCCTGGCGATCATACACTCTGTGTACGGTATAGGGGGAGGGTTGAACATTATAGGTATGTATGAAGCATTTTGGTTTATGACCACTGGTATAGATACCGCCAGATAAAAGAGCGCTGACTTTTGCTGCGCAGTATAAAGATCGGCAGTATAGAAGAGCTCTGGACAACTGCGGTGGGAGCAAATCCGCGCCTTGTTTACAGTCGTACAGAAATTTATTAATATTTTAAAAGTTATAGTCATTCAAAAAGTGAAAGTAAGTAGTTAACAAATCAAGCTATTGTAATTGGTCATTCAGTTGCTGGTTAGACACAGGGAGGAGCACGCTGATAAAATATAATAATATAGTTAGTAATATTTGCATGCACACATTTAAATTAACTAATAAAGTGGAGGGGCGCGTTATTTATAGATAGACAAGCTATACCTTAATGATGTAGTTGTAGTTATTTGCGGGCTCGTTTCCGCACTTGAAGTCCTCTTTGGTTTCTTTGTGCGTTCTTCAACGGTACTCCTTCAATGGAGCCACCCGATCTCCTCCAGGAAGGCCAGGAGACCTTTCTCGTTCCTGCAGACCCTGGAAGCGTCCTCGCGTTTGTGACCTTATTGATAGTATCTTTGCCATGATAGCTGCAAAGCTCGCTCTCGAAACGTCGAAATAAAAAAATGTACAATCACCACCCAAAAATAAAGACGATAGTAAGCCGCATAAAATTTGTTTATTTCATTTCTATTTATTTTTTTAGGGTAAAATGGGCGACAGCTCCTGGTAGTCAAAATCAACGGTTAACAATAGATGATGAAGAATTCTTTGATAATATGACTGATTTAATACACGTAAGTTTATAAGCATTTATTTATATCTTCATTTCTATATTGTATACAGTGGTAGGCGCACAGTTGGGGGTCATTTGCCCAGCATGCCGACCGTGAAGCGACTTAGTCTAGTTTGGAAATTAGCATAAAAGTTGCCTATTCTAGGCCTATACTAGGTCGGTATTGTGGATGCGACTGTAAGTAGACCGAATATCGACCGAATCGGCAGTCGAAAAGTTCGGTGCGTCTTTTCTTTGTAGAAAAATTGACAAGTGGAATGCTTTTCCTGCTCATGTGTTCACTCCATCTTATGACCTTGGATCCTTCACCTTTTGGCCGGCATAGTGACGGCGACTGGGGCAACCGTGTAGACTCGGTTTTTACGATTTCTATTATTTTAGGACGACCGTGGTCTAGTGATGGATGAATGGTCTTGCAAATCAACTGCTCCCGGTTCAAAACCAGCTTCTTCATCGATGCGTGAAGAAGCATCTTTGGCCGGCATAGTGACAACGGCTAAGACAGCCGTGTACTAACTAGGTTGTTTTAGTCGTCGGCACTCTTGGACCTCCTCTTGCTTGCCATCAAGCGAGTCGAGGACATATGTCCAGTCACAATTAAAAAAAAAACACGTAGCTTAATATAGAAATGTATGGAAAATGTAACTGTTATTTTGTTCCAGCATTATTTACAAGACGCGGATGGGCTATGCACTCAGCTTGTGCGGTGTCTACCAAAGTCCACATGTAATGGCACTAACAAATTGCTGGTGCTAAATGATGGCTCCATGCAACACCCGTTCCCGCCACACCCGCAGGTATAATTTAGATCCTATAGTTTTGTAATCGCTCGAAGAACCGACAACCGATGGGGAAGAAAGGTTCTAGAGTGGAAATCACGAACCGTAAGACGCAGCGTAAGCAGGCTTCCCACTAGTAGACTGACGACAGAGTGAAAGTCACGAATAACCGGTGGATGCAACTGGCTTCTTGTCGTTTGAAATGGCGTTCTAAGAGGGAGACCTATGTTCAGCAGTGGACGTCTTCTGGCTGATGATCTTTGTAATCAATAAATCAAATCGTTTTGCCTTTTTCCCACAGAGATAGGCAGAAACAATGGAGCACCACTTGCCACGATCCTGACAAAACTTCCTCGCTGCCTTCACATCCACAATTCTCTTTATGGTTATATAAGCTTTATGGTTATGGGCACTAGCTTACTCGAGGATGTCTCCGATTTGGTCGGAAAAAACCCTCCTACATATCTTTTTCATTTCTTTTTATTGTGATGACATCTGATCTCGGCCTGCCTAATGGTAATAATGATAAAAGTCCAAAAGTGCCGATGACTGGAAACACTGAGTCAATTCACGGTTCCCTCAGTCGCCGTCACTATGCCGGCCAAAGTGCTCCTTCATGCATGATACAGATTCGGATATTGCGCTCTGGTTGTCAAAGAGTAGTATGCAGTGTTGCCCAGTCTGCTGATCTGGGGTAGTACCACCACTTACAAGTATACAGACTAATAAATGACTTAGCGTTTCGGGATCAGCTTTTAAGTTGCCCGTTTCAACTAGACCGGCATATTGGATGTGCTTCTTACAGTTAACATCAGGCGAGGTGCTGTCATATGCCATAAATAATATATTTTTTTTATTTACATTTCTATACTAAGCTATTAAAGTGAATCTTAGAAACAGGACAATTGAATTACATAATTACATATATCAAAGATACATTAGTATCAGCAAGTGGGATTTTTGAATCCATCCTCCCAGATTGCGTAACCACTGTACCATGGTCGCCTTTTAATATTATGTATGTATAAATAAACAATAATTTTATAATGTATTTTTCAGCAACCGCCCCCTTACCCGCCTACCCCTAGCGTGAACTCAAGTGCTCTACAAAATTCAGCGATGGCATTCAAGCAAACGTACGGACAACAGGGATTCCAGAATACAGACCAGACAGATTCGGTGCCCAATTGTATACCACCGCAGAAATTTGTCGATGCACGTTAGTATTAGTCATCATCATCATTAATTAAAGATGGGACGATCTCGAATTTTTTTGAACCGAGTTAGGTCGATTTTAATATATGGAATAAACCGATTCGCAAACCGGTTTACAAACCGAGTTGACTATTCGGTCTGATAATCTAAATTGCCTAATACACAGTAAGGTTTGGTATAGAATTTCGGATGAGTATGTATGACTAAATAAATTAGTAGATTTTAACCGACCCAACTCGGCTTAGGCCTTAACTTGGTTTAACTCGGGTTAAAAAGTCGAGTCGTTACAGCTCTAATTCCCACCAGGGGCCGACCGCGCAATTTCAATGGGAATGGCAATGAAATTCGTTCCAAAAGTTACGCGGTCGCTGTTAGCGTCAAAAACAGTTAATTTATTCAGACAATGAGCCTGAACTGCTAATTTAAATGAACATCGAATCTTGAGTTGATTTTTCATACAAGTATTTCTTACTTATCAGCTTATTCATTAATAAAATATTATACTATAATTAGATTATTTTCTTAGGTTGGATGATCCCAGAGCGAGATTTAGAAATTCGGGAAAACATAGGCAAAGGCGAGTTTGGTGACGTCATGTTGGGTATATTAAATGGCAGTCAGAAAGTCGCAGTGAAAATATTAAAGGACAAGGAGGCCGCTACCAAATTCCTCGCTGAAGCCAGTCTAATGGCGTAAGAATGTTTTTTTAAATATATTTTATTTTAATTATTTTGCCCGGTATAGTGACGGTGACTAAGGCAGCCGTGAACTCGGTTATTTCAGTTGTCACTATTGGACCTCCTCTTGCTTATCATCAGGGGGGTCGAGGTCAGATGTGTCACAATAAAAAAAACTTATTTTAGTCATTTATTTCCAATCGAGGAGAGTTGTGGACCGTGGCAAGTGGCGCTCCATTGTCTCTGCCTATCCCTGTGGGAAAATAGTGTTATAATTTAATTATTGATTGATAGTATTTTCTTAGATTTTGCGCGAACATTGATTCATTAATCACAAAACAAATTTTATGCGGCTTACTATCGCGTTTATTTTGGTTTCGATTTTACAATTTTTTATTATCCCGACGTTTTATGATGAATTTTAAAATATTCATAGCTTTTCGGATTTCGACAAGAAGGTCTATCCAAAGTCTAGGTGCTGGCACTCTATAGGACTTACTGAAGGCAACAGTGTCATTTTTAAAATAATTTAATACTTATTTAATATTTCTAAGGCAAACCTAATATTTTTTTCAGGTCGTTAAAGCACGACAACCTGGTGCGGTTCCTGGGTCTGGTTGTTGGTAATGCTGGCAGTACGTGTTTGGTGACTGAACACATGGCGCAGGGGAGTTTACTTGATTATTTGCGATCGAGGGGCAGGCATTATGTCACGCAGCTCAATCAGATTAATTTTGCATAGTAAGTATGTTTTGTTTGTAAAATAGATCGACGAAAGGAATTTATAAATCTGATGGATGGATGCGTTAAACAAGGCAGGTCCAGATGGATTCCAACCAAATCGGAGACGACCTCAATGAAGCTGGGTGGCTTAGTGCCCATAGTGTTTTTTTTTTTTATTATACATTTCTATACTAAGCTTTTAAAGTGCTTGTATCATAGAAACAGCACAACCAAAGTACATATATCAAAGATTTATGTACTTGTATGGGCAAGTGGTTTTTGAGCTCTCGGCTTGCGTAACCATTGCACTGCCACTATACCACGGTCGCCTTTTAATTATATTATATTTTTATACCATAGAGCTTGTATGAAGAGAATTGTGAACATGAAGGAAGCGAGGGAGTTATGTCAGGATCGTGGCAAGTGGCGCTCTATTGTCTCTGCCTATCTCTGTGGGAAAAAGGCGTGACAATTTGATTGATTGATATATTTTAATAGTGACGCGTGCTGCGGTATGGAGTATTTGGAGCGCCAACGCGTCGTACATCGTGACCTCGCTGCCAGGAATGTATTGATCTCACATGACGGTGCTGCGAAAGTGGCTGACTTTGGCCTCGCAAGGACTGATCTGCGACCGGACGATACAGCACAAGCCAAACTACCTATCAAGTGGACCGCTCCAGAGGCCCTCAAGTATAATGTGAGTAATTTTTTTAATGGAAACAATGTTGGGAGAACTGCTTTTCTTTTCTGCTTGACTATAACTAACAATATAACTAGGGACGTAGCTACCGCCGTGTCAATTATACGGGAACCCTAACGTTGTCAATAAAGGCAGAAACTTTAGAAAAACTCATCTTCAGCTATATATGATTTAATAAATCAGTTTGCCGAAAAAAGGCAAGAAGAGTGTATATTTAATTTGAATTGCTTCTAAAATTTTGGAAAATGTGACATATTTCTTTTAATTTTATGCAACAAAACAAAGCGCGTCTTTTCAATTGACAGACGATACAAAATCCATATCTCATTTTTCAAATAACTCAATTGCACAGCAATTAAAAGCAAAATTGTAATTAGTTTTATCAATACAAGCATCGAAAATATCATTTATATATTTTTTTATCATTGGACATTACAAAAATAGTATATAAAATCCCAAAATGAATTATGTCCTTTTATTTGTTATTGCAGAAATTTTCTAATAAGTCTGACATGTGGAGTTTCGGGATCCTTTTATGGGAGATCTATTCATTCGGCCGTGTGCCATATCCGCGTATACCATTGGCCGAGGTTGTGAGGCACGTGGAGCGTGGGTATCGCATGGAAGCGCCGGAGGGTTGTCCGTCAGAGCCATACGAATTGATGCGTGCCGCGTGGCAACACGAGCCAGCCGCACGTCCTGCCTTCACAGCAGCCCGCACACGACTGGCAGCTATTCGGGCGGCGACACCCCACACGCCTGCACCAGCACCAGCTCCAGCATGAACAGGTACTTAAACGCACAGGCGCCTATTAGGATTTGATATAAATTTCAGTTTTCCCAATAGTCTTTCAGTTTTTTAGAGTGGGCAGGCAGTCGGTTGTCAATTGCCGATATTACTTAAGTGACTTAGTCGCGTTTCGGGATCAGTTTGAAAGTTGCCGGTTCCAATGAGAATATTTAACACAGTAGCAGTCGACTTTATTCCTGGACCGCACTCCAGCTTAACATCAGGGTTACATATCGTGCAACACTAAAAAAATATAAATCATAATTTTTCTCAACTTTCAGAATGGCTGCTAGCTCTCCTATATATTATAAAGAGGTATAAAATAACTACAATTGTATAATAACACTTGATTAGGTAAAGTGCTGTGAAGGTTGCAAGAAAAAGAATGTATTTTATTATAATATATTAATTATGTAAGTATAACTAAATTATTTTCATATGTTTAAAGACACTTTTCACTGTATAAGAGAATAAAATTAGATGAGGTTAGTTAGTGTCAAGATTTTTTGGTCGGCTCACACCGGGTTCTAGAACTAAATAACGCATAGAGTCTATGCCATAGACGAAATTGTCTATAGGTCTACAAGAAGTAACCAGCTGTACGTCTTAATGAATATCAACTGGCAAGTTCAGGTCACATAGTAAAAATACGTAGTAGTTACATGGCAACAAGTTATTTTAACTGTCATTCTGATAGGTTTCATTTTGAATAAAAATAAACTGGACAGCAAAAAAAGCGGGCCATCCGCTATCATGGAACTCTAATCCGATTTCATTAAAAAGTAAAAACTTACAACTATCAAATTATACCTATAGAATCATTAAAATGAATGCACACATTATAATTTATCAATTAATTAGTGTTTGTTAAGAATTTTACAAAGAGTAGTTTTCCAATTGTGTTAATAGTTTTTTTTTTGTTGCCGTCCAGCGTATTTTAACTATCAATCAAACTATTTGATTGAATTTATTTCGATTAATCAACAAAGTCGAACAATAGTGTCATTGCAATAGGGAATATGCATGTGGTTTAAATATTGCTGCAAATCTTTCCCCCGATTCTTTATTGTACTAACATTATGCTAAAATAATTATATTTTTAATTTTCTTTGTATATATTGCATAAAAGATAACGCAAAAAGTGAAAAATAAGCAAGTGAAATTCAAATGAGTGAAACGCATCACCATTGGCCGAATGAAACGTGACGTCACATGACACGTTCGGGGTCGATGCTCATATTGTGCGCGTAGTGTTTAAAAGAAAAAATAGCTGTTCTTTGTGTTTATGCAGTGTTTTTGTTTAGCTATTGCAACTTAAAAATCCACATAAATAACAGTAATACTTGTAGTAAACAAATACTGGTCGTGACGTGTGACGTCATCAAAAGCCCGCGCTAGATGATGGCGTTCAAATGTGTCAAAAATAATCGAAGTTTTAAAATTATTTTTAAAAAATAATTAGAACTTTTCCAACAATATTTATAATTTTTATTATGTTATAACGATGTAATAAGTGAATTAAACACATAAAAAAATACATGCATATACCCTATTACGTAATAGTCCCTTTGTAATTATTTAATACACACAAATCACCTTAAAACAAAATATTCTATACGTTTTACACAATAGACAACACTAGCGCCATAACATAACTGACATTAGTGACATTTATATTTTTTTAGGCTTAGGCTTTAAAAATATAACAAATTCAGTTATAATAAAATAATTAAGATTGTTAAAATGAGACGTTATTTCTAGATTGAGGTGTGTGCTGGCACTATAATGGACATAGATTAATAAATCTGTTGTATAATGTAAGTTAAGAGGGCCTAATGAGGAATTGTGATTGTTATAGAGAGGGAAAGAACAAGGAATAACTCAAAAATTATATATATGTTCTACCACTTGAATGTTGGTAAATATAAGGTTACGTTACGAGTACTGATGTACAAGCATTTGAACATAAAATATAATAACTCGATTCTTTGTGTCATCCGATTGAGAATCCTTTTGGTTCTCCCTGAATCGAATGGCTATTATACAAAATAATCGAATATTATTTGAAACCTTTGTCGTTGTAAACAGCTTTTTTGCTCACAGAATTTGTTTTCAAAATGTCATTCGAGTACTTATGTAAAAACATCCGTAAATGTTCGTTCGAATACTGAATATTTAGGAATGTGGCCATCACTATTTAAGAGAATTTGCGAGCTTTCTGAATTCGTGTGTGGATCATATATAGTTTTACTGTTTAATTTGAAATTGGAAAGTAGATGTGAAGATTTATGTATAAAGGTTGAAAAATCTCAATCATTCAACATAACATTTAAACAGTAATTGTATATTCGTTGTTCTTTCCTATTTAGTTGGAAGTGTTAGTGAGGATTCCACTGGTGGCCAGGTCGCGGCGTCTAGTCAACACTTATCACACTTTCGAAAAATGTTGTTGCTAACAAATACATCGCTCATTTTTGTTTAATTTAGCTGTTTTTATGTAATTACGTTCATAACATAAACTTGTTGAAGGTCTTTTCTATCAATTATGTCAGTCTAAATTTAAAAAAAAAACTTAATTCTAGATTATTCTAAATAATGATTATTCCTAATTTTCCTAATAATTTTGTCCTGACAATCCCAGGTTCAATTCCCAGTCGGAGCAAAGATTTGTTTCAAAGCAATAATTAGATGGTATATTAAAATAGTTTTTTTTAATAAAATGCGGCAGATATTTGCTCCAGACAGACAATTGATATTTATTCGTCCAGTCTGCCGATCCGGGTACTAGCACGCCAGACTGTAAAGTGAGTCATGGCTAGATTGAACCACAATAAATAAATAGATTTCCTAGAGGATACATTATTCTTATTGTTTCCTAAATCTTGACAAGGACTCCTTGGTCGTTTGTCTATGACGTCTTTAGTTCCATTTTTATTCACTAGTTGCGCTGTACGTTATTTCTTCTTATTTATGGCTTTAGTATTTAACTTGCCAGTGTCAAAGTAAAAAAGGAAAGCCTTTACTAAAACTTCGGATGGAGTCTTGGAATACGAAGAAACACTTTTCACGGCTTTAAATTACTTGTTTATTTATACTTAAAAATTATTACTGGATAACAATTCCACCATTTTTACACATTAATATTTATGAAAAACACAAGCTTTTCAAATAATTCAAAATTGTGCGTCCTGTCACTTGCAGTTGCCCGCCAAAACTCCCGCCGCTGTACATGTTACTAGATGACATTCAAACACCAACTTTTGACAAAAATGAGCATTTGTGAAAATGGCAACTACTATAAAGACTACAAAACACTACCCAGTGCAATTTGTGTTTGTAGTCAGAATAATGGTGCAACATGTTTTATTTAAATAATACACATTTCTGCTTGGTGTATGATTCAATTCAAACTTAATGGCGGCTGTGAAGTTAGCCGCAAGTCGATGCGCAATACATAAAATACGGTATAGCGGGGCTCGAAGTAGGTGAGAGAGCTCATAATTCTTACCAAAGCGATTCACGCACGCAGCTAACTTCGAAGACGCCATTAAGGTTGTCACTAGCTGTACGGTCTTGTAATTTTAGCCAATGAGAATGCAGGATTCTTATGTCACTTGCTAGATTTAAATGTGTTTGTATAATTCAAATTGTTTAAAATTATTATTTATACCGGGCCTAGACTCTTAGCTAAATATTTATATGGAGCAAATATTTATTTTTTATGTGAATCTACATTTGACAGCCCCTCGCCTGATGTTAAGAGAGCGGTCCAATAACGGTCCAACAGCGTCTTCGGGTTTAAAGACTGCCTGATGACAATTGTTCTGTCAAATTGCCATTTTCTTTGGCAGGCATAGTGACGGCGGCGGAAACTATAATTTAATTGTCAGCCTATCGCATCAGTTTTAAACAATCTATATTATTCACGGGATCCCGTGAAATTCAGGGTAGTAAGTAACACCACTTTCAAGTATGTACTCACTCTACACCACTCTAAGCAGTAGGTCGCCTCCATTCATGGACCGCACTCCAAACAGTAGGCGGGGTTTTGTCATATGTTGTGCCTCAAAAATAAAAATACATATAACGGCCGGTATATTAGGAGATATATCCACAGTTCAATCTAGCGAGGTTAAACAGGCACATAAAAAGAGCGCTGACTTGAGCTGCGCAGTACAAGGATAGGCAGGTAAGAAGAGTACTGGACGACTGCTGTTTAATATATATAAAAAAAAGTAAGCAGTTAACAAAACAAGTTCCTGCGCTTGAATGCCACCGCTCTTTTTATCTGCCGGCATCTCTACTGAATATAAAAAGAGATCGGTTAATACACCAAAATTTGCATTCCTATAAATTCTATAGAAAATGATGTATTTATTAAAGTTTTTATTTTATTTGGGTGTATATTTAATAAAATTATCTACATTTTTTTTGTCACGGCGTAGGGTGTAAGTTAGGAGTTTTTAACAAGTTGCATAAGCCAACTTTGAGGTTGTGCTATATATAGAGTTTAGTGAGTATGAGACAAATTTATCGTGAATTCGTTTAGTGTAAGTTGGATTTTTGTGTGTGAGATATAAAGTTTCTGATATTATTACGAATTTAGACAATATTACAATCGAGTAAAGAATTGTTATGTAATGTGACCAGCTTGGTGACGGCGACTGAAGAAACTATCTCTTCTTCAGTCGTCGTTACTTATCAAGTCGAGGCCAAATGACCTGAATAAAAAATGGCTTAAGAACATCTTTTATTTTGGACTTTTTTGTACTACTTTTGTAATGTCCAATGAATAAAAAATATATTAATGGTAGTTTCGATCTTTGTGTTGATAAAACTAATACCAATTTTGCTTTTAATTGCTGTGAAATTGAGTTATTTGGAATATAAGATATGGAATTTGTATCGCCTTTCAATCACAAAGACACGCCATATTAACAGTTCTACTTTGAACTGTTATAATTATGGTTTGATCAATTCGCACACCTAAACTATGCAAAATAAAGTATATATTTCAATTACATTGTAATCTTCGTGCATTAAACTATTTTAAAATGTATATGCAACTGTTAATACAATTAATACCAAGTCCCCATACAAATGAATGATGGCCTTAACGTCAGCTCTATAATGAATGACCAGTAAAAACTAGATATTTTTTTAAGAATAACGCAATCAAATGAGCACATGTAAAATAACTATAGGCAAAAATAAATAATTACTAATATATTTTTTTATAAATTAGATAAATTAAGCTCATACACTTTGATTGATTTTCCATACATACAAAATGAGAGAGATAGATGTGTGACGTTTTCATTTTGTCGGGTTATAGAGAATTTTACCTATTATGAGGTTTGTTGGAATTCTGTTGAGTATGGGTATAAGTGCGAGGATGTCGTTTTTATTTTTCAATATTTTATAATATCTGTTTTTGTGTTAAATACACAGAAATGTTGAATCTCATATGTGTTTCAGAGATATATCATTATCTGACATTAACATGTGTGTTAGATATTTTAAAAGCCTTTCTCGCCTCGTGATAGTACAAACCACGTTTTTTGATGATGCCATAATTCGTTTTATGCTTTTAGGTAATATACACATGCAGGTTTTCTGTGCTATCCAATTTTTATAGTTCAGAATGTTTCTATTAAGTTTACTATCTAAGGTGGTTTCATTGATTATCAAACTTTTCAAACTAAATCACCTACTTGGACAGTTTTTACATTATTTTACTTACAGTCAGTTGCAGAAATGTCTTGATAATTTTAACATTCTTAAAATGCAATATCATTAATTTGACAACCTTTGCACAAAAAAATTGGCACAGTTTAAAATTGTCATTGGGCTATGATGAGAATTTGTGCAACACTGTTTTATTTGACATTTGACCAAACATGCATACAACATGTGCGCCATCTATTAAACGAAAAAGACATTTGGTTATTAAGTTTTTTATAAAGTTGTTTCAAATATACGCCAAAGTAAAATAGTTGAAAGAATCGATCATATATTTTTAATACATGCAAAATAATGTCATAAAAGTATCCGCGCGTCAGTATGCACTTACACTGATATAAACCGTGTAAGTGAATTAAATGTGAATCTAAACTGAACCTTACCACATTGTTTTAAAGTATAAACTTATTACAAATGTAATGTCACATACATCATTTGGGACCAGGAACAAATCCAAGTCCAACATTAATTCGGACTTGCATTTATGTCACCGCTTTTTGAGCGGCAATTGTCTATCTGCCGTAAATATATGATCGAAGGTTGTCAAGTCTTAATGCAACTGACTGTAGTTCAAGACCACTATAAAACGAAGTTTGTGGTATAGTTAATGCAACTAACAATAGGTAGGACCTAAAATTTTATACAAAATTCTCCAAATATTTAAGCTCCTTAAACGAATAACATGCATTGAAATTTTGCATGTTTTGACTTTATTCAATTAAGAGGTTAATTTGATAGCACGATGGTTTTTTCCCACCTAATTGTATGGCGTTAAAGGCGTTAGTTTAAATTTATAAACAAAGGAAATATATAAATTATATTTTTGAAAAAAGTGTCCATTAATTTTGAAATTATTCTTATGCAATATTAGTATGTAAGTGTTAAATTGTTTTATTCTACTTTATTTATGACTAACTTTGGTATGGCAGAGTTTGACAATGATTTTTTTAAGTTATACATTTAGAGTTTGACTACTTTTGCACTGTTTAAAAATTATATACTTGTACTTTACCGGTTTTACTACAGACAGGAATAAAAAGCCTAGTACAATATTTTGAAAAAGCCTGCATATTGATGGCACGGTAACGACCGTAAAGTGAGTTTTTTTTTTCAAAGTAAGCGTCGTCAAGTTTACTGTTGCTCCCAGTCGCGGTTACTATGCTGTAAGTCAAATTGTAAAAGTTTCTAACTTAAAATGAACCAACCGCAAACAAAGTTATATGCGGTTGTAATTGTAAAAGTTGTCAAACTCCGAATAAACCTAATTAAAGTTAGTATTATATTTCTATTTGCTTTGTAAGGTGTACTATTATTTCTACCAAAGCATTTTGAAATATTTTTTATATATTATTTGATGTCTTCCGAGTGTTGCTGTTCATGTGAATATACTGTCAAATTAATAAACTTATTTTACAACTAAAATAAATGTTAACAATACATAAAACGTGTTTTAGAGTTAAAATAGGTTTTTAAATTAAGGTATAGTTAAGTGCAGGACTGTTTTAAAAACATGTTTTTTTTTAATTTTAAAAATGTGCATGTCAATCTGTTGTTTTTTTTTTGTTTTGTACTGTTCATGGATACAATTTGTAAATAGTTAGGTTTTAAGAAATTAAAATGTATAATAACAGATATATAAATTGATACAAACAGTTCTCTTGTTTCATTTACTTTATTTTTAATAGGCAGTCTTGAGTAGTTGCTGCTTATAATTATGTAGGACGAATACAGAGTTGTAAGACTATTTTTGATATTATAAACGATATCAAAAGTGAGTTACACGCCAGGTGGACATTTGATACACATTATTAATAATAAAATTCTTGCACATAACAACAAAAGTTTACAAGAGGCGAACTTAATGCATTTTTTGCCAGTTAAACTTTGTTAAAATCACCGGATACATTCCGGTGATTTATTCAGTGCAGGAAGGGAAACAAAAGATTATTAGTTTTAAATATGAAAAGTAAATAGATATATATTACATATACATAAATACACTAACTAATTAGCAAGTCGCACATAATGTGCCTTTAGACGTCAAACAAAGTCCTTATGCTCAAAGCAAACATACCTTTCTCAAACCTTGTTTGAACTCTACATGCTCTTTTAGATCGCGTTTTTTTTAATATTGTGACTCGCCATATGATAGCAACTCGCTTGAAGTTAAGCTGGAGTGTGGTCGATGAATGGATGTCACTGCTACTACAATTAAATAACTGTAAGTAGCAATCACATCCACTATGCCGGCCTAGTTGAAACCGGCAACTTACAAGCTGATCGCCAACGCGCCTAAATCACTTCACGGTCTGTAAACACGGTACTTCCTCGGATTGGCAGACTGGGTACCACTGATAACAAGACCCGAAGCAAATATCTGCCTCTTTTTTTATTAACTAATATTTGCAATATTTAATATAATTAATAAATATTAAAAATAAAAGCTAAAAAACAAATATTTGCTCCGACCGGGAATCTAACCCGGGACTTCACACGCAACAAACCAATCGCAAACCGTTCGGCTACGCCTGTCATAAAGAATACAGTCGTGTGCGTTTCTAACACACGACTGTTATTATTCATCTTCACCTTGTCATCCAGCATTTACAAATGGATTATTTTTTTATTCATTTGCTGAACATGATGGAAAATGATATATTTCCCAAACAATTCATCATGTCGAAAATTGTCAAAATTAAATGAATGCCAAATGCATTGTTTGTCAAACGATAATTTATATTTGTCTAGTGTAGGTATTATTTGCAGAATACCTACACTATTGCAAATCATTTTGTCATTTCCTTGATTCATTTTGTCAATTTTTTGTTTTTAAAATATACGATGGTTTGGGCACATGGTAAGGATGAGTAACGAAAGCAATTTATAAATCTCATGTGGATGGATGCGTTAAACAAGGCAGGCCCATGAGAGTGTTTTCCGATCAAATCGGAGACATCCTCAAGAAAGCTAGGTTGCCTAGTGCCTTAGAGCTTGTATGAAGAGAATCGTGGATGTGAAGGAAGTGAGGGAGTTGTGTCAGGATCGTGGCAGGTGGCCTATCTTCATAGGAAAAAGGCGTGACAATTTATTGATAAAATATACGACGCTATTAAAACTAAAGTGATCAGGTGAATTTCATATATTATATTTGACAACACAGGCGCAACCAGCCGTCTGCGTAACTTTTTCACCATCAGTTTGGAAAGTAACATTGTTTTTCCTTTGATCTTTACTTTTGTTTTCATCATCACTGCAAACTCTTTTTGAGTTATTTATATTTTTATTTCCACAATTACAAATGACTTTACTATTTTGACATTTACAATTGACAAAATCAGCGTGTTTCCTTTTCTTCAAGAATGATATAAATTTTGATTCGACACTTGTGGTGCTTGTTTTTTGATTGCAAGATAGTTTGATTTTCTTTTTATAAACATCTAAACTATCTTTTACATTTACAAACATAGTTGTACTTGAGCTATCTTGAATTGTTACGTCATTAACCTTATTTACATTACATCGGCAGTCGTTATTGAAAAGTTCTGTAGGTATTTTCGATTGCACTGAAGCATCAACGTTTGGAATCCATGCGCGCCGACGTAGGTTTGGGAAAAAATAGTGCAAATCTGACGTTGATGATAATGCATCATTGTGGAACTGAAATTCAAAACTACTTATTTTATATTTAATTGTAATTTTAATTAACTAAATCGAGAGAGGACAAACTAAATTAAAGTGGATGTCTACTATACTACGATTCCTCTCGCATATCAAGGGAAGCAAGCAGCAACATTCTATCAACTGTCGAATAGGCAGTTGAACTAAGAGGTTTGGCGCGGCGATAGACACTCTGGCCGGCATAGAGATGATGACTTTTTTTGTGATACGACATCTGACCTCGACCCGTCTGATAATAAGCAAAAGGAGGTCCAAGAGTGACGACGACTGTAAAAACCGAAATAGTTCACGGCTGTCTCAGTAATATATTTTTTTATTTATCTCATCTATATCGTCGGATCAACATCCCAAAGAATTTACTGGTAAAGAATGCCTAAAAATATATATACATTCAAAGACCTTAGCTGTTGACTTTTAGGTGGAGTCAAATATCCTGATAAGGCTGGCGTAATCATTTGCAGTAACTTACCTTTAAAGGATATGTGGGTGGGTCGTAACATTGCTCCATTGGTTCAGCTTGTGGAAATGTTGATGGCATTATTGATGGTGTAAAATATGATATCGTTTGGATATATTGTCTGAAAGTAGAGTAAAACTTTACAATTCTCTAAATCTACTCAGTCTGCCGATGCAGAGGTATTACCACTGAACACCGGTATACACGACCCGGGTTTAGGCCTAAACTGAGTTGGATCTACAATTAACAGTTTTGAACTATTATATATATTTAGATCAGACACCAAATTTCTTTAGTCATACATGCACATCCGAAGTTCTACAGCAAACCACACCGGGTATTAGACAATTTAGATTGTCGGGCTGAATTGTCAACTCGGTTTGAATCGAATCATAAATTCGGCTTGCAAATCGGGTTATCCATATTTTTAAATCCACCCAATTTGGTTTGAAAAAATTCGATATCGTTCCATCTTTGCTGTATAGGTAAATTAGATTGCCGGACCCAATTGTTAACTCGGTTTGAATCGAATTCATTAATTCGGTTTGCGAATCGGGTTATCCATTATTTAAATCGACCTAACTCGGTATGAATAAATTCGAGATCATCCTATCTTTAGTATACAGACCTAGTAAGAGTATACTAAAGATAAGTAACTTAGAATGTGGACTTGTTAGGGTGTTGCGTTGCCCGAACTAGGTTGGTAAATTGTTGGCAGATCCCATTTTATATATTTTTAGATATAAATCGGTAAATATTGTCAAACGAGTATATAAATTTTAAATAATATCAATTAGAAATAGTTTTGTGCGTCCTCTATCGCCTATACCATGGAGAATGTTCCGAGGAGCTCTATAACCTTATCTTCTTACACCCGTAATACCCGCACAGGTTGCATCTGTATTTTATGAACCAAATCGGCAGTCGAACTAAAAAGTTCGGTGCGTCGTTTTTTTTTATAGAACAATCGCCAAGTGGAATTCTCAGCCCATGTGTTCTCTCCGTCCTATAACCTTGGATCCTTTAAGCAATGCATGAAGAAGCACCTTTGGCCGGCATAGTGACGGCGACTGGGGAACCGTGAGGACTCGGTTTTTGCAGTAGTCGGCACTCTTGGACCGCCTCTTGCTCGATATCTGAAGGGTCGAGGGCAGATATCGGGTCACAATAAAAATATTTTAAAAAAATTATGCGCATACTTGCTCCCACCGCAGTGAACCACTTCTTATCTGCCGATCCTTATACTACGCAGCTTAAAAGTCAGCACTCCTTTTATCTGCCGGGTCTCTACCTAGTGCCAAAGATTAAATAACTGGCAGAGAAGGTTTACTACCGACTTAAATTCGTCTTTATAATTTATACAATATTTTTAAATACCAGTAAATCAAAAACATACTAACGGCTCTGAAATACTTTTTATGATCCATACGTAGTTACTCTTAAAAATTGAGGGATTTAAAATGAAGTTTCGCGGTTGGAAGAAATATTGTTTTGTGCCATCTGGGAATATCAGCGATGTGACGTCACCTTCGCCTATTATTTCAGGAATAACTGTTGGAATTATAAATTTTATACATATTATATTTCTTAACTCTTATTTTGTTGGGGCTCGACATATGTCAGCACCTGCCTGATGCTAAGCTGGAGTGTGGTCCATGAAGTTACTATTTGGCCTATATTAAGTTAAATTTAACAGATTACCTATTGTTTAGAATAAACAGGGTCAACCCAGAAAATTGTACCTTGATCCAATCTGGAAAATTCTTAGAAAGCAAACCATAACGATAGTCTGTATAAAAAAAGAATTACAGACGCAAAGGAAGCGAGAGAGTTGTGTCAGGATCTTGGAAAGTGGCGCTCCAATCCCTGTAGATTGTAGGGCTAAAGTGGAGTTTTGGCGGGAAACTGCTGCAAGTGACAGGTCGTGCGATTTTTAATTATTTGTAAAGCTTGTGTTTCTTGAATAATAATGTATAATATTGGTGGAATTGTTATCCAGTAATCATTTTTAAGTTGATTGAGTGTGGACAAGTCATTAAAAGTTGTTTAACGTGTCTCTTCGTGTGTTCCCTCCAAGACTCCGTCGGAAAAGTTTTGGTAAAGCTTTTCCACCGCTTTACTAAAACCATCACCCGTGTTTCATCTTCATCCACTGAAGACATTATAACTATTTTATTTTACAGAAGACTAGGCTGTATGGACAAAGTTTCCTTTGCCTTCCCAGAATGGGAGAATTGAACTGAAGAAGGTGATGATAATGTTACCTGCGCGTGTATAGGGTGGATTACTGCAAATTGGGTTTCCATTACTAAAAGTCTGTGCGTACTGCATTGCGCTGTTATATTGCGGCTTCCTTAATACAAAGCATTTTTTGTTGGTCTATTGTTGTTGTTTAAATAATATTATTGTCATTTTACTATTATTAGGAGTTGTTTGAAGCCATATTTTTTGATTTATTGATTCCAAACTGTCAGATGTCACTATGATTTATTTTGACCGTTCAAAGTAACAGAGTTGACCTCATACAGTGAAAATGTTCATTAATTTATTTATTAACCCGTTCGCTGCGGCGGACGCCTTTCGGCGTATTTTTTTGTTTCCATTCCAGGTGCGGCGAACGCCTTTTGGCGTCTTTTTTTACAGGCTTATATCTCAGTCAATTTTACATTATAAAGTACTAAATATACTTTTAGTGTATGTTTAACAATGAATAGTAGAACGATAATAGCCGTTTCGGGATTAAAAGACTTTGTAAAAATACGAATTACGCCTCAGGTGCGGCAGACGCCGAATGGAGTTTTCCACAATCTGTCAACCTTTTGTTTAATTACAAATGCCTTTCGGCGTCTGCTATAAAATACCTACCGCACTGCGGGTAAAAACGTGATTCTTGCAGCTGCAGCGAATGGGTTAAATTATAATAGGTAAATAAGCACGGCGATCGTGGTGTAGTTGTGGAGTGGCCTGGTAAACAAGAGCCTCTGGTTCAAAACCACTTGCTGGTACCAATGTATATTTGATATAATGTGGTGTAGTATAGAAAACCACTAATGTATCTTTGATATATACACGTATCCATTTAATTTTAATACACATAATTATTTTTGAAAATACACATCTATACTAAGCTACTAAAGTACTTATATCATAGAAACAGGACAACCAAAGTACATAATATATCAAAGATACATTGGAACCGGCGAGTGGTTTTGAACCCGTACTCTCGGTTTGCGTAATTGCACTGCCACTACACCACGGTCGCCTCTTATTATTTATAATATGTATATTATTATACTTTAGTCGTCCAGTTTCTATGATCCAAGCACACTTAGTAATTTAGTATAAAAAAGTCTAAAAACATAAATAATAAAACATTTATTTAGTAAAATAATTTAATTATATTATGTACTTTAACATTGTTAAATAATTCATTTTGTTTAAATACTAATAGATTGACGAAATAAATTTATATATCTCTAGTAGATGGTTGCGTTAAACAAGACAGGCCCAGGAGGGTGATTTCCGACCAAATCGGAGACATTCTCAAGAAAGCTAGGTTGCCTAATGACCATTACCTTAGAGCTTGGTGAAATGGTGGATGTCAAGCTTAAAAGCTTAGTTGCCTAGTGCCCATAATAATAGAGCTTGTATGAAAAAGAATTTAATTAATTGATTGATTAAATTCAATTGATTGTGATTTATATTATCTTTATAAAATGACTTTCGCCCACTTGACCGCACCCTAAATGTTAAGTTGGAGTGCGATCTAGTCGCAATATCGCAATTACCAATCAATCAATCACGCCTTTTCTTTGCAAGTCTTTATCTTGCTTCTTGGATTGCCATGCTAGGGGGGCTGACCTACTTTGTTTAACGCATCCATCCACATCTTTGTAGAACAATTGACAAGTGGAATGCTTTGCCAGCCTATGTGTAATCTCCATCCTATGACCTTGGATCCTTCAAGCGATGCGTGAAAAAGCACCTTTGGCCGGCATAGTGAGGCAGCCCTGTACCATTCGTTTTTTTCAGTCGTCGTCACTCTTGGACCTTCTCCTGCTTATCATCAGGCGGGTCGAGGTCAGATGTCGAGTCACAATAAAAAAAAACAGATTTATAAATTTCTTTCGTCAATCTACTTTCCACTCATCCTTTCCATCTGCCCAAACCATCGGAGCATTCCTTTGTCAATCCTTCTTTGAAACCACATATATTGCGAACTGTGCTCTTTTTTATTCTATCCGCAATCGTTACTCCACATACAATCCTCAATTACTTTATAAATAATGCGAGTATGGCAGAACTTCATGAACAGTATTTCTAATATGAAAATTAACAATGTATTCTGAATTAGTCCTTTGGACGCTAATTGCAAACGGATCTGTTGGGTGGAATGTGAATGCTACTAAACGCCTCGCACTCGCAGGCACAGATTGTCCCAAAACACCAGCGTAGATTTTGAATTTAAGTAGTCCTGAATCGCGAGCGTAAAATCTGGAACATCAATTTTTGTCAATTAATTCCTAAATTATCAAACAATCAATCAAATTGTCACGCCTTTTTCCCACGGAGATACGCAGAGACAATGGAGCGGCACTTGCCACGATCCTGAAACAGCCCCCTTGCTTTCTTCACATCCACGCTCTACACATGCAAGCTCTATGGTTATGGTCACTAGGCACTAGACATTACCAAATTATTCAAGCATTATCATTGGTGAAGTCCTGGCAGATAAAAAGAGGGTTGGCATTGAAGCTGCGCAGTAACTTATTTGTTACCTACTTACTTTTGGATTTACGAATTTGTTAGAAATTTTAAAATCATCATTTACAATTTTCTTCATACAAGCTCTATGGTTATGGGCACTAGGCAACCCAGCTTTCTTGAGGATGTCTCCAATTTGGTCGGAGAACACCATCCTGGGCCTGCTTTGATTAACGCATCCAAGTCAGATTTATAAATTCCTTTCGTCAATCTACTTTCACTCATCCTTTCCATGTGCCCAAACCATCGAAGCATAAAATAATAATAAATATGTGCACGACTGTATAGATACATAGATAGGTGGATTTGCTTCCATCGTAATCATTCACAGCTTTGCTAATCTGCCGATACTTATACCGCGCAGTTTAAAAGTCAGCGCTTTTTTATCTGCCGGTATCTAGAGTTATACATATAACTCCCCTACCAAATAAACAATGAAACATGAAACATTTTTTCATTTTAATTTAAACGAATTGAACGTTTTAGATCAACGACCAATTTAGAAAATTCGTTGGCCGGCATAGCGACGGCGACTGAGGTAATCGTGTAATGAATCGTTATTATCAGTCTCGGCGCTCTTGGACTTCTTCTTGCTTACCATCAGGCAAGTTGATGTATCCTCTCGCTTCCTTCACATTTACAATTCTCTTCATACATACACTATGGTTATAGGCATTGCGAACCCCTGATTTTTTTATAGAATGTTCCCAATATTGTCAAGAAATTATCTTCTGGGTTGTCCCTATTTTTTATTTTAACTCGTACAATATTACTATCTGTATTACTAGCTGTGCCCGCGGTTTAACCCGCGTAAAATTAGGTTTATAACACAGGTATAAAAAAAGGAGTCAATTTGACTGTATATCCCTTTTGAGTATTTATTACAGCTGAAACTATAGTCAATTGGAAACTATAGCAAAAAAAATAATTAAATTAAAGGTATCCTATGTACCTCCAAAAATATGTGTACAAAGTTTCATGATGATCGGTAAAGTAGTTGATGCGTGATAACGTAACAAACACACATTCACATTTGTAATAATAGTAGGATCACTAAAACAAAATCAATAACACTAACCTTATAGGATATTCCCCGTAAGCTTTAGGCCTTTCCATTACAGATACCCATTTATCATCATAACTAAAAAGTCCCAAATCCAAATATGGCGATCCACTGTACGATTGTGCACTAATAGGTAACTGAGCCAATATGCGTTTAGTTGCTTCCGTCCGACCACCGTAAATGGCTCTCACTATCGTCTGCTTAAACCTTTGTTGATTCAATCTTGCATATAAATTATTAGAAGGAGAACATGTGAATTGAGAATCAGAACACAGTCTCGCATTCCTAAACCAATCGCAATAACTCTCAAACAAGTCTAACAGAGCTTCGGAAGTATTTTCATACACTTGTAATATTTTACTTTCACTTATGTGGTATATGACAAAGAAGGATGATTGGCTGTTAGGTTCCGCTACCCTCAAAGTAACAACCTCCTCACTGGCATACTTTATTAACAAATGGTCTTCGTCTAACAGCTGCATTTTCCACATCCGAAGACTCCGGAACATATCAAAATATTTGTAAAACTTTCTTAATTCGGATGGATCTTTTGTCTCCTCGCTGATTCTTTTAGCTCTTTTAAATAGAAAAACTAATAATCTGTGTTTTAGACTGTTTATAGATTGTTCTAGAAAAGGCCTTTCGTGTGGTTGAGGTAGAAATGTTGTATTAAATATTAAAGTGTCATCTTCGTAGCAAAACCTTCCAATTTTTCTTATTTCTAACAACATGCCATCTATTATTTGAAATAAATGTATGGTCTGGTGTTGTACTGATAGTACAGCGAGTATATCTTTATATAAATAAATTCCTTGATTGTGCGATAAATATATTTTGTCAATTTTGAAATGTTTTGTATCACAGAGTTTTCCATTGTATAAATCTACTAAGTGGAGTGAATAGTCTTCTAATACTGATCTGTAAAGAAAATTATTACAATTACTTTTTTGTAAAGCTATATATTTGCCTATAACCTGAGAGCTTGTATGCAGAGATACATACAAGCATATCTACGTTTTTTCTTAATATAACATTGATAAATCTCGTGGTTTTAATAAACACCTGTATAACCCCAACATATCAGACAGCTCCTCTGTAGGGGCTGCCTGAATAAGGAGGAGACAGCTGCATGCAAATGCAGCGCATGTGCTCTTAAGTTGCAGGAGTGCAGGAATAGTTGAAGCAGAAGTTCCTTGGCAACGCGAGGACGCTTCTGGAGGTCTGCAGGAACGAGAAGGGTCTCCTGGCCTTCCTGGGGGAGATCGGGTGGCTCCACTGAAGAAGAACCGTTGAAGAACGCACAAAGAAACCGAAGAGGACTTTAATTGCGAAAACGAGCCCGCACATAACTGTAACATTGATAAATCTCATCTATCTCCTTTCATTACCAAAAATATAGTTTTACCTAAATGTGGGTGTAACAGCTTCATTATTACTGTGCACACTATAAAAGTGTGGTCTGAGGTCATCGGGAATATTTGCAGCAGATCCAATGATAACATAGCGGCCATCTTCAGTGAAGAGGGAACATTCTCTATTAAGTTGTTGTTCCAATTGGAACATATTGGCTGGATTCTGTTCCTGCACTTCACGGTTATTGTTACATACATTCACAACAAATTTTAACTGCAATTATATTTTAATTATTAAAAAAATATTAGAAACTTAAGCTTATTTAACAAGGTGCGGAAGTTCTTCGCGCCAGAGCTTCGTCTGGTGCTATAATTGGGTTATATTCGCTCTTGCACGGAGTAATGTTCGCATCTCTGGGACGGCTCTGTATCATTTCAATGCCCTGGGTTCATTGCAGCGGCGAGCTGTCAGAATTTAAGGTGATGCAGAGGTCACGCAAACTCTGGATCCCCTCTATCGCCTATATCACAGAGAATGTTCCAAAGAGCTCTTTAACCTTATTCCTACCATGTCCTTTCACACCCATAGTACCGGTTGGGGAAAGCATTCGGATTATATCGACCGAATTGACAATCGAACTAATAAGTTCGGTGCGTCTTTTCTTAGTAGAACAATTGATAAGCGGGATGCTTTGAGCAGCGATGCGTGAAGAAGCACCTTAGGCCGGCATAGTGACGGCGACTGGGGCAGCCGGGAACTAACTCGGTTTTTTCAGAGGTCGTCACTCTTAGACCTCCTCTTGCTCATCAACAGGAAGGTCGAGGTCAGATGTCATCACAATAAAAAAAATATTAATGCTAAGTTGATAATTAATTTTCTAAGCCAGTGTTTCCCAACCTTTTTAGTCCATGTCCCACCTTAACATTTGTTTTGTTCCCTTAAGAAATATAAATAATTACAGCATTTTTTTAAGAATTTGCCTTTTTAATAAATTTGTCAGCGATATCTAGCATTGCATTTAAATAAACTAAAGCGAAAGGGTTAAAGTCGTGTCGAGTCCATTAGGCATTATCCCCTTAGCTATCAAACTGCCCCCCTGTGGGGCGTGGGCGCCACGTTGGGAAACACTGGTCTTAACTAACTTATACAGTAACAAAGGTTTTTCCTTCATAAAATAGTGGATCGAAACTTACTTGAAAAAACCTAGAGAATATTTGTGCTCTTATCCTATGTGCCAATCCTGACTCGTTGTTTAGGAGATCACCCTGAGTGCCTTGTACAAGATCACTGGCTGCTGCGGCACCTCTATATGAGTATACCTGCAAATTGTAAATACTGAGATACAAAATACAAATATGTTTATTACTAAAAGTTTAAAATTTACCATAAGTTTCGGTGGTCCCACACTAGGCAATGGATTAATAAGAGAAAGATCTTAAATGACAGAGACAATGGAACGCCACTTACCACGATCCTTACACAACTCCCTTGCTTCCTTCACATCCACAATTCTCTTCATACAGGCTCTGTGGTTATGGGCACTAGGCAACCTAGATTTCTTGAGGATGTCTCCGATTTGGTCGGAAAACACCGTCCTGGGCCTGCCTTGTTTAACGCATCCATCCACATCAGATTTATAAATTCCTTTCGTCAATCTACTTTCACTCATCCTTTCCATGTGCCCAAACATCAAAGCATTCCTTTGTCAATCCTTGTCATTACATCTTCTTTCAAACCACATCTATCACGCAATGTGCTATTCCTTATTCTATCTGCTATCGTCACTCCACATACACTCCTTAACAACCGCATTTCTACAGTGTTAATTCTACTCTCATGCTTCTTCCACCATACCCAACCTTCACTTCCATACATTAACAAGCACTGCATTATGAATAGACATCCGTGACTTTTGGGACATTATTTGGCTGTTCATTATACTATGGATGGCACCGTTCACTACATATAAAAGTAAAATTTACACTATAAAGTAAAATTTTAAAAATTTAAAGTTCCTAGATTTATAGATAACCATAGAGTTACTGTTAGTTTTAAATTTTGACCTAAAACCAAATAGTTCCTTCAAACTATTTGTTTTTTTTATTGTGACTTGACCCGCCTGATGGCAAGCAAATGACTTCTCCTGACAACAACTGCAAAAACTGAGTCTTCAAGGCTGTCCCAGTCGTTGTCATTATGCCGGCCAAAGGAGCTTTAGTTATTAACCAATCTATAACTCATATGATCAGTTCAGCTGCCTAATTGCAATAAAATACTTGCTGTTATTGACCAATCTATAACTCTTATGATCAGTTCAGCTGCCTAATTGCAATAAAATACTTGCTGTTATTGACCAATCTATAACTCCTATGATCAGTTCAGCTGCCTAATTGCAATAAAATACTTGCTGTTATTGACCAATCTATAACTCCTATGATCAGCTCAGCTGCCTGATTGCAATAATAAATCTTGCAGTTAGTAAACAGTAGCAGCATTCTCCCCGATTCATAGACCACACTCCAGCTTAACATTAGGTGGGGTGCTGCCATATGTCAAGACACAATGTTTATGGCTGGCTTTCATTCAATAATGTTTTGTTTCTCCACTTGATAAATAATTACAAAAGAATAATCTAGGCAGACATAGTGAATGTGATTGCTACATGGAGCAAAGTCCAGCTTGGCGGGGTGCTGTCACATAATAAAAAAATAAAAAAGCTTTATTCTGATTTTATAAGTGTGTTTGTTAAGCAGCTAAATAAAAGTGATTAATTGAATTATTATATAAAATTTGACAAGGCTATTTAGGCTGCAAAATATTTTAATTAATGGTAAATTGTATGACTATAAAAACCTTGAAAAAACATCACTAGTTTATACTCTCTTATTTTTTATTTGTAACAGGGACAACGGATTAATTATTAGCTATGCCACAAGTTTATATATAAGAGATGGATATTTGCTTCGGGTCTGGTTATCAAAGAGTGGTAGGCAGTGGTACCCAGTCTGCCGATCCGGGGTAGTACCACCACTTACAAGTATACAGACCTGTGATTTGGTTACGTTTCGGGATCAGCTTGTAAGTTGCTGGTTCCATCTAGGCCGGCATAGTGGATGTGATTGCTACTCACAGTTATTGAATTGTATTAGCAGTGACATTCATTTATGGACCACACTTTGGCTTAACATCAAGCGGGGTGCTGTCATATGTCGAGTCACAATAAAAAAATAATAATGCTTAAAACATTAAGCTCTCGTTTTTGTGCCTACATAAGGGTCATGTAATTGTCTATTATTTGATTCATCAAGCGATGCGTGAAGAAGCACATTAGGACGACAGTGATGGTGATTGTGGAAGCTGTGAACGCAGTCAGCACTCTTGGACCTTCATCATGCTATGCATCAGACAGGTCGAGGCACAGATATCGACTCACAATAAAAATAACTTAACACAAACCTCTAATGACATCTGATCAGCTGAGAAAGCAATAAAATGTTTTCCATCTGGACTAAATTTTCTTAAAAAACAAGGTGGTTTCTCTACATTAACAATAGTTAAATTAGGAAATACATTCTGATAGAATTCTCTCGCTACGTGAAAATGTGAACCAGGCTTCCGAGCACCATATATCTCTCTATTTCGCAAACGTATGACAATATTTTGGGGCTGAATCTTTCGTGGTTTAATTTTCTCTGTACAAGTAAACTCTGGTGAGTTGAGATATTCTGGCGGCGCATCCTCATAATATTTATTACGCAAAAATGGTGCATATGGATCATTATCTATTTCCATATTTGTTGTTTTTGTTTTAAACAAATAGACCCGTAATCAATCCCGAAACGAACGTAAACAATACTGTAAATTAATGACATATTTCATTACGTTTTAAAATATATTAGACATAGATAACACACTACGCTTCATAGTTACGCTCCATTGTCTCTGCCTGTCCCTGTAGGAAAAGGGCGTGACAATTTAGTTGATTGATCTTACTATTATACTATCATTAATTGCATTGCATAATAATATGTCAAAAAAATAGATATGTCCTCTATCGCCTATACCACGGGGAATGTTCCGAGGAGCTCTTTAACCTTGTTCCTATCTCTTCTTTTCACACCCGTAACACCCGCACTGGTCGGGGGAAGCATTCACATTTTGTCGACAGAATCGGTAGTCGAACTAAAAAGTTTGGTGCATCTTTTCTTTGTAGAACAATCGACAAGTGGAATGCTTTGCCAGCCCATGTGTTCTCTCCCTCCTATAACCTTGGATCCTTCAAGCGATGCGTGAAGAAGCACCTTTGGCCGGCATAGTGACGGCGGGTGAGACAGCCGCGTACTAACTCGGTTGTTTCAGTCGTCGGCACTTTTGGATCTCCTCTTGCTTATCATCAGGCAAGTCGATGTCAAATGTCGTGTCACAATAAATAATAATAAAAAAAAAGATTGATATGAATTTTTAAACGAGTTAAATTACTGTCAGATTAAAGTTGCATTCGGACGAGTTTTGGCGGGCAACTGCAACTGACAGGACGCGCAATTTTGAATTATTTGAAAGCTTGTGTTTTTCATAAATATTAATGTGTAATAATGGTGGAATTGTTATCCATTAATAGTTTTAAAATTGATCAAGTATAAACAAGTAATTTAAAGTTGTGAAACGTGTTTCTTCATGTTCCCTCCAAGACTTCTTCTGAAGTTTTAGTAAAGGCTTTCCGCCGCTTTACTAAAACGATCATCATCAACCTCATTCTCATCATCATCATTTGATGAATCACTCGCGTGGTTCATCTTCATCTTTACTTGACAATGTTTTAACATTGAACCATATATTTTTACTTTGACACTGGCAAGTTAAATACTAAAGCCATAAAGAAGAAGAAAGAAAAAAAAGTTGCATTCGGACCAGAGTTTGGTGGCGGGCAACTGAAGTGACAGGACATGCAATTTTAAATTATTTGAAAAACTCGTGTTTCTTAGATATTACTATGTGTTAATGGTAAAATTATAATCTAATAATCATTTTAAAGTTGATCAAGTATAGACAAGTAATTCTAAGCTGTAAAACGTGTTACTTTGTGTTCCCTTCAAGACTCCTTCCGAAGTTCTAGAAAGGGTTCCGCCGCTTTATTATTCTCATTAACCATCAATATTCTCTTTTCATCTTCTAATAAATAAAATTTTATTTTTTACTTGACAAGTTTTATCATTAAACATTAGTTTTTGACACGGGCTATTTAAATACTAAGCCATAAACAAGAAACAAAAAATATTGCATCCGGACCGAAATAATCGCGGTCATTTTATTTATGTTTTTACACGTTAATAACACGAGTTTTGGCGGGAAACTGCAAGTGACAGGTCATGCGATTTTTAATTATTTGTAAAGCTTATGTTTCTTGAATATTAATGTATAATAATGGTGGAATTGTTATCCAGTAATCATTTTTAAGTTGACTGAGTATAGACAAGTGATTGAAGGCTGTTTAACGTGTCTCTTCGTGTGTTCCCTCCAAGACTCCATCGGTAAAGTTTTGGTAAAGCTTTTCCACCGCTTTCCCAAAACCATCATCTTCACCCTCATTTAATGGATGAAACACTGAAGTGTTTCATCTTCATCCACTGAAGACATTGTAACTGTTTTACGGAAGACTAGGCTGTATGGACAAAGTTTCCTTTTGCCTTCCCAGAATGGGAGAATTGAACTAAAAAAAAAAAAAAAAACGTTAATAACACGTTATTTCTTAATCATGTACTTAATAAATTACACATTTTAATTGAGAAATAATAAAGTTTAATAACACATGCTACAATAAATATAGTATATGTGATTCTTGTGTTTAAAGTTTAAAATGGACCCAACCGTCCGTTACGATAAAATTGATTTCCTCGGAGAAGGACAGGTAAAGTAATATGATTTATTATTAAAAATCATTAAATTTTATTTATAATATAAGAAACCATTGCTTTCCAGTTTGCTACGGTATATAAAGCTAGAGATTTGAAAACTGATAAAATTGTGGCAGTTAAGAAAATTAAATTAGGTACTCGTATTGAAGCACAAGATGGTATTAACAGGACTGCATTGCGAGAAATTAAACTATTACAGGAGCTTTGCCATGAAAACCTTATTGGGTTACTGGGTAAGAAACAAGATTATAATCATTATACACTCAGCCTCTACTTATCCCTTTAGAAGTGGAGGTTGATATATCAGCAGCATAGCATCGATACATGACAGTACCCTGATATTAAGCTGGAGTATGGTCCATGAATGGAAGTGACTGGTACTACAGTTAAATAGCGTCACATCCACAATGCCAGCCTAGTAGAAAGTGACAACTTACAAGCCGGTCTTGAAACACAACAAAGTCACTTCATGATATACTTATAAGTTGTGGTACTACCCAGGATAAGCAAGCTGGCCACCACAGCCAACACTTTTTAGATTACAAGGCTGCTAGATTGTGGTCTAGTGGTAGTGAAATGGTCTTACAAACCTAGAGCTCCAGGTTTCGGATCCACTTGGTGGTACCAATGTATCTTTCATAATTATGTGTATTTGTGATTCAGTTCTACCAATTTACTCATAAAACTGAGTCAATCAATCATTCAAATAGTCACACCTCTTTCCCACGGGGATAGGCAGAGAGCCAGGATCCTGGCACAACTACCTCGCTTCCTTCACATCCACAATTCTCCTACATACAAGCCTTACGGTTATGGGCACTAGGCAAAACTGAGTGGATATGTCTTATAAGATGCAGACTGTCAATAGCAAAATAATTTAAAGCAACTATGGTGTAGTGCAATGGTTGTGCAAACCACTCGCCGGTACCAATGTATCTTTGATATATGTACTTTGGTTGTCCTGTTTCTATGATACAAGTTCTTTAGTAGCTTAGCACAGAAATGTAAAAAATAATTAATATGGAAAGAGGAAACAAGGTGGTGCTTTTTCTATAATAATGTCCCTAAATAGCAGCTAGCTGTTACTGTGATATTTAAGATGGCTGGTCGCACAGTGGAATGACAGAATATTTTTCCCACCAGTGCAGGGATTTCCATACTGTTTTAGTTTTCAGTGCACTTAAAGGTGTATTGTCTCGGCGACCTAACTGGCAGAAATAGTTAATTCCCCTAGGATAAGAACAAATATTTAATTTCCGGAGAATAATAAAGAGTCAGGCGGGTACAGTCATATGTCATCACAATAAAAAAATCTTGTAGTGATGGTTCTACCTCCAATTGGCAGACAGTTATTGAATTGTAGTAGCAGTGGTATTCATTCATGGACCACACTTCAGCTTAACAAGCAGGGTGCTGTCATATGTCGAGTCGCAATTTAAAAAAAAAGAGAAAATACCACCAACTGTCTGCAGAACACTCCTAAATGAATTTTGCTTGTACTTTTCAGATGTATTTGGGCAGAAATCGAATGTGTCATTAGTTTTTGATTTCATGGACACAGATCTTGAAATAATAGTGAAGGATTCTAACATTGTGTTAACACCAGCTAATGTTAAGGCTTACACTTTAATGACACTTAAAGGTGAGACCTTTTTTATTATTGTGACATGATATAAGGTGACCGTGGTCTAGGCAGTGCATTGGTTACGCAATCCGAGAGCTACGGGTTTTTTTAGTATAGAAATAAATAAAATAAATAAATATATATTTAGCTAAGTTGGAGTCGGATCTATCAGTGGACGTGACTTCTGCCACAGACAAATATCTGCAAGCAATGGTCATTTCTACTAAGCTGGACTGGCTGAATTCCAGCAAAACTTGGTGCGTCTTTTCTTTGTAGGATAATCGACAAGTGCTAGCCCATGTGTTCTCACCATTCTATAACTTTGGATCCTTCAAGCGATACGTGAAGAAATACCTTTGGTTGGCATAGTGACGACGACTGAGGCGGCCGTGGACTGACCTGGTTTTTGCAGTCGTTGTCGCTCTTACACCTCGTCTTGCTAATAATGAGGCGGGTTGTGTCACAAAAAAAAATTTTTTACTGATATCAAATCTATCTCACTAAGTTTGACTATCAGTATTCAGTCTGCCATTCTCGAACCTTGGTAAATCAGGCAAGTAAAGGTCACATGTCAACTACTCGTAACAATGAATTATTATTTTTTAGGTTTAGAATATTTACACCAGAATTGGATATTACACAGAGATTTGAAGCCAAATAATTTGCTAGTGAACAGAGAGGGCATATTGAAGATTGGTGATTTTGGTTTGGCAAAAGCATTTGGATCACCTACAAGAATTAATACACATCATGTTGTTACTAGGTGGTATAGGTAGGTTCAATAAAGGACATCATTTATTTTGGGCTATTTTATACATGCTTTTATTTGCTTGACTTGTATGTATGTAACATACAACTCCCTCGCTTCCCTCATATCCACAATTCTCTTCATACAAGCTCTATGGTTATGGGCACTAGGCAACCCAGCTTTCCTGGAGATGTCTCCGATTTGTTTGGCAAACACCCTTTTGGGTCTGCCTCTAACGCATCTATCCGCTTTGGGTTTATAAATTCCTTTTGTCAATCTACTTTCAGATCGCCGGAATTACTATTTGGAGCTAACCAATATAGCACTGGAGTGGATATTTGGGCTATTGGTTGCATTTTAGCTGAGTTATTGCTAAGAGTGCCATTTCTACCTGGCGATTCAGATTTGGATCAATTGTCCAGAATATTTCAAGTGTTTGGCACACCAACTGAAGAAGATTGGCCTGTGAGTGTGTCTATTGAGGTTTTTTTAATGTAGCTTGGAATTTTTATTTTTATTGTGACCACATATAACAGCACCCCGCTTAATGTTAAGCCGGAGTGTGGTCCATGAATGGATGTCACTGCTACTACAATTCAATAACTGTGAGTAGCAATCACATCCACTATGCCGGCTCCAACAACTTGCAAGCTGTCCCAAAACGTGACCAAATTACGGTCTGTATACTTGTTCCTGTCTGTATATGACGAAAATTTGCTTGTTGTTAAGCTGGAGTGTGATCCATAAATGGAGGCGAGTGCTCCTTACAGTTATATAACTGTAAGGAGCACTCGCCGGCCTACTAGTCTACTATGCCAGCATAGTTTAAACTGGCAACTTACAAGCTGATCCCAAAACGCGACTAACTCACTTCACAGTCTGTATACTCGTAAGTGGTAGTATTTAGTCTGATTGTCAGACCCAGAGCAAATCCGCCGCTTTTTTATTTACAAATATTTTTGACAGTTTTCTTTTAATAATTTTTTTAAAATTGTTATCAGGAAAATTTAAGATATTTTCAGAAATCTAATTATAAAATTCAATAGAAGAACCCATTTTTTCTTTACTGATGTCAATCTATATTTAGGCATCTAAATCTTTAATCGCTGATTGGTCAGGAAGATGTCAAATATCAGTTATCATTTTATTAGAAGAATCGGTAGAATGCAGTAAAAGTTGGTGCAAAGGGAATACCAGCAAAAACCTAGCAACATCTTTTATAGAAGCTTTAAAACCTACAATTCGGTCACAAGTCCGGAACGCTGCCTTCATTCTTCCGCTTGCCACGCAATGGACCCGGCATCTGCACGGAGAATGCATGGACGCTAAGAAATCTATACATGGTTAATATTTGTTGCAGGGCATGACAACTCTTTCTGGTTACATGCAATACAAGCCGCTACCTGCACAATCACTGCGTCACATATTTAGTGCAGCATCAGATGATCTGATATTCCTATTGGAGAGTTTACTATACCTATATCCACCAAAGCGGTGCAATTGTACACAGGCATTGAAAATGCCTTATTTTAGGTAAGTGTTATCAATCAAATTTTCACGCCTTGTCCCCACATCGATAAGCACAGAAAATGGAGCGCCACTTGCCACAATCCTAACACAACTCCCTCGCTTCCCTCACATCCACAATTCTCTTCATACAAGCTGTAAGGTTATGAACACTAGGCAACCAGGTTTTCCGTGGTGTTATGCAGTTCTTCCAACTAAAAAAAGATATTTGCTTCGGGTCTCGTCTAAAAGCGTCTAGGCTGCCGATCTGGGGTTGTACCACACAAGTATACAGACTGTGAAGTGACTTAGTTGCGTTTCACAGCTTGTAAGTTGTCGGTTCCCACTTGGCCGGCATAGTGGATGTGACTGATACTTAGTTAATAAACTGTGGTAGCAGTGACCCGCATTCACAGACCGCACTTCAGCTCAACATCAGGCTGGGTGCTGAATTAGCCCTTTTTTTTTGACACGACACGGCTACCCCATTTGCAGTCACTATGCCGGCCACTGCTGAGGTCACCTCACATATTGCCAGGTTAACACCTCTCACAATATTTCTTTACAGCAATAAACCAGCGCCATCTATAGGCTCCAAATTACCGATGCCATCAAATTTAGTGAAAGCAAAGGAACCAGAGAGGCCGACTTTAAAAAGAAAACTGCTTGAGGGTATCGATGGAGGGTCACTAGCTAAAAAATTGCAATTCTGATAAGAACTATGTGGAGTAGATCTCCCGGCAGATAAAGACAGCGCTGGCATTAAGGCTGTGCAGTACCTTGTTTTGTTACCTACATACTTTTCATTTTACGAATGATATAAAATTATAAATACTATTAATTATAGTGGAAGTGATTGCTACTTGCGTTTTTTTTATTTTTATTGTGACGACATCTGACCTCGACCCGCTTGATGATAAGCAAGAGGAGGTCCAAAAGTGACAACTGAAAAAACCGCTGTTATTCATGGCTGCTTCAGTCGCCGTCACTACCGGCCAAAGGTGCTTCTTCACGCATCGCTTGAAGGATCCAAGGTCATAGGATGCAGAGAACACATGGGCTGGCAAAGCATTCCACTTGTCGATTGTTCTACAAAGAAAAGACGCACCGAACTTTTTAGTTCGGCTGCCGATTCGATCAATAGAACGCGGATGCTTTCCCCTACCTGTGCGGGCATTACGGGTGTGAAAGGACGAAGTAGGAACAAGGTTAAAGAGCTCATCAGAACATTCTTAAACTGTAGTAGCAGTCGCTTCCATTCAGGGACCGCACTCCGGCCTAACATCAGGCGGGGCGTCGTCATATGTCGAGCCACAATAAAAAAATACCACATTATTGTTTTTTATTCTAACAGTATTTATGGCTAGATTGTATTTTTTTTTTATTTGTATAAAAATCTGTAATATTGTATGTTAAATAAGTTATGTATATATTATGCTGGAACTACATACATAAATTGACGAATTAAAAATACTAAACAATTTAAAACGGCTTTATTATTTTGCGTGTGTGTGGTGATTGAGAAATATTGTACACCCGACAATTCATGCTTTGTTGCATTTTTTACGAGTGGTAGGCGGTGGTGCCCAGTCTGCCCATGGGGGGTAGAGTACACAGACTGCGAAGGGACTGTCGCGTTTCGAAATCAGCTTGTAAGTTCCGGTTCCAAATAGGCCGGCATAGTGGAGGTGACTGCTACCTGTAGGTCTTTAGGCGTAGTAGCAATCGCTGCCATGTCAATACACAATAATAATAATAAAAAACACTTATCGCAGTGTTATAAGCTGGCTGTTGGTAGTTTCCTTCCTCGCCACCCACACAACCTAAACCAGTGTTTCACAGGGGGGCAATTTAAAAATGGACTCGATACAACTTTAAACCTTTCGCTTTGGGTTATTTAACCCTTTCAACACGACGCTCAACAACGCAGATTATACCCGCGTACGGCCCGCTATTATCGCTGGCACGCGTATTGGCGTGCGCCGATCGTAGGTAAAGATTTTATTTACGCCATAGATGGTAAACATTTTGTCAATTTACCATCTATGGTAAATTATATTTAAATAATTTTGGTTATAAATTTAAATTGTTTAATTTAATAATATTTTAGTTTTTTTTAAACAATTTGTGTAATTTAATACGTCATTCCGCGGACCTCTCGCGTCGCGTCGGTCCTCAATTTGATAACAGCCCAGCTAAAAGCTGATAGTAAGTAAACGTTTTAGTTAAAGCACAATAGTTCTATCTCTTGTTGATTTACTCATCTCCTACCTTCGAGCTTTATCATCAGAGTAGCTCAGTGGTACCAGTTAAAACACACATATATTCATATACATGGGTGTGTCAAACGTGAGGTCACAGATATGTTAAAAAGTAAATACCGAACTGATGACCTTCAAAACCCTCATCAATTTTAGCTATGAACCGTCTCGATCACGTCAGCTTTTAAACTAACGAAACCGCAATGTAATCGGTCCATTCGTTTAGGAGCTATGATGCCACAGACAGACACACAGATACACATACGCGCTAAACTTCGCCGTATTCGGGTAAAAAGAAGCGGTGCTTTATTTGTTGTCTTTTTTCATTTTTATAACCAAGCAGTAATAAAAAAAGTAATTGTTTTCACCAAACAACCATGTTTATCTAAAGAAAGCGTTTCTATAATTTCATTAGTAAATTTATCGAGAAATGGCGCAAGTAACAAAAAGAACTCATATTCAAAAGAGTTGCCTTTGTTACACTATCAGAGTCACCGACAAAAAAAACCTGTAGCAATAAATTATTTAACAAAACAACTTTTAACATTATTTATAATATATTATGTTATTATAAAAATAACAATGAAATTCTTAGAGGAATTATAATTAGTTATTTAAGGTATCAGCCTGAATTAATAAATTTTACAACATTAAAAGTTGTTGGAGTTGTGTAAGGATCGTGGTAAGTGGCGCTCCATTGTCTCTGCCTATCCCTGTGGGAAAAAGGCGTGACAATTTGATTTTTTGATTTTTTTTACAACATTAAATTACTTGTTTTAATTATGTGACCAAGCTATTCATGTCCGTTTGATAATAACTATTTGACCACGAAAATAGCAAAAACTTAAATTTATCTTTTCTTAATGCTTAGCGAGTCCTTTGATTTCAAACTGTAATGCCGCTAACTCGCCTATGGACTCGCCATTGTGAAATGTTTGCGGTACCCGAGGTAACTTCATGCACTACCACAGAAATCCCCCAAAGTATATAATACCGTGACGGTATACTAATATACATTAAATTGCATAAATACAAAGTCATTATTATTCAATAATAACGACTTTGTATAAGATCCCTGGCAAAAAAAGATATCATCTCCAAACAAATTCGGACATGTTATGATTTATCCGCCATTATATTTATCTATCAATAAATGCGACCGATATTTATGAGGAACATAAATATGTTTTATTTTAATTATATTATTTCATTATCATGTTCAGACAAAATGTTGTCAATTTCTGATTTACCTTTGCCGTATGTGGATAAAAAAGATCATATTTTTAAATATCGTGATTTACAAAACGAAGGCTAGTATATTATTAAGAACATTGTATATAGGCTTGTATAGAAAGGACATTATCAACAAAACTTGTTTCGCGAAGATATCATCATTTTAGTTCGCACGCCAATTGGCGTGCGCCGTACGGTAAATAGGAAAAAATTTACGCCAATTGGCGTGCGCCGTACGGAAAGGGTTAAATGCAATGCTAGATATCTTTTGATAGATGTTTCGATAACAATTTCATAGTTGTTTCTTCTAAAACTTATAATTTTTTTATACTTCTTAAGAGAACAAATATTTTTTTAAAGGCTAAAAATTATATATGGGGGGGGGGGGGAGGGGCATATAAAATGTTAAAGTGGGGCATGGCCTAAAACTAATAACAATTTTGCTGTTATTTGGAAAACAAGATGGATTTTGTATCGTCTGTTAATCACTGCTCTGCTGCAAAGACACGCAGTTCTGCTTTTAACTGTCATAATTACAGTTTAATTATTTTGCACACCTAAACTATGCAAAATAAAGGATATATTCAAATTACATTGTAATCATCGTACATCAAACTATTTTAAAATGTATATGCAACTGTTAATACAATTAAGCCCAACTCCCCATACAAAATGAATGATGTCGAAAACTTCATAAACGGTTAAAACGGCCATTACAGTATAGTATAGTAATCCACTCAGTAAAGTGAGGTTTGTAATATAATAATAAAACAAGAATATTTTGGATTTAATATTATTTTACTCGTAAATCAATAATAAAATTTGCAGTCTTGTAGCTTAGGTATAGCAATTACATTATAATTATTGAACAACTGATATCACAAACAGAATGTACGTACAAGCAGCAATTAAAGTGAGGGCTATTTCTCTAAATAACAATGACAAATCACACAATGTAGCGTTTACTAGAATTGTCCGTTAACTGCAATACAGTTTTTCTTCTATAGAAGGCATTGACATTATTACCCACAAAACCAAGTGTTCGACATTTGTTCAGCGTTCGTTTTAACAGTGCAGGCAGCTCAAAAAAGCTTTTAACCCTTTGATGAAAGGGTTAAAAGCTCACATTACGTACCATTCATACCACTAAATGACCGCTCAATAAAAGTAAAATTAGTTCGAAAATTTACTAATGCTAGTTACAAAATAAAACAAAACATGTTATTTTTTTAAATCATTAACTAAGTTTTTTTCGTATGGTATCACTGAATGACAGCTGACAAATTTTGATACTAACATCCCTTTGTATAATGAAGTTTAAATGCTTTGGGGTTGTAGATGAAAGGACAACAGAAAGGAGTTAACAATATTAATTTATTGGTTAGTATGATTGGGTTTAAATATTTTTTAACTATATATCAGTTTTAAGATAATTTATATCAAATATTACTAAAATATTTTTATTTGTTAGACATTATTGTCACTGCAATTTTATATTCGGCGTTGGCAGCAATCTGCAAATGTAGAAAATTATTAATTATTTTAAAAATACATAAATGTCTACATAAATACATAAAAACAGTTTACCAATTGCGTATAACATGGCTGTTTATATCAATCAACACATTGATTCTAAAAATAAACCAGATCAATTATTTTAAATCAGGGACATCCTCAAAAAAGCTAGTGCCCATAACCATAGAGCTAGTATGAAAAGAATTGTGAATGGGAAGGAAGCGAGGAAGTTGTGTCAGGATGGTGGCGCTCCATTGTCTCTGTGGGAAGAAGGCGTGACAATTTGATTGATTGAATTATTTTAAAAAGGCCCGCACTGTGTATGTAACTGCTTGCAATTATCTAACTATAGTAGCAGGCGCCTCCATTCATAGCCCGTATTGCAGCCTAACATCAGGTGAGGTGATGTTATATGTCACGAAAAAAATTTAAACACATACGTATTTCTCTTCCACAAGCAGTACACGAGTCGTGCTAATTGAGTTTTTGTTGATCTCTGATGATGGGGTACGAGGGACCAGTCACTTGCTTTTGGCCGCTCCAGGATGGCAGCTTCAGCGCATTCAACGCGCAAATCTGGCGTATAAAATAAAACTATTAACAGAAATATATCGACACGGAAAAAGTTCACGATATAACGTCGAAAATAATTCGGGTCATTATCAAAATATTACCTATTTAAATACCCAAGCATATTACCTACCTAAGAAACACCTTTGGCCGGCATAGCGACGGCGACTTAGGCAGCTGTGAACAAACTCGGTTTTCTCAGTCGTCGTCACTCTTAGACCTCCTCTTGCTTATCATCAGGCGGGTCGAGGTAAGATGTCGTGTCACAATAAAAAAAATGCATTCAATTTTCTGTATTGTAGTCATCAATGTCTCTGCCTATCCCTCTGGAATTTGATTGATCACTGGTCTGGCCCAACCCAAAATTTTCAACACAAAAAACAGTGGTATCCAGTCTGCCGATCCTGAGTAGTACCACCATTTACAAGTATACAGACCGAGAAGTTATTTAGCCGGTTCCAACTAGGCCGGCATAGTGGATGTGACAGCTACTTACAATTATTGAATTGTCATAGCAATGACATCCATTCATAGACCACTACAGCTATGAATATGTCGAGTCACAATAAAAAAAAACAGTCTTACCATTAAGTGTATGATCACCTCGTCCATGGTATTTACATATTTCACGTTTCCTATTCTTCTTGATGGCTCTCTGCACACAAAATTTCACATAATATCTCTTCACGACAATCTTCAATTTACTTAACTTTTTTATTACCACTTGGTAACGCTTTTTGCTGGCAACACACAATATTTTATTATTATGTGTTTTTTTATTGTCAACTCAACTTGCCTTGCCTAATGGTAAGCAAGGAGTGCCAATGACTGAAAAAAAACTGTCAGTGCACGGTTGCCTCAGTCTTTTTTATTTGTCTCTGTATCAGTACGAACTAAATATAATTAAAGGACACCATTTATTTTGTATGGGGCTTAATTGTATTAACAGTTTAGTATGCATTTGAAAATAGTTTAATGTACGAAGATTACAATGTTATTGGAATTTATCCTTTATTTTGCATAGTTAAGGTGTGCGAAATGATCAAACTATAATTATGACAGTTCAAAGCAGAACAAATATGGCGTTAATTGAAAGATAATACAAAATCCATATCTTATTTTCCAAATAACTCAATCCGACAGCAATTAAAAGAAAAAATGTTATTAGTTTCATTAATATAAGTATCGAAACTCCCATTTATATATTTTTCCATCATTGGACATTACAAAAGTAGTACATTAAAGCCCAAAATGAATGATGTCCTTTATTGTTACATTTCTATATCAAAGCCACTAAACGTGCTTGTATAATAGAAACAGGACGACATATATCAAAGATACATTGGTACCAGCAAATGGTTATATACCAGGGACTCTGTTTGCGTGACCTTTTCACTACCACTACACCACGGACAAAACTACTTCAAACGTCTAATTTTTACTTCCGTAATTTTAAGTCAGGGCAAGTATCCATATTGAGTGGATCGAATCGGCTAAAAGATTCGGCGAGTCTTTTCTTGAAAAGATGGGGTGCTTTTTCAACCTATGTTTTCTTCCCATCATTGTCACTAATTTCACACTTTAATTCCCATAAGGACAGGCAGAGACAACGGAGAACCGCTTTACAGGATCCTAACACAACTCCCTTGCTTCCTTCACATCCACAATTCTTCAAGAAAAGCGTGCAAAGGCTTGCTAGCATACTGAGAATGACTGAAGCAACTTTCCTTATTATGACTCGACATCTGACCTCGACTTGCCTGATGATAAAAAAGAAGAGGTCCAAGAGTGCCGACGACTGAAAAAAACCGGTTCAGTTCACGGTTGCTCCCGTCGCCGTCACTATCCCGGCCAACTGTAAAGTGAATCTTTTTTTTTCAGCCGTCTTTCAGTTTTTAAGTGATAATGTTGACCATAAAGATTAATTAACCTGTTATGCTATTTTTGTTAAGATGTCATACCTTTTGTGGGTTGTTGTTAACAATGACTTTTCCGTAAATACCGTATTTGCGTTCATCTTCAGGTTTCAGAGTTCCCATTTTTTTCATAGCCAAGTATATCTGGAAAACAATACGTTAAATACATTAATCCCCCCTATAACGCATTTTCATATTACGCGATTTCTATTACCCGTATAACACGGGCATTCCCTCATATAACACGGGCATTCCCTCATATAACACGGGCATTCCCTCATATAACACGGGCATTCCCTCATATAACACGGACATTCCCTCATATAACACGGGCATTCCCTCATATAACGCGGGGATTTCCCACATACGATGTCGGTGGAACATTATTACAGACAGTGAATTAACAAGCGATAAAACTCTTTATTTATTTGAAATGTTTTAGTTCATATGCATAAGTTCTTTTTATTTGATATGTTCTTTCTTAGTTTAATTTAATTTTAATAAAACGTACATACAAGAGGCAAGAGGCGCTGCGGAGAAAAGGCGTGACAATTTGATTGATTGATTTTAATTTGAAGTATTATAATTGAACATAGATCAGTTCTATTTTTTTTTTATTATCACATCAGAACATACCTGGATAGTCATATGCAAAGCCTTATGGAAACGATAAGACGACTGTAGGATGTATGCCCATAATAAACAATTTTGTATGTGTGTGTGTGTATGAGTGTAACTTTCTCCTATTCAAATTGTATATTTAAATATAAATTGTACATACTTCTTCGAGCATTCCATAGCTTCGTATAAGGAAGTCTCGTTGTGCTAACAAATTGATTCGTTCCCTTTCTTCCTTTTCGACAATAGGATCTGGTTCGAACGAGCTCAAAACATACGTTGGTTTGAAGTCCTGTTTTTCCTGTAAAAGAAATATCACATATTCTCCCGCACTCACAGAAGTGTTTAGTGGCTTTGTTGTAAATTATGTTTAATAAGATTATATTTTTAAATAAATAGCCACTAATCACCTCTAGTAAATGCGGCTATAGAGAAGAGAACAATATCATTATTCTCTTAATTCGTACCACTTAAAATACTCGTATATTAGTAGTAAATACTGTACGGTTCCCGGCGGTAAGTATTGCACATCGGGCTTTAAAAGAGATAATCAGCTACTTCCGGCTTTGTAGAGCGTCGTCTCTCTCGCACGTAGCACTAATAGTAAAAAGCCAGCGTCAAAACGTCACATAGGTATAAATACCGGCAGATAAAAAACGCTGGTATTTAAGCTGCATAGTAACCTACTTAATTTTGGTTTTTAGTCAAATCAAATTAGCTTTTTGGACAAAGAAATTTCTATTGAAGCGAAAAAATTTTTAAATGTAGATTCAACTATCAGCAATTGATGGCAACTAAAATTATAGCAGGCAAGCTGTCAAAAAAGATGTTAAAAGTAGTAATAACCCCTGTTATTTGCATCTGAAGCGAAAACTAAAGCTTTTATAAAAAAATAATTGAAGTGAGACATACGTGCATAAAGCACATAAAAAGAATGAGCCCTGGTAGAGCAAAATCAGACCAGTAAATCGATCGCAATTCGCAAAAATACACGATTTTTTTGCAAAATTTTGAAATCTTGTCAATGTGGCGGTCCTGTAGTTACAGTTTTTTTTTTAAATTAATAAGTTTCGTTTTTTTCAACTGATTTGGACGGTGTAAAGCACTCGAAAAATGTAATTATTTTGACGCGAGTCTGTTAAGGAAGACTTTAACTACAACTTTCCAAATTTTCAGATCATTTGACTAATGTAAAGATGTTTAAATAATCAAATAAAAAATATACTTTTTAGTCAGATCGCATTAGCTTTTTGAACAAAGAAATTCCTATTGGAGCGAAATACATTGTTAAATGTAGATTCAACTGTCAGGAATTGATTGCAAGTAAAATTATAGCATGATGTCTCTCTGATTTGGTCGGCAAACACCCTCCTGGGTCTGACTCGTTTAACGCATCCATTCACATAAGATTTATTAGCTAATTAAAATTATATTTACCATATCATCAGAGGGGGAGTCAGATGGTTTAAGTACCATACTGAGGTCCCCTTTATCCTTTTCTCTATTTTTATCTTTTTCTACTTTTAATTTTGTTCTGGACGGCTTTTGAGTTTCTAGTTGTTTTTCTACTTGCACAGACGGATCGGACGTTTTCTTATCAATATCCTTCAGTTGCTTGGGTTGGAACGGTTTTTTAAGCGCTTCAGATTTCGCTTTCGTTTGCTGCGAAAACAATATAAAACGGTAAAACCACAAGTTATGTTTTCGTCATCACTATGTCTAATTCAAAGTAATAGTCTGATCCTTTGATCAGCATGCAAATACTACCTTCTCCCAGCAATTATATAGCATCTAGAGACTACCCCAGATCGTTAGTTACCACTCTTAGACAATCAAACCCGGAATAAATATCCACCTCAATTTTTATTATCAAATATTCGTATTAATAAATTGAATTAATAAATATATCCAATAATAACTATGAAACTAATCTATGCTTTGACCGGGTATTAAACCCGGGACTTTACACGTAACGGACTGGCGTGCTATCTGTTACCTGAAATTCCTCCCTCTGTATTCTAGTACAATCACCCCTAGCCCTCGACGCAGCCGTCGCAGTGTACAATGACCCAGAAGGCTGTTGAAATAAAGGTGCATACTCCCCAACAGACACTGGGTATACTCGTCTGCAATCACATTTTAAAAATATATATACGTATATATACCCACATAGAAAGGATGAGTGAAAGTAGATTGACGAAAGCAATTTATAAATCTGATGTGGATGGATGCGTTGAACGAGGCAAGCCCAGGAGGGTGTTTTTTGATCAAATCGAAGACATCCTCAAGAAAGCTGGGTTGCCTAGTGCCCATAACCGTAGAGCTTGTATGAGGAGAATTGTGGATATGAATGAAGCGAGGGAGTTGTGTCAGGATCGTGGCAAGTGGCGCTCCGTTATCTCTGCCTATCCCCATGGGAAAGAGGCGCGACAATTTGATTGATTTGATATACGTATTGACACTAATCACATAAGGCAGGGTTTCCCAAACTATGGGTCGCGAGCGAATATTAAGTGGGTCCTGCCTGTAGAACCAGGGCCGTCTTTACCCGGGGGTTCAAGGGGTGCGGTGCACCCGGGCGCAGAGTCCTAAGGGGCGCATGCCGACCGCCATAAACTTCGATAGGTACCTACTACACTGAGACCACGCGAAAGTCAAGGCTCCGCGCCTTGACTTTCGCACCCCGGCGCTGAATATGCTTAAGACGGCCCTGTGTAGAACGATACACTAACCGACTGGGCCACCTTTTGTTTGCTGGTATCTATCCATTCCTGTTTTTTTTTTATTGTGACTCGACATATGATAGTACCCTGTTTGATGTTAGGCTGGAGTGTGGTCCATGAATGGATATCACTGCCACTACAATTTAACAACTGTAAATAGCAATTACATCCACTATGCCGGCCTAGTTGGAACCGGCAACTTACAAGCTGGTCTCGAAACGCGACTAAATCACTTCACGGTCTGTATACTTGTGAGTGGTGGTACTACTCTTTGATAACCAGACTCGAAGCAAATAGCCACTTTTTTTAATAACAAATATTTGCTATATTTTATTATAATTATTAAATATTACAATAAAAGCTATTAAACAAATATTTTCTCCGACCGGGAATCGAAACTTTACGCGCAACAAACTAATCGCTGACCGTTCGTCCACGCCTTTGTTTAATGGCGGGTCAAGGTCAGATGTCGTATCACAATAAGAAAAAGTCCTCCCTTTGACTACCTCATACCTATGTAAGGCCGGATTTTATAATATGGTGAACATTAAAACTAAATACCAAAATAAATTGGGTACTTGTCAAACTCACTGCAATTAAAAGTAACTCGAGTTGAAACTAATGGCGAAACAAAGAAAACAATTTTATTCTTTTCACTGAAAAAACCTAATTTGCTGTAGGGTAGTTATTTATTAGCATATTTATCTATCCGGGACAGATGGATACTTTTTTTTTCCATGACTCACGACATTTGGCGATCTCTCGCCACGAACTATTGTAGGAGTCCATCTCATCTCGCCTCCGTTTGGGCCTGCCGCGATGTCTTCTTCAATGTAGAACTTAGACTTGGCCCATAATGCATCAGACATGCGAACGCTACATCGGAAATATGTGTTTTGGAGCGCAGTACGGTGTTACAAATTTTATCTGAATAAATTTTACGCCCAGAATACTGCGCTTCATGGCTCTTTGACAAACCCCGAGCCCGGACCTCTGGACAGTTATTTAATTAGGTAATAAAAATTGTATTAAAAGTTTATTTATTTATATTGGTAACAGTTTAATTTCCTAGAGGTGAATCCCGTTTGTAACCTATTTGTAAACCTGTATTAGATGGGTCGTAGCCCAGACAACGTTGAGAACCACTGGCATAATGTCAATCAAGACCTCGACTTAGTGTGACGGAACCTCAAATGCCTGACTACTGAAAAACTCAAATCAGTTGACGTTTGCCTCGGTCGCCTTCACTATACCGGCTAAAAGTTTTACAATCGATAAAACTATTATTTGACCTATAATTTCCCAAATGGGTTTCCTTTCTTGAATAACTATTATTGTACCTATAATTTCTCAAATTCGTTTATTTCCTTGAATAAAACCGTTATTTTACCTATAATTTCCCAAATGCATTTCTTTCCTTGAATAAAACTATTATTGTACCTACAGTTTCTCAAATTCGTTTCTTTCCTTGAATAAAACTATAATATTACCTATAATTTCCCAAATGCGTTTCTTCCCATTGTATTTGTGTTTGCCATGGACTCCTTTCAGCCTCCTTGTCATCGGAAGGTGTGTAATCAGTAAATCTTGGAAAATAAGGTAAAGTATTAGAAAGATTCTTTTTTACAGAGGTACAGAATTCCAGACATAGGTGTAATTCTTTGGTTATATATTATACACTATACACCATCCTTATGCCCTCCAGGTTACTTGAATTAAATACACAGTGGGTTTTACCATATATTAAAGAACATAAAGAAATTAACAATTTTCATGACTTACTAAAACATTACGACATATTAGACATGTTAGATGACAACCTTCAAATTTACTTCTTATAAAAGATTGTACATTCTCACACTCCTCCTCAATCTTTGAAGACCACAACACCTACTCATACTCTTGACACTCTAGTCCCGTGACACACCCATGTTCGATACACAGAACTCAAACTTACCTCTCTGTAAAGCTTTTGTCAAACTATCAGCTATCATCAGATTTGTTTCAAGATACTTTAAAACAACTACACCTGACTGAACTGCATCTCTCACAAAGTGTAACCTAACATCAATGTGTTTTGTATGGTTGTGTTGTACAGGATTATTTGCGATAGCCATTGACGACTGACTATCACAATGTAACAACATACCTGCTTTCTTATTTGTGACCTCCTTAATAAATCTTCTGAGAAATATCACCTCCTTAGTAGCTTCAGACAAACTTACGTACTCTGCTTCTGCACTCGACAAAGCTACTGTTTTCTGCTTCTTGCACTGCCAAGAAATTGCACTACCTGCCAACTTGAATACAAACCCAGAATATGACCTTCTGTCACAAATGTCTCCAGCATGATCTGCATCTACAAAACCTTCTACATTTAAGCCCGTTTTGCTGTAAATTAATCCATAGTCCTTAGTTCCTTTTAAATATCTGAGTACCCGTTTAGCCGCCTGCCAATGCTCTTCAGTATAACAATTGTTAAATTGACTCAAAAAACTTACTGCATACGCAATATCCGGCCTTGTACACACATTTAAGTACATTAGACTTCCGATCAACTCTTGGTATGGAATCTTCCCTGATGGTGTAAAGTTTTCATCAGTTGGCTTACTTAACCTCTGACCTGCTACAATTGGTGTAGTCACAGCCTTACATTCAGTCATATCAAACTTTTTCAATAGTTTATCGATATACTCCGACTGATCCATCTTGATCTTTCCATTTACTTGTCTCAATCTAATGCCCAAAATCAATTCAGCCCTTTTTAAGTCTTTCATCTCAAATTTTGACATTAGATCTTTCTTCACATTATTCATTTCCTTTTCATTATTCCAGAATAACAGAATATCATCAACATAAACAGTTATAATTATTATATCATTCCCTTTTGTTCTGAAATAAACACAAGGTTCGTTCTCTGACCTTATAAACTTTAACTCTAGTAACACGTCATTTAACTTTTCGTTCCACATTCTTGGAGCTTGCTTAAGTCCATAAAGTGATTTCTTTAACAAACATACATAATCTTCTTTACCTTTCTGTTCAAATCCTTCTGGTTGATTCATGTATACCTCTTGCTTCAAATCTCCATTCAAAAATGCTGTCGTGACATCCATGTGATCTATATTGAGTCCAGCTTCTGCTGCGAACGCTAAAAGAAATCTCAGTGTACTATGTCTTACTACAGGAGAATAAGTCTGATCGTAATCTACACCTTTTCTCTGTGTAAATCCTCTCGCTACTAATCTAGCCTTGAATCTAGTCTTATTTCCCGCCTCTTTTTTGATTTTAAATACCCATTTAGAATCAACACAATGTTTACCCTCTGGTAATTTCACTAACGACCAGGTATTATTCTTTTTCAACGCATTCAGTTCATTCTCTATAGCTTCTTTCCATTCTTTATTCTTGGAACTTGTCATCGCTTCTTGAACATTCTGCGGTTCAGACTCATCTTCTAAAGCTTGATATAGAATATAGCCAGAATAATCTTTTGGCTTACGGTTTCTTAATGGATATCTTCTAGCTGGAACCTCTATTTCATCAGCAGAAAAATATTCTTCTTCAGGAACTACTCCTCCTTGAATAGTATCCTCTTCTATCTGATTATCTTCCTCAAAAGAACTATCCATATCTTCTCCCGTATTTACATTTTCATTTATATGTACAACTGCTTCTTTATGTACATTATCACTTGGAACTACATTTCTCACTTTATCTGTTAACAAAATCTCATTATCATCAATTGCATCACTTACATTAGGCTTTCTATTTACAGATTTATACATCTGATTCTCAAAGAATACTACGTCTCTAGCTTTGAACACCGAGCCTGTTGACGGTTCAAGTAGTCGATACGCCTTAGAATCATCACAATATCCTACATGTACTAACTCTTTAGACTTAGGATCCCACTTTGTCCGCTTTTGGTCTGGAATATGCATGAATGCTCTACATCCGAATATCCGTAAAAAACTTAAATCTATTTTACTACCTGACCAAGCCTCCTCGGGAGTGACATTCTTCACAGCTAATGTTGGTGACCTATTCTTCAAATAAACCGCTGTATTGACTGCTTCAGCCCAATACCGTTTATCTAAGCCTGAATCTTCCAACATACTTCTAGCTTTCTCGTTAATTGTTCTATTAGCTCGCTCTGCGACGCCATTCTGTTCTGGAGTGTACTCTACTGCTAATTGATGTTGAATTCCATTTTCCCTCATAAATGTTTTCATTCTGTTGTTAACAAATTCTGTGCCGTTGTCTGTCCTTAATATTTTGAGTTTCTTCCCAGTTTGCCTCTCTGCACGTGAAGTAAACTCAATAAACCTCGTATAAACCTCATCTTTAGTTTTCAAAAAATATACAACAGTTTTACGCGATTTGTCATCTATAAACGTCAAAAAATATTTGTAACCACACGTCGAGGAATTACTCATAGGTCCACAAACGTCGGAGTGTACCAACCCTAGTATCTGCTTAGCCCTTCTCGCTATGTTCTTCTTGAACGGGCGTCGCGTCTGCTTACCCTTCAAGCAAGGAACACATTCTAAACTACTTAAAGAATTAGAAAAACTTACCCCGGTTACCATTCCGTCACGTAATATTTTAAGATTTGTCAACCCTAGATGACCAAGTCTCCTGTGCCATAGATAAGTGTCATTATTTGCGGCTGCTGCAAAACCTGTCTCATCTTGTGAATAACTTTGAGTAACTTTATATACCCCTTTATTCGCTTTGCACGTTAAATAGACTTTTCCTTTCAACTGACAATCATCTTTCTTGTATAACTCACAACCTCTTTGCGAAAATACACATACGAATCCTTTGTTTACAAGTGTGCTCACGCTTAATAAATTCGCTGATAATTCTGGTACATACATTGCATTATTAATACTAAATTCATCGCCACATACATCACCTACACCCTGACCTTTTAACACATTCCCATTCGCACATACTATATTCACATTATTATTACAGTTATCTACATAGTTATTTAACCAGTCTCTTCTGTTAGTCATGTGTGACGAAGCGCCCGAGTCCACGAACCATTCCTTGTCTTCTCCAACATTGTTAACTGACAGAGCTAGAAATGACGATCCTTTATCCGTATTATTATCTTGCTTTTTATTTGGGTTATTTGGACATACGTTCGCCTTATGCGGTCCATTACAAATATAGCACTTAATCGGTCTTCTTATATTTATCTTACTATTTCTACTCTTCTTATTAAAAATATTTTTATTTGACAATAATGCTGAACTTGAAGGTTGTGCAGTGATCTCCTGATTATCCATTTGAAGTAGTTTTGCCTTCACATAATCAGTCGTAAGTGTGATGTTAGAATTCTCCATAGCAATTCTCATAGGTGAATAATCTGATGTCAATCCTTGTAGCAATAAGGCAGCTAACATCTCATCATCGACCTCTTTACCAATATCTCTCAATTCTTGAGCTACTGACATAAGCTCCGTAACATAATCTCTGACAGTAGTAAAAGACTCCAACTTCAAACTCACTAGTTTACCCAGAAGTCTACAACGATTGTTGATACCCTTATCTTCAAAAGTTGTCTGCAAAGCTTCCCAAGCTTCTTTGCATGTCCTCGTCTGTCTCACATGGACTAAACAATGTGGCTTCACCATCAAGCAAATTTTTGCTCTTGCACGTTGATCAGCTCTCACGGCAGCTGCATCTGACACGTCCGGTGTCTTTGACGTATATCGCCACACATCCTCATGGATTAAGTATAACTCCATTTGAAATTTCCATGTGTTATAGTTGCTCTGCCCATCCAATTTCTCAAAATGCGGCAGTCCGCTACTATAATTCTCGGTCTTAGACATACTTTTGCCGTCTCCGTTTTCAGTCATGGTGAAATCATGCGTAGCCCATAACCTGTAATTCTTTGGTTATATATTATACACTATACACCATCCTTATGCCCTCCAGGTTACTTGAATTAAATACACAGTGGGTTTTACCATATATTAAAGAACATAAAGAAATTAACAATTTTCATGACTTACTAAAACATTACGACATATTAGACATGTTAGATGACAACCTTCAAATTTACTTCTTATAAAAGATTGTACATTCTCACAATAGGTGAAGTAAGCAGACAGTTGCTGGCCATTTTCCAAGTCTCCCAATCCGGTGATTTAGGAGACTTGGAATACACTATTAAGGGTACAGACCGTGAAGTGACTTTTTTATTGCGGCTTGACAGCATCACGTCTCAGAACAGTAAATCTATAACTATGGTGATTTTTTCTTGAAAATTGCTTCTTAGCCTTGAGAATTTAGCTGGGCTAGAATTTTCTTGGATTTTGCGCGAACATTGATTAATGAATTAAACAAATTTTATGCGGCCTACTATCGCTTTTATTTTTTGTCAATTTTTTATTATTCCGACGTTTCGAGAGCTTTGCCATCGTGGTCACGGAGAGACTGCAAGCTCTCGAAACGTCGGAATAATAAAAGCGATAGTAAGCCAAATAAAATTTGTTTAATTAATTTAGCTGGGCTATAATTGAAAAAAAAGATTCGAATACCTGATTTAACATGAGCCAGTTCTTAAATGCGAGTGAAACCCCGGGGCACAATTATTCTTTAACAACAATATCGTACCTGTTCGTCTGCAATAGTCTATCTCGTATTCTCTTTCTGTCTTCTTCTAACACACGCTTCTTATCACATTGCCATATGTTGAGCATTGTGAATGTGTCTGTGAGAAGCGCCTCCTTCACTTCGCGGTCTAATTGAGTGTCTGTGTGGAAACTTGGGGAGTGGTTCACCTGGAAACATTAAACATAGAAGTAATCCTATGAAATGGAAACTTAAAAACTGGTTTACCTGGAAACATTAAACATTGAAGTAAACCTATGAAGTGGAAACTTGGGGAGTGGTTTACCGGAAACATTAAACATAGAAGTAAACCTATGAAGTGGAAACTTGGGGAGTGGTTTACCAGAAACATTAAACATAGAAGTAAACCTATATAGTGGAAACTTGGGGAGTGGTTTACCGGAAACATTAAACATAGAAGTTAACCTATAAAGTTGAAACTTTCGAACTGATTTACCTTGAAACATTTAACATAGAAGTAAATCTATGAAGTGGAAACTTGGGGAGTGATTTCCAATCACAAGTCGGCCTATAATGGGAGGTTCTAAGAGCATCCAGCTTAACATTAGGTAGGGCGCTGTGATATTTTGCACAATAAAAAAGATCATCAGATTTATAAATTCCTTTCGTCAATCTACTTTCACCTATCCTTTTCATGCACCCAAACCATCGAAGCATTCTTTTGTCAATCATAGTCACTACATCTTCCTTCAAACCACATCTATCGCGCACTGTACTATTCCTTATTGAAATTCTATCAGCTATCGTCACTCCACATGACGCATTTTTAATGACCGCATTTCTACAAGGTTAAATGTAATAAATTTATTACCTCTAATATATATGGCCTTAATTTATGATCCAATAGTATATCAAATCCAAGAATTTCAAAGCACGCGTGTACCTGTTGAGAGAAATAAAATAAATCTCTTAAATATGAACCAGGCTAAACCATCAAAATATAATTCTAATAAACCATATAAAAATAAATATATTTCGATGGTCTGAAATAATAACTTTTTTAGCAGATTTCATAAAAATAAAAACATAAAAAGTCGGGCAAAAAAGCAGGCTAACAACTCCCGTAAGATGTGAAGTACGAGTAATACCGTTTTGTATTGAATGCCTGCTAAATATACAATATGGATAAAGTACATACAGCTACCTACAATATAGATATAGAAAAAACTATAATGAAACTTTATATTGGAATGTGCATAAGTCTATAGCTACATGGATTGTGAAAGTACTTTGTAATGAAATGAAAATTCTGTCATTATAATAAATATAACCGTAGTTATCTACAGGATATTGTATTTTTACAGTCCCATACAAAATAATGTCACAAAAGTGGCAAAATTCACTTACGCCGATATAAACTGTGAAGGTTAATTGTAAACCGAACTTAACACATTGTTTTGAAGTATAAACTTGTCACAAATGTAATGTGTATCTATATGATATATGATCAAATACCATAGTAAATGAATAAATATAAAAAATAAGACTAAATAAAAGCTCGCATCTGAATCTAGGCATTTGCTTCCTACAAAATAATACTATACTCTAATACGTATTATTTTAAGAGAATACATTTAAAAAAAAATACGATCTGTATATTTTGCCTAAAACTAGACGATTTTTTTTAATTTTTAGGTCCCATAGGGATTAGTGTTGTAGATGGAATCACAATATCCACTATACATTTTTTTAAGGTATATATTATATAACAATTTAAGATTATGTTGGCACAGTCCCTTTACGCAAATACTTGTAATAAAATCATGTAGTTTATTATCAACGGCAATTACTAATGCGCTAGAACCTTGTTAAGGTAACAAAACGTGACTTATTCAAGTTGTTTTGTTTTGCTGATGGTAATGTTGGCCAGTACAGCGCTACGTCACATTTTATTTTATTTAATGAGCCTCGACATGTGACGACACCATGCCTGATATTAAACTGGAATGCAGTCCATAAATGGAGGCGACTGTAGTAGATGTTAAATAATTGCAAAAGGCAATCACATCCACTATGTCGGCCGAGTTGGAACTGGCAACTTACGAGATGAATCCGAAAAGCGACTTAGTCACTTCACAGACTGTATACTTGTAAGTGATGGTACCATCCCGAAACGGTAGACTGGGCGCAGTGGGCACCACTGCCTACGGCTCTGACAACCAGAGACGGAGCCAATTACTCGCTTTTTTTTAAAATAATTGTAAATTCAATCAAATTAATTAATTTTACAAATAAAAGCTGTGAAACAAATATTTGCTCCGACCGGAAATCGAAGTATTCGTCTTGTAATTTGTGGTACTGGTACCACCCCGGATGGGCGCACTGGGTTCCTACCACTCTTAGAATTAAGCCATCGCGTCCTGTGACATCACGTCCCAAGCCTTGGCAACGGTGATAGTACGAAAAGGTGACTAATTTGAGGCAAAAACTATATCCATAAACTTTAGCCTTATACGGCGTTCCCACGAGGCGATGTTGGTTGCCTTTAAGTTTTGTTAAACCGATATTTATTGCTTTAACTTGATTGAAAGTCGGACTGTTAAAATAGCTAAAGATTTCGCAGTTGATCAACTAAAATCGCCTCAAGAGGCTAAAATTACTCATCTAACTATATTCAAACTTTAAGGCGCCTCCGAAGTTAGCTGCAAGCGCAACTTCGCGCAGGTACAGTCACAATAATAGACTTTATTACATACACCGAGCTTCGTAATACAGTATTCTATGTTTTGCGAATCGACTTGTGTCTAACTTCAGAGACGTCATTAACTTTGAATTGAATTATACAGAATAAGGACAAATATAAACCATATCGTGAGAAGGAAAACATGCGTGATAACTATGTTTGAGTATGGGCCACGCTGATATTATTGTCTTTACAATGACTTGATCTATCGCACGCCACACGTCATCCAAGTTGACGCCTTGGGACAACAGGATCTTGTTTAGAGTTGATATCTTGCTGGTGTATGCAAAATTAACATTATTATTTTATATTATTTTCTCTTAGATTTTGCTCGAACATTTATTATTTAAACAAATTTTTATGTGGCTTACTATCGCGTTTATTTTGGGTTTTGATTTTACATTTTTTTATTATTCCGACGTTGCGAGAGCTTTGCATCCATCGTGGTCACGGAGAGATAAAGTAAACGAGATAGTAAGCCGCTTAAAATTTGTTTAATTTATGATTATTTCATATTATTATTCGACATATGACAGCACCCCACCTGATGTTAAGCTGGAGTGCGGTCCATAAACATGGTAGCAGTCACATTTACTGTGCCGGCCTAGTTAGAAGCGGCAACTTGCAAGCTAATCTCGAAACGCGACTAAGTCACTTCATGGTCTGTAAGTGGTGATACTACTCTGGATCCGCAGACTAGGTACCAGAGCGCTGACCGAAACAAAAAATTCTATTGACAGTTGCCTCAGCAGCTGTTACTATGCCGCTTTTCAGGACTATTCGGTCGGCAGAAGGCGGATGTTTCACTCGAGTAGAAAAAAAAGTCTTTTGATGATATACCGGCAAAAAAAATATTATTCAAATTAAAAAAATATAAAGGTTGATACGACCTAGCGTAGAGTTCGCGGTCATTCAACTCATTTTACTTTATTGAGACTCGACATCTGACTTCGAATTGCCTGATGTTAGGCAAGCTGAAATCCAAGATGGCCGACGGTTGAAAAAAACCATTTCCGATTACCCCAGTCACCATCAATACGAATGCTTACCGGCTTATGCCTTAATTTATATAATTATTAATAATAATAATCTTACCGTTTACTGCCAGCCTCTGAATCATACACATAGGTTCTGCTATGTTTATTCACAGCATAATTAGTCAAATGCATAAAGACATTCGTTGTATTGTTTATGTTAGGATCAGCGTATCTGCTTGTTGCAAATCTGAAAATTATAATGAAATTAACTAAAATGGCATCCTTATTCAGGGTTGTCCAGAGAGAAAGGGATAAAGGAACACCATTCTTCACGGTCTTGAATAACTCTTTAGCTTTAGCTCTTTAGCTAGAATTCTCTGTAAAGACACTATGCACCCCTTTGACAAGTAACAAGAGTTGTGTAATATCAGAAGTAGTGTTTTCTTATAGCCCCTACCAAAAATATGGTTGACAAGAACAACGGCTGTCCAGTGCGTGATACTCCTGACCAAGTGCTGCGGTAGGGACGCTCTACTCTCATGTGCCATGCTTTGATATGCTATTCCGACAAAAAAAAACACTCATACATTTATTTATTTAATATCAAAAATATAAAAGTTGCTATGACCGAGCGTAGAGTTCGCGGTCATTCAACTCACACCTTTTTCATGATACTGTATGTATAATTTTACTTTATTGAGACTCGATATCTGACGTCGAATTGCCTGATGTTAAGCAAGCTGGCCTGGCCTGCTCTATGCTGCTGGCATGCGTGGTTATTCATTTAAATTTTATTTTATTTTACCTGTATGGTTGCAGCGCTGCGTGCGTTTGATAATTATATAATAGTGGTCCATGAATTATAGTAATTACGTTTTTCTAATTAAAAATACTGTTTTTCTGTTATACCTGTTTGTTAGGTATTATACGCGTATGTACAGGCTATAACAGACGAGTAACTTATGTTCTTCTCGTCTTACGCCTTTCCAAAGTCATGATAGAATCAGACAAAGAGCAAGTGCATGCTAAGTACATGCCCATGCTAATGTTTTTATTTACTTTTATTTTAAAATAAACGCAATAGTAAGCGTTTACTCTCCTCTATTACGCAATAGTTACTCTGGCCGGCATAGTTACGGCGACTGTGTACCATCCGTTTTTTCAGTCTTCGTCACTCTTGGACCTCCTCCTGCTTTATCATCAGGAGAGTCGAGGTCAGATGTCGTATCACAATAATAAATAATAAAAAAGCCTTTTCTTACCTGACTAATCCTTCATTATAAACAAATATTCTTAACGGATCACACGAAGTTATTAGTGTATAAACTCTGATATCAAACTTATATCCATCAACTAAATATGGCTTTGCTAAATAAACCTAAAATAATAAAAATAATGTTGACAATACAGGCATCCTAATAAGCTGATCCCGAAACGCGACCAAATCACTTCATGGTCTGTATACTTGTAAGTGGTGGTACTACCTCTGAACAGCAGACAGAACAGAAGAACTAACCTGACATATTAATTTTTCATTTGGTTTAATGTCTTTCAATGATTTTGTGAGATATATACCGCGCCCCTGACTGCCACATTCTGGTTTAATAATAAATGTCTTGTTTTTCCTTGATTTACTATAATTTATTGCTTCACCCAAACTGGAAGAACATACTTTGTTTTGTTACTTATAATCAAATCAATCAAATTGTCACGCCCTTTTCCCACAGGGATAGGCAGACAATGAAGCGCCACTTGCCACAATTCTGACACATCCACAATTCTCTTCATACAAGCTCTAATATAACCATATATGTAGAGCTTGTATTATATTACCTTTATCAATCAATCAATCAATCAAATTGTTACGTCTTTTTCCCACAAGGATAGGTAAGCAACGGAGCACCACTTACCACGATCCTAACACAACTCCCTTGCTTCCCAGGCTCCTGGGCCTTGTTTAACGCATCCAACCATTGCTTATAAGCGCAAGCGCAAATTTTCCGGCCGGCATAGTGTCGGCTCAATAGCAGCCGTAAACTAAATCGTTTTATACAGAGACAGAGCGCCACTTTGTACAATCCTGACACAACTCTCTCGCTTCCTTCATATTCAAAATTAGTTATGAATTTGTCAGACCTCTGTTTTTTTAAATTTAATCAATCAATCAAATTGTAACGGCTATTTCCACAGGGGTAGGCAGACAATGGAGCGCCACTTGCCACTATCCTGACAAAAGTGCCTCGCTTCCGACACATTTACAATTCTCTTCATACAAGCTCTACGGTTATGGGCACTAGGCAGCCCAACATTCTTGCCTCATTCTTTTTTATTGTACCTGATTAAATTTAAAAAATATAAAAATGTCCTTATTCTTAATCCAAACTTACTCAGCAGGAAGGCACCATGTTTTTGGAAAGAAATTGTATTCTTTAGGATATATTTTCTGCATTCTATTTAAATTTCTTGCCAGCAAATCTTTTCTGCAACAAAAAACACAAGCAAATTAAATGTGAGTGGCGAAGAGAAGCTTTCGAAGCATGGAGTACGATGTGACGACGGTTTGTTGCCCCTAAAGTCCCGGGTTCCATTACCGGTCAGAGCAAATATTTGTTTCATAGCTTGTATTTGTGATATTTAATAGTAATATTAAATATTCCAAATTTTTGTTATCAAAGAGTAGTAGGCAGTGGCACCCATTCTGCCGATCCGGGGTAGTACCACCACTTACAAGATACATTGATACCGGTAAGTGGTTTCGAATCCGTGCTTTCGGCTGCGTAACTATTGCACTGCCACTACACCACGGTCGCCTAAGATTATGTTTTTTTATCTGTAATAACCTATGTACCGCAGCCATCGTGGCTACGGAGAGACCACGATGGCTGCAAAGCTCTCGAAACGTCGGTATAATAAAAAAAAAGTTAAATCTAAACCAAAATAAACGCGATAGTAAGCCGCATAAAATTTGTTTAAATCATTAACTTACCTACAAATCTCCAGCATCCCTGGAAAATGGTTAATACGCTGGAATCTCTTCATCTCTTTCGCACGCTCTACTGATACACTCATGTCTGTCCAGTAGAAGTTCCATGCATCCTCCTCAATAACTTCTCGCATACCGAATGCGCTTGCAACCTTACGAATTGACTCGTAACGACAATTCGTTAGGCATATTGTTATTTGGGACCTAAAATATATAATTAATCAATCAATCAAATTGTCAAGCTCTTTTCCCATAGGAAGCGCCACTTGCACAACTCCCTTGCTTTCCTCATATCCACAATTCCCTTCATACAAGCTCCACGGCAGTGCTTCCCAACCTTTTTAGGCCATGCCCCACCTATGCATTTCTAAAATTTTAAAGCCCCCCCCCCCCCCCCCCCATAATTTTTAACATTTTTTTTTTCATAAAATAGATTATAAATGATTACAGCATGTTTTTAAGAATTTGCCTATTTATTGATTTTGTCACTGATATCTAGCATTGCATTTAAATAACCCAAAGCAAAAGGGTTAAAGTCTTGTCGAGTCCATTTGCTATCAAATTGCCCCCCTGTGGGGCGCCCCACGTTGGGAAACACTGCTCTACGGTCATGGGCACTAGGCTCCAATCATATACTAGCTTATAAATCTAGGCCGGCATTGTAGATGCAACTGCTACTTGCTGTAACTTAACTAGAAGTAGCAATCGCCTCCATTCATGAACAGGACTTAACATCAGGCGAAGGTATGTCATATATTATTTGATTATACATTTCTATACTAAGCTACTAAAGTGCTTGTATCATAGAAACAGGACAACCAAAGTACATATATCACAGATACATTGGTACCGGTAAGTGGCTTCGAGCCCGTGCTCTCGGCTTGCGTAACCGTTGCATTGCCACTACACCACGGTTGCCTCAATGTCAGTCAGGGATGTCACTACACAAGTCGAGCCTCAATAAAAAAAAATACATCAAGATTCAAGATGGCCTGGATTCACTGCAGCGCCGAGCTGTCCGAGTTATAGGAGATAGTTTGGAGACCCTGCAATGCCGGCTCTATGCGTCCTTTGTTGCCTATAGCGTTTTTTTTTCATTCTTTTTATTCCTATACTAAGCTACTAAAATGCTTGTATCATAAAACAAGGCAACCAAAGGCAAATTGGTACCAGCAAGTGACTTTGAACCCGTGCTCTCGGTTTGCAGCATAACCATTCCACTTAAATTGGTCGCCTTAAATGACTTTATTCCTATCTCGTCATTTTACTCCAATGATAGATCACGTCGTGATACAGGTTAGGAGAAGCAGCCGCACTCTATCGACCAAATCGGCAGTCGAACTAAAAGTTTAGGCGCATTATTTCTTTGTAGAACAAATGGACAAGTGAAACATTGATTTAACAAAAGGGGAAGATATGCTATGGAACAATACGCGAGGAACTAGCAAACTACGTCAACCGACGCACTTCAAGAAAGACGGCATGTTGTAAAAGAAAAATCAAATTGTCGCTTGACACACTCCCTCGCTTCCCTCACATTCACAATTCTTATATAAGCTCTACAGTTATGGGCACTAGTCTACCCAGATTTCCTAAAGATGTCTCAGATTTGGTCGAAAATTGACTCCCTAATAAAACCCCCAAATTGGGTGACCATAGCTGAGCTATAAGCCACATTTAATATTTATTTATTTAAAAACTTAATGCACAATGGTACAAAGGCGGACCTTTAGGATGTTGATTCGACAATATAGATGAGAGGTAGGGTGCAAAATAAATAAATAAATTATGTGTTGATAAAATAGATTATGTGTTGCAACATATGAATACTTCACATGCTCTATAAATCTTCTTTGTTGGTTTTAGGTTTCACTGCATGATATGATGGTTGGTTATGAATTATAGAAACAATATTTCAAACTGATAACATTTGACAGCACCCCGCTTGATGTTAAGCTGGAGTGTGGTCTATGAATGAATGTTACTGCTACTACAATTCAATAACTGTATGTAGCAACCACATCCACTATGCCGGCCTAGTTGAAACCGGCAACTTACAAGGTGATCCGAAATGCGACTAAATCACTTTACGGTCTGTATACTTGTAAATTTTTTTTTTTTTTTTTTTTTATTGTGACACGACATCTGACCTCGACTCGCCTGATGATAAGCAAGAGGAAGTCCAAGAGTGACGACGACTGGAATAACCGAGTCAGTTCCCGGCTGCCCCAGCCGCCGCCACTATGCCGGCCTAAAAAATGGCGGTATTAAGTACCCCAGATCGCAGAGTGGGTACCACTGCCTACCACTTTAGAAATTAGGATGCAACTATAGATTAATGATTGGTTGCGCTACGTCCAAGCGTCAGCGAGACCAATAATAAATCTATGGGATGCAACATTAGATTTTACTAGCTTATTGGTAAACAAGAGGTGGCGCTGGAGCCCTATTTTGTGTTTGCCCAGTAATAAGGATGCTTTCAGGGTCTGCAGGAATGACAAGGGTCTCGTGGCCTTCTTGGAAGAGTATGGGTGAATACACAAAGAAGCCATACAAGTCTCAAGACCTCTATCCAAGGCCATAGAATAGGGAGAACACATGAGCTAGTAAATTGTTCCACATGTTGATTGCTCAACGAAGAAGCTGCTGATCATTTATTTTAAATGCTGATTCAGACAACAATTTGCCAATGCTTACCTCAACTGGTGCAGGTATCACTTTAGAGAAGTTAAAATATGCAGTAGGATTAAGGGTTGCCTGGATAAAATTAAGGAGTAGGTATGAGAGATAAAAAAATGAGTATATTTTTTTATATGTACCTATACCTTCTGCGTTTCTTCTTTTTCCTGATCTCTGGTGGTGCAATGGGTACAGCAGATGTTGGTTGAGAAGTATCATCCTCTCCATAAAGGTTAGTATTGTATTGCTGCATTATTGTTGCTATATCAAATTCTTTATCACTGTCCATTATTGACTACCTACTAAAAGTTTCTATTATTTAATTTTAAATATAATATACAAAATACATGACAATATTTGTTTAAAATAAAAGTTGTAATCAAATCTAATTGTCACGCTCATGGAGTTAGTTTTAAATTTTGAAATAATTCTGTCGCAATTACATCTGCATTCATCTAATGGCACACAAAAAAAATAAAGTCTGCATTGCAGTCTTACCTCTTTAAAATTCCTTTATATTAACTATCACTATCATTATTAATAAAGAAAAGATTCTTTGGAAAAATGCTGAAAATAGGTACACATGGAAAATAAAATGTAAATAAAGAACTAAAGTACATTGACAATTATAATACTTATGTAAATGTTGATAAACAAAAGTGCAAGCACGAGTTAAAATAAATACCTCTTCAAAAATATTCTGAGACCTGAGACATTGTTAAAAGATTTTTATAAATATTTCTTGGATTTATTTTATTGTACTGTTTGTAGAAAGTAAAAATTCAATGCTGTCAAAAAGAAAATTCAAATTTTTTTCATAATAAAGTCATACCGGAAAATCTAATGAACTATTAACCGATTTAAAAAAGTAGGAATCATAACACTACTTAATTAAATATAATAATAATAATAAATAAAGACATTTTAATAACAAATAAAATAACAAACATATACAAGCTATTTTAAAGAAGCAATATTTTTTATCTAATAATGTATAATTTCGCGCCAATATCATCCAGGAAGTGACGTCTAAGTTTGAAAAGAAAAACTAGGCATAGAATCTTTCAATAATATTAATTAATTAATCCAATGTCTATGATGATTTAATAATATAGTTAGGCCAACGAAAGGGAACTCAGCAAATATAATTAGCATATTTGAAAACATACTTAATTTTTTTTGTTAAATAATAACTTTACTAATGTCTAGAACTAGCATAATAGGCCACTAGAATTAAACGAAACCCCTTCCTTTACAATGAGTTAATGAATAAACAGCCGCTTTTATGTAAAAAAAAACACAAACTAAAGGAGCTTTTTTATAATGTAGTCGTTTTTAGGTTTCCGTAGTAAAAAACGGAACCCTTATAGATTCGTCATGTCTGTCTGTCCGTCCATCCGTCCGTCCGTATGTCACAGCCACTTTTTTCCGTAACTATAAGAGCTATACTGTTGAAACTTGGTAAATAGATGTTTTCTGTGAACCGCATTACGATTTTCACACAAAATATATAAAAAACAATGAATTTTGGGGGTTCTCCATACTTAGAACTGAAACTCAAGAATTTTTTGGTCAAACCCATACGTGTGGTGTATCTATAGATTGGTCTTCAAAAATTATATTGAGGTTTCGAATATCATTTTTTTCTTCACTGAATAGTTTGCCCGAGAGACACAAAAATTAGTCCCCCCCCCCTGTAACTTCTAAAAAAAGAGAATGATACATCAAAAAATATCAGATCAATCAATCAAATTGTCACGCCTTTTTCCCACAGGGATAGGCATATATTATGTACATTACCATGCAAACTTTCACCGAAAATTGGTTAGAACGAGATCTAGTAAGTAGTTTCTTTTTAATACGTCATAAATCGAAAACTGCAATTTACCTTTCATTCAATCAACTCAAATATAAAAATCGATTAATGAACTACAAGAACTTTTATATTATGTTATTTGCTGCTACGGAACCCTTCATGGGCGAGTCCGATTCGCACTTGGCTGCTTTTTTAGTGTTCGTGTTGTCTAGGTGATTTTAAATCGGTCTTTTAGACCCTGATTGAAAGAATTTCATTGATTATTCATTTAAATAAAATCGCAACAAACTGTCGAAGTATTTGTTAAACTGAAAGGAAAAATGCTAGAGTCTTAAAATGGTGGATCGTGGAATAAATATCTCATTAACTTCAACTTACAAATTTTTGGTCAAAAGATATTTATTAGATATTTGTTATAGGCATATTGATATTCAACAATGTTGACGAATAAAAGTGCGTTTTTCGAGCAGCGTTTTTCGCCAACAACTTTACAACACGTATCTTTCATAATGAGTTGCTAATAATTTCACACCCCACCGACAGTGTTGCTTAAAACAAAATTTCAGCAAACATTGCTTTATCAACCAATGTATTTTCTAATTAATCCCTTAAGGTTATAGGATAAGGATGCGTGAAGAAGCACCTTTGGCCAGCATAGTGACGGCAACTGAGGAAACCGTGAACTGACTCGGTCTTTTCAGTAGTCGAAACTCTTGGACCTCTTGCTCTTGCTAAAAATATCCTCGTTCTCACATATGTAATGCCATTATAAAGATCGTCGTCATTATCTACTATAGACACGATATTATAAAATTTTACTAGACTCAGCTGTAAGCATAACGATTTTCTGTGCTTTCAAATTAACAACAATAAAATCAGATATTTTGGCGGGCTCAGCAAGTGACAGAATGTGTCGTTTCAAACTATTTGTAAAACTTGTGTTTTTTTTAACATTTGTGAATAATTGGAGAATTTTTATCAATTCAAGTATTATTATGTGATTGTTATTACTTGAACCTGTTAATTATATTATTACATGTCCCTCTAAGACTCTGTCAAAAAAAAATTAGTAAGGGATTTACGCTACTTTATAATGAACTAACTTGTGTTTTATCGTTCATAGCTTTTATCATCAACTCAACATGATAATTATTAGAAAAAGACTCTGTTAAGTACGAATCCTTTGCCATAAATTGATAGTATAAAAAAAACGAATTAGTATAATTCATAGACAAGATAAACTAACATGCCATTCAGCCGTCAAACGAGTCGTCAGTAAAGAGAAGTCAAATTTCTATAGTGCTTGTACATTAATTTTGCTTTTCCGCCAAAGTACAGAGTCATCGAGGATCGCCAAAATGGCAGAGGCTCAAGAAGAAACTAAGAAAATTACAATAACTGTAAAAACACCGAAAGAGAAACAACAGATAGAAATCGAAGAAGACGCGGATATCAAACGAGTGAGTATCACGGCCGTCAAATTCATGGCGTAATAACATAGATATTGCACACGCAATCAGTAACGATGATTGTTTAATTCGGCACCAATTTATAAATGACTAATATGTTTCAGCTAAAAGAAATCGTGGGGCCAAAATTTAGTGCCGAGCCCGATCAGCTATGTCTTATATTCGCCGGAAAGATTATGAACGATGCTGACACTATGAAACAGCATAATATTAAAGATGGATTAACAGTGCACCTTGTGATTAAAACACCACCACGGCCAGAGCCCGAAGGCGCTGCGAGGAGGGCCCCAGGTTAGTTTATTATATGTAATTAGGTTATAGATAATTGAGCATTATTTATGTCATTTTAATTGCTAAACATCTTTTATTTATAACTGTGAATCTAATATTACAATGTAAACTAGCCTATCAAGCTTAATTTGATATTATAATGTGATATGTTTTTATAAAATTCTTCAAATCAATACTCGGGTATTGATTACCTTAATCTCAAAACCACAAGGTCCTAAAACATTATTTTTGTTAAATCTCTTTGCTGGGTGATGTTGATGGCCACAAAGAACTAATTTTAAGACCTTTAAATTCCTAAACCAATTTAAAATAGAAGATATTTCTTATTACTTTGAACTTTAATTTATGATTTTCTTTCTTTTACACTACATAATTACTATAAAACTTTGTATTAAACTTTTACACCTCACAGGGTAATTGCTCAGTTGTACGTAATAAGAATAGGACAGAATTGGTGCCATTTTGGGACATCTACCTCTCCAAACAACTTCACTTTAGTATAGTATCTCTTTCTTTGCGGACTGTCAAGAAAAAGACACCTTTGAATCAGTCAAGTGAAGTTAGTCAACAGCCCGTCCTATTCTTATTCTAATAATATTACCTATATAAGGCTTAAAGGACATTATTCATTTTGGGCTATTTTTATACTACTTTTGTAATGCCCAATGATGATAAAACATATAAGTAGTAGTTTCAACAACTGTGAAGTCACTTTACAGACGCAACTGTGAAGTGATTTAGTTGCGTTTTGAATTCAGAATGTATAATGCCTAGGCCGGCATAACTTGAACAGTACATTTTTTTACTATTTACTATAATAGAGTTACATTTTTTGGCACCTAATATTATCAAAACTGAAAATATTGGGACTGGCAACTTACAAGCTAATCCAGAAATGTGACAAAGTTGTTTCATGGTCTGTATGCTTATAGTGGAGGTAACAAACTAAATCTACAGGGTACTGTGTTTTGGGTAAACTAGATTTGGGGTCTACATATGACTTCAAGTTCACCCCACTTGATGTTAAGCTGGAGTGCGATCCATAAATGGAGGTCACTGCTACTACAATTCAATAATTTAAAGTAGCAGTCACATCCACTATTCTGGCCTTGTTGGTACTGGTAACTTACATTCTAATCCTGAAAGTCTGTTAAACTTGTAAGTGGTGGTACTACCCTGGATCAGCGGACTGGGCATCACTGCTTACTACTCTTCATGGTAGGCAAGACTACATGGTCTTTACACCCTTAAAGTGCCAGACCAGTTAAGCTAGCTGGGTGGTGTTCCACTCTGAATTCACTACTTTTGCCAATCCAATCTGTTATTAAAGGTTTAATTTTTTTGTTCCAGCTGATATTAGTGCAACACCGTTTGGATTAAATTCTCTTGGTGGATTAGCTGGACTTGAGAGCCTCGGACTTGGGCAAAGCACTTTTATGGACCTACAAGTAAGACATTTTTTATAAAAACTTAGGAAATAGTTTTCTTTTATTGTGACTTCACATCGGAACCTGACCAGCCTGACAGTAAGGCAAGAGGAATGCTAAATATTGTGAATGTGAAGTGGCGCTCCATTGTCTCTGCCTATCCCCATGGGAAGAGGGGTGACAATTTAATTGATTGATTAATTGATATGTAATCAAAATAAACGCTAGTTAACATTACCTCAGTCTGAACTGTTTCTATGGACTTCTCATAGAAAGAATATTCATAAGTTTATATTAGCCTCTCTTAGTGTTTTCAGTGTCAGTTAATTTTATTTGTAAAACTTAACATGTCAATAAAAATAGTAGAGCTTGTATTAAATGAATTGTGGATGTGAGGGCAGCTAGTTTCAACTAAGCTGCATAGTGGATGAGACTGCAACTTACAGTTATTTAATTAAGGTGTGAAATAGATGATAATTTTTTTTTTTTTTTTTTTTTTTTTTTCCTTTGTTGTTTTCCTTTTGCGTGGCCATCTGTATTTCATACAATTATCCATTAAACTGTCTGGACTCTTAGTCCTTTTAATGTAATGGAAAAGAGGAAAACCCATTGGTTTCACCTTCTTATAGATGTTTAAATCTTTTTGTTAAATTAGGGACGCTATGTCTCCTAAGTCTTTTATATTGGGCACTACCAGTCCCTCTCAATCCAGAGGCAAGTTCATTTGGATGTGTGAGCAGCCTCGTTTGGTATTTCATGCTGTATGACACTATCTCCTGTCTGACAGTTTTCATTTTGAGGTCCTCTTGTATCTGCTGATTTCGGATGTAAAATGGGATGTCTAGCATTTGTCTGATTGATTTGTTCTGAAATCTTTCAAGAATATCTATGTTGCTATTGCTAGCCGTACCCCATAGTTGGATACCATACGTCCATATTGGCTTCAAAATCGCTTTGTATATAAGAACTTTGCTCTCGTTACTCAATTGTGATCCTTTGCCTGTGAGCCAATACATAGCTCTCAGTCTGGTATCAAGCTGTTTTCGTTTAGTCCAGATGTGTTTTCGCCATGTAAGACGACGGTCTAAATGCATGCCCAAGTACTTTGCATCATCAGTCTGAGGAATCTGTTCATTATGAAGCAGTACTGGTGGGCAGGTATTTCGCTTCAGAGTAAAGGTCACATGTACGGATTTACTTTGATTTACCTTAATTCGCCAGTGATCGAGCCAGATTTCGATTTCGTGAATGTGCTGTTGCAGGTATGCAGAAGCAACATTACGGTCTTTGTGACTTGCTAATAAAGCTGTATCATCAGCATATGTGGCTGTTGTTGTATAACTGTTGGTCGGCAGATCAGCGGTGTATATCACGTACATGACTGGCCCTAGAATGCTGCCCTGTGGCACTCCAGATTTGATGTCGTACAATTCTGACGTATCTGCATTGTATTTTACCTCATAGCATCTATTTGTCAAGTACGATTTCAATATGAGGTAGAAAGAATGAGGCAACAATTTTTTCACTTTAAATAGTAAACCTTCGTGCCACACTTTATCAAAGGCCTGACTGATGTCCAAAAACACTCCAGCACAGTACTGTTTACGCTCAAAACTACGAGTGATAACATCAGTGATGCGATGTATTTGCTCTATGGTCCCATGCTTTTCACGAAACCCAAACTGATGATCTGGGACTATGCCTGTAAGATGTCTTCGTAACCTGTCCAGTATGATGATCTCGAGTAGCTTGCCTATAACAGGAAGTAAACTAATGGGTCGGTATGACGTTACTTCGTTAGGTGGTTTTCCAGGTTTTTGAATCATCACTACTTGGGCGATTTTCCACTGGCCTGGAAAGTAATCCAGCCGTAGACATGCGTTGAACACTGCTACCAGAAACATTAAACTTTTCTTTTTTAGTTGTTTGAGTATTGTGGCATCTATCAAATCGTATCCCGGAGATTTGTCGGTTCGTAATTTTCTTATGTTTGATAATACCTCGCGAGGTGTAACCGTTTTCAAAGGAGGGCATAACTGTGTTGCTGATTGCAAATAGGACAGTACATGTTCGTCGTGTTCTGGGTGTTTGGTCGGTAATGGTTGAAATACACAACTCAAATGTTCTCCGAAAGCATTGGCCTTGTCAAGGTCAGTTTTAGCCCATTTGCCTTGGCAATCCTTTATTGGTGTGATTTGCGTTTTAGGGCGCTTAAGTTTTTTGGTTGCTTTCCACAATGAATAATTTGTGTCTTTTGTAGCTGTGAGTTCGGAAAGATAGCTCTGTAGACTCTCGTTATTAATTTTCTTAATTAACGATTTTAGTTCTTCTGAAGCTCTGTTGAATGCAGTTCTGTCACTTGGGTACCTCGTTCTTTGATACTTTCTGCGAAGTCTTCGACGCTCTCTGACTTTTTTCAGTACTATTTGTGGATATATGTGGTATATCGGAACCGATTTCTTGTGCCTTACAGTTGATTCGTGCAGTGCCTTGAGAATTAATTTATTAAAGGACTCAATAGCAATTTCAATGTCCAGTGGTTTCTTTAAATTAACCTTCAGGTTGAGTTCAGCGTCCAATATGTCATTGAATCTCTCCCAGTTTGTGGATTTGTTATAAATCTTTTGTGGAAGCTCAGACATTACTATTTTGGAGTTCACAGTAAGTATGACTGGTGTATGATCGGATGATAAATCTGTTACTGATTCGATATTGGTTTTACTTATGGGTATATTCTTTGTTACGAAAAAATCCAATAAATCAGGGACTTTATTAGGATCTGTTGGCCAATGTGTAGGTTTTCCGTCGGTAATATGCTCAACCTTTATTTTCTGGCTCAATTTATATAACTGTCGTCCTCGTGGTGATATTAGTCTTGAACCCCAATAAGTGTGCTTGGCATTCCAGTCACCTCCGCAGATAAATCTGTTTCTGAGAGTTGAGAAATAGTCTTCAAATTCTTCCGATGTGATAGTGTGTCTGGGTGGGCAATAAACTGCGGATACAGTAGTTTGGGCATGAGTTTGATGATTTTCCACAATTATAGATGTTGCCTGAATTTTGTCTTTACAATATGATTCTAAGGGGTAGTGCTTGATACTTTCTTTGACTATGACGGCTGTACCACCATGGGAGTTTCCCGAAGGGTGGTTTGTGGTATATATGCTAAAGTTTTTTAATTCTATGTGGCTTTTATTGGTAAGATGATAATGACTTGTTGTATTGAGACTCTACATCCGATTTAAACTTGCTTGTGATAGCAAGGGGAAGTCCAAGAGTGTTATAACTGAAAAACAGATTCAGCTTACGGTCGCTGTCACGACGCCGGCCAAAGGAAAGCATTTGTATAGTATATATGTATTTTGTTTCAGGCAAGAATGCAGAGTGAACTTATGTCAAATCCTGAAATGCTCCGTCAAATAATAGATAGTCCATTGGTGCAACAAATGATGACTGATCCAGACAGTATGCGATCCCTTATCACATCTAATCCTCAAATGCAAGATTTAATGTCGGTAAGTTGACATATTTTACATTTAATGGCCAAATCAGAAACCTTATAAAATTTGCAATTGGTATAAGGTGATTGTGGAATCATAGTTCTTGTATGAAGAAAATTGTAAATGTGAAGGTTCTGAGTTGTAGTTTGCTTTTAAATTCCTCATCATCAGTCAGAAGGCGTCCACTGCTGAACTTAGGCCTCCCCCTTAGAACGCCATTTCAAACGACAAGATGCCAGTTGTTACGCTGCGTCTGCCGGTTCATGGTCTTCTCTCCAGAACCATTGTCGATTTTTGTGCAATGTGGTCAGCCCATTGACACTTCAGCTTGCGAATCCTACGAGCTATGTTGGTAACTCTGGTTCTTCGGCGAATATTCTGGTTCGGGATTCTGTCGCGCAAAGATACTCCAAGCATAGCTCTCTCCATTGCCCGCTGAGTGACTCTAAGCTTTTCCAACAGGCCAACATTTAAGGTCATCATCATTTGTTTTTAAATTAAGTTCGGTATATTCCAAGTTTCATTTATTTTTGGCATATACATAGCATTAAAATATGTCAAAAATAATTGTAATAAAGAGGCAACGATCTAAGATGAGCTTACATTTTTTATTGTGACTCGACATATGACAGCACCCCGCTTGATGTTAAGCCGAAGTGTGGTCCATGAATGAATGTCACTGCTAATACAATTCAATAACTGTGATTGGCAATCACATCCACTATGCCGGCCTAGATGGAACTGGCAACTTACAAGCTGATCCCAAAACGTAACCAAATAATCACTTCCTGTATACTAGTAAGTGGTGGTACTACCCCGGATCGGCAGACTGGGTACCACTGCCTACCACTCTTTGATAACCAGACCTGAAGCAAATATACATCTCTTTTTTTTATAAAAAAATATTTGCAATATTTAATATTATTAAATATTACAAATAAACGCTATGAAACAAATATTTGCTCCGACCGGGGATCGAACCCGGGATTTTACGCGCAACAAACTAATCGCTAAATCGTTCGTCCACGCCTGTCGTCAAATATTACCTATAATACATATATTACTTCTTCGAGTATTGCTTCAACTACTCCTGCAACTCAAGAGCACATGTGCTTAACCCTATATTGTGTTGTAGGCTTATAATAGAATACTAATCTTCTAATGTTTTGATAGAAGCAAAACATTAGAAGCGTATTGTAGAGTCTATCTAGTGGAATAATAATAAAGCTTAAAACATGTTTATAACAGGACATTACACTTCCTTTTAATCATTTCAATTGAGATAAATTGTGTTACTCTAATACAGAGAGAGTTGTGTTAGGATTGTGGAAGTCGCGTCCCTGGGAAAGCCTATCTCTGGAATTAAGGTGTGACTCTTGATGTTGCCACTTTATAACCTCTTCACCCAAAATCTAATAATGACCTAAAAACCAGCATAACAAATGTTTAATATCTATTTACAGCGGAATCCGGAGATCAGTCACATGTTGAATAATCCAGAATTGCTGCGTCAGACCATGGAGCTTGCCAGGAATCCAGCCATGTTGCAGGAGCTCATGAGATCACATGACCGTGCTTTATCTAACCTTGAGAGTATACCAGGTATGATTTCTTTATTTTTTGTTATTATTTTAACTCATAAACATCTATTTGTGGAACTGGGATGTTCTAAAACTATACTGCGATCCACAAACTGCCTTTGTTATTTTTTTATTGTGACTCGACATTTGACCTCGACCCGCCTGATGATAAGCAAAAAGAAATCCAAAAGTGCTGACGACTACAACCGAGTTAGTTCACGGCTGTCTCAGTCGCCGTCACTATACCAGCCAAAGATAATTCAGATAAAATGATAGTTTTTTTTCAGTCGTCTTTACTTTCTAGATGTTGCGTCACTATAAAAAAACCTATCTAATTCCTTGCAGGTGGCTATAACGCATTGCAGCGCATGTATCGTGACATTCAGGAGCCCATGTTGAATGCAGCGAGCAGTATAACAGGAAATCCATTTTCAGGACTTGTGGATAACTCCGGTAAAATTATTTCATATATGTCATTGAGCATCTACATTATTTTTTGTATTTATATTCATTTCTAGATACTCAAGTGCTTGTATTATAGGAACCTAATGGAGACTTTATCTGTGGTTATAAATAGGGTATCAGCTCAGCAAAATGATGCAAGAAAGCCTTGCAGCGTTAATTTTCATGTTGGGACTTCAAAATTTTATAGTAATGCACACACTTTGTTAGACTCTAAGTATATAAACAAATATAATATAAGATGTAGTGACAAGGATTGACAAAGGAATGCTTCAATGATTTGGGCACATGGAAAGGATGAGTGAAGTTAGATTGACAAAGGAATGCTTCAATGATTTGGGCACATGGAAAGGATGAGTGAAGTTAGATTGACAAAGGAATGCTTCAATGATTTGGGCACATGGAAAGGACGAGTAAAGTTAGATTGACAAAGGAATGCTTCAATGATTTGGGCACATGGAATGGATGAGTGAAGTTAGATTGACAAAGGAATGCTTCAATGATTTGGGCACATGGAAAGGATGAGTAAAGTTAGATTGACAAAGGAATGCTTCAATGATTTGGGCACATGGAAAGGATGAGTGAAGTTAGATTGACAAAGGAATGCTTCAATGATTTGGGCACATGGAAAGGATGAGTGAAGTTAGATTGACAAAGGAATGCTTCAATGATTTGGGCACATGGAAAGGATGAGTAAAGTTAGATTGACAAAGGAATGCTTCAATGATTTGGGCACATGGAATGGATGAGTGAAGTTAGATTGACAAAGGAATGCTTCAATGATTTGGGCACATGGAAAGGATGAGTGAAGTTAGATTGACAAAGGAATGCTTCAATGATTTGGGCACATGGAAAGGATGAGTGAAGTGAGATTGACGGAAGGAATATATAATTCTGATGCGGATGGCTGCGTTAGACAAGGCAGGCCTAGGAGGGTGGTTTCTGACCAAATCAGTGACATCCTCAAGAAAGCTAGGTTGCCTAGTGCCCATAACCACAGAGCCTGTATGAAGAGAATTGTGGATGTGAAGGAAGCAAGGGAGTTGTGTAAGGATCGTGGTAAGTGGCGCTCCATTGTCTCTGCCTATCCCTGTGGGAAAAAGGCGTGACAATTTAATTAATTTTGATAATAAATCAAGGCGACAGTGGTGTAGTGGTAGTGAAATGGTCACACAAACTAAGAACTCCTGGTTCAAAAATCACTGTCTGGTATGTAAGTTTGACATAAGTACTTAGGTCGCCTAGTTTCTATGATACCAGCATGTTTAGTAGCTTAGTATAGTACCTAATAAAATAAAATTCATTAATATCTTCATAATCACATAAAAGCATTATTTAATCTTGAATTGTTTGACGCTGTACAAAAGAAAATATTAATTGTAATTAACAACAGATGGCACAAATCCCCAACAAGGTTCCGAGAATCGTCAGCCTCTGCCCAACCCGTGGAGCCGCGGTGGTTCCAGCACAACGGGCTCCACAACCAGTGCTGGGACTGGTCAGGGATTGATTAATACCCCTGGGATGCAGTCATTATTGCAGCAGATGAGTGAAAATCCACGTCTGGTTACGTCTATGTTGAATGCACCATACACAAACAATATGCTGCAAGCTTTGTCTGCTGATCCGGAGATGGCTTCACAACTGATCAATCAGGTATTTTAACAAGTTGTGTCACAAACTGTTCACTATATAAAGATGTCCAATAGAGGTTTTACTATTATTGTGGCTGTACAAGTATGACAACACCCTGCCTGATGTTAAGCTGAAAGCAACTAAGATTATTAATTAAATAATTTTAAGGCGACCTTGGTGTAGTGGCTGTGCAATGGTTACGCTCACCGAGAGCACAAGTTTGAAACCACCCACCGGTACCAATGTATACTTGATATATTACTTTGTCCTGTTTCTATGATACAAGCATAGTAGTATCATAGAAAATTTATTAGCTTAGTATAGAAATATTTCTTAATAATTTCTTATTGTAGCCATCGCTAGATGGGGTTGCATGTGTCCAATATCTCGCAAACGATTTACCGACAAAGTAATAATATATATGCGCTCCAACGAAGAGACGTCACTGGCTAGTCGAGCCCTGTACGCAACACGCGTACTGTAGGAGATCTCCTTTCCTTTTCCAACATAGTGTAATAATGCTCCGCTAAATTATTAATTTAGTTTATGCAGTCGTGTTCGCTCCTTGGTCCTTCACTTGCATACCATTAGACAAGCTGAATGTCAATAAATAAAATCGCCTATCGCTCGACAACCGATGGGAAAGAAAGATTCTTGAGTGGAGACCACGAAGACATAGTGTAGGTAGGCCTTCCAAAAGGTGGACTGACGACATAGTTAAAGTCACAGGTAACCGGTGGATGCAACTGGCATTTTGTCGTTCGGAATGGCGTTCTAATGGGGAGGCCTATGTTTAGCAGTGGACGTCTTTTGGCGGATGATGATGATGATTAAATTAAATCTTTTTTTTTCTTAATATTTGTTCAATAAAACTTTCCCTGCTGACTTAACTTTAATGATAGTTTAGCCTTAGCGGCATTCAGTCAGCTTTTTTGTGATGAAAAAATATAAATAAGTAATTATAATATTTAATTTCAGAACCCAATGTTTGCAAATAACCCAGCGCTGCAGGACCAAATCCGCACCATGATGCCACAAATGTTGCAACAATTGCAGAACCCTGAGATGCAGCAGATGATGACTAATCCACAGGTAAAATCAATCAAATTGACACACCTCACACCTCTATTCCCACAGAATTAGGCAAGTACGGCTGATCCGAACACAATACGCGTACCGCATTGATAGGATTAGAGTCCCGGGTTCGATTCCCGGTCGAAGCAAAGATTTGTTTGTATTACAAATATTTATTAATACAAATAATTGTTAATAAAAAAGAGGGGGCCATTTGTTTGTCTAAGTGATATGATACAGTAGTGCCCAGTACCACCACGTACATGCATACAGTGATATAGTCGCGTTTCGGGCGCAAAATCTAAGAAAATTCTATGGTTTCTCTGCAAGTCATGGTCAGATGATTCTATAAAAAAATGTTTTGCAGGCACTAAACGCACTTCTGCAAATCCAGCAAGGCATGGAGCAACTCCGCACAGCTGCGCCCAGTCTGGTGAACAACCTGGGCATGGGCGTGGGTGCTGCCACCGCTGACATTCCAGCGCAACCGGCTCCCACCAGCACAACGCCGCCCAATCCCCAACAACAAAGGCAACAAAATAACTCGGAATTATTCACACAGGTACAATCTATGCTTAACTTACAGCTGACTGAAGAATACAAACAATATTTCTACTATGGCTATTTGACAGTTCATTTTTAAGACTGTTAGGCTAAAGTTAATTGGCTATTTTCCCAGTCTACCGCTCCAGGGTAGTACCACCACCTTCAAGTGTACAGACCGTAAAGTGATTTAGTCGCGTTTCGGGATCAGCTGAAAAGTTTCCAGCTAGGCAGAACATTAAGCAAAGTGCTGTTCGTTTGTCGACTGAACCTCTACACCTGACCTTGACTTATCTGATGATAAGCAAGGAAAGGCGGATGACTACGAAAATCGGCCCTATCTACACCCTATCACAACTTTCTCGCTTCCTTCACACCCTGACCAATTCCCTTCATACAAGCTCTACGGTTATACGCAGTACTAGCTAGCTTTCTTGAGTATGTCTCCGATTTGGTCGGAAAACACGCTCCTGGGTCTGCCTCGTTCAACGCATTCATCCACATCAGATTTATAAATGACATGCGTCAATCTACTTTCACTCATTCTTTTCAAACCATCGAAGCATTCCTTTGTCAATCCTATCTTAGACTAATAATAAAAAGGTCATGTGTGCAATTCACACGTGTCAGAAGTGAAACCTTCAAAAATTTTATGCGTCTGTCTCTTTTTACTGTCGCTTTTTTCGTTTCATCGACTTTCAAATCACTACGATGCTAAAGAAGTTTTCACTTCTAAAATATGTGTTTCATCTTCCTAGTTCATGCAGCGAATGATGTCCTCAATGGCGAATAATCAGAACAACCAGCAGCCGCCGGAGCAACGTTATTCACAACAGCTTGAACAGCTCACTGCTATGGGATTCCTAAACAGGGAGGCGAATTTGCAAGGTAAGGTGAAACAAAAGGTTCAGCGCGTCAATTCTTTGTAGAACAATCGACTAGTGTATAATACTTTACTAGCCCATGTGTTCCCACCCCATGTTATGACCTTAGATCTTTCAAGCGATGCTGGCATAGTGACGGCGACTGAGGCAGCCGTGAACCAAACTCGGTTTTCTCAGTCGTCCTCTTAGACTTCCTCTTGCTTATCATCAGACGGGTCGAGGTCAGATGTCGTGCCACAATAAAAAACGAAGCACTTGACCGGCATGGTAACGGCGACTGAGGAAACCGTATATCGTCGTTTTTTTTTTTCAGTCTTTGGCGCCTTGCTAACCATCAATTAAATTATCACAGTTTTTTGTTTTCCTTTTTCATGTTTTTATTTAATATTTTCTTAGATTTTGCGCGAAATTTGATTAATGAATTAAACAAATTTTATTTTCTAATTCATTGTTTTTTAATTCAATTTATTTCCTTAATTCATTGGTTTTATCTAGTTTGACTATCAGTCGAGTCAACTCGAGTCAAAAAACATACTATTCATGGTATTAGTTTCTAACTTATGTCTTTGTTTAATTCCAGCACTGACTGCTACATTCGGGGACGTGAACGCTGCTGTAGAAAGGTTATTGGCTCTCGGACAATTGTCTATGAGCTAACGGTATTTCCCCTAAACACAACGATTCTCGGTATAAATACACTGATGTAACTATATAATGCTAACATTTACCATCGTACATTGTATGTTCGTGAATTTTATTTTAAATTTTATTATATCTTAGGCTGTATATACTTGTTCCTTTGCCTCACAGCAAATTAAAAATGTATATGTCACAATTTGAAAATGGAATTGTATGATTCGTTAAGGATTACTAACTAACGCCAACTTTGTTTTTTTAATAATTACAAAAAATGACAAATCTTTTAATTCTATATAAAACCTGTAAACCCGATTTCGATCCCAAATCTAAACGTGAGCAAGGTCTAAATTGTTGAAGTAGGCCGTAAAGGTCTAAATTGCGGAAACGAGACCGTACATAACAAAAATAAGGTCTAAATTAAATCTGATGATCAAAATTGCAAATGCCGGTCTTAGTGACAAACTTGAATGTGAGAAAAAGAAACCTTATATCCACCGCTTTAATGATTCTTTTCCAGCGTCGCGGATATATATGTAGTCCTGCAGGCATAGAGGATGCAATTACTATTTGCAGTTATTTAACAGTAGTAGCAGTTTGTCTCATTAACCGCACAACAGGCGCATTGCTGTCAGAATTCGAGCCACACAAAAAAAGTGACATTGTACTCATTTTCAAATTAGAATCAGGGAGCGGTCTGAGTTTAAATTACGAAGTGTAATTTTGACATCTGTCAAAATAAAGTTTGTTACAAAGAATTTGGACTTAAGAAATAAAAGGAGCCCTAAAATAGCTACAAAATACAACCGTTTGTACTATTTTCACTTATGGCATTAAAAAGAAGCAAGAGGGGGATGAATATACATTTTTACATTCGTAATGTAGAAGGTTGTCACTAGTTTTGATGATCATTTGACGACCTAATTTGATAGAATAACAAATGACGTTAAAATATTTAAAAACGGATGACGGAACCAGCCGCTACTCTTTTTTTACCACGTGACTTTTAATTAAGTACAATTAAAAGTCAACCAATTGGTTGTAATTGCAAAAAGTAGTGACAACTTTTGAAAGAAAGCAATTGAAATACAAGTAGTTGTCTCTTTCAGTCACATGTGGTATAAACATAGTATAAATGAGATAAATAACACTGAATTAGTTCTTATTTTAGCACAGCTTCTATTCTTTCCATTTTCTTAGGTTATGATAATCCATAGACAAAAATCATAGACTTTGTATTTTGTAGATGGTAAATGTTGCGACAAAAATTGGTTTTTAGAATATTAAATAAATATGTGTTGATAATATTGGTGGCATATGTTTAATAGAAATACGTCCTTTTTATGAACAAAAAATAGACGTATAATAGTAATTATTTCATTCCTTTTTAAGTAATTAGTTTTTTTTATTATTTCGAAATCTATTGTTGTATAATGATTAATCATCTTTCAATGCTAAGTATTTTTTAAAATGATGTTGGTCGTTCTAGTGCTATTCTTGGTACTCAACACAGCAGGTGTTAGGTTTTCAGCGCAATAATTCCTTTAAATGGAATTTACATTTTAATATTATAAAATTAAATATTATTATTTTATTGTTTTTCTTTTCATAGTAAATTCCGGCCTAGGTGTTTTTTAAGCAATAATACAAATAAAAAATTAAATCATAAAAAAATATATGGCATGTTTATTAAAATTGATTGTGTGCAACATATTTAGTAAGTTTCTAATTGTTACTGTAGGCCGGCATAGTGGTTGTGACCGAGGCAAAACCATGGACCACCGAAAGTAATGATAAGCCGCAGTGCTATTGGCCAATTCAGGATAATACATTACAGGATACGTTGACTTTACTGTTTGATTATTCTTGCCGATTAATAATGGCGTCCAAGTGTCAAAATGACAGTTCGAATAATACAATTACCAGTGTTGCCACATCATTTTTTCAAATATATATATAAAAAAGAAAATGTATTAGCAAATTGATTGTATGAGTGATTCCATTTTTTTATTTTTGCTGCAAGACGTCTTTAATAGAGCAAGTTATCTGTGCTTTTATTGCTATTCTTCGTGGATGTTATTCAAGACAAAATTGTGTGTAACTGGTGCGTGCTAAATTAATCGTCGTGACCTTAAATTCTATAAATGCCTATGTATGTTATATGTATCGCCGTAACAAGCGGCGAAAAAAAATCTCGGTCTCTATACTCTAAATATATATGTCGTTAACGTTTCGGGGGTAGTCAACGATTTATTATTCCGCCGTTTCGAGAGCTTTGCAGCCATCGTGGTCACGGAGAGACTGAGGTGTTGGTTGTTCTATTGGTTAATGCTATTATTGTTTCCAAAACTACCCTATTTGATGTTTTGATTTTGTTTGTCTGTTCCTGGTTTAATTTGCAATTTTTTTATTATTCTCGAAACGTCGGAATAATAATAAAATTGTAAAATCAAAATAAACGCGATAGTAAGCCGCATAAAATTTGTTTATTTCATATAATGTTTAATTATTATTTACACTTATTAATATAATATTGATTCTTATTAATGTTCTTACTATATCAAAAGGAGTACCCTTAAAACCCCTAGCTAGAAACGAGGGTAAAATCTAAAAAGCATAAAAAAAAAATTTAATTATTTTTTGGTATATTTAAAATGTATTATAGTACAATTTGGTAATGACAATTGAATAGAAAAAATCACGCGTGAACATCGGGCAACTGCGACCGGTAATCAAACTCGGCGCCTATGGCTTTACGCGCGACCACATAAACGACTCCCCTGTACAATTTATATCGCGCAGTCTTTTCAACATAATTATTCATTTATATAATTCGGTGTATACGACAGGTCGCAAAATAAACGTACGAAGAAATGAACATTCCAAGATTTATGCTGGTTCGCGACCCAAGAATGTATACACACACAAAAAAACATTACAAATTTAACAATACACAATAGAAATAATAATATAAGAAAGTAATAAATTAAAATTCAAAACTAAGACTACAATACTACTTAAATTAAGGTTGTTTGGATCGAGGATGCATAAGTTTCAGAAACTTGCCTTTTAATTGCAATAGTTGCAAGCTCCTCGTTGCATATGAGATCGTTACCTATTAACGTGCCTCATTATCACGAGTGAAAGTAGATTGACGAAAGGAATTTACAAATATCATGTGAATGGATACGTTAAACAAGGCAGGCCCAGGAGGGTGCGTAGTGCTCAAAATCATAGAGGTTGTATGAAGAGAATTGTGAATCTGAAGGAAGCGAGGGTGTTCGTGGCAAATGGCGCTTTATTGTCTCTGCTTATCCCTGTGGGAAAAAGGCGTGACAATTTGATTGATTATTAGTATTTTTCTATCCAATTTTCATTACTAGTTCTAAACCGTAAAGTGACTGTCGCGTTTCGGAATCAACTTAAAAGTTGCCAGCTTGCCAATTGGGCCGGGCGGCGTAGTGGGTGCGACTGCTACTGGCTTCTGCAATAGTGGCAGTCGCCTCCATTTATGGACCGCACTCCGGCTTAACATCAGGAATGGAATATGTTAAAAATAATATGTATACATAAAAGTTTTATGTTCAGACCTAAATTGTCTCTAGGTGTTCTAAGGGTGTACTTAAAGAAATTGCTTATTACGTATTTTACGTATGACTATAATTGCATCTTGTGTGCTATTCAATATATACGATTGCTATTTTATTTCTGTGAATTTTAACTAGTTTACACCAAATTACAGGATTAAAAAACTATTTCTTGTATAGTTTATTTGCAAAATAAATGTTTAATATTAAAAAACGAGCCTTTGTTTTTGCTTTAATAAATAGATAACATTCTAAAATTGTCGTTTGGTGTATACACGACCATAAAATGTTAAAATTGCACGTCACCAAATTCTTTAGCCATATTGTAAATGCTCTAATCCCCTCATTCCGAATTGGTCTCGGAGTACTCTGAGAGTTGTATACGTTAATAACCGCTCCAAATTGAGTTTCACAGCTCCAAATCACTTGTCTATGCTCGATGACCTTATAAAAGATTGCTGAATAACTATTCCAGCGTAAATATTTTACTTGTCACTTGAAGTTTCCCGCCAAAGTTCTGAAAGTTATAAAAGATGGCGTTTGAGACGTCAGATACGACCACCGGAAAATGACATAGTATTATAGATCCCGGCAAAGAGCTGACATTGAAGCTGATCGGTTATTTGTTTTGTTACCTACTTACTTATTATTTTACACATGTGTATATATAATTTAAAATACTATTAAATATGTGCACCACTGCTTACATAGATTGGCGGAATTGCTTCGTTCAGAGCTTTACTGTTCCTAATACTGTGCAGCCCAAAAGTCAGCGCTTTTTTATCTGCCGGGAACTGTACGCTATTATGAAAAATATTTGTCAAAACGGGACAATTTTGAGGATTTGTTTTGATCAATTCGCATTAAGGGGATTATAAATGCTATATTATTAAAATAATCCTAGCTAGAGTGTGGTTTATTTAATTAGATTTTAAATATTATATATAGTTGGTAGAAACTTCAATAAAATTATGTTGGGAGGTTTTGCTCAGGTAAATACATCACTAAATATTTTAATACAAATCTTATTAAAGTTTTAAGTTAATTATTGGCATTTGTAAGTTAAGTACAAGTCTTCTTTTTAGTTCAGAACAAGAAACTGTTGGTTCAAATTTACCTTTCCTAATTTCATTCGTTTTAAAGTTTTGTTGAAATTGAGCCTAACTGTAATAGTTTTTGTAATATTTTGTTTTAATAATCATATATCATCTTTTCACTCTCGTAATACTCGCACGGGTCGGGGAAAGCATCCGCATTCTGTTGACCGAATTGGCAGTCGACCGAAAAAGTTCGGTGCGTCGTTTCTTTGTAGAACAAACGTCAAGTGAAATGCTTTACCAGCCCATGTGTTCTCTCCATCTTATAGCCTGGGATCTTTTAAGCGATGCGTGAAGAAGCACCTTTGGCCGGCATAGTGACGGCGACTGGGGCAGCCGTAAAGACTAGGTTTTTGCAGTCGTCGGCACTTTTGGACCTCTTCTTGCTTTCCACCACAAGTATACAGACCGTGAAGTGATTTGGTCACGTTTCGAGATCAGCTTGTAAGTTGCCGGTTCCATCTAGGCCGGCATAGTGGATGTGATTGCTACTCACAGTTATTGAATTGCAGTAGCAGTAACATTCATTCATGGACCACACTTCGGCTTAACATCAAGCGGGGTGCTGTCATATGTCGAGTCACAAAAAAACTGATATAAGACCTTAAGTAGCCCGGTTTTTTTATAGACAATTGATTATTTCTAATTACTAACAGTTTGTTGATGTAAAAAGAAGACTTTTTGGGTTTAATTAATATTGGTATTTATTGTTTTTTTTCGTTGTTGGGTAAGAGCGTGTGAGTTTGAGATGGCACATTGTTTTCTTTATACACTATGAATAATGTGTTAATGTGCTAGTATTTTATGCAAAGCAGTATGCGTGCGAATTATGTTACTATCATCTGACAAATGCAATTATTATAAACTGGATTTTAATGTCGTTTTATTTCAATAATCCCAATTGTTCCCAAATTAGATGTTGGTGGGTGGGACGTGACGTCTGAAGGCGACCGTGGTGTAGTGGTAGTGCAATGGTTATGCAAATCGAGAGCACGGGTTCAAAACCACTTGCCGGTACCACATGTACTTTGGTTGTTCTGTTTCTGTGATAAAAGCAGTAAAGAAAATAAAATGTGAAATAAACTATCCATAGGCGAGGTTTATTTATTATTGTGACCCGACATATGACAGCACCCAGCTTTATGTTAAGCTGGAGTGTGGTCTATGAATGGATGTCACTGCTACTACAATTTAATAACTGTAAGTAGCAGTCCCATCCACTATGCCGGCCTAGTTGGAACCGGCAACTTACAAGCTAATCCCGAAGCGCGACTAAATCACCGCACGGTCTGAATACTCGTAAGTGGTGGTACTACAGACTGAGTACCACTATTTGAGAACCAGACCCGAAGTAAATATCAGTCCTCTTTTTTATTAACAAATGTTAGCTTCGACCGGGACTTTACGCGCAACAAACCAATCGCTGATTAGTCGCCACGCCTACCGTCAATTCGCTAGGTCGGACAGCAATGCCACTTGTCTTGGTCAGCTTATAATCAGATTAGGATTTTTTTAATTAATAAGACGCGACATTTGACCTCGACTTTCCTGATGTCTACCAAATTAAATAGATGATATAGAAATATGATAAATTGACAAAGAAAACCGTTTCAGTTTACGGTTGCCTCAGTCGTCACTGTGCCGGCCAAAGGGTTGCTTTTTGTTAAGGCAAACTATATTTGAAAGGAGTGGATAATAAAAAAAACAACAATTCAAGAAGAAAATTTTATATTTCACAACCTTTTGCATTAAAATCTAAAAATATAAATTTTACACGATATGACATAAGCTTCAGGTATCGAGTAGATATTGTTTTAATGCAAGCATGTCCGACAGCTTTACAATTCCTTAATTAATAATACTAATTTGTACTTTGGAATATTATCCGCGGCTTTTATAAACATTAAAATGCAATTTGAAGATACAAATTAGGGGGCGTCCATAAATTACGTGAGATGTTTAAGAGGGGAGAGGGTCAAGTCAAATCTCATCTAATCTTACGTTGGAGAGAGGGGGGTCTCGGCAAATATCACGCAATTTTTTCTGATTAACACAAAAAAAAATACTATTTTAGTCCATTTAATTCAGATTGTACATGCTTAAGATTTAATCTTAATCGTAATATTATGATTAAGATCATTCACTAATTCGTTCGAAAGATTTTTTTTATTGTGACACGACATCTAACCTCGACTCGCCTCATGATAAGCAAGAGGAGGTCCAAGAGTGACGACGACTGGAATAACCGAGTCAGTTCCCGGATGCCCCAGCCTAAGGTGCTTCTACACGCATCGCTTGAAGGATCGTAGAGAGAACACATGGGCTGGCAAAGCTTTTCAATTGTTCTACAAAGAAAAGACGCACCGAACTTTTTAGTTCGACTGCCGATTCGGTCAATAATATGTGGATGCTTTCCCCGACCCGTGCGGGTATTACGAGTGTGAAAGGACGAGGCAGGAACAAGGTTGAAGAGCTCTTCGGAACATTTTATTCATTCCAATTCAACAATCCAACGCGTTTACGTAAGAAACCCACATTTTGACTTTGGGTTGAATAAAATCTCACCAGGGGGGGGAGGAAGGGACAGAAAATTTAAAAAACACCTCACGTAATTTATGGACGCCCTCTTACACAGATAACGACAACGCTGATGTGATTTTACTTTATATTGGTCCGAAGAAATAGTGATTGAAAGGGAATATTGAGCGTTTGTTTAATGAAATTCAACCAGTTAAAGATATTGGTCTAAGAAAATTTGACATACAACCCCATGCAGTATAATTCATGAATTAATTTAAAAATGTATGCAGAAAAACTGGTTCTCTTAAAATTACAGCTACTTTCAAATTTTATAGCGTTTCCGAAGCTAGCTGCGATCTGCGCAGGCTCTCTCACCTACCTACTTCGAGCCCCTTATACCGTTATTAATTGAGTTAAATACACTACTCGTATCATAATGCACGCCTAAAATTAAATTTCGAATTAAGACTGAATTTTCTATGTAAATTATTTGTATCGAGTACAACAGCTCATAACATGAGCTGTTGTTTTCGAGCAGCTCACTTTTTGTTGGCGGCATTTATTTGAACAAATAATTCATGTTATCGTTATCGCGTTTTACAATATATTTTTTTTATTGAAATACAAAGAAAAGGTCATTATACTAGCATTATAAAAAATTAAGGCAAAATCATTAGATAATAACACCCACAACAACTTTTGCAAAAATTTCGCTAAATCTCATATGCCAAAAGGGCAATAATTGATTTTGTCTACCCTATTGTTAGATAATTAGATATTCAGTCGTAGCTAGAATAAAAGTGTAAAGAAGTTTGTGCTATTAAATAAATTTACTCAAATATTAAGTGGTCGAAAACATTTTAAAGTGAAATGCACGCGAATACTTAATGACTAGATTCTTAGATCTTTGCTGGCGACTAATCTCTACGACCTATCATTAATCTATGGACTAGATTAATATACCGAATACCCATTATTGTGAACAAGGATGATGCATGTGGCCAGAGATGTAAAACAACGGATGTTAGAATTGTTGTAGTTTAATAATTAAATTAAACGCGATAGAGCTTGATCTACATTTTTCTATTTATTTCACATACTTTTCTCATAGATACCATAATACAATGAAGCACGGGCGCAACAACGGGGGGTGTTCGGAAAGCCGGAAACCCCATTAAAAATAATGGACACCTTCAAAGGTGACACCGCCTCCTTGCATAAAACTATTTTAAAATGTAATTATTTAAATATCTAACAGCAAATGCATGATTCCACCATGACCGAAAACGGAGTCGGCAATGGTATGTCTAAGGCCGAGAATTATAGTAGTGGAGTGCCGCATTTTGAGAAATTGGACAGGCAGAGCAACATGGGAATTCCAAATGGAGCTACATTTTATCCATGAGGATGTGTGTCGATACACGTCAATGACACCGGACGTGTCAGATGCAGCTGCAGTGAGAGCTAATCAACGTGCGAAAGCAAAACCTTGTTCGATGGTGTAGCCACTTTGTTTGGTCAATGTTAGACAGGCAAGGACATGCAGAGAAGCTTAATAATCGTTGATCTGAATCAACAATTGTAGACTTCAGGGTAAACTAGTAAGTTTGAAGTTAAAGTCATTTACTACTGTCAGAGATTACATAACGGAGGTCGTGTCAGTAGCTCAACAATTAAGAGATACTGGAAAAGAAGTCGACGATTATATGTAAGCTGTCTTAATGTTACAAGGTTAGACATCGGATTATTCATCTCTGAGAATTGCTATGGAAAATTCCAACATCACACTAACGACTGATTAAATGAAGGCAAAACTACCTAAATGGATAATCAGGAGATCACTGCACAACCTAAAAGTTCAGTATTATTGTCAAACAGGAATAATGGTAATAAGAAAAGTAGAAATACAAGAAGACCTTTTAAGTGCTATATTTGTAAAGGACCGGATAAGGCCAACGTATGTCCAAACAACACAAATAAAAAGCAAGATAATAGATAAAGGATCGTCATTTATATCTTCGTCAGTTAATAATGTTGGAGAATACAAGGAATGGTTCGTGGACTCATTCGCTTCGTCACACATGACTAACAGAAGAGACTGGTTAAATAACTATGTAGTAGACAACTGTAATAATAATGTATTTATATTGTTAGATTTGCACAACTGTTTACCATGTTTGAGTGGCATCTGTTAGTTAGATTAAATACAGTGCTGTTATATCATTTCTAGTGTGTATTGCTAATTTCATAAGGGACAAAAACGTCAAACAAAGAGTTTGTCTTAAATTTTGCATCGCCAATTGAATTTCGTGTTCGGAGTCACTGAAGATACTTCAGATAACTTATAGTGAATCGACTTTATCAAAAACGCGTGTTTATAAAGCGTTCAAAAGCGGTCTAGATGTAATGAAAGATTTTCCTTGCTCTGGTAGCCCATCAACGTTTGCAACTGAAGTTAACGTCGCAAAAGTGAAGGAAATAGTGACTAAAAAAACTACGTAGAACTGCACATTATTATAATTATAAGGCAGGAAACTAAGATCTGATAAAAATGTTTCTGGAAGCTTCCTTTAGAAGCATTTAAATAAAGTATAACGCGAGTCTAGTTAATTTTGCAGATGACGTATATATAATTGTGACATCTAATAAAAACTGACATTAAAAATACAATGAAATCAACTATAAACAGGCTTAGGCAGTGGCGTAGCGTTGGTGTCAGCCGCCCGGGGCGGAAATAAGATTAGCCGCCCGGGGCGGAAATAAGATTTGCCGCCCCCTTATTTAGGAATTTCAATCATAGATACAACAAAAATATGAATTTAAGGATCAAATTATAACGAATTATTTTAGTTTTTTTAAATTTTGCCGCCCCCTCCACGCTACGCCACTGGCTTAGTGACCTTAGTTTAAAAATCAATATATCAAAAACTAATTTGATTTTTAAGAACAATATATTTGACATAATATATGATGGAAAAGCTCTGCAAACTACTACAGGTGCAAAATTTTGGGATTTAAAATGGGATTAAAGTTTTAGGGAAAAAAGAGTAGGCTCATAGATATGCTTCGAGAAACATTTACAGAAAATAATATATTTTCTTGCCAAGCAGAAGCTGATGCCGACAGACTAATAATTGAAACCGCTCTTAATCTGCAATCCGAAAACATTGATGTAGTGTCCGAGGATGTAGATGTTTTATTGACTGCGCTCTCACCAACAGACAGAGAAATTTATACCGCAAAAAGCATACTCATCTAAGAGCTTAGAAAAAATATTACCAAATTCCAAACTGCATATTCTATTCTTACATGCATTCACTGGCTGTGACACGACATTTGCTTTTTTCCAACGTAGCAAGAAAGCGTTTGCAAAAAAATAATTGGAAAACGAATTGACTAGCAAAATTCTGCGAGTTTTTAAAAATAAATGCAAAGATATTAAAGAAATTTTTAATGCTGGTGTTTATGCACTCTTGCTTTATACGTTGCTCCCCAAAAAATAAAAAGATATTAATCTATTAAGATATAAATCTTTTTTGATAGCAACTGCTAAAAATATCTGCGTTAAACTGCCATCTTTACCACCTACTGCAGACGGCGCGTTTGAACACTTCAAAAGAGTATATCTGCAAATTCAAACATGGCTCGGAAGAGAAATATCACCAGAAGAATGGGGTTGGAAATATGAATACCCCAAACAATGACGCACCAACCAGCTCCAGAATCTTTGCTAAAAATATTTTTTGGACATGCAAAATAGGATGTACATCTTGTGGGTACAGTAAAAGTGGATTAAACTGCACTGCTGCTTGGTCAGAATGCAATGGTGTTCCTGTACTAATCCTTCACCTCGAATCTACAACTACGAGATTGACGACGACAACAATAATCAATAATATAATAATGTATGTTTTCTTATAAATCATTATTTTTTGCTAAACTCTAATAAATTAACATTAAAGCTACTATGCAAATATAATTTATTATATATAAAATCTTTACTATAAACATTTTGTTCCTCCTTTCGCCTTTCATTATTCAGTAAATTTTTGTTAAAAATTGTTGTAATCGAGATCGGTCAATTTTTTTATTTATGCTTTTAATAATGCAGTCAAACACTCATTATACAGATTCATTGACTGGCCCTGAATTCAGAGGTTTTACAATTTTTATGCCTTATGGGGCGTTCTCACGGGGCGATTTTAGTTGATCAACTGCGAAATCGTTCGAGATTTGAACCGTCTGGACAGAACAACCAAGTTGAAGCAATAAAAATTGATTCAACAAAAGTTAAAGACCTTTCTACTTTTATTGATTCAACTATAGCTGACAGCGAATTGACTCGTCTGAACCAATTCGTTCAACTTGTATTGAATAATCAGTCCAATCAATCAGCGCGATTGAGTACCTAAGTATTGTATATTGCATTCCTCTGTCACCAGATTTTTGTTTGTTTGTAGAATAAAATGTAAATTATGGCGTCCGCATCCACGAGAACAATGCTAAAATGAACAGATAGTGTAATAACACGTGTAATATTGAGTCGATTATTATTGAATCGTGAGAACGCTACCGTCGAAATTTGCTTTCGAATTTTTGTTAAACGATAAATATTGATCAACTCAAATCGCACCGTGAGAACGCCCCATTACGGCACTACACTAAATGGAATCGCTTCAACGCGAGCTCCGTGTTCTCTATTTGTTTAGTCTTGACTAGTCCCCGCTTTCGTTGTCATTGTTTAGATTTATAATTGGGCCCCTGCTTAGCTGTAAACCGAATAGTTTTATCTGTCACACAATGGGTTTTCGGCATTCGGCTCTTTACTTAAACAGTAAAAGAATACAGACGCTCTGTATTCCTTGTGCGGAATTTTACATAGCCTAACAATTCCTTCAATTATTTGTTAATAAACTTAGATTTTAAAGACTAGATTAGAAAACTCGATTAAAACCTACTTTACTTTAAGGCCCCAAAAATCGTGGACAAGCATTGCTTTGGCTCAAGCATTATTAATACTTATAATAAACTTTTTATTTGTATAATTTATTAATGAAAATTAAATGACAGACACTGGGTTCGATTTCCCTTCTCTGGTGACCAATGTGCACACAAGTTGGTATGTTATTTTCATTACTAATTTATACTGTAATAACTTAGGAATAATGGCGAATATTGATAAAAACAACATTCCATTCATGTATAAAATTAAAAAATCTTATTTAAAAATTGCTAGATATAGAGTTGATTTTTTGGACAGCAGATTAGTGGACATTCATCTGTGTGAAACAGCTGACAACAAAGCACATCCTGAACAAGTAGAAAATCAGCAGATTGCTAAACTTATTATTAAACAGTTCTTAAGCGAGTGTTTAGTGTAATTTAAAAAGATCTATGTAACACTACTAAAGTCACAGTAAAACAAGATATTTTAAGATTTGCTTAAACTTTGGTCATGACAAATATAAGATATGCATTCAACGATATGTATTGAAAATTTCATGTCCAAGGTAAAAAGTTTGAGAACAAAATGGTCCCAATAATGAAATAACCTAAAAAATAATATTGCACTAAACGAGAATAAAAATCTGGCATTTTCCGAGTAATTATAAATGTTCTCCATTTACTATACATGTTTTCTACACCTTCGAGGTTGGCAATTAACAAATGATGGGATGGTATTCGTTTCCCTACACCTAATCTTCTAAAATGTTCATTAATCGCATTCTGATCTATTGTTGGTGTCCCTAAATTTATGCTGTATGAACATATCCAGTAAAGGATGGGACTAGCCGAAGCTAAAAGTCTTGTAGACACTTGTATGTGTACAAATAATATACAACTTATTGTCAGTACGAGTGCATGTATAACATATACAAACATTGTCCTATCACTATAAACAAATTCTTTATTATATTGTCGAGTATAAGGCATCTTTTCAATCTCACCATTCATTTTAATACCTAATGTAAAAAATGTTTTATAATTATGCTTAATATAGGATATGCAGTGAGATAAAATTACTATTAAAACTGGTGCTGCTAATATAAAATTAGGTATTTGTTTTATTCTATAGTACTTGAACAGACCCACATCCCAATAATGACTTTGGACATAGCCATAAGAGATGGGCAGTGTATCATTGCACCAAGGACTTGTGGCCGAACCAGGGATCACATAATCATTGTTGAGAAGAAATTCCGGAACCTTATGATCATGAGGCATACAAAACTTGAAGTAATTGTAAAGTTGAACTAAATAAAATGGCAGGAGAGCAACTAGTAAAGTCATTATGAGTGCCACAGAGGACGCAAGCAATGGTAAGGTGAGAAATGGTAAAAATACTTTGTACTTTATTGTTTTATACTTATAAACAATCTCTGGTATGGTTTTCTCTAGAACATTCTTTAAACTAGCATACATTATAAAGCCTAGATTTACTAGACCATTAGATCGTGTGACTAATGTTAATGCAGCAGGAATGCCACTGATTATATTGATATTAGCAAACCTCAATGACTCACTGTCAGTACATTTAAGCATCGTAAGAAAAGACATAAGTGCAAACATTGATTCAGAGTATGGTGCTGTGAAAAATATACTAGCAGGATTGATACAAAATAATATAGTAGCTTTATAAGCTCTACTCTCATTTCTTAAAACTCTTACACTTAACCTATAAAAGACATCAGCAGTCTTCAAAAATATAACAAAGTTCAAAACAACAGCTGCGATCAAAAATTGACTGTGCAAGTTTAACACTGAGTATAAGAAATTGTTTAGACAAAAACCTATACATCTAACAGTTATTGGAAACGCAGGAAAGAACGCCAAACAGTTTTCGTAAGTGTAACCATATTGAGCTATGTGTAGAAAGTATTGGGCATCCCATCTTTTCAAACCTCCAAATAATTTGTCAACAGCAACGTCCAGACTGGTCCTTCTCAAGCCTGGCTCTTCAGGGCTTATAAACACACCAGCATCGTGATCCGGAATAAGCAAATTGGCCAAAAATTGTAAAATCAAAACAGTTATTCGCGAACTAAAAGCAAACCAGAAGATTTTCTGTCTCGGCGAATACATCTTATCTGAAAAAGGTTTTCGTAAGTTAAACTATTATTTTATTTGATCGAGTTTATAGCACTTTTTGGTTTAAACTTGCCAATTTATGTCAGTTGCTAATCATAATAGTTAAAAACTAAGCAGATATTGAATAAAAACACGATCAATCCCGCAGCCGCAACATCGTTCTTTTTTATCATGGTATCCCCAAGCCCAGGAATGTCATTTTTTATTTTATACTGGGAAGACAAAGTTTAAACTTTTCAAACCGGGTCTTGACGGAATCACAAAGAAACACGTTACACAGCTTTTAACCACTTATCTAAACTTGATAAATTTTAAAATGATTACTGGTTGAAAATTCTACCATTATTATACATTAAGTTTTAAGAAACACAAGCTTAACAAATAATATAAAATTGCACGACCCGTAACTTGTAGGGGCCCGCTAAAACTTTTCCATTTTCATTGTTGAAGGCAAAGGAATCTTAACCTATCAACCAACCAAATCTTCAGTGAACGAAGATGAAACATGGGTGTTGCTTGTATTCATAAATCATTACTTAATGAGCGTAAGGATGAGTACAATGTTCCTTGATGAGAGTTATAATAAAGCGGTGAAAATATTTCACTAAAACTCTTTTGACGGAATCTTGGAATAACCATAATAAACACGAATGACCATGATCATCGATGTACTATGATGCATTGATTCAATACCTATATCCCAACTTAATTTAGATATTCTAAATCCACCATTGTTACTAAGAAAAGCATGACGTTGGATTTGTTAAGTAATTCACAGCAGCACACCTTTCGTAGCGCGACCAATCATTAATCTATGGCTTTATATTAGTTTTTTTTAGACGCTGATCTCGACGACTTTACTTTGTGAGAGAAATGCTTTCTGCTCCATAAGAGGTCGATCCCTCGTGACGCCGGTGATCCAACAGAAAACTGGAGTTAAAGCTAGGGCCGGATTTAGAGGTGTGAAGGCCCTGGGGCAACAAAGGAGTGAAAGCCCTTATTCCGTCATTGCCATCAAATAAAATTATTTCTACAATGAATCGGAGACATCCTCAAGAAAGCTGGGTTGCCTAGTGCCCATAACCGAGAGCTTGTGCCACTTGCCAGTATGAAAAGAATTGCGGATGCAAGATAGTTGTAACTGGATCGGGGCAAGTGGCGCTCCATTATCTGCCTATCCCTGTGGGAAAAAGGCTCGACAATTTGATTGATTCGAATTCCATTGTGGACAAAGCTGGACTAATAATTCAGCGTCAATGTTTTTAACACGAGGCACTGCAGGGTCCCAGGGTTAACTGGCCCCGGAACAAGGCCTATATAATTCTGTGGTCAATTGTAAGATCGGAGGAAGACTCTTTCCAGGATTCATGTGAGTACCATTGAGCTCTGAGGCCTAGGGGTCCAGGTGCCACTACATCGGAACATTATTTAACACCTGCGAGCCCCTAGGTACCAATGAAAATATATCGACGATGCAGCAATTGTCACATCACAACGGGGGACGGTTTGGTGCGGCCGCATTTTTGGCTGTCCCCCTCCCCATGTCCATTTCGTCCCATCAATGCATGATTTCTATTAAGCTTAAAAGTACTTAAAAATGCTTATTGCTCAAATGTCACACTAGATTTCTGTTCACAATATTTGCAACTATCGTTTTGCCAGATTTTATTGTATTCTTTTATACCAGATAAATAAATAAAGATTCCTTCGTAATCGCGTCTGGGCACCCGCTCATATTACTCGTTAATGACTTACTAGCGCTTGCGAACGAAGCGCTGCTATATTTCAACCTGCGTCTACAGTTCTCTCTCGCATGAAAGCTTGCATGAAAGCGCTCTTCCTAAAGTATACTCAAAGCCGCCGACCTTTTGGTGAAATACTGTAGCCACCGTAAAGCCGTCCATTTTTAAAAATAAAAGTTATTTATTTATTTGCTGACTGTAGGTACACTACTACAAATGCAAAAACGTCCCCAAGCTAAAACTAAACATAATGATGAATATCGTAACATCATTATCTACCGCCACAACATAATGAAAACGCGCTCTTAGGCGTGTGTAGACACACTAGTGATGTGCCGGATTATATTATGAATATCCACGAATACGGATCATTAATGTCAAGATCCGCGGCTACGGATACGGAAATTAACTTTTTTTACTTAATCCGTGTTGGTGAGATAGTTGACCTACGATACGGATACAGCAGATCTTTTTTTCCCTCGGATATGGAGCTCTGGCACTTCACTACTGCACACACTATTACAAATGCCAAAACGTCTCCAAGCTAATTTGACTGTAGTTGCCCCTTTTTTATCGGCTCCTTTAGAGGCTGATTCACAGTTGATTAAAATATCTGGATATACCCATGTAATTTTTGTAAAAGAATATTGTTTTTTTATTATTATAACTTCACCCAAACTAAAAACCCTGTAATCAAGCAGTTATATGTGACAACTTGTATGATCTGAGGTATAGCTTGTCTAACTATAAATGACATGCCCCTCCACTTTTAGTTTATTTAAATGTGTGAATACAAATATTATACCAACTACTATTATACTTTATCATCGTGCTCCTCATTTTGTGTCCAACCAGCAACTGAAAGACCAATTACAATAGCATTTTCGGTGTGCTGCTTTCATATTTTATGTTTTCTCATGTGCGCAAATGCGGTGGACGGGCTCGTCATTTTGGCTTAGACTGACTATAACAACATAACTCAGAACAAGTAATTAGATTCTGAGGTCTATAAAAGATAAGCATTAATAAAAGATCTAGATTAATTTGCCTTATTATATATTTATTAGGTAATCGAGATAGTTTTAAAATCTTTGTTGAAAGCTACCCTGTTGTTGAGCATTGTTATTCTGTTGTTGATTAAACATCATATTTGCTGACTGTAGGTACACTACTACAAATGCAAAAACGTCCCCAAGCTAAAACTAAACATAATGATGAATATCGTAACATCATTATCTACCGCCACAACATAATGAAAACGCGCTCTTAGGCGTGTGTAGACACACTAGTGATGTGCCGGATTATATTATGAATATCCACGAATACGGATCATTAATGTCAAGATCCGCGGCTACGGATACGGAAATTAACTTTTTTTACTTAATCCGTGTTGGTGAGATAGTTGACCTACGATACGGATACAGCAGATCTTTTTTTCCCTCGGATATGGAGCTCTGGCACTTCACTACTGCACACACTATTACAAATGCCAAAACGTCTCCAAGCTAATTTGACTGTAGTTGCCCCTTTTTTATCGGCTCCTTTAGAGGCTGATTCACAGTTGATTAAAATATCTGGATATACCCATGTAATTTTTGTAAAAGAATATTGTTTTTTTATTATTATAACTTCACCCAAACTAAAAACCCTGTAATCAAGCAGTTATATGTGACAACTTGTATGATCTGAGGTATAGCTTGTCTAACTATAAATGACATGCCCCTCCACTTTTAGTTTATTTAAATGTGTGAATACAAATATTATACCAACTACTATTATACTTTATCATCGTGCTCCTCATTTTGTGTCCAACCAGCAACTGAAAGACCAATTACAATAGCATTTTCGGTGTGCTGCTTTCATATTTTATGTTTTCTCATGTGCGCAAATGCGGTGGACGGGCTCGTCATTTTGGCTTAGACTGACTATAACAACATAACTCAGAACAAGTAATTAGATTCTGAGGTCTATAAAAGATAAGCATTAATAAAAGATCTAGATTAATTTGCCTTATTATATATTTATTAGGTAATCGAGATAGTTTTAAAATCTTTGTTGAAAGCTACCCTGTTGTTGAGCATTGTTATTCTGTTGTTGATTAAACATCATTTGTTGTTGTTGATGAAACTCCTGCTGGCCACTCCCGCCGGCGTTGTTGCCTTGGTTTGGACCTGACATACGCATCCGTTTGGCACTGTTCGCTGCATGATCATGATTGTTGGCCTGTACTTGATTTTGTTGTGTATTATTTTGCTGTTGCTGCTGTTGTGTATTTTGTCTTGCTTTAGAATCACTTTTATCCTCCTGGTCATCGTCAGTCAAAAATTCTCTCTTTGGATATGGAATTGGACAGCCAGCAAAAACGTCCTGAGTGGGCAAAGGGTCTTCATTGAAATATGGATCTTGCATTGCTTGTTCAGATGTTATACGTTTGTTAGGGTCCATTAACAATAGTCGTTGTAACAAACTAAATGCTTTACTGTCAGGCTTAATTTTGTGACGATCCATGTATTTGCTCAGAGAACAACTTTGATAGTTAGCTTTTTTAAAATCCTTCTGCAATGTAACATGCTCAGGCATTTTCTTTATGTCCTCCCAATCTTTCTCTTGAGGGAAACCCATCACATTAAATATCCTATCCAATTGGTCATGATGGTAAGGGTTACTTGTTTTGATATCTTCTTGACGACAATGGAAAATTGGTTCAGATGTTAACAGTTCTGCAAATATACATCCTATTGCCCAAATATCAATAGCTTTAGTATAATGCCTGGCACCCAATAACAATTCTGGAGCCCTATACCAGAATGTGACTACAACTGGATCTAAGTCAGCTAGTGGTTTTAATGGTGCATTGAATAGTCTTGCAAAACCCATATCTGCTATTTTAACACGACCCCTTTCAGGTCCCTCACCCATTACTAGTATATTTGCAGGTTTCAAATCTCTATGCAGCACCCAATTGGAGTGTAAATAATGTATACCATCTAATATTTGATATAATAGACTCTTCACCATGCCCTTTGGTACCATCACAGATTTCTTATTAGCTTTAGCTGCTCTGTGAAATTTAATTATGTGCCACAAATCATGTTCAGCATAATCAAACAATAACCAAACTTTTCTGTCATTGTGCGAAAGAAATACTCGTATTAAATTTATTACATTTGAATGTTTTAATTCCCGGAGAAGAGCAATCTCTCTACATGCCGACATCGACAATCCAGTTCCTTCTATTTGTTTAAGTGCATAATCTTTTGTATCAGTGCTGTCCTTTCTTCTTGCTTTGTATACATGACCGTAAGTACCACGACCAACCTTACAACCTTCATAATCAAACAAATCCTCGACTTGAGTCCGCTCATTTTGTGTTTTTATTTTAAACTCGTAATCCATCATAACGGGACCCATTGTTTTATTAGTCAGGTTGAATGGTTTGTTAAGTACCGATAGCTTCTAGCCTTTTTACTGTTTTTTTTAATAATCTATCTGAAATAAGTTCGAAAATACACTTTTTCTACTTTGTTAAACGTATATACATTTGACAATTATGACATCGATCGATACACTTCTTTTTTTTTAAATATATTTTTTAGGGCATTGGTCAAAGGCCATCTTATTTGCTCAACAAATCAAAACTAAATGAATCTGTCACGCTTCTTTCCCACAGGGATAGGCAGAGACAATGGAGCGTCACTTGCCACAATCCTGACACAACTCCCTCGTTTCCTTTACATTCACAATTCTCTTCATACAAACCCTAGGCAACTAGGTTTTGGGCACTAGGCAACTTACCTTTTTCGGGGATGTCTCCGATTGGTCAGCAAAAACCCAATGTCTTCTCAAAAAGGGCAATATCACGTTATATTGGGATCGATCTATCATCACTGATAGGACTATTGTTGCCAATAAGCCTAAAATAGTGGTGATACATTGATGGTGGTGATAGATCGATTAGAATATCGTACAATGATTTTTTTTATTATTGTGACTCAACATCTGATATCGACCCGCCTGATGGCAAGCAAGAAGAGGTCCAAGAGTGCCGACGACTGCGAACTACGATTGTTGATGTAGCAGTCCCTCATGAAAGCTGAGAAAGATAAGCAAATAAAGTATCTTGATCTGGCTCGCGATTATGCCCATAGTCGTGACTGCCAATGGCTTAATAGCCAAGAGCCTCGACGAACACGCATCTAGCGGACCTATAATACCCCACTATTCCAGTTCCTGCTTAGCTGGCTGCGCCAAAGAACAGATAACCTGCATAAAAATGCATGGTCGCAGACAGTTCTGGGAAGCTCTTCCTCATATAAATAGACGCTTGACCAGACGACTGCTAAATTTTAGTAGAGCTAACCTAAGAGGACATCAAGTGCAGAAATGAGCCCGCACATAACCGTAACAGAAAGGTTAAAACAGATTATAAAAAAAAACAACGATATTTAGCAAAATGCTAAAAGCATAATATCTATTTACAATTCAAACATTAAGAATTAAAAGTAAAACTAATACATAACATTATAAAACTAAATATTTTAAAATTTCTAATTATAATAATTTCAAACTGAAATGGAAAATAGCTTCATCATCTTAAAACTATCAATCAATCAAATTGTGTCATAGATATAGATAATAGAGCGCCACGACCCTGACACAACTCCCTTGCTTCCCACACATTCACAATTCTCTTCATACAAGCTCTATGGTTATGGGTACTAGGCAACTTAGCTTTCTTGAGGATGTCTCCATTTTGGTCGACGAACACCCTGAGCCTACTTACTGTATGCCCCTACAATTAATTATTCAAATATAAATAGTTATAATTGATATAAATAAATCAAAAGTATTCACTTTTACAAATACAAACATATTTCTCTACATAGCATACTACAAATTATTATACTTGAGCCATTACAAATGTGCAAACTTAGTCAAAATATTTCTATAGCACCTCTCGGAGGTCTGCCCTAGTGTTGTGTGTAGCTGTAAAAACGTTATTGTCGATAACAGATAATAAAATTATTCCAACTACCTGTGTCCGAACGGCGTGTCCCTTTATCGATGAAGACTTGTGCAGCCTTCGCACAAACCTTCGATATTTATCGCTTAGTTCGCACATTAGTAATAGCTCGAGTATACCTGTCTAATTTAAATTTTAAAAGTTTATATTTAGCTGTTACAAACGTGTAAACTTAGACAAATTATTTGTATTAGATCTCTCACTCGTACTCGCAGGCCTTATGGAACTGCCCTAGTGTTGTGTGTGTGTCCATGGTTTTTTATTTTTATTGTGACTCGCCATATGACAGCACCCCGCCTGATATTAAGCTGGAGTGTGGTCCATGAATTGAGGTCACTGCTACTACAATTCACTAAGCCGGCCTAGTTGGAACCGGCAACTTACAAGTTAAACCCGAAACGCGACTAAATCACTTCACGGTCTGTATACTTGCAAGTGGTGGTAATACCCCGGATCGGCAGACTATGTACCACTGCCTACCACACTTTGATAACAGATAAACGAAAGTTACTCCATCGACCTGCATGTGTAATCGATAACCACCTGTGCAGGCTTCACACAGCCTTTTGACATTTATCGCTCAGTTCGCACGATTGTAATGGCTCCAGTATAACTGTCTAATTTACATTATAAAAGTTTACATTTATCATTAAAAAAAATCACTATTCGAGTATAAAAACTCTTAATCCTTCATACAACAACATTGTTTGGTCACATCACTAAATTCACTTTTTAAAAATATCCTTCTGTTTGTGAATCTGGCTCTGGCTCATCATCAATATTGGTTGTTGAGTCGGCGTCAGTGGTAACGACAACGTTCTCCACGACGCCAGCGCTTTCCTAGGAAACAGCTATCAATGCATCTTGAAGTCTTTGCCTGGCACGCTTTACTCTATCCTCCTGCCGCCTAACATCTTCCTTGCCTATGGTCACTGCAGCAATGAGTGGCTGTTCTGGATTCAAGAATACACCGGGATTCTCCAAAATTGATGTCTTCGAACCCGACTGGCCTGTAAAGATTTTCACTAAATAAGATTTGTAACTAATTGAAATTCAATTAAGAATCAGTAAAAGTAGATTGATAAAAAGTATTTATAGATTTATATGTGGATGGATGCGTTAAACAAGGCAGGGTGTTTTCTGACCAACACGGAGACATCCTCAAGAAAGCCTTGCCTAGTGCCCCATTCACTCATGGACCACACTGCAGCTTACCATCAAACAGGGTGCTGTCATATGTCGAGTCATATTAAAAAAAAAATTACCAGTGATGGGATGTGAAGAAACATGCAACGCTGTCGCCAGGGACTGTATGGTCGTCGCATCAGCAATGTATGGGCCAAGTGGCTTGATGTACTTGGGCAACGTCGTTGAGCCGATGGTGCCGTAAGCATCGCACGCTGACAGACCCTGGAACAAAAAGTTGGTGATTACAGGTTGCCAGGTGCCTGATGTAAGGCTGGCTGTCCATTGAAGCGGAGCGAGCTTGCGGAGCTGAGAAACGGAGAAATATTAACCAATAGGATTGCAGTGGACAGGGATTTGCGAGCTAGTTTAAAAATTCATACAATCCTATTGGTTAATATTTCTCCATTTCTCAGCTTCGCAAGCTCGCTTCGCTTCAATGAACGTGCAGTCCAGAGTATAAACAGTCTGCCGATTCGTGGTAATACCACCACTTACAAGTATATAGACTATGAAATAGCTTAGTCACGTTTCGATTTCAGCTTGTTAGATACCAGTTCCAAATTGGCCGGCATAGTGGATGTGAGCGCTAGTTACAGTAGTATCAGTCACCTTAATTCATGAACTGCACTCCAGTCTCAGTGCAGGCCTGTCGGAAAAGCTCAGAGTCGCTCAGCAGGCAATGGAGAGAGCTATGCTTGATGTTTCTTTTCGCGATAGAATCCGGAACGAGGATATTCACCAAAGAACTAAAGTTACCGAAATAGCCCGTAGGATTCTCAAGCTAAAGTGGCAATAGGTTGGCCACATCGCTCGAAGAACCGACAACCGATGGGGAAGAAAGGTTCTAGAGTGGAGACCACGAAGCGGAAGACGCAGCGTAAGTAGGCCTCCCACTAAGTGGACTGACGACATAGTGAAAGTAACGGGTCCCCGGTGGATGCAACTGGCATCTTGTCGTTCGGAATGGCGTTCTAAGGGAAAGGCCTATGTTCAGCAGTGGACGCCTTCTGGCTGATGATGATGACTCCAGTTTAACATCAGACGGACTGGCGTCTAATGTAAAGCCACAATAAAAAAATGATTGGAGGTAACAATAAATGATTAACTGGAAGTAGCAGTCGCTTCCACCACGCAGGTATAGATAGAACCGGCAACTTTTAGGTTGATACCGAAATTTCATAGGTAAGGACCTAATAATGTAAAGAATGCCTATGGCCAGAATAGTGAAGGCGACAGAGGCAACCGTTAACTGACCGCTGATCAGTTGTTGACGGTTTTGGACTTCCCCTTGCTAACTATTAGGCAAATCGAGTTACAATAAAAAAAAAATAAAGACGAGATAAGAAGACTCGTAAGTAAGAGTGAAGAGTGACGACTAAAAATACAGACTTAGTATACGATTCCCTCAGTCGTCGTCACCACGCCAGCCAGAGAACTTACTTGCAGGTTTTTTTTTATTATTACACATTTTAATACTAATTGTACTAAACTAAAACATTTTTGTACTAAACTAATAGTCTTTGTATTGGTACCGGTGAGTGGTTTCGAACCCGTGGTCTCGGTTCGCGTAACCATTGCACTGCCACTACACCACGGTCGCCTTGTTAGGTTAATTAAAAACTTACTTCCAAACGTTTTTCCCAGAACACCTGCTTAGGTTTCTCCTGTGTGCCATGTTTAAGATCTGTCTTAACTTTACTCTCCTGTGTTTTGTAAACAGTTACAGGCTGTTTAAAAATCGACGCCGTCTGTCTAATTGGAGGTACGAGTGACGCATCAGATCGGACACCCCTGTATTTAGAAACAAATATTTAAGTAAGAGTATTTTTAATATGTTTAAATACCCAAAAATACATTGTATTTAAGTAAATAGATTTCTTAAGTATGAAAAAATATGAAGACTGTTTTTTTGCATTTTTAAATTAGGCTTGTATCATAGAAATAAAACGACCGTTTTATCAATGTATCAAAAATACATTGGTACAAGCAAGTGGTTATGAACCAATCTCTTTGTTTGCAAGTCCATTTCACTACCACAATACCTCGGTCGCCCTGAATTGACAAAAACTCAGATAACTTCATACATTTTAAGAAATTATTTATGAACAATCTATTTTAGATATATTAAATGCAACACAACTTTCGATCAAAAAACTCAGCTCACGGCTATCTCAGTCACCTTCACTATACCGGCCCGAGATGCTTCTTTACGTTCCGCTCGAAGGGCTCAAGGTTATAGTAAGAAGGAAGGGAACGCTTACTATTTAGTTCTATTGTTCGGCTAATGAATAATAATTATGTTTTATAAAATCAATTTAAAATTTTTGTTCGAAAGCTGGCAACACAAAACACACACACACACAACATGCATATACTAAAATGCATGCCAGTAAAAAATAAAAACAAAACACAAATATTATTAGCTCTTAAATACTAGCTACAACTAATTTATGCATCTAAAAATAATTTACATGCTTTAATAAACACAATCAATATAACAATCAAACTGTCACGCCTTTTTGCCGCAGGGATAGGCAGAGACAATAGAGCGGCACTTGCGACGATCATGACACACATACGCCCTTCTCCTCATACAAGCTCCCTCAAGCAAGGACTTCCTCTGTTTACCATCAGAGCAAGTCAAGGTTAAATGTCCCGAATAATTATAAAAATAATAAAGCTTAAATAATCGTAGAGCTTGTATACAGAGAATAAGGAAATTATGTCAGGATCGTGACAAGTGGCACTTCTTTGTCTCTGCCTATTTCTGTGGAAAAAAGGCGTGACAATTTGATTGATTGATTGATTTTTAACTATGAAGATAGTAATCTGTTAAGGTGAGGGAAAGTGGCTAATCATACTGGCAGTGCTAATAATTTAAATAAAGAAATATTGCTATATTTATAAACTAAATAAAATTATAATAAATTAGATACAAGAACGAAAGAAAAAATTGCATATAGCATATTAAACTAAAACTAAATAAATTTAGGCCAAATGTTTTATAATTAAAAAATTACTGAATTTAAAAATCTTAAGTTACCTAAAATTACAAATAACAAAAATTTTGATAAAATCTGTAACACACTAACAGCCGGTTATACCAAAAATTTTAATTTACGAATTCGTAAAAGTTACGAATAAGTAGAAGAAAAAAGCAAAAATTGGTTGCAACACTCTCTCGTATATGTTGTCTGAAAACACACACACAACATACACGAGAGAGTGTTGCAACCCATTTTTTGCTTTTTTCTTCTACTTATTCGTAACGTTTTTACGAATTCGTAAATTAATATTATTGTTACAACCAGCTGCAAATGTCTTCAAATTCCAGATTTAATATAACCAACTCTATTTAATTTATTTTATACATCTCTATACTAAGCTACTAAACGTGTTTGTATCATAGAAACTTGTGTCATTGTATCATGCTAGTAACATAATAAAAATATGCTATGTCATCAATCAACATATCCATTAATAATTTATTTCACTTGAGGAGCACTGAAATTTTGTCATAACTCATAACATTAATTTTGTATATGTTTCTTATGTAAACCAATAACGCCTGGTTCCTATATCTGTCAAACGGATCGTTTTTTATACGAACAGTTAATTAATCTACCAGCCGTAGATCAAAACCGTTCTTATAAAACACCCCTCGCAAGTATGAAAAAGAGTAAACCTGTTTTATTATATTATTTTCCAAGAAAGCTAGGTTGCCTAGTGCCCATAATCTTAAAGCTTGTATGAAGAGCAATGTGGATGTGAAGGAAGCGAGAGAATTGTGTAAGGATCGTGGCAAGTGGCGCTCCATTGGGAAAAAGGCGAGACAATTGATTGTTTGATTTTTCAAACGTCTGTGAATTGTGAAGTGAACAAAGAATAGTTACTGTTACCGATGATGGATAGTTTATTATGGGAACCAGGCATTAGTGTCTAAAATACAAGATGATAAAATTTCCGTCTCCACAACAAAACTTTAAGCTGTGCAAATACAGTAGAACCTCGATAACTTAAACCTCGGTAACATAAAAACCTCTGTTACTTCAAAAAATACTATGTTCCCTTCCCATCAGAGCCCAAAACCTCTATAACTTAAAATACGCAACCTCTATAACTTAAATAAATAATCTCTGTATAGGCCCTCAGTAACTAAAAGAACAAAAGAAAATCACAGATTTTTTTAAGTAGACTAAACCTTTAGTTGTTGTTTTATTTTTATGTAATGTAAGTAATGTGAATAAATATGAAAACATATTTAATTTTCAGTATTTTATTGAACCCATCCTTCTGATGCATTCGAGTAAAAATGGGAGCAAGGGTACATAGAAACATGTACATACCTCTATATTAACCTTTACCTAACATAGACCCTTGATAACTTAAAACCTCTATAACTTAAAATATTTTGTGTTTCCCTTGGACTTTAACTTATCGAGGTTCTACTGTATAATAGATGTGATAAGTGAAAGCTTAAGCTAAAATGTAATATGCATTTACTACCTATAACTGTAAATTATAATGAAAATACACATGCACATCTGCTATGCTGCTGGAGATTTTTTCTATCATTTTATCATCATTAATTTTTATTGTGACTCGACATATGACAGCACTCGCTTGATGTTAAGCCGAAGTGTGGTCCATGAATGAATGTCACTGCTACTACAATTCAATAACTGTGAGTAGAAATCACATCCACTATGCCGGCCTAGTTGAAACCGGCAACTTACAAGCTGATCCTGAAATGTGACCAAATCACTTTACAGTCTGTATACTTGTAAGTGGTGGTACTACCCCGGATCGGCATACTGGGTACCACTGCCTACCAATCTTATTTATACTGTTTAAAATGTTAGTTAACTTGAACCTAATGTGCAATCTAGAGTGATGCCCAGAGCATGAATAACAAGTAAAAGGTGTTTCTGATTAAATAGATGAAATCAACGGGGGCCAATACAACAACCCAACCAGTCCTTAGCATAATATAATGACCATAATGTCTTGTTGTATATTTCAAACAAGACGATGATATGGAAGTTATATCTTTTTATAAAAAAAGTGCTTGTATCATAAAATTAGGACGACCAAAGTCAAAGTTATAAAACGGTATTTAATTGTATATAACCAGGGCACTTGGTTTGCATGACGATTACAATACCATGGTCAACTTATTGCCTGATTTAAATATTAAATCAAACAAAAATTATTTTAGTCCCGCCAATACCACAGGTATTGCATTAGGAAAGTTTAATGCTGTTACAGCCTAAATTAACAGAGTTCATGTGGTAACATTTGCAGATAAAGTAAAGAATCCAGAATCCAGAGAGTAATAAATGTGATTTGAAAGAATATGTAGTAACAAGATTAAGAAAGATATTTTGCTTTAGTTTGGGTACATTGAAAGAATGGATGAAACAGATTTATAAATCAAAGGAGAATAAAAGGACAAAACGGGGAAACTTCCTTTAACAAATCAGCGATATTCTAAAGAAACGAGGCCACAGTGCCCATATACATAGAATGTAATTTTATATAACATTTTTTCCTATTGATTAACTAATTTTGACCTATTTAATTTTGACATTTCACATTGAAAATTTGTATACCCAGTAGGGTAGAGCATGGCTGTGCAAAATATTGTATATAGACATCTTATTATTTACCCGGTGTTCAATAAATAAATGATTTTGAATTTTTTATTTTGTATATAAAGGGGAAGAAAGGTTCTAGAGTGGAGACCACGAACCGGAAGACGCAGCGTAGGTAGGCCTCCCACTAGGTGGACTGACGACATAGTGAAAGTCACGAATAATCGGTGGAAGCAACTGGCATCTTGTCGTTCGAAATGGCGTTCAAAGTGGGAGGCCTATGTTCAGCAGTAGACGCGTTCTGGCTGATGATGATGATGATATAAAGGGAATTGTGAATGTGAAGGCAGCAATAGGGTTGTGTCAGGATAGTAGTGCTTCATTGTCCCTGCCTATTCTTGTGAGAATTAGAGTGTGTAATTGGTGTTGATTATAGTATTATATTAGGACTGTTTTTTTTGTTAATAAATAATAGTGAATTGCCTCATTTAATCAGCCACATAGCCTTTCACCTCAAGCTGTGCTCCATATATAGATGCTAAGATATATAAATGAAGTGAAAAACAATTGTAAACACACACATACAAATGCACAAGCTGCTACATTACTTTGTGAAACAAATAAATAAAAACTTGATCATTATTAAGGCAACAAATTAAAGTTAAGATTGTAAAGTCAAGTTACTATCCTACTGTAGCAGAGGTAGCGGCTATTCATTGACAGTGATGCTTAAAAGACCATATCTTCAAAGGATTTTTTAAAACAAAAGTAGCTTTAATTAGCTTGACTTGTATGTATGTTATGTAACTATGTAACGGAATCTTTTAAATTAAATTGCACCCACTTCTAGAGGTCTGAATAATTTGAATATTTGTATACACATTAAAAAATCATGACAATACATTGTCATGATTTTTTATGTGCTGGCATAGTAATGGTGACAAGGGCAAGCGTGAACTAATTCGGTTCTTAGGCATCATAGGCATTCTCGAACCTCCTCTTGCATGTTTTTTACCTATCTTTTTTATTATTCATAATGATTAAAAGTTTGAGTAAATATAAAATATTTCTCTAAGCAGTAATAATATAAAAGGTATTGACAGTTGGAATTCAACAGTATTTTTATAGGAATCAAGATCTGGCCCCACATGCCTAATAGTATGCAAGAGGAGGTCTAAGAGCACCACTGTCAGATGTCGAGTCACATTTTAAAAAATAAACCTCTGTCAAATGCTTTAATTGAATTTGATAATTTATTATGCTTTGTATTGCAATTTAATGTTTATACCTGAGAAACCGATGTAGTACTGTTAATTCTTTTGAGCATCCCTGTCCAGTGTGAAACCTCTGCACAACAGTAAGATGGAGGCTTAACTATGTTCAATTATTTTTAGAAGTGAACATAGTAAGAAATATTTTTGTTTTAATTTTTCTTTATTTAAAATTATGTAAGTAATTTATTTACAATATTAATGATCAAGTTTTTTTCATCAAAATTATGACACAAAAAGCTGTTTTATTTTTTGCCACAAACACAGAGAGTGGTTGTAAAGAGCTGCACCTGTAATCAAACTGCGCACGGGCCTTCTTTGCTTTGCACAGGAGCATTGTATTAATTTGTCCTTGATGAAAATCAAAGCATGATAGGTCCACACTATCACCAAGGTAACGGACTAGCTCAGGCTTACTGCGGAACTTTTTACCTGTTGGGCTATAGAAAATTTATTCTAACCATGTTATAGGAATAATAATTGTGTGAAAAGCCACTGTGATTAATTATGTGTATATTATTTAAATAATAAATAAGTACCTAAGAGCCCAATTTTTTTATGAGCTAACAAAAATCATTAATTTTTAAATCAAAGCTTAATCTGTATAACTTATTAACAATTTTTAAATATGAATAAACTATTAAATAAAATATATAATAACTATATACAAAACACAATTGGTACAATGATTATCTTTGTCATATTAGTAACTTAAAATGTTAAAGCTAGATTTAAAGTGTTTTTATATTATGGTTTTCAATAAATAACAATTTCTAATTACCTGTAATAATAGATATCAACTTTCCCAGCAGAAAGTCCAGATCTTCGTGTAACTTCTTCCCGTTGCCATCCTTTTGGCAAAGCTGGGCAATCTGTTCGTTTCATCTCGATTGTAATATTCATTATAATGAAAAATATTAGTATATACAAATAACCGTATTTCTATATACAAACGAAAATCAACCTAAATTTCAGATAAACTGAACAGCGCGTCGGCTGACATATTTTGTTTGTAGAAAAATAACTGATTAAACACGACCGAAAATTATTTGTCATCGGAAAACCGGCATTTTTATTTAGAACCTAGTTTTAAATAATGATAGGACGCCTATTTAATTTTATGTACTAATAAAAATGTATTTTATGTAATAATGTAATAAGTAGGTATGTAAAGATTGATTTAACCACAGCTATTACATCAATATTGCAAAAATTTTATGGTTGTGTGTAGTGTATAGTTGTGCCAGCGGTTATTCACCTTATGTTATACATTACATGCGCATAAATAACTAAATTATATACTTTAACATTATTATTATCTTAATTTGTATTTATTATTTTTGTTATTAAATATTTTACTAAACTACAACTTTGAAATGAATTTGAATTCATAATAATCCGTTTTGCAACTAAATATAATGGTACAAAATTAAGAAACGTGACTTGGTTATAGTTTGTTATATTTCTACACGCCTTTACAAATTAGTGTAATGCATGCGTTTAGTTGCAAAAAATTGCTCGAGTCGAGTGTTTGACACGGTTGTCAAGAAGGCAGGTGAAATTACGGTAGCTTTTGGAGAATGTAATATTTTCTACAGCGAACAGTGAATTTGTGATTATTTAACATTACAGACATTGAAAGACACAAGTGCAAGTGATATTTTAACGATAATAAAACTTTATGTGTGTGGCATTCATATTGTTTTGGTAAGTTTGTATTTAATTGTTTTTTGCATGTTGAAATGACTAATGTTGTAACTTTTTGGATGAATTAAATACTTTCACTCCATTAACTATCAATTACAATGATAATATATACTTGCTTTTTAAAATAATTAATGTATTTGTTTAGTATGTATCAAAATATTGTTTATGTTTTAGTTATCTATATGCACAGTATTTTTTAACCTATGTGGTTAAGTTTATGTGAACTGATTTATTAAACTAATGGCTGAATTATTAATGTCTGTTATTATATAAATATACAATTTTTCTTGTACAAACATTATTATTTTATTTTGTAGTCAAATTCAAGATTTATATACAAGTTGTACAATAACTGTAGGACCTTATGAAATCATAAAGGTATACAATCAATTAAATTGTCATGCCTCTATTTCCACACTGATAAGAGTGCCACTCTCCAAGATCCTGACACCATTCTAGAGATTCTATTTATTCAAGCACAATGGTTATTGGTTCTGTGAATTCTTGTTTATATTTTGGTTCTTAAAGAACAACAAAATCTGAGTTCAATGGCAGGGATTCTTACTGGTATAATGAAGATTACTGAGGCAACTATGAACTGAATTGTTTTTTTGAACTGTGGTGTAGTGGTAGTGTAATGGTCATGCAAACAGATTGCCACTGGTTCGAAACTATTGTATCCTTGAATACACTTTGGTCATCCAGTTTCTATATAAGAAATACTTTAGTATAGAGATGTAAATAATAATATTTATTATAAATCAATCAAATTGTAACCTCTCTCGCAGGGATAAGCAGAGACAATAGAGCATGATAGATGTGGTTTAAAAGAAGATGTATCTTTGATAAATGTACTTTGTTTGTCCTGTTTCTATGATACAAGTACTTTAGTAGCTTAGTATAGTAATGTATAATAAAAAATATCTGAATGCCACATAAGTTTTCGTATCGTAAATAATTGAGAGACCTAATTAGTGGAAGTGCACGTGAGAGTCTGAGCAGCCGGGCTAAAGTGTGATTCCGCTGGCGACTGGATACTGCACTACTTGTTTGTATGAGATAGATTCCATGCAAGGCGATACTAGTATGAAGCTGCCACGTTAATATTGTTTATAAAGATGATAATATTTATAATCTAAGACTTAGCAAATGCTGATTGTTGCAATAGTGTCGCGTTGAATGGAATCAATCTTATATAATCAAGTAGTGCAGCATTCAGTCGCCGGCGGAATCACACCTTGAATCTGTATGTACAGACCGTAGTGTTGCCTTGCACGGAATCAATCATACATACAGATTCATACCAACCTAGTTTTCTTGAGGATGTCTCACAATGCGCTCTATTGTGCCTATCCCTGTGGGAAAAAGGCGTGACAATTTGATTAATTGATTGATGCAGAGTCATACAAACCAGTAGAGTGGTCTGCAGCCGCTATCGTAATTTTTCATATTGAAAATTATAATAAAATCTTTATAAATACCCGATGGATTGAAACATTATAATGTGTTATTTATGAACGCCTATATCTATAACGTCATTAATTTTATGACAATTGAACTTAGGGTAATAGGTTTTTTTTTAAATATGTTTAGACACAGGGTTGACAATTTCATTTTTCCGCATTTTATTATACTTGTTTATTGAGAAAAATATACTAAAGGTATACTTTGTGGGAATCTCTTTACGAGCCATCATTTGGGTTGTGCAGTGAGCAAAAGTAGCTTGGTAGTTAATAGAGGAAAGCGCAGGGTATATGAAACAAATATTAGCTCCAACCGGGAATCAAACCTGGGACTATACGCGCAACAAACCAATCGCTAAACCGTTCGTCCACGCCTGTCGTCAAAATACTTGGCTATGTTTTTAGGATAGATTCTATTTCTTAATTTTAAATTAGTATTATGGTGTTTTCCGACCAAATTGGAGACATCCTCGAGAAAGCTAGGTTACCTAGTGCCCATAACCGTAGAGCTTGTATGAGGAGAATTGTGGATGTGAAGGAAGCGAGGGAGTTGTGTCAGGATCATGGCAAGTGGCGCTCCATTGTCTCTGCCTATCCCTGTGGGAAAAAGGCGTGACAATTTATTTTATTAGTATAAGGTGTCAACCCTAATTGGAAAGTACAATGTAGATAATATTAACTTTATGAGACCCAATTTGGGACCTGTAAGCGTTATTTTCACGCAACTTTTTTTATACATCGTTAGCACGTGAAAGCCCCTTGCGTTTGATGACGTCACGTGTCCCAAATTGAAGCCTTGCTACGAATAAACAGTAAATTGATTAATTTAAATGTATATTTATATTTTAACTGCTTATTATACACCTGAGGGATTAAAGTACTCTGATGTCATTGTTTTTTTACCGTAATGCGACATTTAACCTATCCTCCACTTACCTGATGGTAAGGCGACTGTGATGTTTTTTTTATTGTGACCTCGCCTGACCTCGACCCGCCTGATAATAAGTAGTTGATAAGCAAGAGGAGATGTGACGACAGTTCACTGCTGCCTCAGTAGCCGTCACTATTCCGGCCACCAAATAAATAAATAACCTTGAACCTACCTCGTCCTTTCACACCCGTAATACCCGCACAGGTAGGGGAAAGCATCCGCATTCCATCGATCGAATCGGCAGCCGAACTAAAAAGTTCGGTGCGTCTTTTATTTGTAGAACAATCGACAAGTGGAATGCTTTGCCAGCCCATGTGTTCTCTCCATCCTATGACCTTGGACCCTTCAAGCGATGCGTGAAGAAGCACCTTTGGCCGGTATAGTGACGATGACTGAAGCAGCCGTGAATAAACTCGGTTTTTTTAGTTGTCGTCAAATTTGGACCTCCTCTTGCTTATCATCAGGCAGGTCGAGGTCAGATGTCGTGTCACAATAAAAAAAAGTAGTGTAGTGGTCACGCAAACCAAGAGGACCCGGTTCAAAACCACTTGTCGCTAGCAAGGCGTCACTTCGGTCGTCATGTTTCTTTGATATAAGAGCTTTTAGTAGTTTAGTATAGAAATGTAAAAAATAGGTATAGGGAGAACCAGGTGCGCCACTTTTCATGCAAGTTCTACAGTTATGGGCACTAAGCTTACTTAAGCATATCTTCAATTTAGTCCGATTTACAAATAGGTAGTTTATAATTTTTTTTACATTTCTACACTAAGCTACTAAAAACAAGACATAGAAACAAGACAACCAAAGTACATATATCAAAGATACATTGGTACCGGTGAGTGGTTTCGAACTCGTGCTCTCGGTTTTTGTAACCATGCACTGCCACTACACCACGGTTGCCTTAGCAAACAGCTGGGCAAACAGACTTTCAAGTCATTTCCTCATGTGTTCTTCTCATCCAACCTTGGATCCTTCAAGCAAATGTCATAGTATCAGCGGCCCGACTAATACTAAGACATTTAACCGTCATAGTATCAGTCGGGCCATAACCATAGAGCTTGTATGAAGAGAATTGTGACTGTGAAGGAAGCGAGGGACTTGAGTCAGGATCTTGGCAAGTGGCCCTCCATTGTCCCTGCCTATCCCTGTGGGAGGAAGGCGTGACAATTTGATTGATTGATTCAGTACGTCTCTTGGCTACTTGGGGTTAAATGTTGAGTCTCAATAAAAGCGAAACAATTCAAATCAGTCTTAGTAATTATATTGATATGAAAAATCTTGTAAAATAGATATGTCCGTGACCATTCGTTGTTCTGAACCTTTTAATTGGTTTTTATTAGGCGAGATATTCGTGCCTTGATATGGTGACAAGGCGAAATTAATTTTAACAAATATTGTCATCATCTTTATCAGTTTTACGCCTTGATTAACACAAGAGTCCGGTTGTCCCGGGTTCGATTCCCGGTCGGAGCAAATATTTGTCGGGATCAGCTTGTAAGTTGCCGGTTCCAACTAGGCCGGCATAGTGAATGTGATTGCTACTCACAGTTATTGAATTGTAGTAGCAGTGACATTCATTCATGGACCACACTTTGGCTTAAAATCAAGCGGGGTGCTGTCATATGTCGAGTCACAATAAAAAAAAAGAGTAGGCAGATATAGTTCCTGGCAGATAAAAGCATCTTTTAATCTGATCCCCAAACGCGACTTTACGGTTGGTTCAGCTTAAGTGGTGGTACTACCCCGGATAGGCAGTACCGGTTAGTACCAGTATCATTGTTTAGACTTAATTGTAAGCTGTTCCTACACTTTAACTCAATTTACTTTAACTTAAACTACTATTATTATTTTTTATGAATCTAAAGAGACCATTTTGCGATAGTACGCAAACGTTCTCCCACTACGTTAAAATCTTGCCAACTTACGTGACGCAAACTATAATAAATGTTAACTATAGAGTGTGAACACGACCTATGTTATTAATAAAATATTCAAGTAAGTTACATTTACAATACAACGATTATTATCATATTTTTCATTATTATTTATGATGAAATAATATGTGATTTTTTATTAGTTAGTAATCAAATACTATTATATATTGTATAATAAAAATATATCAATTTTTAATGATTATTCTTTAGTGGCCTTGAGAATAAAGCATATTCTCAAATAAATGTATGTTTTTTTTACTTTTCTTTTCTTTTTACTAGCCGCAAGTTGTCCTAGTGATATAAAATGAATTATTGAATTAAACAAATTTTATGCAGCTTACTATCGCGTTTATTTACAATTTTTATTATTCCGACGTTTCGAGAGCCGCATAAAATTTGTTTAATTCAATAATCAAAGTTCGCGCAAAATTTAAGAAAATAAAACATTTTAAAGTCACTAAGTCTGTACTTAATAATTTAAAAGTTTTACCAATAATTTTTAATATAAAAAATGAAATCCATTTGCATTTAATTCCTAACTTAAATTAGTTAAATTAAAATATATTAGTTTTTATTAAAACAAAAAAAGGTTCCACGATCCTGATTCTACTATTTCACCTTATATCATAGCATCTATCTATTATATTCTTTCAATAATCTAAAAATGACTGGCATAACGAATTGTATAATCTGAACATTCTTAAAACAACACGCTAATAATAAAATTCGTGACTATCATCTAACACAAATATTTACAAAGCTATCTTCACGTATAATCTAAATTGCGTATATATATACGCGTATACAGATAAGCACAGGCCATCAAATGCCAAGGGAAGACAGCACAGGGTGCGTCTCCACTGAATAACCCGAAAAAGCTTGCAACATCATTAAGCTTTTTCCAGTTATCAGTGCTAGAGGGTGGGTGGGGCACTGTAATCGGCTGTAACATATGAAAATACAGTAACGGACTATATATACGGAAAATATATACAGCAGAATAAAATATTACAGTTTACTTTTCTATACTAAGCTACTAAAGTGCTTGCATCATACAAACAGGACAACCAAAGTACATATACACTTCTCGCAAAAATTAAAGGAACAAGAAAATTTTCTAAATTTTTTGGCAATTTTCAACAGGCTGTATTTCAGTGAAAAAGGTCGTACAAGAAATGAAAATACATAGCTTTTGAAGCTTAAAGACTCTAGTTTTCGAATTTTTAGGTTAAACATTTTTTGGAGCACCGGTAGCCCTGAAATTCTTGGATAAAGCACGAATAAAAATTTTTACAATTTTTTTATAATTTTCTTTTCGCTCTACGGACATGGAAAAATTGTTTCAAGCTAGACCAATGCATGAGTCCTATATCCTGTTTATTCAGCTTTAATTTGTTTTTTGCGGAATTCAGATAAGATCATTTGTCTTCGAGATATCGAATTTTGAATGCAAAAGGATCTTTTTTCACTCAACTGCCAATATCTCTGAAATTACTGGTCACCCAGCGAGCGGACAGAAAGTTTCGTTATTTGCAGAAAATTTCCTACAAAAATCTGTCATGGTCGATTGGAAAAATACTTTTTTTCCACCTGTAACGTTAACGTGAAAAAAGAGCAAAAAAATGCCATTTTCCCTTTTTTTGGTTAATCGACTGTATCTTCGGCAATATTGGGGGAAAAGCTTAGGTTAGAAGAATTTTTTTAGGTCTAATGTACCCCAAAGGCCCTCCTAAATTTTTAGATCGCTCGGTTCAGCGGTTTTCCTGGACTGATTGATAATTGATAACTGATTCACCGCTGGCATTAGCGTTATCCAAAGCATACCACGTGGCGGTTGCACGGTCGGATTTACGCTTTTTTTGTGCTTACGCACGTGTGTTATGATTCTTCGGAAAAATGAGACCCACAGGTCGTTAGCTCCACAGTATTTAACAACTCCAAACTCATTTTCTAAAGTGTGAAATGTGTGTGTGTGTGTATGTGTGTATCGTGTTCAGTATCGAGTGTTCCCGCCTCTACTCCTAATCACAGCAATCTTTGTCGCATATTCGAAATGCAATTTCGGATCATTCGTTGAGGGATCTGACGCCAAACTCTTATCAAAGCGTTTTCTAATGCTGCTAAATTATTCAGATAATTTTGACGCAATCGGCGGCTCAATATGTCCCAGACGTGCTCTATGGGATTCAGATCAGGACTCATTGCAGGATGCCTCAACAATCTAATGTTGTTTGTCTGAAAGAATTGACAGGTGATATTCGCTGTGTGAGGCCTAGCATTATCCTGCATAAAAATAAATCCTCTCCTGTTTCTTGCTAAAGGTAACACCTGAAGTCGCAAGATTCGGTCGATGTAACGCCTAGTATTGAGAGTGTCTCGAACAATCACTAAAGGAGTTCGAGAATCCCGTGAAATTGCAGCCCAAACCATCACCGATCCCCACCGTGAGCAGCTAAGGGACGAATAAAACACTGTTCATAACGTTGACCTGAACGACGCCAAACTCGATGTCTTCGGTCGTTACCATACAGGCAAAACCAAGACTCGTCGTTTTTAATCTTAAAAAATTTTTTTCAATTTTTTTTGGATTTCTTTGTTAATCAATCTTCAGAAAACTCAAAATTGAGTAAAAAGCCAAAAAAAATGAAATTATTGTTTTTTAAAAAGATTAAGTCAAGTTTAAGGAACAAAAATCTTGTTCCCTTAATTTTTTCAAAATTTCAACCACTCGGTCCAGGAAATCCGCTGAACCAATCGATCTAAAAATTAAGGAGGGCCTTTGGGGTACATTAGACTGAAAAAATTTCTTCTATCCTAAGCTTTTCTCCCAATATTGCCGAAGATACAGTCGATTAACCAAAAAAAGGGAAAATGGCATTTTTTTGCTCTTTTTTCACGTTAACGTTACAGGTAGAAAAAAAATTGTTTTCCAATCGACAATGACAATTTTTTGTAGGAAATTTTCTGCAAATAACGAAACTTTCTGCCCGCTCGCTGGGTGACCAGTAATTTCAGAGATATTGGCAGTTGAGTGAAAAAGGATCCTTTTGCATTCAAAATTCGATATCTCGAAGACAAATGATCGTATCTAAATTCCGCAAAAAACAAATTAAAGCTGAATAAACAGGATATGGGACTTATGCATTGGTCTAGCTTGAAAAAATTTTTCCATGTCCGTAGAGCAAAAAGAAAATTATAAAAAATTTGTAAAAAAAATTATTCGTGCTTTATCCAAGAATTTCAGGGCCACCGGTGCTCCAAAAATTTTTTAACCTAAAAATTCGAAAACTAGAGTCTTTAAGCTTCAAAAGCTATGTATTTTCATTTCTTGTACGATTATTTTTCACTGAAATACAGCCTGTTGAAAATTGCCAAAAAATTTAGAAAATTTTCTTGTTCCTTTAATTTTTGCGAGAAGTATATATCAAAGATACATTGGTACCGGTGGGTGGTCTTGAACTCGTGCTCTCGGGTTGCGTAACTATTGCACTGCCACTAACTGTGCAATGACTACGTAAGCCGAGTGGCACGGGTTCAAAACCACTCACCGGTACCAATGTATATTTGATATATGTATTTTCGTTGTCCTGTTTCTATGATACAAGCACTTTAGTAGCTTAGTATAGAAATGTAAATAAAAAATGAAAAATTATGGTTAGACAAGCTGTACATCAAACTGTAAAATTTTATTCTGCTGTATATATTTTCAGTATATAATAGTCCGTTATAGCTTGTCTAACTATAAATGACGCGCTCCTCCTCTTGTATGTTCAATGTATAATAAAATAAAAAAATGTTTAGTCTACATAACTAAAACGGTGTTTTGATTTGAGGCTTCATCGCGAAAGGCAGGCGCGGCTGTGACGTCACCTTCACGCTGAAATGCCTCGACATTTGCGTCGTGCCCTAATCCGCAAGCATTAGGGATGTTCGCAGCCATGCAAAACAATATTATTTCAATACACACCTTTTTAATTGAGATTTGACCTTTGCATTAATGGTAACATATTGTTTTTATTGTGGCACAAATTTTATGATAGCACCCCGCCTGATGTTAAGCTAGTGTCGGCCATGACTTGAGGCGACTGCTAGTACAGCTAAATAACTGCAAGTAGCAGTTACATCCACTATGCCGGCCTAGATAGAAGTGAAACTGATACCTCTAAAGTCAAATAAACACTCCAACTTCACCAGAAGACGTCCACTGCTGAACATAGGCCTCGCCCTTAGAACGCCATTTCGATCGACAAGATGCAAGTTGCATCCACCGGTTATTCGTGACTTTTATTATCTCATCAGTCCACCTAGTGCTGCGTTTTCCGGTTCGTGGTCTCAACTCAAAAACCTTTCTCTCCCATCGGTTGTATTTAATTTCTTTTAACATGAGCCTATTAAATGTAATCGTAGTAGCTGCTATAATTTCAAAAGGGAGGGTATTATGCAAATCGTAAAGCGGAATAGCCTCTATTCGGCTTAGTTATAAAAAAAATAGCACAGTCATTCACAAACCCAAATTCAGAGCCATTAACATTAACGAAAAAAAGAATCCTATTAAATTAAAGGTCAATACAACCACCCTACTAAACGTTAAAGCTGTTTATTTTGGCCGTGTTTTTATTTCTACACAAAGCTCTATGGTTATGGGCGTAGTGCCCATAACCATAGAGCCTAGTATGAAGAGAATCGTGGATATGAGGGAAGCGAGGGAGTTGTATCAGGATCGTGGCAAGTGGCGCTTTATTGTGTCTGCCTATCCCTGTGGGAAAAAGGCGTGACAATTTGATTGATTCGCAAACAACGCTAAATGCTAAAAGATGATATATTATTTATATTTTAAAGACAGGCGTGGCGCATTGGTTAGCACCAGTTCGTTATGTCCCGGGTTGGATTCCTGGCTGAAAAAAATATTTGGTTTATTGCTTTTATATGTTATTTTAATAGATTAATTTAAATATGTATCACATATAATTCATAATAAATAAAAAAATGAGGATATTTGCTCCGGGTCTTGTTGTCAAAGATTGGTAGCCAGTATACAGCTAGTGAAATGGCTTAGTCGCGTTTTTGCTTGTAAGTTGCCGGTTTCAACTAGGCCTTCCTGATTTGATCAAGGAACAATCTTCTAGCTTGTCCTTGTTTGCCCCAGAAAACTTGGTGTTGTTATAAATAAATAATAAATACATATATTTTAAATTATACATTTCTTTACTAAGCTACTAAGGTGCTTGCATCATAGAAACAGGACAACCAAAGTACATATATCAAAGATACATTGGCATTGGTGAGTGGTTTCGAACCCGTGCCACTCGGCTTACGTAGCCATTGCACTGCCACTACACCACGGTCGCCTTAGTTAAATATATAACTGGCATTTTACTTCTTCCTGATATCTTTGGTATATTGTGACCTTACCTGTCGGACTATTACGGCGATGTTCACTATAAATGTAACATGCGTATTAATCTAACCTTCAAGCAAAGTTCACATCCTTTTGTTCTAATTTTCTAAATTACTAAGCTCCGGTAATACAATACTTCCTTCAGATTCTCATAATTATATATTTAAATATTTATTGTAAATTGGCATTTTGAAACCATAAGACATTCAATAATAATCAATCAAATTGTTACGGCTTTTTTCCATGAGGATAGGCAGAGACAATGGAGCCCACTTGCAACAATCTTGACATAACTCCCTCGCTTCCTTCACATTCACAATTCTCTTCATACAAGCTCTATGGTTATGGGCACTAAGCAACCTAGCTTTCTTGAGGATGTCTCCGATTTGGTCGGCAAACTCCCTCCTGGGCCTGCCTCGTTTAACGCTCGTTCACATGAATATAAAATCTTTTCGTCAATCTACTTTAATTAAAATATTATTTATTTAGCAATCTCCCAGGTGACCAATCAACGTATAGTTGGGGAACGAGCTACATAAATTCAGGGGCTGAGGTGCGGTGGGGCGTGAGACGACCACCACCCGTATCTTAGTGGCCGCTTTTAGTGACGCTCATAGCTCGGCGATGTCATTTAATATCGATAAAAATGTGTCCATATTTTCTTTGTTTGATTATTGAAAATTTAGTGATGGAATAAAAGAGAGTCGTCATCCGTATTCAGGCTAGAACCATTATTAGAAACGTGATTAAAATGTGTGAAAAAGAAAAAAAACATGCAGTCACTATTCTCAAAATTAAATTAATATATAATTTATTAAAAATTGTTGCTGTCTAATGTTTATACTTCAATTTAATACACATTTATAATTTTTAACAACTTAATCTATTTGCATTTTAAATAAAGTGTGTGTTTATTGTTATCGACATTTTGCATGGTACTTCACTATTCATAATAGACACGTGACCATGACGTCACAACTGCATTCCTCGCACGTTCCTTTAACTCGTTCCCCTACTATAGTTTATCTATTGATTTATTATTCGCTGATTGGTGGTTACCTGCAAGAATGCCAAACAGCAACTGCTTTTTCGTCGCCCTAATGTATTATGAGAATCAGTGCTCTAATGTCAATCATAGCTCTTTGTCCTCAAGGTTGTTAGTCACTTATATTGTAGTAAGCCTTATTATTAAATTAAAACGACCTTTGATTTAATTCACTGGCCTTTCATTCATAGGCAACCTAATGTAGAGTCTGTCTAAGCTGAAATGACGCGCCCCTCCACTGCATTTAAGCACACGTGCGGATATAAAATATGGATGCAACACACCGAAAATGCAATTGTAATTGGTCATTCACTCGCTGGTTAGACACAAAAGGAGGAGCACGTTAATAAAGTATGGTAATATAGTTAGTAATATTTATATTCACACATTTAAATGAACTAGTAAAGTGGAGGGGCGCGTTATTTATAGTTAGACAAGTTATAAGCCTTATTATTAATATAAAACGACCTTTAATTTGATTCACTGGCCTTTCATTCATAGGCAATCTAATGTATCCGTTTAGCGCATAAACTCATTTGTTAATTAGATTAGTTTAAGATTATAATTGGATTCAAAATCTGAACGGGTTAGAAAAATATTGTGATTGATTACGACGTGTTCTTTAAATTAAAATTGCCTAAAAATATAATGGAAAAGAAACTCGAATTAAGATGCAGACAATGTTAATAATTAATCAATGAATCAAATTCTTTTTCCCTTTTTCTTTTTCTTCAGGGATAGGCAGAGACAATGGAGCCCTTGCCACGAGCCACGATCCTGACAAACCCCTAGCTTTCCTCGCATCCACAATTCTTTTCATACAAGCTCTACGGTCGTGGGCACTAGGCAACCCAGCTTTTATGAAAATTTTTAAAACAAAAAATCTTCTAAAGGCTTCAGAAGTTCCCAGGAGGCGATAAGCGGACAGACATAATATTAATTTTGTTTAGAGATAAGATTCATTTTCTCCTCTAAGTGTTATTTTGGTCCATGTTGTGAGCGACTATAATAGGCACACATATAGGAAAATAGGCTCATTAGTTTTATTCTTTATGTGCCAACAGGCGTGTATAATATATATATAAAATATATATTAAGGCGACCGTGGTGTAGTGGCATTGCAATGGTTACGCAAACCGAGACCACGCACCGGTACCAATGTGTCTTTGATATATGTACTTTAGTTGTCCTGTTTCTATGATACAAGACTTAGTAGCTTAGTATAGAAATGTAAAATAATAATAATAATTACGATATATATTGTATAAATAAATAACCTTATCAAAACTTAAGAGCATATAAGTCGTTCAGTCAAGGCAACTTTATAATTTAAGTTTTTTTTCTTCAGATATTTGGAAATGAAAATGGTGTTGGTAGTGTTTATCGGTTTAGCTGACTCTACCTCCGCATAAGTTATTGTAAGTATTTTTAATATTAATTTTATGCACATAAATAAAACTTCAGTGTACTTGAACACTTCAATTCATATACTCTGGAGCCCCTGCAACTACGCAGACATGGCGGCTTTGTGATAGAGGACGCTCTATCGCCTATACCACGGAGAATGTTCTGAGGAGCTCTTTAACCTTGTTCCTACACCGTCCTTTCACACCCGTAATACCCGCACAGGTAGGGAAAAGCATCTGCGTTCTATCGATCGAATCGAGTAAAAAGTTCGGTGTGTCTTTTCTTTGTAAAACAATCGACCAATGGCCTTTAGAAGAAAGTTGTGAGCATCGTGCATACTAGCGTTTTGTTTTCTCCACAGAACAGATAAATATATCTTTCTCTATTCTGTGGTTTTCTCTGTCTGTCGTGTGGTAATGGAGGCATTACAATTTGGTTTATTGACTTAAAAATAGGTCACTCCTAAGTCCCTGTAACCCTAGGCTCGTTGAACAAGGTTATTTTAAATGGGAATGTAAACTGACAATTGTTTGCTATAGAAGGCGCATCGTCGACACGACTTTAATTTAGATGACTCGTACAAAATATAACCTATTGTCGTATTTATTTTCATTTTCTCTGTAAAAAAACTTCAGTTGACTCTGTTCTTAACCTAACGTTTATTTAAAACAGAAATTAGACTTAAAAACAGTTAACATGACGTTATAGAAATAGTGGCGCTATCTACAAAAAGCTTAGCGTTTAGATCTTCATTATATATTAGTTTAATTATATTAATTAAAGTAAAAGCAGTTATTATTATTATTTTATACCTGTTGCTACGGACAGAGCAGTGGCGGAGGGGGTGGCCCGCCCCGGGCGGCACATTTAGGGGGCGGCAAAATTTATAAAAACTGAAATGCATATTTTTGTCGTACCTTTGGTTGAAAATTCTAAATAAGGGGGCGACAAAATTTTTTTTCCGCCCCGGGCGGCCGACTTCCGTCCTGGGCGGCTGACTTCCACGCTACGCCACTGGGACAGAGGTCTTATCTGGCAGCAGCTTTATCTACTATGCTGACCACTGACCTGACCCTAATTCTTAATACATGATGGCAATGAAAAAGCAGTGAAATTTCGTCGCGGTCTCAAGTGACCCAATCAGTGAATAGCAAATCAATAGGTAAGCTACGTTGACCTCGACGCAATTTCACTGCTTTTACGTCGCCATAATTTATTAGGAAAATCGGGGTCCGGTGAAGATGCTTCACTGCGCTGAAAGGACTCTAGATTATAGACCAAAGGAAATACATCTTTAAGGTTTTTAAACAAAACAAACAAATTGTCACGCCTTTTTCCCACAGGGATAGGCAGATAGAATGGGGCGCCACTTGCCACGATCCTGACACAAATCCCTCGCTTCCTTCTCATTCACAATTCTCTTCATATAAGCTCTATGGTTATATTATGGGCACTAGGCAACCTAGCTTTAAGGTTTTTATGATCCAAAAATTTCTGAAAATTAATTTTATACGCTTCAATAAGTATGTAGTTTAGTTTATAAAATACATTTTTGTTAATAAGGAAATTTAGTTTAGAACATTTAATGAGTCATAATTCTGTTAACAGTCTTAAGCGAGTTCAATCACCGAATCCGCGTGAAAGATCCAATAAATCCATCATACGCTTCTAAATGTTTTTTCAATAACAAGAGTTATAGATTTTGTAAACATTAAAAGGTTTATACACTCTTGCATTTTACATACGCTTACAAATATAGTGACGGCGACTGAGCCTGGTTTTAGGCTTTGTCTCATCAGTGTTGCTGCGTTGTTGCGTGAAAACGTACCAAACAAACTCACATTCATATTTATAATAATAGTAGGATTAAAACGTATTGTGAAAAGTAATACTTGTTTAATTAATATTTTAGTTTCACAGCGTTGTTGTTTTTGTGGGTCAGGGGTTGGGAAGCCATTTGGGACCTTTTGACAGATGAACTATGTCTGACATTTGATGTGTCGTGAGCTGTCCTGACCTAAATGTAACGGTGGCCGTGCGAGGTTGGGCCCCACCCTGAAGATGCGATGTTTTGCTTCATACGAAAATCTCGCACAATTTTGTACAATTTTTTCCGTTACGCGCCAGTCTTGGGTTCGATTACTGGTCGGACCTAAGATTCGTTTCTTAGTATTTTTTGTTATATTTATATATTAGATTTTATATATTTTCTTTTACATTTTTATACCAAGCTACTAAAGTGCTTGTGTCATAGAAACAGGACAACCAAAGTACATTTAACAAACATACATTGGTGCCGGTGGGTGGTTTCGAACTCGTACTCTCGGTTTGTGTCACCATTGCACTGCCTCTACACCACGGTCGCCTTAACATTTGATCTTACAAATATTTGTTATTGAAAAAATGAGCCATTTATTTGCTCCGGGTCTGGATTTTGGGGTATTTAAGAGATTTGGTGGTAATTTGCCGGCATGTGACTCCTACTTGCAGTGTTTTTAATTGTAGTAGTACTCGCACCCATTTGTGGACTGTAATCCAAGTCAACGTCAAGGAAATATTTATAAAATATATTTCTTTATTTCGCTACTTCCCCACTGCTTTACTTGCTCAACAAGTTAAGCAGTGTTGATACGTAATGTTTTGCTGAAATTAGATAAGTATTAAATAAAAATAATGTCTATTTAAAAATTATCTATGCAGAAATATAAGGCGACCGTAGTGTAGGTATCAATGTATCTTTTATTATGTACTTTGGGTCGACCTGTTTTTGTGTTACAAACACTTTAAGTAGCTTAGTATAAAAATGTAAATAAAGGAATATCGTGCGAGTTGTTATTGTGTTTAATAGGTCTCAAAGCTTGATAGTCTTAACCTGAATTGAGTGATTGGTCGGGACGGCTGTATTTCTAGCACCCCTTTGTCTACGTGATAAAGTTTTACTGCAGGTGACTGGGTTGACGAATGGCTAAGACAATTTAATTGGATTCTCCTATTCACTACTAAATTGCTTTTTTCTATCATTTTTTTTAATTTAATACCTCAGAACGCCATTCCAAAGGACAAGACGCCAGTTGCATCCACTATTTATGATAAAATCTTTTATATTTTATATTATGGAAAAACAGCGTGTCAATTTGATTGATTGATAAGATATAAGTTCCTTTTAATGCAAAGTACATTAGACGACACATTTTGCGCAAAAAAAATACAAGAAAATCTTAATATTTTTTCATAAAAATGTAATTTTCCGGTCAATAATATTTTTCCTTGATCGGACAACAATACGGCTAATTAATGTTAGAACATTTAGGACACCTATCGACGCCGGTTATTATATTCATATACTTGGTAAATAATTAAAGAAAGTTCCTTGAATTTTGTGAACAAACAACAACCGATGAATAAGTAATGTATACGTGCTAGACACCTGCTCTCGATAACTATTTCATATTCGATCCGATCTCGATAGAAAAACGAAACGCAATATACCTTCCTTCCTATTAATAAGTTTTTTTTATTGTGGTTTTATATGACAGCCCTCTGCCTGATGCCTGAGCGGGAGTGCGGTCCATGAATGGAGGTGGCTGCTACATACAGTTATTGAATTGTAGTAGACAATTCAATAACTGTATGTATAATAGCAGTTACATCCCGTATGCCGGCTAAGTTGGTTTTAATAAAGATTTGGAAACCACTTTTCCTTTGAAATCACTTGCCGGTACCAATGTACTAAAAAATGTTTCCTGAGAAGAATTTAAAACACCGATGCTGTTCGGATTTCAATGGGCATTACCATCAATCTGTAGACCATAATGCTTAGTTTTAGATGTTTAGAACTTTAGATGATACTTTTTTAAATAATTTAGTAAGTTACTTTAGCGGAGCATTATTCCGCTTGTCAGAAACGGATAGGTTTACTTTGTCGGTAAATCGTTTGCGAGATATTGGACACATGCAACGCCATCTAGCGGTAGCATGTAGCGGTCGCTGCATTACTATTGTCAAAAAGTTTTCTTTTGACTCGACATCTGACCTTGACTTGCCTGATGGTCACGCCATCAAGAGCAAAAGCTAAAAAAACAACTCAATTTACGGTTGCCTATGCCGGTCATAGGAAAAGTTTACAAAATAATACAATCCAAAATATTAGATATATCGTATTGTTTTATTTACAAGAATAGTACCCCCATAAATATCTATACTATGTGAACTTGAAACAATGTGGATGAGGCAATTCTTACTAAATACATTTTAAGTACTAGGAACTTTTGTTACCGCTACTGTAATTAATGTGTAATTCATAATTAAACAGGCATTGGTCATAATTATGGGGCTCACTATGGAGTTCTGAACAATATCAATTCAATACACATTGTTAATGTCACTTGTTTGTTGTTTCGATTACTCATCCTTGTTCTAGATTAGACTATTTGTACCTACTCATGCAAAATTAATAATTCTGCTCCCCCCCCCCCCTGTTTTAGTTATAAATCCCGTTCAATTATAAAACAGTCCCCCCAGCACGGCAATCTAAGAAGCAAAATAAAGACTTGCAAGGAATATTATTGTAACTCATTTTAAATAACGTAAGAGGCCGGCACATCAAAATGTTGAAAAAATTATTTATTAAAGTGTTCAACTTTGTTTTGGGTAAAGTTTTACAGAATGTTTAAATACTTTTTTTGGTATACTGTTCTAGTAAGTTATTTAAAAATTTTGCTTCTTGGATTGCCATGCTAGGGGGGCTGTTTTATAATTGAACGGGATTTATAACTAAAACAATGTCAGATTTAAAGAGCGTAAACTCTCATTTTAAATAAACAATCCCTGCTTACTATCCCAAAGGTTAGCTGGTAGAAAATGTCACTAGACATTAAAATTGCCTATGTACATGTTAAATGTGTTTTTTATTTACTGTGCAATAAAAAAAATTATCTATCTATCTATGATCTTCACGATATATTTTATTAGACACACTGATCCAAAGACAACATAGCACGAAGCATAGTGTTGTCCCTAGACCATAGATACTAGTAATTGAATATAATAATATCTATGACCTGTATGCCCCGTGCGGCACATTTAGGAGGCGGCAAAATTAAAAAAAAACTATAATAAATCGTTAAAATTTGAACCTGAAATTAACATTTTTGTTGTACCTATGATTGAACTAATAAGGGGGCGGCAAATTTCCCCGGGCGGCTGACTTCCACGCTACGCGACTGTACAGGTTCGATTGAGATAGGGCACGTATGGCAGCTACCAAAACCTTTATAGCTACAAGAAAACTTACTTCGGAGACTAAACCTAGACTTACTTTTATTTTACCTGGAAAGCGTGCGCGACGAATGTGCGTGAACTTTATTTTGCGTTTTCTATGCGAGTAAAAGATTCGAATGGAACAATTTTTTTTATATACATTTCTATACTAAGCTACCAAAGTGCTTGTATCATAGAAACCGGACAACCAAAGTAAATATATCAAAGATACATTGGTACCGGTGAGTGTTTTCGAACCCGTGCCACTCGACTGTCACTACTGCCACTACACCACGGTCGCCTTATATTTAACATTGTGTTATGTCACAGTTCGTGTCCACACAGGAGTAATTGAGCATGTAATTAGTTAAGATTAACTATAGGGAAATGTTTTTACGGCATTCATTCTAATTGATCAATTATAGGGACGCCCTTTCGTTTGTCATTTCTTTCTACGATTGACCCATATTACGGGTTGTGATCAATTTTGGATAGTGTGAGGTTAATTAGAGGTGTTATTTTTTATTGTTGTTATTACTATTAATAACAATAATAACCCTTTTTTTGTTATTATTTAAAACATCGAATTTACATTTCGAGAGGTATATTTTGAAGTGATTTTTGAATATATCCTTTATTGTAAAATTTATACTAAATGCATCAAATATAAACAGATAAGTAATACTTATATATAAAAATGCAATAAAAACATAATGATTACCCTAAGAGATGTTACACGATGGAAATTTGTTTGGGGATTTCAGATTTTTAATTTTATAAATCTGATGTGGATGGATGCGTTAAACAAGGCAGGGCCAGGAGAGTGTTTTCCGACCAAATCGGAGACATCCTCAAGAAAGCTGGGTTGCCTAGTGCCCATAACCACAGAGCCTGTATGAAGAGAATTGTGGATGTGAAGGAAGCAAGGGAGCTGTGTAAGGATCGTGGTATGTGGCGCTCCATTGTCTCTGCCTATCCCTGTGGGGAAAAGGCGTGACAAGTTGATTTATTGATTGATTGAATCTAACGTGATTCCAAAAGAAGAATCTAGTTCTCCTATAGTATAAACACAATGAACTGTCAAAGTAAATTAATAAGTGTGTTAATTTAAACTCATAATATAAATTGAAAAATATAAACTGAAATAAGTGTGTTCCACCTAAACGGAGACATCCACAAGAAAGCTGTCTAGTGCCCATAACCGTAGAGCTTGTATGAAAAGAATTGTCGATGTGAGGGAAGCGAGGGAGTTGTGTCAGAAGCGTCAGAACCTGTGGGAAAAAGGCGTGAAAATTTGATTGATTGATTGAAATAAAAAGTTATTTAGGCAAGTTATGGTATGCCTTGTTTCTTGATGTTAATATATGAATAAAATATACACAGACCTCAATTTAATTAAGATCTGTCCAACTATTATGGTTTTTCTTATTATTTTACTTACAATAAATTATTTCTGCTGGCAGTGTTGACATGTAAAATTAACCTATTCTTAGATGTTTCTATATGAGTTATGAAATACTGTTTTACCTCTGATTATATTTTTGGCCCATGTGCCAAATTTACTAATTCAGTCTGTAAATTTCCAACCACAATTAGCTGTCATGGACTAGGTCATCGCGGCTTGATTCCTAATGTGTTAATGAAACACTAAGCGGCCGTGGTAATGAACATGAAGTTACTTACAATGTCTCCTTTATGTCGGCTTTGTTTACGGTTGCCTCAGTTGTCTGCACCATGCCGGCCCGAGATGCTTGTTCACGCTCCACTGTCTATCCCCTTTTAAGATTGGAAGGGGATATACATTCTTCTTTTAAATAGAGGCTATTTTTTTGGCTACAAATAGTATTCAACAAATAAGTAACTTTAAATGACATCATTCATTTTGGCCTTTTATGTACTACTTTTGTAATATCCAATGATGAATAAATATATAAATGGTAGTTTCGATACTTGTATTGATAAAACTAATAACAATTTTCCTTTTAATTGCTGTGCAATTGAGTTATTTGCAAAATAAGATATGGATTTTGTATCGTCTGTCAATCACAAAAACACGCCATATTAAACGTTCTGCTGTCATAATTATAGTTTGATAATTTTGCACACCTCAACTATGCAAAATAAAGGATATATTCCAATAACACTGTAACCTTCGTACATCAAACTATTTTAAAATGTATATGCAACTGTTAATACAATTAAGCCCAAGTCCCCATACAAAATGAATGATGTCCTTTTACAATATGCGAGGGAGTTTTCTTTCCAGAAGGGTGTTTTACGACCAAGTCGGAGACATCCTCAAGAAAGCTGGGTTGCCTAGTGCCCATAATAGTATGAAAATAATTGTCGATGTGAGTTGTGTCAGGATCGTGGCAAGTGGAGCTCCATTATCCCTTCTGCCTATTCGTAAAGGAAAAATGCGTGACTGATTGATTGAGAATTAAATAGTCTTATATTAATAAATTTGTATTTTTATATTATAATCATTTGGTGTCTTTGATACATGTGTAGCTTCGTTGTCTGAAAACGAACGAAATGTAAACAGTGTGACGTAACTGATACACGCATCCGGGAATTAAAACTACTAATCTAGTTTTTTTTATCTTTAATTTGTAAGTCATAGTAAACATTTTGTCGGACTCTTTGCATGTCATAAATACTTTAGTTATTTTATTATTTTTATTTTTATATTACTATACTAAGCTACTTAAGTGCTTGTATCATAGAAACAGGACAACCAAAGTACATATATCAAAGATACATTGGTACCAGTGAGTGGTTTCGAACCCGTGCACTTACTTGGCTTGCGTAACCATTCCACTGCCACTAAAATATTTTTTTTATACCTGATGAAATATTTTTTTATGTTATCGAGATATGACGTCTAACTTCGACTTGCCTGAGGACAGACGTGGCACACGTCACGCGTAAATTCCCGGGTTCGGTTTCTGGTTAAAACAAATCTTTGTTTCATAGCTTTTATTTGTAATATTTAATAATCAAATTAACTATTACAATTTTTTTCTTTTTATTCACAAATATTTGATGCGTGAAGAAGCACCTTTGGCCGGCATAGTGACGGCGACTGAGGCAGCCGTGAACTAACTCGGTTGTTTCAGTCGTCGTCTCTCTTGGATCTCCTCTTGCTTATCATCAGGCAGGTCAAAGTCAAATGTCGTGTCACAATAAAAAAATAATTTATTTGCTCCGGGTCTGTGTGTCAAAGAGGTAGGTAGGCAGTGGTGCCCAGTCTGCCGGGGTTGCACAAGTATTACAGACCGTGAAGTGACTTAGTTACGTGGGACCGGCAACTTTCACGCTGATCCAAAAACGCGACTCAGTTACTTCACGGTATGTATACTTAAAACTATCCGGGGTCCACCACTCCTTAACAACCAGACCCGGAGCAAATGTTGGCCTCTTTTTGACACGCTTTTATTAGCTTGACTTGTATGTATGTAACGGAATCTTTCAATTTATTTTCACGCACTTGTAGAGTCTTGAATAATTTTAAAATTTGCACACGTATTAAAAACCGATGACAATACAATAATTTCAATAAATATTTTTTGGTTGGCAAAAATATTATAGCCGACTTAGGCTACCTTGAACTGACTCGGTTTTCTCAGACGTCGGCATTCTTGGACCTCCTCTTGCTTACTTACCATTTATTCACTTTTTAGTTCACATTATCCTAGGAGCGTGTTTTTTTAGGTTTTTTAACTAGTTTTATTATTATTAACAAATATTTGTAATATACAACTAATTATTCAATATTACAAATAAATCTGCTCCGACCGGGAATCGAAACCATTCCCTAACGCGTTGTGGACTTTTGTTACGATTGCTTAATTCGATTTCTGATAATCATTTTTTAACGCAAAATGTCTAAAATCTTGCAGTGATACGTTGGCATGATGCCAAAGTCTACGCGACCGCTTTCTTACATTATTCACGATTTATTTTTAATTTTTTCAATAGGTAAACTGTTAAAGCACTGCATGGTGAATGGGCGGGCTTTGTGTACAAATTGGCAAGGTTCATTGTTTTTAGACGTTGCGTTATGTTTACTAACTATGTAGCTTTGAAGAATTAAATCCGCCTTTTTGAATCTCGCAAGTTTTTAACAGTGTCACGGGTTCATGTTTATAATTAAGTAAACAAGCAAGTTAAAGACTGAACCCGACAGACGTTGTACTGCCCGAAATTCCTATTGTTAATCAATGAACCATCCAGAGACCACTTTTTAAGCTTGATAGGCAGTGGTGCCCAGTTTGCCGATCCGCGGTAGTACCACCACTTATATGTATACAGAGAATGAAGTTTTGTTTACATCCACTACGTGGTGTAAGCACCTACTAAGTTCTAGTCAATATCTGAAGTATCGTCCACTTATAGTTGTTTTTAGAATGGCAGTTTTTGCAAATTCAAATAAAATAAATGTTTTTCACGTATATTTGACAGATTTCCCCCATAAACTAACCCAAATGTCAAACAAGGCAAATTTCCTTCGCACTAAATGTCGTTGTAGCATTAAGAGACCAATGACATTTAGGTAATTGGGTTTTGTGCAACGGTTGTCAAAATAACTACTTCGGTAGATTTAATTGATGTTAAAATTAGGTTTCCCATTAACTAAGTAATAGACACTGATTATTTAATTATACATTGTTACTGTCTCTGGAATCGAACTACTTTCATTAGGATTGCGAAGCTATGTCCGCTGGGACCACGATCATCTTAATCTTGCATGGAAAGAAAGAACGCTGTCAGATTCGTAGCACGGTACTTTGTTTCGAGGGGATTGAATTATGTATGGGATCGGAGCAGTAAAAGTTGAAGTTAAACTCCAAATAAATAAATAAACTTAATATGAATATATTTCTTCTGTAAGTGAGTTTATCACCTAACTCCTCTTCAACGGCTGGGCCGATTTGGATGAAATTTTGTGTGTATATTTCAATGGGTTCCTGGATGGTTTGAAAACACAATTGTACCCGGTAGGTGGCCTAGCTAAACGGAATAGAAAATTATAAGTTACCGGCCATGCTTCCAAAATAGATGATTGGAAATAATATAAACATAAATACTGTAATAAAAAATTGAGATATCTAAAAAGGTTGACTCAACCGTAGATTCATTAGAAATAATCATGAAATCGCAAAATTAAAGAAAAATGTGAATTATATATTTTAATTTTCATATTTGTTGTGGCGCTTCTTATCTGGACAAGACGACTTGTTCTTCTACCGGGTCTGCTAGTTATTATTAAATTTATAAGGATAAGACGGGGTTAATTATTCCTTGATCAAATCGGGGGTCATACAAAACAATTCTCATAGTCATAATCCTTGTATGAAAGAACTTTTTCAGCCGGCATTTTGACGGCGACTAAGTCAATCGTGAACCTAATATTTTTTTTAGTTGTTACACCAGGCAAGTCGATGTCTGTTCACAGTCGAGTCACAGTTTAAAAAAACGTGTAGGTGTAAGGAAAGTGTGAGAGTTGTGTCAGGATCGTGAAAAGTGGCGCCGTGGATAAAAATAATATTTTTTGTTTATTTAAATGCTATTTCCAATGTGCAGGTTGCGTATTGCGTCGTGGAAATCGGAATCGATCCAAACCGTCTAAGTACATATTATTATGACCCTTGATGGCTCGCTTCCTGTCGCAAGGGTGGCTTTCACGCAACGTAAATATAGGTTACCTATATGTCTATGCTTTGATAACATAATGTATCTATCATTTAGAACGCACGACAGGGGCTTTTTCGCAAACATTATGTTTTAGTTAAAATAATAGAGTTCGGTATTATTATTCTTTTTTTATTACTTTTTCATACTAAGCTAACAAACGTGCTTTTATCATACTCGTAAAAACAGGACGATCAAATTCTTTATTCAAGAATATATTATTGCTCCATTGTCTCTGCCTATCCCTGTGGGAAAAAGGCGTGACAATTTGATTGATTGATTGTAGTTGTATTTCTTGATAAAGTAAATAATATATAAAGGATTCATTGGACTATTCTTGGTTAAAATTGTTACGCCGACGTGACAATTTGACGTTGAAGTACCACATTCCACGATCCTGACAGAGTTCTTTCCTTCCCATCCATAATTGTTTTCATCTATAGTCATGGGCACTCCGGACCCCTGCTTTTTATTTTGCAGAATTTTCGCTCTGCCTTGGTAGGAGGGAGTGATGTGGCGGACGGCGTCACATGCTGCAACCAATAGCGTTGAGCATTTAACTTGTGTCTGAATCTAACCTAACCTAACTCTGATTGAATTAAAACGTTTGATTGATTGAACAATTTGATTGATTGATTAAACTAGAGATATAATATAAAAATTCATATTACAAAACTATGCAGCTAAAACAAAATATTCTCTATTTACAATATTAATTTTATCATTTTTGCCTCTTTCAATTTTATTCCTTCAATCCAGAATATCGTATAAATACTAAATATACTGAACGCACATTGAAAGCCTGTGCGGAATGAGTTTACGCCAAAACACGATAACACTGTTTGCCTAATGGAATATTTAGTTATTTCCGGTTTTTATGCAATCACCTGTATATCTATATTGTTAGGCTTAATTTGTTTTATCGATTTTACTAACTTTGTACTTAAGCTATTGTATATTTACAATTCAAACACCAATCAGGCGGTGTTAGAATGACATTAAATCGATTTCTATCGTCCCCTGTCGCCTGGATATTATTCGTTCGGACATAACGGAGATGGCGGAATGAAATAATAGGTCGTGGCGGCCTTTTTTAAAATATTAAAAAGGGCCTAAATATATTAACTAATATTATTAATTCTACACAGAATATTATCCTTGATCCAATGGGGGTCATTCTTAAAAGTACAGATAACATAGACAGGCGTGGCCGATTGTCCAGTGATTGTTTGTTACGCGTAAAGTCTGGGTTCGATTCCCGGTCGAAGCAAATATTTGTTTCGTAGTATTTATTAAAAAAAAGACTGATATTTGTTTCGGGTCTGGTTAACGAAGCGTGGTAGGCAGTGGTTCCCAGTCTGCCGACCCGGGATAGTGCCATATACAGACCGTAAGGCGTTTTAGTCGCGTTTCGGGAACAGCTTGTAAGTAGCCGGTTCCATCTTGGCCGGCATAGTGGATGTGACTGCTACTTACAGTTATTGAATTGTAGTAGCAGTGACCTCCACCACACTCCAGCTTAACATCAAGCGGGGTGTTGTCATATGTCGAGTCACAATAAAAAAAATATGAGGAGAATAGTGAATGAAGGAAGAAGAATGGATTCTATCCACAGAACTAGTACTAATAGCATAACATTACGTGAAAAATGGCGCTCAATTGTCTCTACCTATTTGATTGATTGTTTTTTTTTGAGAGGTGATTTCCAATTGTGACTGTGAAGGAAGCGAGGGAATTGTGTCAGGATCGTGGCAAGTGGCGCTCTATTATCTCTGCCTATCCCTGTGGGGAAATGCGTGACAATTTGAATAATTGATTTCCAATGTAGAACGTGGGCGACTTCACATGTGAATTCACTCATTGCCTCTCAATTTACTGTTAGCTAACAATTCCGACAATTATAAAGGAAATATTGACTTATATTTAAGTATATTTCATTTAATATTGGTAAAATAAACGTCAACGTTTAAACAATAGCCACATAAACAAGTCTTTCATTCATTAGATAAATTGTTTTTTTAATTTAGACGTAAATCGTGTCAGAGACCTACAAACCTAACTCAATATTTAAGCTGACCTATAACGACCCTTTCGGGTTAAATAGGTCAACGTCACTCGCGCCCCATAAAACTGCCAGCTAAACCATTTTGAACCTTCATTATAGGGTTAATAAAGGTAAATGCCGTATATAATTCATTTTTTTTATTGTGACTCGAGCTCGACATATTATGACCCAACCCGACTGTTAAGCTGCCTGTCTATTAAAGCGGAGCGAGCTTGCGGAGCTGAGAAACGGATAAATATTAACCAATAGGATTGTAAGAATTTTTAAACTAGCTCGCTAATCCCTGTACACTGCAACCTTATTGGTTAATATTTCTCCGTTTCTCAGCTCCGCAAGCTCGCTCCGCTTCAATGGACAGGCACCCTAAAGCTAGAGTGCGGTTCAAGAATGGAGGTGACTGTCACAGCAGTTAAATAACTCTAAGTAGCAGTCGCATGTGCCTAGTCGATATGCCGGCCTAGTTGATACGGGCGACTTTCGGAATTCAATAACGCGACTGAATCTTTTTACGGTATGTACACTTGAAAGTGATGGTACTGGGAAATTGACCATTGTCTGCCTACCACTTTAAATTCTTATAAGTTATAGTATGAAAATCATTATAGAATATTCTAGAAAATATAATACCCGGACTATAGAATTGCCTTCGCTTACCATCAGGCAAATGGAGGTTAGGTTTCGAGTTTCGACCCATATTATTTCAATAAGTTATTATTTGTGCTAAAAAAAAGCCTTTGTTATAATGTTATTGTTTTTGTATATTGTTTAAAAATTCGCTGCGATTTCAATAAATAAAGTAATTGTACCTATATTTTTTATGAAGTATGTTTAATCACGAATTAAACAAATTTTATGCGGCTTACTATCGCGTTTATTTTGGTTTTGATTTGTTTGTTTAATTCATTAATCAATGTTTGCGCAAAATCTAAGAAAATACTATGTTTAATCATATTACTTTTTTTAGTATATATGATGTACCTACATTGTGTACTCCTCATTTTACTATTGCATAAAAAGGAAACCCCTTTGCATCCAAAGGTTGCCGGGAAGAGATAGCTGTTTAGTATAGTTCCTGGCAGATAAAAAGAGCGCCGACTATTGAGGCTGCGTAGCATAAGGATCAACTGATAATAGGAGCGCTGGACTACTGCGGTAGAAGCAAGTCCGCGCATCTATTTTAAGTAGTTAACAAAACAAGTAAATGTGCTTGAATGCCAGCGCTCTTTTTATGTGCCGGGACTATAATCAGGTCGCCTTTTATGTCACTATGCTTGGATATATTAACATTCATATGTTTATTATATTGCAGAATAAATAATGTATTGCTTGCTTCTTGTGGTAGCTATCCTACGTATAGATCTTCTATAAATTTTACATCACCCATGAAATCATTTGATTTAATAAATATTTGGAAAATTTTGTCGTAAAACATTAAAAACTCTTTGATTAAAGTTATGGGTGTTTGGAAAACTTTATAGCTGTTGTAGTTTTTTTTCTTTGGTTTTATTGAATATTAAATAGATATTTGGAAGATGTGGACTATTTTTAAACTTATAAATTATTTACATTTCTTCGTATATCTTTTTTAAAACTTGTATTTGATCTATAGTCTGTATGTATATTTATACTGTTTTTATATCAGCGTTTGAACCGTGAAATTTCTTACTTTTAGCTACGGTAATTTATTCTACTTTTAATTGCAATAATTCCATATTTCACATAATTACTACAATAACTTAATGCATTTTGTACTACTAACCTTTATGATCCCATGATTTTCAGTGCAGAATGAAAAGATAAATAATTTTAAATAGAATAATTCTTCATTCTCTCAGCCCATTCCTGTGGGAAAAAGGCGTGACAATTTGATTTTCCTAAATAAAATAGGTGCATATACACTATAAAAACATATAAACCATATATTGTCAAAGTTGTATCTTCGTCTGTTGCTTCAGCATCTCCTCGATGTGTTTTAATGTGAATTCCAATATTCATCTACTAAGGCCAGACTATAAATGTACTAACTGGTTGTCTTTGTACCTCACTGCTGAGTTTGATGTCGATGGCTCTCATTAATTCCCAGTGGGCTAAAATTATGGTCAGGTCCATAAATACTGAGTGGTAGGCAGATCGTTAGTGGTCACTTGGCCAGTCTGCCGATTCAAAATTTCAAATGTATATAGACTGAAATGATAGGATAACCTGGCTCTAACTTGGCCGGCATAGTTTATGCGACTGCCACTTGTAGTTTCATTCAACGGCAGTAGCAGTCGAGTCTATTCATGGACTGCAATTTAGCTTATATATTAGGCGGAGAGTGCTGTCATACTTTGCCACAAATGTCATATTTAGCCCAAATGTCGATAATTATCTCGTTTGTTTATTTTTTTTATTGTTACTTGACATATGACGGCACTCCGCTTGATGTTAAGCTGGAGTGTGGTCCGCGAATGGATGTCACTCCTGCTACAATTTAATAACTTTAGGTAGCAGTCACATCCACGGAGTTGTTTAACTGCAAGTAGCAGCCGTCTCTATTCATGGACCGCATTTTAGCTTTCCATCAGGCAAGGTTTTGTCATATGACGAGTCACAATAAAAAGTAACTATTTTTGTTGAATTAAACAAATTTCATGCGGTTTACTATTGTTCTACTAGAGACTCTCCGTGACCACAATGGCTGCAAAGCTCTCGAAACGTCGGAATAATAAAAAAATTGAAAAACAAAACCAAAATAAACGCGATAGTAAGCCGCATAAAATTTGCTTAATTCATTAATCAATGTTCGCGCAATATCTAACAAAATATTACCTATTTTTTGTTATGATAGTTGATTAATTCCGTTCGCATGCCGAACTATATGAATAACTAGACGGACGTGTGTGGCCCGCGTATTGTAGTTAGTCCACCTGGCTATCCGGTTTTGTTGCGCAAGTGGCGTTCGACATCTGCTTTTGAGGACGTCGCCAGTGCAATCAGTTCGCGTGCACTAAGACGTACTAAGGCGTGCACTAAGGATCTTTAAGTTACTGTAAACAACACAAATAGCGCTTGTATGTCAAAACGTTCTGAAACCTCAAAAATGTCTAACTTTACGATAGAGCTGTCAGTTGCCAGATTGCAACACTAGGGTTGCTGAATCCCGAAACTTAAAAGGCAACCTATGTATTACGAGAATCGGAGCCCAGAGCAGTATGACATCAAGTACCGTAAATCTATTGTAGATTTAAGTGTAATTCTTTAAGACCTTTATTGTAATTTAGTTAAGTGCGTCTTTTATTGCTTGTGTTCCCTCAATAAAGATATATTTCATTTATTTACCTTCACGGCCGAATAGATTAGACGTTAAGAAATTCTTTATATACATATGTTGTGTTTTTTATATTTATTTATTTAAATTTCTTGCTAAACAAAACAGTATTATAAAACAGGACGACTAAAGTACATAATATATCAAAGATACATTGTTACCGGCAGGTTTTAAACCCGTGCTCTCGGTTTGCATAACTATTGCACTGCCACTACACTACGGTCGCCTATGTTAAGCTGAAGTGCGATCTATTAAACCTATTTCAGCGCTAGAGAGGAAAAAATATTTTGAAGTAAAATAAAACTCATAAGTTATAATCTTTAATCTTATAATGCAATTAAAATAAGAATAGGATGGTATCGGCGCCATTTTGTGTCGTCTAACTCTCCAACAAACTTCACTTTAGTAATATGGTGTCTTTTTCTTTGCGGACTGTCAAGAAAAAGACACCTTTGATTCAGTCAAGTGAAGTTAGTCAACAGCCCGTCCTATTCTTATTCTAATAGCATATTATTAGTATATATAGTACATATAAAAATAGTATTTTATAATTTTATTTGTATGAATATAACTGATAGTTTGTTTGCTAAATGCATAGTAGAATTATAATATTTTTATTAAAATAAATGAAACACAAAAGTGAATCACAATAATATATTTTACAAATTATTCAGAATTATGAGTTTAGTATAGTAGGTATGGTATTAATTTAGATAAGCACTATTTAGGTATTACATTTTGCGATAAAGTTTACAGGCTTTATAATTTAAACTACACATGTTTTCAACAACAACACTTTTGATTCATCACTATCATCAATTTCAAGCAATTATTTCTACAGGAATTGACAGAGACGCTTTATTTATTTAATGTATTCTCCATTATGGCATTTACATCGCCTAAAATCTAAAATACATTTGCGCACGTATAAAACACTAGATGCGAATTGCGATGGCAAATGCAGACCGCAGACTGCACTACTGGTTTGTATGAATCTGTATGAGATTGATTCCGTGCAAGTCGATACTAATCTGCAGCCGCCGCATTAATATTGTTTCCAAACATCATGTTTATAATCTACTAGCTCTGCCCACGGTTTCACCCGCGTATATTAGATATTTTTTGTATTTATAACTCATATAAAAATAACAGACGAAAATAAAAATTAATATAAAAAAAATCCAAACAGCTGAAACTATAGTCAACTATAGTAATCTCACTCAAAAATAGTAGTTCTTTTAAGTTCTTTGGATGAATATAGATTATATTATTATGTATTATATTATTATTATTTTCAATATATATATATTTATTTAACACCTATTACGTTTATTGTTATTTAAGTCCTAAATTTTGTGTTAAATTAAGTGTATTTTTTTTGTTCTAAAAGTTGTATCTATACTAAACATTGTTTCATGCACCTATGCCTTTCACTATACCTCTGTTTTCTTGAAGGTTGACTGGAAGATAAAGCCATCGGGCTTTAAGTCTGCCTGTACTCAGGTACAAAAAAAATTGGAAACTATAGTAAAAAATATATATTGATGATGATTGATGAAAAAATGATGATCGGTTAAGTAGTTGTTGCGTGAAAGCGTAACAAACAAACTCACATTCACATTTATAATAATAGTAGGATGACTTAGCAAATGTTGATTGTCGCAATAGTGTCGTCTTGCACGGAATTAATCTCATACAAACAAGTACTGCAGTCTGCGGTCTAGATTCTGCAGTCGCCGGCGGAATCACCTTAAAACTCTTATAGAACACTACTCATTTATTATCATTGTTCGCATTTGTTAAAGTAGTATTCGTTGCATCAATAGTAGGAATAAGTCATATTGAAGTAATTTTTGATTGAGTATAATGTGAATTACATGTGCGTTGCTAATTGTATTTGTATGCTCATTGGCGAAGGTCATGGTTCGAGCACAAATCGCCATCTTTATATTGCGTGGCCTTGGACTATGCTTTGTGGTCTACTTCACTAATTATTGAGATGACATCACAACATATTTGTCTGTCTACAAGATTTTTATCTGTTCCACTTTATAGGAATCGTTAGAATTGATTTTTTTCTGAGGCCACTTTGTTCATGTATATAGGCTTCACTATGATTTTTTGTTTTGTTTAAACGTGACATCCGACCTCGACTTGCTATTTGGTAAGGAAGGGGAAGTATAAGAGAACTTTTTTACGTTACAAGATGATAGAGGCAGACCCAGGAGTTTTTTTTCCGACCAGATCGGAGACATCCTCAAGAAAGCTGGGTTGTCTAGTGCCCATAACTCTAGAGCTTGTATGAAAAGAATTGTGGATGCAGGAGAAGCGAGGGAGTTGTGTTAGGATCATGGCAAGTGGCGCTTCATTGTCTTTACCTATCTTTGTGGGAAAAGACGTGACAATTTGAATATTGATTTTGACCACATGGCTGTTAAAACATTCTAAGCTTGTGTTCAGTCTTGTATTTTATCTATCTTACAATAATCCTGATATCAATAGCTTCATACACATTAACAATTTGTTCTCGTAAGTACAAGCTATGGAATTTTAGGGTAATAAAATATATGACTTTAAAAAGAATCCAATTGAAATGATAACCTCTTCCTTTTTAAAGTCAGTTAAAGAATGATTGATGTTTGTTTCTTAGCATTTGTCATTATTAATTATTACATTAAATGTTACAAACGATAGTTAATAAAAAAAATCAGGTAGATAATCACCCCACGTGTGGATGTTAAAAAGTGGTGAGCTGTTCCCCCAAACTGCCGTTCCGGGATAGTACCACTATTTTCAAGTACAAGACCGTAAAAGGACTTAGTTTCGGGATAAACTAGAGAGTCTTTGGCCGGCATAGTGACGACGACTGAGGCAGCCGTAAACTAACTCGGTTGTTTCAGTCGTCATCAGTCTTAGATCTCCTCTTGCTTATCGAGGTCAATGGTGGATGCTGTTCGCACTCTAGCTTAACATCACGCGGATGTGCTGGCTTAGGTTGAGCCACAATGAAAATATGTTAATATTTACCTAGTTAGATGGAGAATTGTGAATGTAAAGGAAGCGAAGGAGTTGTGTCAGGATCGTGGCAAGTGGCGCTCCATTGTCTCTGCCTATCCCTGTGGTTAGATGGAAATTTTAATTGATTAGATGGAAACTAATTGGAACAGTCATTGTTACAAATTGTAATACATATTAGGTTTATTAGGATAAGAGCATGACTAACTCCATGTATCAAATCATTGTTCCATACGGAAAGATACTAGGAAATATTAAGTCATCCAGTTCCGTAGCTATTTAGTTCACCGCCACGATTGTTTTTTAGGCATCGACAGTCCTTTAATGCGCCTTTAAGGCGGCCGTGATGTAGTGGCAGTGCAATGGACACGCAAACTTAGAGCACGGGTTCAAAACCACTCACCGGTACCAATGTATCTTAGATATATGTACTTTGGTTGTCGTGTTTCTATGATACAAGCACTTTAGTAGCTTAGTGTAGAAATGTAAAAAAATAATAATGTTGGCTTCCCTAGCTTCTTTCACATCCACAATTCTCGTCATATAAGCTCTATGGTTATGGGCACTAGGGAACCCAACTTTCTTGAAGATGTCTCCAATTTGGTCGGAAAACACCCATGACATAATAAACAAACCGTAGTTACATTGCCATAATTAAAAAGAGATTATCTAGTAGAGTGGTGGGCAGACAGTTGGTCACTATTTGCCCAGTCTGCCGATCCGGAGTAGTATTACGTCGTAATTTTTAAGTAACTACGTCACGTTTCTGGTACAACTTCCAACTAGGTCGGCATAGTGGACGCGACTACTAGTTGCATTTATACAACTGTAGTATTTGCCTGCATTTATAGACCGCACTTCAGCTTAACAATATGACAGGGTATTGTCATATATCGAGCCATAATTAAAAAATCTAGAGTTATGTAATAAAAAATAACGAGTTAATGTTTGACTGTTTGTTTGTTTGTCATTATGTCGAAAGTAAGTTAAGGATACCAACATTTTCCTTGTAGCGAATAAGGTTATGCGTTCGCGATAAAATTCCCAACCACATGTATCACGGATTGTTTGCGGAAAACATAGTTTAAGTCGCTTTAATAGTATTTTGTAATGTGACTCGACACTCGACATGACAGAAACTCGCCTGATGTTAACTGATTAGGTGACTGCTACTACAGTTAAATAACTATAAGTTGCAGTCACATGACGGCCTAGTTAAACCCGCCAACTTACGAAACGCGATTGAATCACATCACGGTACGTATACTTGTTATGGGGCGTTCTCACGGGGCGATTTTAGTTGATCAATATTAGTGGTGTTACCGTTTTATCCAGCGACTTCTTCTAGACATCAGATTTGTCCTCGAACAAGCTGATCTGCTCCTCCTTTTAATTACTTCCAACTTCAGGATATCTTTGGATGAACTACTTTAACTCCGTAACTTCTTTTATAACACTTTTATTTAATGACCATTTTAATTTTATCATATTCCGGATTGTTTTCAAGAAAGCTAAAATACTATTATCATAATTTTGAATATAAGAGCATTCATTTGAATCCGCCCTGATGCGAATAAATTTTCGACGTTCTTTTCTTTGACGATCTTTTTTTTTAAAGTCATCGTCAGAGGACATCTTTCGTTTTGGGCTTCTATGTACTACTTTTGTAATGTCCAATGATAAAAAAATGTATAAATGGTAGTTTCGTTACTTGCATTGATAAAACTAATAACAAATTTGCTTTTAATTGCTGTGCAATTAAGTTATTTGAAAAATAAGATATGGATTTTGTATCGTCTGTTAATCAACGCCATATTTGTTCTGCTTTGAACTTTGATCATTTTGCACTCCTAAACTATGCAATACAAAGGATGAATTTCAATTACATTGTAATCTTCGTACATCAAACTATTTTAAAATTCATATTAAACTTAATACAATTAAGCCCAAGTCCCCATACAAAATAAATGATGTCCTTTCGAATGTTTGTATTTCCACAATAGAGGATCACTCCTGTTTTCTTCCAAGAGTCAAAGTTCTCTTCCGGATTCGGAAACTAACCACTTCCACTCTTTAATAGAGTTAGTTATTAAATGGTATAAAAACAGTAATGTATGATGTGCAGTTAGGGAAGAACAGTGAAAGTAGTGGAGTAATACACGCGAGCTAGTAGGAGGCCGGTTCACCTTGGCGTTTCTGTTATACGCTACTATGAAAATTGACAACAGTGCTTTTTGCCAGCTGACCGCTAGCGCACGCTCGCCGGCGAATCCTCAACGCGAGTTCAATAATATCGAATATTATTCCTAACAGTACTTATTAAAATAAAAACTAATAAATGTGCCTTGTTATTTAGTTTTATTAGTTTGTTAGTGAATATAGTGGTTGCGTGTTTTAGTTTTGTGATGTGCAAACAATATTGTGGTTTATAGGGTTTCTTGGAAATTAATTCGTACAAGATTTATGTCATGTGAGTTGGTTTGTATTTTGAAGATTTTTAATTACTCTGCTTTGAGATGCAAGTTTGGATTTCTTTTCTATTTATAATAATAATGGTTTTATGACAATTTTTTTTTGTGACTCCAATGTTAAGCTAGAGAGCGGTCCATGAATGACGGTGACTGCTACTACAGTAAGTAGCAGTCGTACCCACTATGTCGGTCTAGGTGAATGTTGGTAAATTAACTTATCCCAAAACGCGATTAAGTCTATTCACGTTCTGTATTCTTATAATGTGTATTAAATTAGTAACTTACAAATTTTATGCGGCTTACTATCGCGTTTATTTTGGTTTAGATTTTACATTTTTTACGATAGTAAGCCGCATAAAATTTGTTTTACTCATTAATCAATGTTCGCGCAAAATTTAAGAAAATTCCTTACACACATTGTAACTTCAAGGATTCATTAATGAATTATTTTATCGAAAAAAGAGTCCAGTTTTATTTTCTGTTTTTAATATATTAATAGTATAATATGTGATAGTAAATTTTTTTTTTTCCAAAATAAGGCTGATATTTAGTGATTTTCAAGTTAGGCTATCAGTATTTGTTTTTTTTTAAATTTTTGTTTCTCCATATTTATTCCTTATTCCATTATTATATTTAAAGTAATATTTTATTTACCTATAAAGTATAGGTATTACCGGATACATCTCCTAAAGGTAAACAGTTGTAAAATGCCTTAAGGCAGCCTTTGCCAACCTGGGGTTCGCGGACAAAACAATAAAATTACGAAAGCATAGTGGTGCAGCCGAATTTAGTCAGACCATTTTGACTTTTTCAATTTCAAGATAGAATAATGTGTCAAGTGATAGGTGGCTAGGCTAGCCTTTTACATACAAAAACACTGCATTAGAGTTTAATTGAGGTTTTGAGAATAAAATAGATTGAGTACTGCAATTAAGTTTTTTTAGAGGTCCTCGGGTCATGGTTAGATGACGCCCTTGGAAAAGGTTGGGAAAGGCTGCCTTAAGGCATTAAGTTCGACTCTTGTAAACTTTATTATTATTATTAGTTTAAGTTTGTATTTATTTATTTATTTATGCAAGATTATATTAATCAATCAATCGAATTGTAACGCCTTTTCCCCACAGAGATAGGCAGAGACAATGGAGTGGCACTTGCCACGATTCTCTTTATACAAGCTCTACGGTTATGGAAAATATTATATGCATTTATTATTAAATATAAATGATAGAAATATGAGTATATGATTGTTTAGTCTTATTTTATTGCATAGTGCCCATAATCTTAGAGCTTGTATGAAGAGAATTGTGGATGTGAAGGAAGCGAGGGAGCTCCATTGTCTCCGCCTATCCCCATGGGAAATAGGCGTGACAAGTTGATTGAATGATTGATAGACTTATTTTTTAAAACCCACGCTAATGAATATGGAGAATGTCCAAGGACATTAAGTTCACCTATTGTGTCAACAATGAAGCTTAATATAAAAGCTAAAGCGTGCAAATACAGGGGTCTAGGCTCCGTGTATGATTTTGTCCCATTCGGTTTCGATCCCCGGTCGGAGCAAATATTTGTTTCATAGCTTTTATTTGTAATATTTAATAGTATTAAATATTGCAAATATTTGTTAATAAAAAAAAAAGAGATGGATATTTGCTTCGGGTCTGGTTATCAAAGAGTGGTAGGCAGTGGTACCCAGCCTGCCGATCCGGGGTAGTACCACCACTTACAAGTATACAGACCGTGAAGTGATTTAGTCACGTTTCGGGATCAGCTTGTAAGTTGCAGGTTCCATCTAGGCCGGCATAGTGGATGTGATTGCTACTCACAGTTATTGAATTGTAGTAGCAGTGACATTCATTCATGGACCACACTTTGGCTTAACATCAAGCGGGGTGCTGTCATATGTCGAGTCACAATAAAAAAAAAAAAAGGTCCGTGGGGTCCTAGCGCTTTAAGGCTTTTTAAGGAAATATCAAAAAAGTTAGTCGACATCACAGGAGACTGAAGAGTTGGCAGCTACCTCGGACAAAAAATTAGTCTAGCTATTCAGAGGGGGAACGCTGCCAGTATCTTCGGAACCTTGCCTAAAGGGACTCCTTTTAATAATGTATTTTAGTTGTTTTTTATCAATTTATGTATTAAATGTATAAAATATTCGTTTAGTAGTTTAAAAATAAGAAATACATTAAAATGAATTAAACAAATTTTATGCGGCTTACTATCGCATTTATTTTGGTTTTGATTTTACATTTTTTTTTTATTCCGACGTTTCGAGAGCTTTGCAGCCATCATGGTCACGGAGAGACTGAGGTGTTGGTCGTCCTATTGGTTGTAAAATCAAAACCAAAATAAACGCGATAGTAAGCCGCATAAAATTTGTTTAATTCATTAATCAATGTTCGCGCAAAATCTAAGAAAATAATACATTAAAATGTTAAATATATATATGTTTGTTAAACAAGCACATTTACTTCAATACTGCGTATAAACTGATTTATAAGCTTGTTTTGAAATCTTATCTTTTTGTATGCAAGTTTGAGATTATTTCTATAATTTTATTTATCTTATGTGATTGATCTTTCTATTCCATTCGTAAGTTCGTTGAAAGTTTTATGCAAAAGTTTATTTGATTAGATTTTTTCGCTGTAAAAAAATATTATTATCGTATGAATTACTTTGATGCGTTAAACAAGGCAGACTAAGGAGGGTGTTTTCTAACCAAATCGGAGACATCCTTAAGAAAGCTAGGTTGCCTAGTGCCCATAACCACAGGGCCTGTATGAGGAGAATTGTGCATGTGAAGGAAGCAAGGGAGTTGTGTAAGGATCGTGGTAGGTGGTGGCTCCATTGTCTCTGCCTATCCCTGTGGAAAAAGGCGTGACAATTTGATTGATTGAATTACTTTGATAAGGCGACCGTGGTGTAGTAACCACTTTCCGGTTCCAATGTATCTTTGATATATATACTTTGGTTGTCCTGTTTCTATGATAAGAGTAGCTTATTATAAAAATGTAAATACATCTAATATAATAATATATTTAAAAAAAACTTTGATGTGCATAAGCTGTGAATGACAACCGTAATGCCAATAAGTTTGATTTAAACAATTTTGTGTTTATCTGCGTGGTTGACGACTGATTTTGTTATTTGTAATAACATTTCTTTCACATTTTTATATACATATGTGTATAACATTTTATTAAATTGTATATTTATTAATATATGCCATAATTGACGAGTTTCTTGTGATGTCTTGCTTTTCCGAAATCACAGTAGAGTCTCAGAATACTTAAGAGCCTATGTGAAATAAATGATTTGATTTATTTAGGTATTTTTACAAATCTTAGTTTTTTTTACCCATACCATTTATCTAAATCTTGGATTTTTTAATTATAAAATTACTCCCATGTCTGTTTTCATAGGTTCAGGATTTCCACTTCAGGATGTACTCAGAGATAGAACGCATTGAGAACATGCTGGCTAAATATGCTACAGGCCCCGCGCTGGCTTGATCCGGCACTGACGGCCAGCATAGTGTGCCGCTGGTATAGTTAAAAGTTTTCTACATTTATCTACATATAGTTATGATAGCAATTAGAATTACAATACAATTAGATTACTTTTTAAAACAAAAATTATAATTGTTTTGTTTTAATGTGACGTGACATTTGTCCTCGACTTGCCTGGATTGTAACCCAACCCATTTAAAAAACCACATAGTCATTTTTTCCAAACATGCCTTTTATGTGGCAAACGCTTTTAAACGTACGTTGTATTTACGGACTTGTGTGGTTTTTGACCAGTAAACACTACACAAGTCCGGAAATTCCTTCCACTTTAAACAGTTGACCTAACTGGTTTTTGTAATCAATGTTCAAATGTTAATGGTGAACGCTAATCGGAGAAATGTTCCATAAGATTAAAATTGTTTTGTATTAAAAGTATAAACTTTAATTAATAAATACTGTTTTAACAATATGTTTAGAACTTTGCGACAATAATGACGGAATAATAGTGAGACGAGTATATTTTTTAATTTTTATTGACATTTCTATACTAAGCTAATAAAGTGCTTGTATCATAGAGAGAGGACAACCAAAGTACATATATCAAAGATACATTGGTACCGGTGGGTCGTCTCTAACTCGTGCTCTCCGTTTTGTGTAACCATTGCCCTGCCACTACACTACGGTCGCCTTAAATCAAGAGCCGAGTAATTCCCGATCGCAGCCGACCTATGTCCGCGCGTAAATTGTTTTATCCGACTTCCTTTACTAATTCATGAAGATTATTCAATTCAATTAAAAATTGAATTGAGCTCTAAAAAGTTAAAACTAATGTCAATGTCATGCTAATCCGTGATATTGTCTATGTCACACTGCACTTTAAAATCTCCCCTGCGATATAAAGCTATCGAATTGGCTTCAGAACAACCAGAGCTCTCGACACCCAATACCCAAACCATATTTGTTTAGTTCATGGTGAATTCCTTTATTATAAAATAAATAGGTTTTCCGCCTACAAAGTGCCCAGTTGCCGCAATCTAATTTTAATGACGATGTCTAAATCTCAGAATACTTCAATTCAATCAAGCATTAGTCAAAGTGCCATTATTTGTGTTTGAACTGACTCGATATCGACGTATTCTCAATCGTGTTTAAATAGATACACAATATGTTTTGTCACGTCATTAAACGAAATCGACACTGCATCGACGGGTCAAGGACGGAGAGGATTTTGTAGCATTAACAGGTCACTAAATTAATTTAATCGTAAAAACATTGTAGAACTTAATGTCGATCACGTTTTAGCGGTTTTCCTTGGCAGGGAGTATGGGGGCCGACTTGTTACGTTTGTTAATGGTTATTAAAGACCCATGTGTGGTATTCGAGCTTTATTTTGTTATGCAATTATGTTTGTATGATTGTGCAATTATTAACTATTGAAAGGGATATTTATGCATAATTTACATGTTTCGAAAAAGGTAGTCTGTCAAAGCCGAAATGATGCGCCCCTTTACTGCATTTATGCAGGCGAGCAAATATAAAATATGAATAAAACACACCGAAATTGCAATTTTGTAATTGGTCATTAAGTTGCTGGTTAGACACCAAAGCAGAAGCACGCTCATGAAGTATAGTAGTATAGTTAATAATATTTGCATTCACACATTTAAATAAACTTATATAGTGAAGGGGCACGTCATTTATGGTTAGACAAGCTATAGTTTATTTAGGCGCTCCATTGTCTCTGCCTATCCTCATGGGAAAAAGGCGTGACAATTTGATTGATTGATAGTATTTGATTGATATTTAGTTTTGTTTAATTTATATTAAAAGAATGAATGAAAGAAGAGATTTATAAATAAATGAAAAGACAAAGCGACAGTGGTGTAGTGATAATGAAATGGTCACACAAATCAAGAACCCCGGATTCAAATCCATTTGCCGTATATTTGTATATTTAATCAATGTATATTTAATCGTTTATTTTCTATGATACAAACACGTTAAGTAGCTTAATATAGAAATGTACAAAAAGCATAGGTTATATTCATTGTGCATGTTTTTATTGTATTGTTATTGTGTATTATGTTATTGTGTAACATAGGTTGCCTAGTGCCCATAAACATAGAGCTTGTATAAAGAAAATTGTGGATATAAGGGAAGCGAGGAAGTTGTATCAGGATCGTGGCAAGTGGCGCTCCATTGTCTCTAAATATTCCTTTATAAAAGGCGTGATAATTTAATTAATAAATGATAAAATCACATTTATTTTAGTACCTACTTATAGTATATACTTAATAATGAATCTTCCATGTTCTGTACTTTTACTCTCTGTACAACCCTCAAGACTTTGGTTAATGTTTTACAATAAATTAATAACAAGGTTGAAACGGGGTTTCCCCAGACAGAAGATTGTTTTTTGATCAAATTAGGGGCATTCTTTAAAAAATCAGCAGTCCCAGTGCAGAAATCAATAGAGGCTATAAAAAAGATATCTTAAAGTATCTTTATATCTAAGAGAGAAAAAAACAAGAGAATTTCGTTGGATCGCCTCCAACGTATCTTCCTATCCCTGCAGGAATTAAGGTATATATTGATCGATTAAAGATTAATCATTCTGATAATCATAATCATTCTTCTTGTCAGGCTCGTGGTAAGTGGCGCTCCATTGTCTCTGCCTATCCCTGTGGGAAAAAGGTTGACAGTTTTTGTTATTTGTTTATTTTTCAACTTCTTAGATTTTGCGCGAACCTTTATAAATGAATTAAACGGCTTAATATCGCGTTTATTTTCTCTCCGCGACCACGATGGCTGCAAAGCTTTCGAAACGTCGGAATAATAAAAAAATGTAAAATCAAAACCAAAATAAACGCAATAGTAAGCCGCATAAAATTTGTTTAATTCATTAATTAATCATCTTCTCATCAGTACCCACTAGGTTTTAGATACGCGTGCAAGATACCGTCTACCTAATAATTAAGATAAGGTTACCAGATCGTACTAGTTTTAAAGATTTCTAATGATTCGTTGTTCAATTATTTATCAGTATTTCGTGTTATCCTCTTATTAAAAATGTAATTAGTACTTTGTAAATCTATTATTTGTTGAATGTATAATTGTTTCGTGTTTATTTTACATGTCTAAGCTAACCTAATAAACGAATTCGATCTTACATACATCATACAAGCACATATATCAAGTACAATCAAAGATATCAAAGACTAGCTGTACCCCGCAGTTTCACCTGGGTTTATCAACTGTGTGTCGATACGTGAGTATAGCATTTGTCCCTTGAATTATCATGGTCTATCCTCAGATACTCCAGGGCCCGTTACTTTTCTTATATGACTTGGCAACGAACTTGCACTGATATATTTTTATTTTATTGTGACTTGATATATGACAGCACCCCGCTTGATGTTAAGCTGGAGTGTGGTCCATGAATGGATGCTATTGCTACTGTACAATTCAATAACTGTGAGTACTAATTACATCCACTATGCCGGCCTAGTTGGAACCGGTAACTTACATGCTGATCCCAAAACGCGACCAAATCACTTCACGGTCTGTATACTTGATATTTGGCATTCTCATGGGTAATTAATCAACTAATTGGTGGTTTATCCGAGGTATTACCACATACAGTTACAAGTATTATATATAGACCGTTAAGTGACTTAGTCGCGTTTCAAGATCAGCTAGTAATTTGCCGGTTTCAACTAGGCCTACTTCATTCATGGATGCACTCTAGTTTAATATCAGGCGGGGCGTTATTATACGACAGGCGTGGACGAACGGTCAGAGATTGGTTTGTTGCGCGTAAAGTCACGGGTTCGATTCCCGGTCGGAGCAAATATTTGTTTCATAGCTTTTATTTGTAATATTTATAAATTATATTAAATATTGCAAATATTTGTTAATAAAAAAAGAGATAGATATTTGCTTCGGGTCTGGTTATAAAAGAGTGGTAGGCAGTGGTACCCAGTCTGCCGATCCGGGGTAGTACCACCACTTACAAGTATACAGACCGTGAAGTGATTTGGTCGCGTTTCGGGATCAGCTTGTAAGTTGCCGGTTCCAACTACGCCGTCATACTAGACTGCTACTCACAGTTATTGAATTGTAGTAGCAGTGACATCAATTCATGGACCACACTCCAGCCTAACATCAAGCGGGATGCTGTCACAATGAAAATATGTCGAGTCACAATAAAAATAAAATAAAAATATGTCGAGCCACAATATTATTGACGAGTTAAATACTAAACCATAAAAAAATGTAAATACGCGTGATTGTAGGCATTTATCGTATAAATACATGTATGATAGAATCTTCTCGCAATAAACTGGAAATGCATAAAATGGTTTTATTTTATCAGATATGTTATTTAGGTGATCATAATAATAATTATTATTATTATTTGATAATTATCTATTTCCACAACATGTCTGATATATTTTTTTACATATGTTTCATTATATTGTGGTCACGTGACTCTATAATTAGGTATAATAGGCGATTTATATTTCATTGGCAATATAAATAAAATAAAATTCGTTTTAATATTTATAGAAAAAATATCATTTTTTTCTATAAAAATTGGGATACGATAATCTTTAATTTCATGCCTTAATTTCCACAGTGATAGGCAGAGACAACGGTGCGGCACTTTCTACGATTCTGACACAACTCACTTGCTTCCATAACCATAGTCTGTTTAAAGAGAATTGTGGATGTGAAGGAAACGAGTGTTAGTACTGTAATGCAAAAGTAAATAGGTTTATATTAGGCGTAGCATTCCAAAAAAATAATGAAGTGAGTGGATCATGAATTTTGTTCTTTTACTGGAAATGGAAAATTAGAAATATGAATAAACGAAATCGTTCTTTCTGGTATATTTAATTTAGTACACGGTTTTCGGAAAATTAACAAAATGTTGTTGTGAAAGAGAAATTATTCATACGAAAAATATCGCACGCTGAAGTGTGATTTGCAAATCTCAACCTTATTTCGCCTAAAACACGTTTTGTTTTGCGCGGCGTTGTTATATTTGTTACACTAATGAAAAAAAAACATAAATATAATGCGACAGTAATCCGCTAAAAGTGTTTCTAAAAAGATTAAAAACGTTAATTTAAAAATATATATATATATATATATATATATTGTGACTCGACATATGACAGCACCCCGCTTGATTTTAAGCCGAAGTGTGGTCCATGAATTAATGTCACTGCTACTACAATTCAATAACTGTGAGTAGCAATCACATCCACCATGCCGGCCTAGTTGGAACCGGCAACTTACAAGCTGATCCCGAAACGTGACCATATCACTTCACGGTCTGTATTCTTGTAGGCATAACAGCAGACTGGATACCATTGCCTACCACTCTTTGACAACCAGACCCGAAACAAATATCCATCTCTTTTTTTTTATTTACAAATATTTGCAATATTTAATATAATTATTAAATAAATAAATATTTGCTTCGACTGGGAATCGAACCCGGGACTTTACGCGCAACAAACCAATCGCTAAACCGTTCGTCCACGCCTGTCGTCAAAATGGCATGAATTAACGTAAAAACTTGCGTGTATGTGACGTCACTTGCCGCACCTACCTTCCGTGATTTTATGTTCCTTTTTCATGTTACAAGCAAATGTCATTGTAGTCTGAGAGATTGAACGCATAAAATGCTATTGTTATTTCGTAAACGATGATTTTTTAAATCTAGGTTTAGAGGCCGGTGACCCGCAAACTTTATTATGTTTTAGATTTTTCACTACTAATGACTGTTATTATAACGTATAACAAAGATGCTTATCAATTAAAAGAACAAGGGGCGTTTGTTCTTTATGTATTTTAATAGAACGCTATAAATTGCCGAACGAAAATGGCCAAAAAGTTATATATATATTTAAATATATATATATTTATGTATTTTGGCTTTTAACAAATGCATTTTTCTCTAAGACATTAGTCGTCCACTGTTTTTTTATTGTGCCTCGTTATATGGCCTCGACCTGCCTAAAAGTAAGCAAGAGTAGGTCCAAGAGTGCCTACGATTAATAAACCCAAGTCAGATTACCGTTTAAATAGGGAGGCTTACTTTAGCACTCTCTACAAATTAAAATCTATCTACCTAATTGTCACGCCTTTTCCCACAGGGATAGAGACAATGGAGCGCCACCTGACACAATCCTGACACAACTCCATCGCTTCCTTCACATTCACAATTCTCTTCAAGCCAGCTCTATGATAATGAGCTCTATTAAAATGTATATAAATATACCCCAGCATAAAACCAGCCGGTATACGAATTCTTTTACAGTAGATGCTGCACGCCAATGGAATAGGTTACCTTTGTCTGTCAGAAGTGCTCTCTCCGCCAATGGTTTCAAAAGACTCATTTATAGACATTATCTTTCGAAGCAATATCAAGACAACTAAATTTGGTATAGGATTCTGATTTTCATTTCACTAATAAAATGTATTTATTTATAATATGTATATAATATGTAGGTAGGTATACGTATTAGGTATATAACTTATTATAATGTTATGTATGTATATATATGAAGGTGTGTATATTTAAATTGATATATTATTATTGTTTCAATTTTATTATTATAAATGAACATACACGATAATTTGTGCATTTGATTATAGACAGGTGCTTGAAATAGAAAACTACAGCATGCAATATATCGTGTTATTCTTCCGTCTCCTCTCAGTCTATTTGTATTTTATTATAGGAAGGTAATGTTCTGTTTAACAGCCAAAGACAGCGTTAAAACTATATTGCTACGTTAATAATAATTGTACTAGGCTTTTAGAATAGGTCATAGTGAAGTTAGTCTGTTGACTAACTTCACTATGACTGATTCAAATGTGTCTTTTTCTTGACGGTCCGCAAAGAAAAAGACACCATACTAAAGTGAAGTCGGTTGGATGGCGCCGATTCCGTCCTATTCTTGTTTTAATCGCATTATATAGGTATATTAAGACGACCGGTGTAGTGGCAGTGCAATGGTCAGTCACTTAGAAGTCCCTGGTTCAAAACCAATTGCCGAAACTAATGTATATTTGGTCGTCCTGTTTCTATGATAGAAGCACATTTAATATCTTAGCCATTATCATCATCAGCCAAAAGACGTCCACTGTTGAACATAGGCCCTTAGAACGCCATTCCGAACGACAAGATGCCAGTTGCATCCACCGGTTACTTTTATTATGTATCAATCAATCAATCAAATGTCATGCCTTTTCCCCACAGGGATAGGCAGACAATGGAGCGCCACTTTCTACGATCCTGAAACAACTCCCTCGCTTCCTTCACATTCACAATTCTCTTTATACAAGCTCTATGGTTATTATGTATCTTAGTATATGAATGAAAAATAAATGTTCGGCCATAAATAATCACAGGCTGTTCAGCTTATAGCTGACAAGTATTTTATTTATGAATAAAATCGCATGCTATCTTATCTTATAGTTAATAAATATGTAATGGCCGCGATAAGCTAAGAGATTGATCAATTACATGTAATACATACTATCACGCTTGTTTATAATTATCATAAAGATAGGCAGATCTCTATTGCTTTTAAATTATCTATTTTCTATATAATACTTAAGTTAATGTCAAGTGTGTAGTATTTGAATGTTTGTTAGTCGTGCTGTTTTTCCTCTATTGAATCATTCTTTATATTAATAATCTATTCTAATAATTTTATATTTGTGTTACTTATCTTTAAGTATTTTTAATACTGATTAAAAATACTTATAGTAAGGTCTTTTATACGAGTTTCCGCAATACGGTAATCGAAGTCGATAACGCTCTTGGACCTTCCCTTGCTCACCAACCAGTATAATTACGTAATAAAAAAAACTGAATCGTGAAGCAATGTCTGCACAACTATTCACGTACGCGCATCGGTGAGTCCCAAATATTCTCCTTTTTTTATTTATTTATTTATAGTTAAAGTATAATATAAACATAACATAATATATATAAACATAACATAATATAAACAAGATCAATCAAATTAACAGGCTTTTTGCCTCCCAGGAGATAATGGAGCGCTACTTGCCACGATACTAACACAACTCCCTCGCTTCCCTCACATCCACAATTATTTTTATACAAGCTCTACAGTTATTGGCACTAGGAAACCCAGCTTTCATGAATGAGGAAGACACTTATTTGGTCGGAAATTACCCTTCTGGGTCTGCCTAGTTTATTTATAATTTCATTTGATTTACAAATTCCTTTCGTCAATCTACTTTTATCCAACCTTTCCACGTGCTTAAACCATCGAAGCATTCCTTTGTCTTCTTTCAAACCACATTCGTGTAGGAAAAAGTACCGCATTATGAACAGCCATCCGTGACATTATTTCAGACATTCAGACATTATTTGTCTGTTAATTATACCATGGATGGATGGCACCGTTGTCTCCCCATTTATAGAAATGGCGAGACGAAATTGACTCCTACAATAATAGAGGGAGATGCCCTTGTCCAAAAGTGGGACAAATATTTTATTTATTATTGTGACTTGACATCTGACCTTGACTCAGCTGATGATAAGCAAGAGGAGGTCCAAGAATGACGACGACTGAAAAAAACCGAGTTAGTTCACGGCTGCCTCAGTCGCCGTCACTATGCCGGCAAAGGAAGGATTTAATTAACAAACTATGCCGCCCAAATTTGATTATTCTCTCCTCGATTGAATTTAAATCCTAAATCATATGATGGGAGAATGTGCGACTAATATAAATAATATAATATAAAGCATAAATAATAATATAAATCATTTTACTTGTTGATTGATTCACAAAAAAGAAATAATAAAAAAACAAATTCAGGGTTTATTCTATAAAGCATAATTAAACATTTAATTACTACTGTACAAGTGAAAAATACCTCCAAGTAAATTGCTGAAAATTAAATAGCATTTAATTACTTCGAATTATATTCAAACCAGAAAGTGAATAGTGATTATAGTTTTATATTCTACATGAATTAATAATATAGAAACATAATTGTAAACGAAGAAAGTTAAATTTTTTTAATCGTTAAATACTATAAACTTATTAATTATAGGTGATCCGAGCTGTCCGAATTATAGGTGATGCAGAGGTCACGCGAACTCTGGAGCCATGGCGGCTCTGTGCGTCCTCTATCGGCTATACCTCGAGGCATGTTCCGAAGAGCTCTTTAACCTTGTTCCCACCTCGTCTTTTCACACCCGTAATACCCGCACAGGTCGGGGAAAGCATTTGCATTCTATCGACCGAATCGGCAGTCGAACTAAAAAGTTCGGTGCGTCTTTTCTTTGTTGAACAATTGACAAGTGGAATACTTTGCCAGCCCATGTGTTCTCTCCATCCTGTGACCTTGGATCCTTCAAGCGATGCGTGAAGAAGCATCTTTGGCCGTATATAGTAAGGCAGCCGAGTGCTATCCGGTTTTTACAGTCGTCGTCACTCTTGGACCTCCACCTGCTTATCATCAGGCGGGTCGAGGTCAGTAGTCGAGTCAAAAAAAATCAACAGTTATTTTAATTATACATTTTTGGCATAATGTAATGCTACTATTGGTACTAAATCAAAATTTGTTATACTCTTCTATGAAAAGGTAATAAAATGAAAAATCACTAATAAGGGTCTAATCAGTTTTTGACAGTTTTTAAATTCAATTCCTTGAAGTCTGTTCAGACGGTTCAAATCACGAACGATTTAGCAGGATCAACTAAAGCCCCGTGTGAACGCCGCATAAGATACGTCAGATCAACTGCGAAATCGTTCGCGATTTGAACCGTCTGAACAGACTTTAAATCAAGTTGAAGCAATAAATACTGGTTCAACATGATTAAAACCAGTGACAAACAAGCTAACCAATGACAAAGAACCTTTTCTCGAATATCTAATGTCTAATGTCATATTTAAAAAAGTGCATGCAAGTCCTCAGGGCGGCAAACTTTTTTTAGATCGTGATAGTACATCGGTCAACTGTGTCTACTGGCTTTTTTTTCTGTCAAATTTTCATTATTATTTTATTTGAGTATAGGTAGTTAAGTTTTCTTCTAATTTTGTTTTCCTCCAAACGCATCTACTTTTGTAGTTTAATTCCGATTAATAAATTTATTTATAATTCAATCGAAGACACAAGTTTAGTACCAACAAAATGTTACCCCTTAATTACTACTGGTATAGGCAGAGAGATATCTACACATCCCTGTGGAAATCAAGGCGTGAAAGTTTCGTTGATTAATTGAGCCAAACATATTTATCGCTCTTTTTTTTAAGAGTATTTGGCGTGAATGAAGCAAGGGAGTTGTGTCAGAATCATGGCAAGTGGCGCTCCATTGTCTCTATCTATCCTAGTAGGAAAAAGACGTGACAATTTGATTGATTGATAACTAGGCCGGCTCGTAGTGAATGCGACTACCCCTTTTACTCATATGCTGACCTTGTCTTGCTTGAGCAAGGGAAGTTCGAAGAGCGTCGATGACTAAATAGATCGTTTCAGTTAACAGTTGTCAGGTTGTCACTGTCGACGTTAACTATGTTTTTAACGTATCGCTTGAAGGAACCCAGAATTTAGGACGGAGAAAAAGTTTCGTGTCAAATCTGAAGCCGAAATGAGAATATAGTTATTCAGCTGTTGTAGAAGTCGCTGTCATAGACAACACTCCACATTTATCATGATGTTAAATGAAAAAACTCATTATAGCAATTTTAATAAAAACTGTATAGACTCTATAGAGCAAAAAATATACATGACAAATAGTATAAAGAAATATGACATTAATAATCTGTTGTCAATGTAGCAACAGCAACTCTCACATGACGATGTGTCGTTCTGTTTTCAAATGTATATAAAGCCGCACTTCCATTACTACGCACGAATAGGCTGCACACGGCACAAGGATACTTGGCCGAGACAGCAAGCCCCACAGGTTTACACGGCTTTATGTAAAAAAAAGTACAACAGGAATAAATAATTTTGACGACACGCGTGGCGCATTGTTTTACACACTAGCTCGTCACGCGTAAGCAAAGATTTGTTTTATAGGTTTTATTTGTAATATTTATATTGAAGAGAATTGTAAATGTGAAGGAAGCGAGGGAGTTGTGTCAGGATCGTGGCAAGTGGCGCTCCCTTGTCTCTGCCTATCCCTGTGGGAAAATAGCGTGACAATTTGATTCATTGATTGATATTGTATGAAGAGAATTGTGGGAAGGAATGTGAGGGAAGCGAGGGAGTTGTGTCAGAATTGTGCTAAGTGGCGCTTCTTCATCTCAGATCAAATTGTCACGCCTTTTTTTCACAGGGGAAAAAAAGGCGTGACAATTTGATCGATATTTAATTTTTAGGTGGTTATTTGCATAACTACGAGTTATTTATTTAGCGTGTAACATATGCAGAGTAGTGAAAAACCGGCTTAATACTTCTTTACATAATACTTGTTATTTTAATATACTCGTAATGCTATACAAATACTTATTCCTACATAGTTTTGGACAACTATTCCAGTTGTATTTTAATCAAATTTGAATCTTATTTCTTTAAAGATAGAGTTGCAGTTAAATTATGTGTTTATAATATGTTTGTTTAGTATTTAGAAGTAACAAAAATATGCCTTTTTCTGTTACTAATGTTGGTGTTCAAATTGATTATTAGATGTTATTCATTCTCGCACGAATACTGAACGATAAGCGCGCTTAAGTAAATTTAAATATTAGATTTTATACAGAGATATCTTTGTTTAAATATTTTGATATTTTTGTTGTGACTTGACATCTGACCTCTACTAGCCTAAGGGTAAACAGGGAAAGGTCTAAGAGCGCCGGCGACTGAATATACTGACTTAGTATACGGTTGCATTAGTCGCCTTGACTTAGACCAAATCGGAGACATCCTCAAGGTAGCTAGATTGCTACTAGGCACTAGCCCATTACCGTAGAGCTTGTATGAAGAGAATTGTGGATGTGAGGGAAGCCAGTGGCATGTAGCGCTTCATTGTCTCTGCCCTTCCCTGTGGTAAAAAAGTGTGACGATTTGATTGATTGATTGACTTGACATCTGTCCTCTATTGGCTTAATGGTAAATGATGACTGAAAATAGCGACTTAGTTTACGGTTGCATCAGTCGCCTTTACTATGCTGTGTGGTTTTGTATGACAGCTAGTAAGTGGGAAAATAATCTAAGAAGGTAATAACGCGACTAATTTAAATACCATTGACGCACACCAACCACTAACGTCTATATCGATTTTCTCAATCAATTATATGACTTTTTTCCCCCTAGAACACAATGCCTGGCTTAGGGCCGTTTATTTAAGTCCCTCTAAGTAATATTTATAAAAAATAATGTATAAAGACTTATTTGTAATATCAATAAATCAAATTGCTCCACCTTAATTTCAACTGGTATTGGCTGAACTACTTTAAATAGCTTGAAATTAATCAGCTACCAATATTCTATGTTAATGATATTAAATAAAATGAGGTAGATACGTCACCTATACTAATTTTAACACAATTTTCGCAATAGCACGAAGCGGTTTAAACGATCAACCGCGACTAGGCATATCTTATTGAGAGCGAAAAAAAGACAAATATATGTTGCTCTGCATCGCGACACTGAGTTCAGGTTTACTTATTAGCTTAGTTTTAACGTGCCTCGTTTGGGGCGCGTATAACATATCTATGTTTTTTTCTTAATAAAATGTGACATTTAGCAAGATATGTCATAATAATACTGGATTATAAAGTAGTGGCAAGACACATTTATGCCATTTTTCCCTTCACTATCGCACTGACCATTGCATTTTATTAAGCCCCGACTCAAAAAGAGGGCGCGTGTTATAAGTTAAGCGCGTATGTGTATCTGTGTGTCTGTCTGTGGCATCATAGCTCTTAAACGAATGGACCGATTACGATGCGGTTTTGTTTGTTTGAAAGCTGACGTGATCGAGATGGTTCTTAGCTACAATTGATGAGGATCTGATCAGGGGTTTGAAGGTCATCAGTTCGTTTTGTTAGCTGCGGAGAAATATTATTGTGACAGTACCTCGCCCGGTGTTAAACTGGAGTGCGAATGAATGGAGGTTGAATACTACAGGTATACTACAGTAGCAGTCACATCCAATATGCCGGCCTAGTTAAAACCAACGACTTACAAGCTGATCCCGGAACGCGACTTTTGGGATCACCTGTAGTTTTTCATGGTATTCATGGTTTGTATACTTGTTAGCGTTTTTACTACTCCGAGTTGGCTAACTGGGAACCATACTACTCTTTGATATCCAACCCCGCAGCAAATATACCCCTTTTTTAACCCCCGACCAAAAAAGAGGGGTGTTATAAGTTTGACTTGTCTGTGTATCTGTGTATCTGTGTATCTGTGTATCTGTGGCTCTGTGTATCTGTGTATCTGTGTATCTGTGTATCTGTGTGTCTGTCTGTGGCATCGTAGCTCCTAAACGAATGGACCGATTACGATGCGGTTTGTTTCATTTGAAAGCTGACGTGATCGAGATGGTTCTTAGCTACAATTGATGAAGATCTGATCAGGGGTTTCAAGGTCATCAGCTCGATTTGTTAGCTGCGGTAGCGATCTTAGACGCGCTGTTTAGAACGACAACCCTTGTACGTCGCTATGCGACGAAGATTGTTATTTTATGTCAAATAAATATGCCATTGTTAAAACACGTAAAAAATGTTATAATTTTTCCCTTAAAATATTCATATGGCGAGGTTGGTTTGCAGTTTAGATCGATTACCTTGATTGAATATTTTAGGGGAAAAATTATAACATTTTTTACGTGTTTTAACAATGGCATATTTATTTGACATAAAATAACAATCTTCGTCGCATAGCGACGTACAAGGGCTGTCGTTCTAAACACGCATAAGGCTGGGAATACACGTCCGATATTGCTGAGCAAATTATTTACAAATCGGAAGTAGGAATCGGACGTCTATTTTGTTTCTGTATTCTGTATGAAAACTGCACCTTCAGACAATCGGATCGGCCATAAAATCGTAAGCGCCTTGGCGTTGTTTCCGATTCTGACATCCGATCCAACTATCGGATCTGACGTGTATTAAGTATTCAAACAAATGTATGGCACGAGTGCTTTCCGATTGTCTGATCAGACAATCGGATTGGACTATCGGAGAGGAAAATCGGACTTGAATTCCCAGCCTTATAGGTATTTACTTTACTTTTAAACAAATCTGTGACTTAACATTTGAAATAAAAACGTATACTAATACATGTGTGTTTTAACTGGTACCACTGAGCTACTCTGATGATGGAACTCGAAGGTAGGAGACGAAATCCTGGATGTGTCCAAACTTTTTTTTGGTATACTAAGTTTGGACTTATTAGATTTGTCTTGAAGGTAGGAAACTAAGTGTAGAAAAGTTAGTGCGATAAAATAAAACATTCCGGATCTAAAAAATCTGATCATGGATCCTCTCAGATCAGCAAATCAACAAGAAATGGACCTATAGTGCTTTAACTAAAATTGTTACTCACTATGAGCCATTAGCTGGACCGTTATCAAATTAAAGACCGAGAGTATCTGATGAGGCACCATCATTAATCCTCTCAGATCAGCAAATCAACAAGAGATAGAACTATAGTACTTTAACTAAAATTGTTACTCACTAAGAGCATTTAGCTGGACCGTCATCAAATTGAAGACCGGGCAATCTGATGATGCACCATTATGAATCCTCTCAGATCAGCAAATTGATATCAATTGATCAGCAAAAAAAGAGATAGAACTGTAGTGCTTTAACTAAGCCTTTAGCTGGGCCGTTATCAAATTGAAGATCGGGAGTATCTGATCATGAATCCTCTCAGATCAGCAAATCAATAACAGATAATATCATAGTGCTTGAACTAAAATTGTTACTCTCTATGAGCCATTAGCTGGGCCATTATTAAATTGAAGACCTGGAGTAGTTATCTGATGATGCACCATAAGGATCCAAGGGATATTAAAGGGATATAACTATTGAGCCATGACTAATGTTGTTTATTACTATAAAGCTGATGATATGACCAAAGTGGTTCCAGGCGTTTCGGGGGTTCCTTTAAAATTTTAATTTTGATTTTATATTAACAAATATTTGCAAATTTAATTTAATAATAAATATTACGAATAAAAGCAAAACAAAGTTGGGTTACCTAGTGCCCGTAACCGTAGAGATTGATGAAGAGAAATGTGGATGTGAACGAAGTGAGGGAGTTGTGTGAGGATCGTGGCAAGTGGCGCTCTATTAGCTCTGCCTATTCCCGTGGAAAACAGGCGTGACAATTTGATTGATAATTGTCTATGAATTATGAAATATGCTAGCATATGCTGTCACATCAAACTGATGTTATTGTTAGTCAGTAGTTTTAGTTTTGACACTCATATAAGAATTTAATTTTGATATGTATTAATAATTAAAATTTGAGTTAGTTATAAGGTTTAATATAAGTAATTTTTATCTTTTATAATATACGATATATTTAATAATTTCATAAATATTTCTCTACATAGTGAAACTAGAATACGTTCTTATGATGTTTAATGTTGTATTTTATTAATCATGCTGTGTGTATACGTTTATGGCATTAATTTAGTCATGAAACACTGTAAATTTATTAGTTGTTGTTAAATATAATTGTTACCTGTTGTATATACCTAAATAAATAAAATAAATATATTTGTTTCGACCGAGAATCGAATCCATGTCTTTACGCGTAACAAACTGGTGTGCTAATCAAAACCTAAGTTTCAGTTGAAATGGCGGCCATTGGTATGAAACAATCAAGTGCCATTGTATTATGAATAAGCGATGATGTCACATTGCTTCAGACATAACACTGTGTGTGTGTGTGTGTGTGTGTATTTTTTTATTGTGACTCGACATATGACAGTACCCCGCTTGTTGTTAAGCTGGAGTGTGGTCCATGAAGGGATGTCTCTGCTACACATTTCAATAACTGTAAGTAGCAATCACGTTCACTATGACGGCCTAGTTGGAACCGGCAACTTACAAGCTGATCCCGAAACATGAACAAATCACTTCACTGTCTGTATGCTTGTAAGTGGTGGTACTACCCCGGATCGGCAGACTGGGTAGCACTGCCTACCACTCTTTTTATAACCAGACCCGAAGCAAATATCCATCTCTCAATACTCTGTGTGTGTATTTATTTCTGATTGTGTAAATTTACGTGGGCATTAACTATGGAGGCATTTAGACAATTACAATGAATTTTTAAACATCATCAGTGTACGATTTGATTTGTTTTTTTCTGTTAATTTGTGTGGGTTTTGATTTGATATTTAAGCTTCGTTTTAATGATATTTTGAATCATAATTCACGAAGTACCTAATAAGGTAGGTGCTTTTTCTGAGGCATTCTATTGCGATGCACTGACCTCCTGCATCGCAATAGTTAGAATAATGGAAGTTGAGATATATCTTCATTTATTTATTTACATTAAACTTGCGTTTATTAATAAATTAAGTTATGTTGTGAAGTTATATCGCAACAAAGAATAATCGTAAACTACTATTAAGTAACGTATAACTTTCAAATATCATTGAAGTTATTAATATTAAACTGACTTTTAAACTATTGCATGGGTTTATAATTTATTTAGATTTGTTTTTACATTTTATAGCCCAATTCTTAAAGTTGGATATAGGCTCTAAAACCCAGAACTGAAGATTCATATGATTATCTTATCTAGTTATATAGAACTATTGATATGGAAGAAGATATAGAACTATTGGTGCTTTAATGAATTAAACAAATTTTATGCGGCTTACTATCGCGTTTATTTTGGTTTTGATTTTACAATTTTTTATTATTCCGACGTTTCGAGAGCTTTGCAGCCATACCAGTTAGAATGTGACTGTGGACTCTCGTATATAGGACAGACAAAAAGAAATATATGCACACGCGTACGGGAACATATCGCGGATATAAAACACCAACGTAGTGGAAAGTCTGCAGTTTGTGAGCATCAACAGGACGGCGCCAATCACTACATCCGTTTCGACAAACCGAAGATCCTCGCAAAGGAAAGTCGACTGATACCCAGGATGGTACGCGAGGCTATTGAGATTAAAAAGCATCCTAATTTCAATAGAGAAGGTGGTTGGCGATTATCTAACACCTGGGACCCCATAATTCACAAACCCAAGTCCAGCAAACTGCCAAACCAGATGACACCGTCAGTTATTTTTGCAAAAAATTGAAATAAACCGGGAATAGAAAAACAAAATATGAAACGGGGTAGTTTTGGGAACAATAACAGCATTAACCAATAGGACGACCAACACCTCAGTCTCTCCGTGACCACGATGGCTGCAAAGCTCTCGAAACGTCGGAATAATAAAAAATTGTAAAATCAAAACCAAAATAAACGCGATAGTAAGCCGCATAAAATTTGTTTAATTCATTAATCAATGTTCGCGCAAAATCTAAGAAAATACTATTGGTGCTTTACCTGAAATTGTTCTTTACTATGCACCATCACATCGAAAGACCTGGAGAAACTGATGATGACAATGAGGATCAGGATCCGTAAGAGATAGAACTTTGGCTCTATAACAATAGTTTTCTACTTACTTACAAAAAAACAATACCTCTTACTACAGCCCTATTGTAAGAATGTGCCGTAGCTATAACGATCTTGTCAGCAATCAGAGCGTCGTCATCGACATTGACATTTTCAGCCCCAAGTTCTCAATGTTGAAAACATCCAAAAATACAATATTTGGCGGTATTCCCTCAAATAATTAATAATTCTTATGCATGTGTCTTCGAGTGTTTTTGGTTAGTGTTTTATGAACTTTAAATACAATAAAATATGTACGTATGTAATAAATATATATAGTTGATTATTGAATTCAACTGAAACGAGAGACTCCGTGACCACGATGGCTACAAAGCTCTCGAAATGTCGGAATAATAAAAAAAGTTAAATAAAAAACCAAAATAAACGCGATAGTAGGTCGAATAAAATTTGTTTAATTCATTATCAATGTTCCCGCAAAATTTAAGAAAATAGTTTATTATTGAAGTGTGTGCATAAAGTTAAATTGCAATCAAGTTCAAAGTTGGCTAGTCAGACTTTTTATTGTGGAATCAAAGCTTGCAATTTCTTTTGCACACCAATTAAAATAAATAGTTGTTGTTTCTTAAAGAGAGCAAGGAAGTAAGTGAGTGCATTTCAATGATATCAATTTAAAATAAATTGTTTCAATGAGCTCTTGATGTGGTTTAATTTAAGTGCTTATTGTAGTTCGCACTCGATCAACTCACAAACGCCATTCCGCTATGATGAGAGCAATCTATTGGTTCTTTATTACTACAAGTGTTTAAGTGTATATCGTATTTAATTGGCAGAAGTAAACAAACATCTTGAAGTATGAAAATCACCATTTTTCATATACGGGGAAATTGTTAACTACTGTTTTATTCTATAGAAAAAACATACATCAATCAATCGAATTGTCACTTTTTTTTTACGCAGGGATAGGTAGTGACAACTGATAGAACCATAAGCAGAAACCATACGCTTCACTAACAACTGATATGATATAACAGTAATTAAATTGAAATATAACAGAATAATATAGCATTGTAGAATTAGTCGAATCAATAACTAAGCTGTTAAAATGCTTATATTATTGTTGATATTGTAAATATATACTTGGCTACATATAACTGTTATCCCTAAAAGAAGGGTAATTGTCACTGTCAAATAAATTGGATTGAACGATGTACACAAGAATGGTTGTGTTTTAATATAAGTTAATCTATATCTATTAACTGTGTTTTTATCCACGTCCGACATCCACTCGCAGCTCCAACAATTAAAAGCACCTTTGGCCGGCGTAGTGACGGCGACTGAGGCAGCCGTGAACTGACTCGTTTTTTTCAGTCGTCGTTACTCTTAGACCTCCTCTTGCTTATCATGAGGCGGGTCGAGGTCAAATGTCGTGTCACAATAAAAGGGATTTTTATTGCCATTGCATTGGGGCTATTGTATTAATTATAATTATTTTGGTCCAGGTGTTCGGTTTGTAAAAGAATTACCCATGTATGTAGCTATGTAACGGAATCTTTCAAATTAATATTCACCCGGTTCTAGAGGTCTGAATAATTTGAAAATTTGTACACGTATTAAAAACAGATGACAATACAATAATTTCATATTTTTTTGGTCGGCATAGTGAACTGACTCCGTTTTTTTCAGTCGTAAAATTCAGTGGCTCTTAATTTTTATTGGTGATAAGCAAAGCAAGACCAAGACTCGAACAGTCTTGGTCTTGCGTACTAAGTCTTGGTCTTGTTAATTTTACCTGATGCATATTTTTTTTACTTTTTAAAATTTTCATACTTATAAATGATTAATAATTTCCAAATAATTAATTAACTAGTAAAATTCAATTTATTTTTAGTTCACATTGTCTTATAAGTTTTTAAAGTTTTTTTATCTATAGTTTTATTATAATACAAGTACTTTAGTAGCTTAGTCAATCAATCAATCAAATTGTTACGCCTTTTTCCCACAGGGATAGGCAGAGACAAAGAAATAAATAAATAGTATAGTAAAAAAGTTTATTATATAGTGATGAATACAATATAACGTATACAAACGTGAGAAATCAACACCGGTAGCTTTGTTGCGAGCCGCCATTTTATATAATTTATGAATAGTAAATTAGACGTCTGCTTTCATGTTAGTAATTATAAAGTATGAATTATTATCGTAATGATGCACTAAAAATAAACATTTTTTTTATTACACATTTTTAGATGTCTATACTAAGCTACTAAACATACTTGTATCATAGAAATAGGACGCCCATAGTACATATATGAAAAATACATTGGCTTTGGAAAGTGGTTTTGAACCCAGCGGGGTTAGGTTGGCAAGTTAAAACGATTAGGGTCTCTCGTCGGCGATTGTCAAAATAATAAAAGCTAGGCTAAATCCAATAAAACGAGACTATTAATCGTTGTGACGAATATCGTCCGTGCGACGACACGTTTGATCATTATCATCAATAGTCTAATTTTGGTTGATTTAGCCTAGCTTTTATTATTTTGCCAATCGTCGACGAGAGACGATAATCGGTTTAACTTGCCCAACCTAACCCCGCTGAGCACTTGGTTTGCGAGACCATGTATCTATCGCTAGAGCACTTCCTAAATATATATATTTTTTAAAGTGATGAGTAACGCGACTAAGGTATATATATTTATTTATTTATTAATCCTTGTTGGAAGGCTTAAATAAATAAATAAATAAATAAATATATCATTGTTTATGCACTTAAAAGTTAGTGGAAATCTGGGCAGAAGACCACCAGCTGTTTAATTCTTGTGAATTTTGTAAAGTGAGATCTGTTAGATATAATTTAGTCTAAAAGCCAACAAGTGGAAGTTTTTCAGCTTGAACAGTTTTACTATACTTAATATTATAGGATTACTGTGGATTAGTGTCCTAATTTACGGTCATCTACTTTTACGTTTGGTTTTAATGCCCTTGTTTCATTGCGGCGCCGGGCTATCCAAGTAATAGGTAATTTCGACGTTATAAGAACTCAAGAGCTCCTGCAATTTCCCAGGGACATGGCGAATCTATGCGTCCTTATCGCCTGTTATATACGGATGTTCTGAGGAACCTTTTAACCTTGTTCCTACCTCCCTTTCAAGTTTTTCTAACAAAATTCCTTAGAGTATACATTCCTTATTACGGCTAATGTATACTCAAAGCAAAACTCCTTACAACGTTTGTATCTGATTTCACAAAACTTCCTAATAGTCAATAGTCAATTAATCAATCAATCAAATTGTCCGTCTTTTAGGCAGAGACAATGGAGCGCCACTTACCACGATCCTTACACAACTCACTTGCTTCCCTCACATCCATAATTCTCTTCATACAGGCTCTGTGGTTATGGGCACTAGGCACCCTAGCTTTCTTGAGAATGTCTCCGATTTGGTCGGAAAAAAGTCTCCTGGGCCTGCCTTATCCGTCCAATAGTCAAATATTACAATTAAAATGTATCAATTCAGACACTTGATCCATCCTAAAATTCTGTGGATCCTAATTTTTATTAACAGTAATTTGGTAATCAGTGTAATAAAAAAGCAACTTAGCAACGGAAATTGCAAGCAACTTGGCTCGTGTTAGGGCGTTGTCAAATATTCATAATTTAGAAAACGTTCTCGTGCACGAAATCAATGTTGTTTTAATAGTTGATAGGCGGCAAATTGTATTGTGTTGATTAATTGATTTGGCAATGAATTGGTTTGTCGACAACGAGGAAATTAAAACTACTGATTTACAATATTAATGTTAAAATAAATGAAATACTGCAAGAAGGTTTAATTATACACTAATTTACCGGATTAAGGAATAATAACATATATTTATGTATATGTAATTATTCAGAGAAAATTAAAATACTTATAACTAAAATAAAATATTATTGAATGAAACAAATTTATGCGGCGTGCTATCGAGTTTATTTTGATTTTACATTTTTTATACCAACGTTTCGAGAGCTTTGCAGGCATCGTGGTCACGGAGAGACGCGATGATAAGCCGCATAATATTTGTTTAATTAATCAATGTTCGCGCAAAATAAAATACTGTTTGTTACGCCGGACCAAGAGTTTGAGTTTGAGATCGGGGAAAAGCACCTATAGCCGGCATAGTAACGGCGGTTTTTGCTGTCGTCGGCACTCTTGGACCTCTTCTTGCTTACCATCAGGCGGGTCAAGTCTGATGTCGTGTCACAATTAAAAAAAAAGATTTCGGTTTATAACCACTAGCCGGTAACAATGTATCTTTGATATTAGGTACTTGGTCATTCTTTTTCTATTATACAAGCACGTTTAGTAGCCTATATAAATAAATATCTAACAAAAATATCGTGCAATATATTATATATGCAGAGGAAATAGAACGTTATATTTATATCATGTACTTGTTAATAATAACTTTTGATTTTACACCTTTGAACTACAAATATATATGTATTTTTAAAATTAATACTGCTTGTTGATAACCAATCTAATTATTAAATATTACAAATTAAAGCTATGAAACAAATTTTGATGGAAACAAAAAAAACAAGGAATGCTTTGATGGTTTGGGCACATGAAAACGATGAGTGAAAATAGATTGACAAAAAGTATTTACAAATCTCATGTTAATGGATGCGTTAAACGAGGCAGGCCCAGGACCAAATCGGAGATATCCTCAAGAAAGCTAGGTTGCCTAGTGCCCATAACCATAGAGCTTGTATGACGAGAATTGTGAATGTGAAGGAAGCGAGGGAGTTGTGTCAGGATCGTGGCAGTGGCGCTCCATTGTCTGTGCCTATCCCTGTGGGAAAAAGGCGTGACAATTTCATTGATTTGATTGATTGAAACGCGTAACGAACTGTGCTAACCAATGCGTCCCGCCTGTATTTTAATTTTAATGTTATTGTATTGATTGTTTCAGGTGGTTGGCGTGTCCGTGTGGCGAGCAGGATGCCGCTGGAGGGACCGCCGCCCGTGCCCGCGCAGATAGTCCCACCCCGTAGAATACGCACAATACCCAACAAGTGTCCTTATTTACAATAGCGGCTAACTTTTTTACGCCACTTTTATACCAACCTTTAAATATAAGTTTATAAGAGTGTTAGTTAAGTTTGTCGATGGTGCGGCCGACATGGGAAAGACCTCGAACAAAACACATGGGCAAGGTTAGTGTTAGACACAGGTGCCGTCAAGGTTATCGCTCTCTTTCGCCACTAAGGCGGTATGTTCACAGGTACTAGCACATCTGACACTCCAACATAAATGGAGGCGATTGCTACTACAGGTAAATAATTGCTAGTGGCAGCCGCGTCCACTATGCCGGCCTAGTTCGAACCGGCAACTTACAAGCTGATATCGAAACGCGACCAAATCACTTCACGGACTGTCTACTTCCGGACCCGAAACAAATATTCACCTCCATTTTTTTTATTAACATTTTTTATTAAATAATTATATTGAATATTGGAAATAATAGCTATGAAACAAATATTTGCTCCGACCGGGAATCGAACCCGGGAATTCACGCGGAACAAACCAATCGCTAACCGTTCGTGGCTGTGGGCTTGTATTGACGACGATTTAGGCAGCCGTAAACTGAGTCGAAATTTTTCAGTCGTCTAGGCTCTTGAATCACCCCTTACTTACCATCAGGCTTCTCATAAAAAAAAACACCTAAAAAGATTTTGCCGCCCTGTGTACGAGCTGTCTAACACCGGCCTTTTAAACGTTTTCTCACATCAATCGATCTTTTTCGTTTTTTCGGTTAAGTTACAAGATACCAACAGTTATTAGTTACATTGCTGAGGATACGCTCGTGCTCGTGCTCGTGCTGGACATGATGTGTGTTTATAGATTGTTAAGGTGTACAGCTACATAGATAAATGGCGGCGTTTAACCGGTGCATGAATGGAATGTACCATTATGCGAATGCTTTTTATTATTCTAAAAGTAAGTCTGCCTGTCCCTTATCATTGGTATTTTAATTCGACGATTTCGCGTTTTCCGTTTTTTTATTATTTTGACTTGACAAAACCCTGCATGCTGTTAAGTTGGAGTGCGGTTCATCTATAAAGGTGGCTACTACAGTTGAATAACAGTAAGTAGCAACTTACAAGCTGATCCCTAAACGCGACTAACAGCCGGTTGTACCAAAAATTTTAATTTAACAATTTGTAAAAAGTAACGTATAAGTAAAAGAAAAATGGGTTACACAACTCTTTAACATTACAATTTACTTTAAGATTTCGCGGATATTTTATAAAAGTATTAGGTCAAATCTGTCATTTTTGACATTTATTCTATGCGCGATGTATTCAGCAAGGTCTTCAAGTTCTGATACTGGAATAATTGAATACCCCATTGAATTGAATACCACAACAACCCAATTCACGATTTCGTAATAGTAAACGTAATAGAATAAGTATAAAGTAAAACTAAATTGGTAAATTGAAACTTTTTGGTACAACCGGCTGTAAGTCACTTCACGGTATGTGTACTTGTAATTGGTTTAACTGCCTACTACTCTTAAAAGGTCTAAATCAAAAATTTGTATCTTAGCTCTTATTATCGGAGACATCCTCAAGAAAGCTAAGTGGCCATAACCATAGAGATTGTATGAAGAGAATTGTGAATGTAAAGGAAGCGAGGGAGTTGTATCAAGATCGTGGCAAGTGGCGCTCCATTGTCTCTGCCTGTCCCTGTGGGAAAAAGGCGTGATAGCTCTTATTTGAGCTTTTATATACTTTTTACGCTTTTATTTATTTATTGAGCTAAACTATTTGTGTGTATGTATACATTTTTGGGTGGCAAACCACACTGTTTGATTCATTCATCTTAGATGTTTTTTTAATATTAATTGGATGATATTGTTTTATAAAATCTTTTATTTTGAAAATTTATAAAAATATATTTTGCCGACAAAATTATATGTTGAGAGAATAAATTCATCATTATATATTTATTTATTAGGCATATTAACAGTTAACATATTTTACATTGACAATAATTGCATATTTATGTTCTTCTTGCTAATTTGCAACCAATTACAAATATGCACAACATTCAAAAACATACAAATATTAAATCTATATAGTCAAAATTAATTATAATTACATACCAAATTAAACTATCTAAATATTATTAAACTAAATCACAATAAACTCACAATAAACTAAAGAATTTGATGATTATTATAACATAATACCTAATATAATGAGACAAAGATAAAGTCTAACGTGATTTCATATATCTTTGTATAATTAACGCCTAATAAAGAATGCCTTGATACCTAGATGATAAACGTTTTTCTCTGAAAACCAATCAACTAAATTATCACGCCCTTTTCCCACAGGGATAGGCAGAGACAATGCAGCGTTACTTGCCACGTTTCTGACATAATTGCCTCCCTGAGTTGAGTTGTGTCATTTGTAGAAAGTAGCCGCTCCTCGCTAGCTATCTCGCTAACTTTTTCGCTAACTTTTTCGTTATTTATTCTATAATTTAGAAGTTATTTAAACATTTAATAAACATGTTAGTTTAAGTCTTGGGTTTAGTTACGTTATTTGCCTAATAACCGAGTTAACCTGGGCCGTATCTCGCCTTGCCTGGTAAGCAAGAAGAGATCGACAAGTGCCGATGACTGAAAAACTAGTCAAAGGTGCTTCTTCACGCATCGCTTGAAGGATCCAAGGCTTTAGGATAGGGGAACACATAGTCTTGCAAAGCACATCAAGTGTCGATTGTTCTACAAATAAAAACAGTATCACGGGTGTGAACAGACGAGGTCGAAACAAGGTTAAAGAGCTTCTAGGGAACATTCAGCTTTTGATTTTTGCTGGTCGTCGCTTATCTTGCAGATGCGTTTTCTTCCCGTGGTTTCCATTCGTGAATTTTTCGCCCCCAACACGCATCTGTTCTACGAGGTATATGTACCCTAGTTTTGTTCATTCATACATAAATTTCACGAGCCACACGTCATTAATGTTTGTATAATGCTTCCTCCGCATGCTTGTTGTTTGCCGCACACCAAACATACAAAGTCCCAAACATTGATCACAAACATCCAACACAAACAGACATCTACATTACATGGTTAGCGAACATACTAGTATTCCAGATAAACAAACAATGCGGCGATCAAAATTCACAGAAATCGTACAATACTATACCAAGCATTGCATTTGGCCGGCATAGAGACTAACTAACTCGGTTTTTCAGTTGTCGTCACTTTTGGACCTTCTTTTGATTATTATCTTTGATTAGTGTCACAATTTAAAAAAAAAGCATTGGGGACATCGCAAACTGTTTGCCCAACATCCTTTGATTGTTAAAGAAATACCGATACCGTCGCCGAACACGAGCGACGACAATCACAAACAGGCAAACATAAACAAACACACATCCACATGTTCTTGTTTGTTGTTTGCTGTTTGCCAAACATGTGGATGCGACTTTATATTTTAGTTGGCAGCGTTGAGATTGTGTGTGTGTGTGTGTGTGTGTGTGTGTGTGTGTGTGTGTGTGTCGTGTAACCGTAACCATTAGCAACACGTAAATGTTGGCACTTGCGCAGTAGTCGTTTGTCCGCGAGTTGCGCGGCGCAGTGCACCAGCAGCGGCTGCACGGCCCGCATGGCGGATGAGCTCTCGCTCCGATGCGGTGGAGCTGGAGGTGCTCGGCGAGGGTCTACCCCGCGGGCACCCACCGCGCCGCCTGCGTTTCTCTCTACTCGATGTGCTCGGCAAGTTGGTACGACGCGAACAACCTCAACACGCTCGCAGACACAACCATCGGTTTCGCACCTTCGTCTCTTGTGGTCAGTTGTTTTATCGATTACACATGGAAGCCATTTCTTGTCGTATTTAGACTTGGGCGTTCGCAATATTCAATCGCGTTGCCGACGTTTATATGTGGTTGTTTATATTATATACAATTTCGAAAGACTTAGCTTTCGTTTAGCTGTTCTACTAAAGGGGACTCCCTTTCCGTTGTTCATTATGACATCAGTGGATGATTGTTGAATATTTATTACATTGTTAAAACGCTTTTATTACAAAATTATGAGAATGAAGAGATGATGTAAAGATGGTTTTAGTAAAGCGACGTAATAAAAACATTCCGACTTTAACCAATAAAGCGAAGTATTAAGATTTATTTCTTTAGGAATTTGTTATATATTATTTTTGTTTTCCTTTTAATGTGACTCGACATACAGCACCCCTCGTGATGTTAAGCTGAAGTGTGATCCATGAATGGATGTCACTGCTATGCCACTATGCCAGCCTAGTTGGAACCGGCAACTTACAAGCTGACCCCGAAACGCGACCAAATCACTTTACGGTCTGTATACTTGTAAGTGGTGGTACCGGATCAGCAGACCACTGCGCCTACCTACTACTACTACTTCTACTAGTTTTGGGAATAAATTGTTATACTTCTGAACTATTTACTAATCATCATTTTAGTTTTAAGATTGGTAGGCTGACCAGTTGGTGGTTGGTGAAGTTCTCAGTCGTGTATTTGGATCAGGCCGGCATAGTGACGGCGACTAAGGCAACCGTTACATAAATAAAAAAAATATTTTTAAAATGGCGTTACATATTATAATGTTAAAAATCAACATTAAAATGAATTATTTAGTTACTAATTTACAAATAAATAAATACGTAATTTTTCGTACAAAAAGTCACGATTCTGAGACGTAGATAACTCCTTAGGCTGATGTTACTCGGTCATATTTATGTACTAGCTGTGCCTTGTGGTTTCACTCACATTTCAAAACTTCATTTGTGAATGAATTATGGATGTGAGGGAAGCGAGAGAATTGTGCCAGAATCGTGGGAAGTATCGCGCCATCGTCTGGATAACGGCGTGACAATTTGATTGATTGATTGACAATCAACAGGTACTCTTTTCAAATCTTCAATTTGATAACAGTCCAAGTAAATGCTTATAGTAAGAAAACATGTACATAAAGCTCCGTGATTCTACTTTTAAAATATCCTTTGGGTCCTTATCGTCCATCACCAGATACCTCATGTCTTTAATTTAGTAACAAGTCTAGTAAGGGCTCATAGTAAGAAACAATTTTAGTTCAAGAACCATAGTATTTTCTTAGATTTTGCGCGAACATTGATTAATGAATTAAACAAATTTTATGCGGCTTACTATCGCGTTTATTTTGGTTTTGATTTTACAATACTTTATTATTCCGACGTTTCGAGAGCTTTGCAGCCATCGTGGTCACGGAGAGACTGAGGTGTTGGTCGTCCTATTGGTTGATGCTGTTATTGTTTCCAAAACTACCCCGTTTGATATTTTGTTTTTCTGTTCCCGGTTTATTTCAAATTTTTGCAAAAATAACTGACGGTGTCATCTGGTTTGGCAGTTTGCTGGACTTGGGACTTGAGTTAAACAATAACAGCATCAACCAATAGGACGACCAACACCTCAGTCTCTCCGTGACCACGATGGCTGCAAAGCTCTCGAAACGTCGGAATAATAAAGTATTGTAAAATCAAAACCAAAATAAACGCGATAGTAAGCCGCATAAAATTTGTTTAATTCATCAAGAACCATAGTTATAACTATGATGATGATGAATACAGACCGTGAAGTGATTTGGTCACGTTTCGGGATCAGCTTGTAAGTTGCCGATTCCAACTAGGCCGGCATAGTGAATGTGATTGCTACTCAGTTATATTTCTTACATATCCTTCGGATTCTCATGGTCATATTGCCCATTAAAATGAAATAGACCCCCTGGTTGCAGGGTGATAGGGGTCAACATGATGAAAGATGTTAAAATAATTGATGTTAATGTTTTAAATATTATAAATAAATCGGAAGAGGAGTTGAGTAGCATTGAGTTTATTTTATAGATTACTGATTGGTCGCGCTACGACCAAGCCGAAGCGTCGACCAATCATAAAAAAATCAATGGTTTATTCATTATAAACAAAAAACACATAAAAACGAATCTTTTCTCTTTATATATTAATATTAGTATAGAATTAGATGATATAAGATTTAATATCCTATGAAAAAAATGGTTCTATTCATTTTCTTCTTAGTCGGTAGTGTCGTTTTTCTTGTCGCACAAAGGACAAGTTTAATTGGCTAATGGCAATACAGTGCTATAGTCTGTTTAAGCCGAAATGACGCGCGCCTCCACCGCATTCACGTGCACGAGAAAACATAAAATATGAATGCAACACACCGAAAATGCAATTGTAACTGGTATAATAGTATAGCGCGCTGATAAAGTATAATAGTATAGTTAGAAATATTTGCATTCACACATTTAAATAAACTAATAAAGTGGAGGGCTGCGTCATTTATAGTTAGACAAGCTATACTCCACTCTTCGTCGTGTGATGTCACGATCTAAGCGCATTAGATACTGCCGTGAATAAGTCGTATACAAAGTTTGTTTTTCTTACTAAGTAATGCATATTGACGTAATTGAGAATTCGTAATTGTTTTCTAAATCACCGAGACGTTATACTATTGTGTCTAATTTTGACTAATTTTTATGTTTACGTTTATAATTTAAAGACTAAGATTTTAATTGTTAACAGTTATTTTTAATTTCTTAATGTTAACTCTTTTGAATATATTTAAGAGTGGTAGGCAGATAGTTGGTGGTCATTTGCCCAGTCTACCATGCGGGGTAGTACCACCACTTTAAGTGTACATACCGTGAAGTTTCGGGATCAGCTCTATAGATACTGGTTCATACTAGACCGGTGCCTCTTTTTACGCCTCACGCCAGTTTAACATCAGGCAATAGTTTAAATAATTCCACAAAGGCTCCCCTTGTTTATCATCAGGAAAATCGAGGTCAAGAGTAGAGCCTATTATATATTTCTATTATTTTGGCTCTATCTGCCTAATTTTTAGCCATGAATGGAGGCGATTGCTAAAACAGTGTTTAACTGGGATCGGCAGGCTAGGACTCCTAGACACCACTACTAGACAAAACCCTCCTGGGCCTACCTCGTTTAACGCATCCATTTACATTATTATTATTGTTAGCCTATTTATTTGTCCCACTGCTGGGCAAAGGCCTCCCTCTCTTTTTTCCATGACTCACGACATTTGGCGATCTCTCGCCACGAACTATTGTAGCAGTCCATCTCATCTCGCCATCTCCGTTTACATGAGATTTATAAATTCCTTTCGTCGACCATATTATAGTACAATATGTAGTAATTGTAATGAGAACAAAGAAAAACTTTGTTAGTACCGATCGTACAAAATATAGGTTACAAGAAATTGAATATAAATCGATAGTTATGGGCGTGTTATTTAGAAATATGGCTTACTGCCCTTATTTCTCACTCATACAGGTTTATATTAGGAAGGTGACCGTGGCGTAGTAGCAGTGCAATGGTTACACAAACCGAGAGCACGAGTTCGAAGCTACCCACCGGTACCAATGTATCTTTGATATATGTACTTTGGTTGTTCTGTGTCTATGATACAAGCAGTTTAGTAGCTTAGTATAAAAATGTAAATAATGATAAAAAAATCAATGGCTAGTGGCACGCCTGGCACATAATGTATAATGGGCTGCTATGTTTAATCAATGATAAAGTTGTGATTCCGCCGGCGACTGCAGACTGCACTACAGCGGGATTAGGTTGGGCAAGTTAGAACGATTATCGTCTCTCGTCGGCGTTGTGACGAATATCGTCTGTGCGACGTAACGTTTAGTCATTATCATCAATAGTCTCATTTTGGTGGATGTAGCTTAGCTTTTATTATTTTTCAATCGTCGACGAAAGACGATTATCGTTTTAACTTGCCCAACCTAACCCGCTGGTTTGTATGTAAAGGATTCCGTGCAAGGCGACACTATTGCGACAATCAGCACTTGCTAAGGCAAAGATTATAATTAGGTTGTTAAGAAACAATATTAACGCGGCGGCCGCAGACTAGTGTCGCCTTGCACGGAATCAATCTCATACAAACAAGTAGTGCGGTCTGCAGTCGACGGCGGAATCACACCTTAAATCACGCTTGAAAGCAACAGGTATACGAGGAGGTCAATCGGAAATAACGTTATTTCACGTAGGTATACGTTGCGATGAACTATTCAAACTTTAACTATTTAATGCGGTACTTAACGAACTAAAATAAATTTAAAGAGTGGTAGGCAGTGGTACCCAGTCTGCCGATCCGGGATAGTATCACGACTTACAAGTATACAGACCCTGAAGTGATTTGGCCGGCATAGTGACGGCGACTGAGGCAGCCAATTTGATTGATTAATAAAAGCATTAAAACAAGTAATTAAAACAACTAATAAAAGCAATAAATTTTAATTATTAGTTTTTAATGCCACGTTTTTTATAGTATATACTCGTATGTATTCAAGCGATTGTCGGATCTTACGAAGCTGTCCTTAGTCGTAAATGTTTTACATAGGGATCGATCCGAGACATTGAGGCGCCCCATCAACACGCCCTTTCTACCAGACTTAATAGCTTTAACAATATTCAAAGCTATTCCAATCCAATGAGGACATCGTTCGAGTGTTTAATATGACCCAAAAATATTTATATACTAGCTGACCCGGCGAACTTCATACCGCCTAAAAGTCAATGAATATTGTGTTACAGATTAGCCAAACTTAAGTTGGGTGAATTAAAAATTTAAATCTTTGTTGTGAATTAAGTTTTTTTTATTGTGACTCGACATATAAGCCTTTCTTTTTATAAATAATACAACATAGGTTTTTGAGTAATATATTTTTCGTGATATGCCAAAATTGACAATTTGTATTCGATTCTCAACAGCTTGATATATTTTTCTTAGTTTGTCCAAAATAAATTTCTGAAAGCACGCAAATTTGTATAGGAAAATGTTTTTTCTTTTATTTTATTTATTATTCACACAATATGTTTATAAATTATAGCCTATGTGTTATTCTGATGTATAAGCCATATTATTGTAAAGTTTCATTAAAATCCATTCAGTAGTTTTGGCGTGAAAGAGTAACCAACAACCATCCATACTCACAAACTTTGGCGTTTATAATATAATTAGTAAGGATACTAAGCTACTAAAAATCATAGAAACAGGGGGCCGACCGCGCAACTTCAATGGGAATGACGATGGAATTCATTCCCATTTGTCCTAGAGTTACGCGGTCGTTGTTAGTGTCAAAAACAACTTTTATTCATTCGGACGATGAGTTTAAATGACCTTAAACTGTTAATCGTTTCTCAGTGTGTTGCACGGTTGCAATTTTAATTTTAAAGCATATTAATGAAGTAATAATAAAGGATATTAATAACACGAATAACGCGAACAAACATTATACAGTAATGCGATTAAAAAGAGAATAGGACGGAATCGGCGCCATTTTGTGACGTCTTACTCTCCAACCAACTTCACTTTAGTATCTATGGTGTCTTTCTTTGCGGAGTCAAGAAAAAGACACCTTTAAATCAGTCCAGTGAAGTTAGTCAACAGCCCGTCCTATTCCTATTCTAATAGCATAATATAAGAGTGTATCAAAGGTACAATAATACCGGCAAGGTGTTTTGAACTGGGAGACCCTCAGATTGCGTAACATTTTACTACCTATACACCACGGAGTCGCCTTAAAATGACGCGTAACTAGTTGGTCACTTAACATAGTGTGTTGGATACTTGTAATATTAAATATCGGGTACAAAACTCGGCAAAAAAGAGCGCTGGAACTCAAGCTGCGTAGTAGCTTGTTTTGTCACCTACTTTTCGTTTTACAAATGTGTATAAATTGTTGAATATTATTAATTTCGTACTCGGCTGTTTATATGCGCGGACTTTCCACCGCATTCTCCAGCGCCCTTCTAAACTGCCAATCCTTATACTGCGCAGTTCAAAAGGTAGCGATATACCATAGCTTTAAAGTTTACAGAAAGTTTTGTAAGTCGGAATCAGTTTCTGTTTGCCTCCATTGTATTCTATTTTATTGCTAAATAATTTTGTCTCATAGTAGTAGAGCATTCCATCTTTAGTCTATTCAAAGAGGTATAAAAAGCTTTATTTTATTATGGCTTGACATGTGACACCCAGCCTGATATTAAGCAGAAGTACAGTCCATTAATAGAGGGGACTTTACATTTAAATAACTGGAAGTAGCAGTCGTATCCACTATACAGGCTTAGTTAAAACCGGAAACTATATCTATATCTAAAACTATATCTATACCCAAGCGCGACTAAATCACTTTACGGTCTGACCAAATCGGCAGTTGAACAAAAAAGTTCGGTGCGTCTTTTCTTTGTAGATCAATCCTGTCCATGTGTTCTCTCCATCCTATGACCTTGGATCCTTCAAGCAATGCGTGAAGAAGCACCTTTGGCCGGAAAAGTGACGGCGGCTGAGGCAGTCGTGAACAAACTCGGTTTTCTCAGTCGTCGTCACTCTTGGACCTCCTCTTACTTATCATCAGGCGGGACGGGGTCAGATGTCGGGTCACAATAAAAAAAAAGTGGTGGTTACTACCCCGGATTGGCAGACAATGGAATTTACCGAAATGTCTGCCTACCACTGCCTTATCTGTCCGTGAGTCAAATCCACACATCATATCACGATAGCCCCTATGAGTCACAAGTTCTCGAACTAATATTTCCGCAGATTTGATTATATTTGGTTTCCAAGATAAGGGAGTTTAATGTGTCATAATATGTCGGGAAGCTTAATTCGTTTCAGAACTTTGATGACTCATTTTCCTTTTTGGATTAATAGCGGGTCTATGTATTTAGAAATATTGACGCTACAATAAATACCTATTATTTAAAAAAAAACTATATAGGACGGGATTGAAACATTAAAATTCATTTATTAACAAGTAGGCTGCAATTTTCGTAAAGTAAGTGGTGGTACTACCCCGGATCGTCGGACTGAGTACCACTGCCTACCACTCTTTTAAATAAATACAAAATATTCTCGATCCCTTTGCCTTGAAATGAATGAATACAAAAGGAGCTTTGGCGGGAAACTACAAGTGAGTGAAGTTGTGCAATTTTTAATTATTTGTAAAGCTTGTGTTTTTTGAATATTAATGAGTAATAATGGTGGAATTGTTATCCAGTAATCATTTTTTAGTTTATTAAGTATAGACACGTGATTTGTAGCTGTGTAACGTGTCTTCGTGTTCCCCTTCAAGACTCCGTCGGAAGAGTTTTAGTAGTTTTTCCACCGCTTTACTAAAACCATCATCTTCGCCCTCATGTAATGAATAAAACACAGAAGTGTTTTATCTTCATCCACTGAAGAAATTATGACTACAAGTATACAGACCGTGAAGTGATTTGGTCACGTTTCGGGATCAGCTTGTAAGTTGCCAGTTCCATCTAGGCCGGCATAGTGGATGTGATTGCTACTCACAGTTATTGAATTGTTGTAGCAGTGACATTCATTCATGGACCACACTTCCGCTTAACATCAAGCGGGGTGCTGTCATATGTCGAGTCACAATAAAAAAAATATTACGGAAGACTAGGCTGTATGGACAAAGTTTCCTTTGCCTTTCCAGATTGGAAAAATTAGGCTAAAGAATAAATACAAATTAGTATTGTCACATAAACTCTTTACTACACTATGTAAACTGAACAGCACTCTATTGTCGTTGGTAATTCTTTTGTTTCTCAACTCAGGGCTTAAGTGTATGTAATTACTACCTTTATACTTCACACGCAATTTTAGTCAATTTGGTTAATCCCTGCAATAACTATGGCTTTGTACGTTTATTTACTTGTATTTCGCCCAGTAGGAGACATCCTCAAGAAAGCTGGGTTGCCTAGTGCCCATAACCACAGAGCCTGTATGAAAGGAATTGTGGATGTGAAGAAAGTAAGGGAGTTGTGTAAGGATCGTGGTAAGTGGCGCTTACCACGTTGTTGCCACATTGTTGCTGCCTAATTCTGTGGGAAAAAGGCGTGACAATTTAATTGATTGATTTGCCCAGTTTGAGTTGTAGGTAGACAGTTGATGGCCCATTGCCCAGTCTGCCGATCCGGTTTAGTAGACATCTACGTCCGTTCTAAGTCATAGCCGTGGTTAGCACACCAGTGCCTTACGCGAAAGTTCAGGGTTCTTTTCCCGGTCGCCTCAAATATTTGTTTCATATTTTTCATTTGTAATATTTACTCTTATATTGGGATCATACAAGCACTTTAGTAGAAAATGCTTATCTAATATTATACAAAGTTGTGGCTGTAAAGGAAAGAAGATAGTTTTCGTGGACTCAAAGGTTGTCTTCGCCTATACCTGTGGAAATTAAGGCGTGAAACACATACTCAATAATATAGCTATACAATGTAAACACATCTCGAGTACACGATAACGATCTGAACACAAAGCTAAAACTGTTCAACACTCAACGTGTGTCGTGTCACCAATGCTAAGGATAATTGGCTCTCCATTCAAAATACACGTGCATGTATTTCAAAGAAAAGGAAAGGAACGTCTGGAGTTTTTTTATATACCTAAGCACATATTGAAGAAGATTGTTTCTGGCGATTTATTTTTATTGATTTGCATTTCTATACTAATGTACTAAACTTGATTGTATCGTACAAACGAAACGACCAAAGTACATATATATATTGGGTACTGGAAAGTGGCTTTGAACTAAGATAATATCCTTTGGCCGGCATAGTGACGGCGACTGCGGCAGCTGTGAACAAGCTCGGTTCTCTTAGTCATCGTCTCTCTTGGACCTCCTCTTGCTTATTATCAGGAGGGTCGAGGTCAGATATCGTGTCACAAAAAAAATTATATCTGATATCTTTTGCTGAATATCAGATGAATTACCCATTGACTTACAATAATTTTAATTTTACATATGTTATAAAGATTTTTATATTACTTTTTTCTATTACTTTTTTCATAGGTATTACTTTTTGATTTACCTGACAATTGGATGCAAATGTAATATTGTACGCTTAATGAACAAAAGGTAGAGGACTCTACCATAAAATTGATTTGATTTTGATTCTATGTTTGAGTGACCACCACACCACGGTCGCCATGTAAATAACTATCAAATACATTTATTATCAGGTATACTAACAATTGAAAGTAGGACGGAATGATGGTTATTGAGTGCGAAAATGAGACAAATGTATGTTGCCCTGCATCGCGATACTGAGTATCATAGTTTTAGCGTGCCTAGTTCGGAGCATAACTACCGTCTTTTCTTAAAATATCATTGCTATGAATTGTTTACTATACCCTGTTGTGATTGAATTCGAATCTTATTGTTATTGTAATAAGGTTTAATCTAAACAATAGATGCATCTGAAATGTATTCCCAAATCGCCTTGAGTTTGCAAATTTCATAAACATATGCACGATTTATATATTTATAGTTTTTTTTATTGTGACTCATATGACAGCACCCCGCTTGATGTTAAGCTGAAGTGTGGTCCATGAATGGAAGTCACTGCTACTACAATTTAATAACTGTAAGTAGCAATCACATCCTCTATGCCAAACTAGTAGAAACCGGCAACTTATAAGCTGATTCCGAAACGCGACCAAATCGCTTCACGGTCTTGTAAGTGGTGGTACTACTCTGTGATAACCAGACCCGAAACAAATATCCGCCTCTTTTTTTTATTAACAAATATTTGCAATGTTTAATAGTTATATTAAATATTGCAAATATTTGTTAATAAAAAAGAGGCTGATATATATTAAAAAAGCTATGAAACAAATATTTGCTCCGACCGGGAATTGAACCCGGGACTTTGCGCGCAACAAACCAATCGCTAACTGTTCTACAAACGTTATAATTGTCTTGTGGGATTTTTTGTGCTTGTTCGAACTATTGATTTAATGATTGCATTTGAAGATGCACTGATTTATCAGCGCATAACCGGTAGAGTTTGTATGAAGAGAATTGTGGATGTGAGGGAAGCTAGGGAGTTGTGTCAGGATCGTGGCACTCAATTGTCTCTGCTTATCCCTGTGGGAGAAGGGCGTGACCTTTTGATTGATTATTAGATTAACATCAGGCTACGCACTCTTAAGAGCAGTTTAACAAAAAAAAACATAAGTAGAATATCTAAATATTCCTTATTATAAAAGAATATCTAATTATAAACGGCATATAAAGTTGTATTTAGGTCATTTTTATGACCGGATGTGTATTCGCGATAGGGTTATTTTTATAAAAGGGTCTATTCATCATCAAAATAACCCACACGATCATTTCCTTCTTAATTTACTGCGTACTTATGTTAAATTATATTGCTAATACCAAGATACAAATCATCCAGTTGTCTAAGTTGTATTCAGTGTTCTTTCATAATTCGTTTTCATTTACTAGTAGTTTGTAAGCCAGTACTTAGGGTACCGTATAGTCGGTCCCGATTCTTATATTTTTCTAATACTGTTATTGTTTTGTAATTGCTTTGATATATTTATTAATATTGTGTCTACTTAGTAATTTGATATAGTAGTAAAGTTGTTGTAGCATTGGCACCGACTACAAAATTAGAAAAATAATTATTCTATTTAACTAAATGAAAATACGTATTACTTTGTGCGAATTAAATTAATTTTTTGCTTTTTAGTTTACTGTTTGAAGACGTTTTTTTTAAATACCTAATTTTATATTAATACAAACTACCATATCAGACATTACAAAATAAATACATAAAAGTCCATAATGAATAATGTCGTTTATTAAAATTTTAGATGATTTTCAACTAGCCATATAACATGAAGAAAAGTGACCGTACAAAAAACTAGGTTGGCATAGTGGATGTGACTGTTACTTGCAATTATTTACCAGTGGTATAATGCGATTAAAATAAGAAAAGGACGGAATCGGCGCCATTTCGTGGCGTCTAACTCTGCAACCAACTTCACTTTAGTATGGTGTCTTTTTATTTGCGGACCTTTGAATTAGTTAAGTGAAGTTAGTCAACAGCCCGTCCTATTCTTTTTCTAATAGCATTATAACAGTTACCTCTATTCACGGGCCGCACTCCAGCTTTAACATCAGGCAGCTTTAACATCGAGCCACTATAGTAATAAAAAGAAGTAGTATAACAAATAAATAACGCATTAATGTATTCATGTGTAATAAGGGCTTTATTATTCAAATCATCGAAGTCAAATAACAGCTATTATCGATGTTTCATATATTTAAATTGTGATGTCATACCATGAGCGGTCCTCTTAATGTTAGAATTGCGAAAGAATTCATTTAAATAAATATTATTTAAAAAAACGTATTTGTTATTAAGGGCCCGATATACGGAAATGGATTGCTTCAAAAATTCCTTACATAAAACGATTAATAGTTCGTTTCGATTGCTCATTTGTTTGACGTAACGATAAAGACAGAAACCCAAATATGAGCCTGCATTTAACGCATCCATTCACATGAGATTGATAAATTATTTTCGTCAATCGCATGAAAAAGCACCGCTGAAAAAGGTAACTGAGTCGTTCATTTCAGTCGCTATTGGACTTCCCATGGCCTACGATCAGGCAAGCCGAGTTTAACTGCATTATAGCAACAAACCGCCACTTTCCACGATCCTGACACAACTATCTTGCTTTTGTATAAATCAATTTAAAATAACTAACGACGATGTTTTTTGTTACAGAAAATGAACGAAGAATTAAAGCAAACAATAGGGAGTACAATGCGCAGTTTCATTATGCTGTAAGTATCTATATACTCGTATTATTATCCTACTTATATATTACTAGCTGTGCCTGCGGTTTCACCCGCGTAAAATTTGGTTTATAACACAGTCATAAAAAGGAGGAGGTTCTCAAATTCTCAATCCGACTTTTTTGTATTTCTAACTCGATAACTTATATAAAAATGACAGACGGAAATAAAAATAAATATATATTCTAAACAGCTAAAACTGTAGTCAATTAGAAACTATAGTAAAAAATATATTTTTTTAAATTAAAAGTAACCTATGTTACTTCTAAAAAAAAAAAAGTAACAATCAAACTTACATTCACATTTATAACAATAGTAGGATATGCATATAGTAAAGGAAGGAAATAACAATAAAGAAAAGTATAGTCTATGGAAAGTATAGTGCATAGGAAAAAAAATTTTTGTGCACGCTATTTTGTATGGGAAATTTTTTTTTCTTTTATTTTATTTTTTATAAGAGATTTTTTTAAAAATAAACGTAGCCTAAGTTACTCCTTGTTATATCAGCTACCTGCCAATAAAAGTCCCGTCAAAATCGGTCCAGCCATTTCAGAGATTAGCCGGAACAAACAGACAGACAGACAAAATTGTAAAAAATGTTATTTTGGTGTATGTACCGTACATGTATTAAAAAACAATTTTATTATATGTGTAGATTGTAAATGTGAACGATTTTTGTTACGTTTTCACGCAACAACTACTTAACCGATCATCATGAAACTTTGTATGCATATTTTTGGAGGTAATAGAAGTAACATAGTATACTTTTAATTTTAAAATATATTATATATATTATTCCAATTAACTATAGTTTCAGCTGTTTTTCCATTCCGTCAATTATTTCATATTTATTTTCATTTCCGTCTGTCATTTTTATATGAGTTATCGAGTTATAAATACAAAAAGGGATATACAGTCGAATTGAGAACCACCTAGTTGGAGGCCTACCTACGCTGCATCTTCCAGTACGTGGTCTCTACTCAAGAATCTTTCTTCCCCATCGGTTGTAGATTCTTCGAGTCATGTATATATGCAAATATTTATGATCAATCAATCAAATTGTCACGCCTTTTCCTTTTTCTAATTATAATTTTCCTTGTTTTCAGAACAACTACATTAAGACATCAAAATATTCAATAATAACATTCCTACCGCTGAATCTTCTAGAACAGTTCCAGAGGCTCGCCAACTTCTATTTCCTATGTCTTTTAGTATTGCAATTGATTCCTGCCATATCCTCACTCACGCCCATCACCACGGCGATACCATTAATAGGAGTGTTGGCGCTCACTGCCATCAAGGATGCCTACGATGATTTTGTAAGTAGTTGCTTTTATTCGACAGGCGTGGACGAACGGTTTAGCGACTGGTTTGTTGCGCGTAAAGTCCCGGGTTCGATCCCCGGTCGGAGCAAATATTTGTTTCATAGCTTTTATTTGTAATATTTAATAATATTAAATATTACAAATATTTGTTAATAAAAAAAAAGAGATGGATATTTGCTTCGGGTCTGGTTATCAAAGAGTGGTACCCAGTCTGCCGATCCGGGGTAGTACCACCACTTGCAAGTATACAGACCGTGAAGTGATTTGGTCACGTTTCGGGATCAGCTTGTAAGTTGGCCGGCATAGTGGATGTGATTGCTACTCACAGTTATTGAATTGTAGTAGCAGTGACATTCATTCATGGACCACACTTTGGCTTAACATCAAGCGGGGTGCTGTCATATGTCGAGTCACAATAAAAAATAAAAAATATATTTGTGAGTAGTTTCTTTTATTCATTTGTAAGTAGTTGCTTTTATTCATTTGTAAGTATATGTAAGTAGTTGCTTTTATTTATTTGTAAGTAGTTGTAAGTGCTTTTATGCAGACTGTTTACAAGTATACACTGATACAGGCCAATATATAAAGGCGACCGTGGTGTAGTGGCAGTGCAATGGAAGAGCACGAGTTTGAGACCACCCACCGGTACCAATGTATCTTTGATATATGTACTTTGGTTTGTTTGTTTTTATGATACAAGCACTTGAGTAGCTTAGTATAGTAATGTAAATAAAATTAAATAAAAAAGATGACTTAGTTGCGTTTTGGGATCAGCTTAATAGTTGTTTTACCATCAAGCTGGTTGCTGTCATTTCTAGATACAATTTTTATTTGTATAGTGGTAGGCAGTGTCCAGTCTGTCGACCTGGGGTAGTAAGTCCCACCACGATTTACAAGTATACAGACCGTGAAGTGACTTAGTCGCATTTCGGAATCAGCTTGCACACAGGTATTTAGCTGTAGTAGCAGTTACTTCAGCATCATTGTGCTGACATATGTCATGCCGCCATACAAAATAACTCAAAATATGAACATAAAAAGTGTTGTTTGAAATATCTTTTGTTTTATTGTGATACGGCATTTGTCCTCGACCCGCCTGATAATAAGCAAGAGGATGTCCAAAAGTGCCTCAGTCGCCGTCACTATCCCGGCCAAAGGTGTTTCTTCACGCATCGCTTGAAGAATCCAAGGTTATAGGATGAAGAGAACACATGGGCTGGCAATGCATTTTACTGCCGGCCGGCATAGTGACGGCGACTGGGGCAGCCGTGAACAAACCCGGTTTTCTCAGTCGTCGTCACTCTTGGACATCCTCTTGCTTATCATCAGGCGGGACGAGGTCAGATGTCGTGTCACAATAAAAAAAAAAACTTGTCGATTGTTCTACAAAGAAATGACGCACCCAACTTTTTAGTTCGACTGCCGATTCGATCGACAAAATTATCAAGAGATCTTAAAGATATATGTATCTAATGAGTTTTTACATATAAAACACTAATTAATTTTGTTAACTCACGATTTTTTTACTGAAGATGTATTAAAAATATGTAAAAGTACATATGTCTGTGCAAAGTACTCACGAGGGCGTTGTACTGTTTGAGTCATCATGTAACTTTATTGTTTACACACATTAATTGCGACAATTCGAACGTATACGCTAAACGCTATGCTGACGTCTCGTCCTATGATTTATTAGCAATATTTAAAAATAAATGTATATCAGTAATAAAAAAGGATGTTTAGTCGGCAAAGTAACGCCGACTAAGGCAACCGTGAACGGAGACGGTTTTTTTCAGTCGTTAGTGCTCTTGGACCTCCTCTTGCTCACTATCGGGCGAGTAGAGGTCACAATTAAAAAAAGGATACAGAAAATTCACGCGCTGCGTCGGTTTAGTTGCGACCGCGAATGTGTTCTTTACAATTACTTTTTTTCACACTGAATACGGTACTTATATCATATAAACTGGGCGACCAAAGTATGTATATCAAAGATACATAATAGGCAGGGCCGTCTTAAGCATATTCAGCGCCGGGGTGCGAAAGTCAAGGCTCCGCTCGCGTGGTCTCAGTGTAGTAGGTACCTATCGAAGTTTATGGCTGTCGGCATTCGCCCCCTAGGACTCTGCGCCCGGGTGCACCGCACCCCTTGAACCCCCGGGTAAAGACGGCCCTGATAATAGGTACCGGCAAGTGATTTTGAAGTAATTCTTGGTTTACTACTAAACCGCGCTTTTGCGCTTTTATAAGCTGCAAATGCGATAGGATAAAATAATTTTAAAGCGAGTACATGGGTGCTGCTGTGGTCAGAGCCGTGTTCAATTCCCGGTCGAAGTTAATGATGCGTTTGACCGTGAAGTGTTGATTTGTACGTGATAAATGTACATTGTTGTTTTTACAATTGTGATGAATTTTATTGTTGTTTGTTTTTTATGTTGCGGATTCAGTCTGCTATATTTAGACATTTGTTAGTATCTTGACTATCTAATTAAAATGTTTTAATCATGGTTCCGAAATCTTGTTGAAATAACTTTAACGATGTAAAGTTAGGTTAGAGGTTCGATCTCCGTTCGCAGTTCTATCCTGCACATTACTAATAATAATTTATACATATTGCTATTTGTTTACCAAAACAATAAATTAAAGTTAAAAGAAAAACATCTGAAAGTGAGTAATTTCTGTCTTGTGCTAATAGTGCTAACTTGAAACGTGTGAACGGGTATACACGAGACCTTGAAAAGAGCTCTATCAAGGGCACGGCTAAATTGTAAGGTAAGGCTCCGTTTCCACTTAGACGGACTTGTCTGCTTACTATGTTCGTCTAACTCTTAAGGCTGCCTGTCCATTGAATCGGAGCGAGCTTGCGGAGCTGAGAAACAGATAAATATTAACCAATAGGATTGCATAAAAACTCCGCTCAGCTGCAGTGGACAGGAATTTGCGATTTTTTATGCAATCCTATTGGTTAATATTTCTCCGTTTCTCAGTTCCGCAAGCTCGCTCCGCTTCAATGGACAGGCAGCCAAAGAGAGATGGATATGCCAGTGGCAGTACAATTTATCACATTTAGACGGATCCAAGAAAAAGAAACGAAACAGGGTTTGCCAGTTCGAAAAGCCGTCTAAACGCCCGGGTCGGATATACTGTAAACGGTACAATGTATCTGATCCTTTTCGTTTCCTTCCTCCGAATGCATTCTCTTATGTATATTGAAATTCGTCTAAAATATCATCAAAAGATAAAATAGACATTCGGAAGTAGTTATCTTGTCTTAATTCACTGGGATATCGTGGTGGTCTATCGTGTACGAAGACTGAACGCAAACTGATCGGAGGCGGCTGGTGCATAACGCACGTCTAGCCTCCGGCTGTCTTCCGTTTATGCAGACGTGTCTAAGTAGAAACGGGCCCTTAGTGTCGAGTTGGGGGCTCCAAATGGTTTATAATTCATTAACAGCAGTTAAGGCGTTACGTAAAACTAGAAAGCCTTATCTTAAGCGATAGTTATTTTGTATATTTTTATTAGGAGATTATCAAAATATACCAACATAATAATTAAATTGTGACTCGATATAAGACAGCACCCCGCCTGATGTTAAACTGGGGTGCGATCCATGAATAGAGGCGACTGCTACTCACGATAAATAACTGTAAGTAGCAGTCATATATACGATGCTGACCTAGTTTGAACCGACAACTTACAAGTGACTTCACAGTTTATATACCTACTTACTTAATATAAAATAATTATATTAAATTAAATTTGTTTATACTTAATATAAAAAAATATAGAAATTTTAAAGCTGATATTGCAATACGCTTGCTGGTTAAGGAAAAGTGGTAGGAAAAAAATAGGAAAAGGTTTTAAAGAGTGGTAGGCAGTGGTACCCAGTCTGCCGATCCGGGGTAGTACCACCACTTACAAGTATACAGGCCGTGAAGTGATTTGGTCACGTTTCGGGATCAGCTTGTAAGTTGCCGGTTTCATCTAGGCCGGCATAGTGGATATGATTGCTACTCACAGTTATTGAATTGTAGTAGCAGTGACATTCATTCATGGACCACACTTTGGCTTAACATCAAGCGGGGTGCTGTCATATGTCTAGTCACAATAAAAAAATAAAAAAAACTTCTATGATACTTTTAGTAGCTTAGTATAGAAATGTAAAAAAAACTAACAAAAAAAAGGACTAAATTTTTATGAGGGAGGAATTTTTAAAGGGAAAAAATATTATTATCCCTAAATTATAAGCTACCAAAATACATAATACAAATTGAGTTATTTTAAATAAATTTTGCGGATATGACAAATAGCTTTATCAGTTTATGATGTCATATTGCTGGTATGTTTGTTTTTATGTTTCTAATCAGTACTGAGACCCCCCCTCCCTTTCTCAATCTTTGTAACACTTTTCTAATACCTCAGACTGACTAGATATCCAGGCAAAGTCCCTGCGCTGCCACTTGAATTTACTCCGCTCATTTATTCTAGCAATTGCGCTACCATGACCAATTAGAACTACCATAATTTTGGGAAAGCATTTGACAAGAAGATATCATAAAAAACTCGTCTAATATATTCTATAACAATGTTAAAAATATGATCTAGCGAAACATTGTATAGTCTGTTACTGTACAAGGCTTAAATTCGCTCTTATGCGGAGTACTGTTCGCACTTATGAGACGGCTCTGAAATACCTTCTTAATGCCCTTGATTCATTGTAGCTCCGAGCTGTCGAAATAATATAATAGATAATTTTAACGTCTGGAAAATTCATAGAGCTCCAAAATTCATAGATATTACCAATATCACGAAGTATGCCTCAGTTTTTTTATTTATTATTGTGACACGACATTTGACCGCACGTCGCTTGATGTTAAGCTGGAGTGCTACTACAATTCAATAACTGTAAGTAGCAGTCACATCTACTATGCCGGCCTAGTTGGAACCGGCAACTTACAAGCTCATTCCGAAACGCGACCAAATCACTTCACGGTCTGTAATGCTACAGCCACACTATGCTTTTCGCACTGCTCCTCGTGCTGGCCCTAACAGCCACACACTCTCTGATGGACGATTACATTGTAACTTTGACTTGCACCAAAAAACCAAGAAAAAATGGATCGCCGGGCATGACGAGCAGCAGGACGAATAACGCAGCCAAATAACGCGAACACTATGTCTCTGCCCATTTCCCTCGCTACTCGTCAAGTGTGTGGCCGTAGGATAAGTGGTGGTACTACTAACTCGGCAGACTGGGTATCACTTGCTCACCTCTGGCCGGCATAGTAACGATAACTGTAAACTGCATCTTGCTCACCATTAGGTTAGTCGAAGATGTTGCGTCTGTACTATAAAAATAACAATAATAATTTATTTTACAGCAACGCCATCAGAACGATTCCCAAGTGAACCATCGGCGGGCGAAGACGTTGAGGCGCGGCAAGTTGGTTGAAGAGAAGTGGGCGTCCGTGCAAGTGGGTGACGTCATCAGGCTGGAGAATGATCAGTTCGTCGCAGCTGATATATTGCTCCTCAGTAGCTCCGAGCCAAGTGGACTGTGTTATATTGAGACTGCGGAGCTGGATGGGTAAGACCAATGAGTAATTAAATTAGGGTAGATACGTCACCTACACGAGTTTTAGCATACAGACAAGTGTAAATAGGACGGAATGATAGTTATTGAGAGCGAAAAAGAGACAAATATATGTTGCTCTGCACCGCGTCACTGAGTTTAGGTTTGCTTATTAGCATAGTTTTAACGTGCCTCTTTCGGAGCGCGTATAACGTATCTATACGTCTTTTCTTAAAATATCATTGGGTATGACATTATTAATCACGAAACAAGAAACCTGCGGGGTTAGGTTGGCAAAGTTAAAACGATAATCGTCTCTCGTCGACGATTGGCAAAATAATAAAAGCTAGGCTAAATCCACCAAATTGAGACTATTGATGATAATGATCAAACGTGTCGTCGCACAGACGATATTCGTCACAACGATGCCACGCGTCTGCCCACGCCGACAGCAGTTGTGTTCTGCCGATACGCTCGAGACTGTGTTACGTATATTACAAGTATACAGACCGTGAAGTGATTTGGCCACGTTTCGGGATCAGCTTGTAAGTTGCAGGTTCCATCTAGGCCGGCATAGTGGATGTGATTGCTACTCACAGTTATTGAATTGTAGTAGCAGTGACATTCATTCATGGACCACACTTCGGTTTAACATCAAGCGGGGTGCTGTCATATGTCGAGTCACAATAAAATAAAAATAAAAATCTAGTAATAGTACGTGTATGCCTGAAATGGTAATTAAGGAGAGGCCCAAGACTGACAAAACCGTTTGCCCCAGTCACCATCACTCTGCCGGCCTAAAACGTAGTCTCAACTAGTCATACCTTGATCCGACGATGAAGATAACATATCGAAAGTATTTTTTTTAGATTTCGCGCAAACATTGAATATTGAAATTTATGCGGCTTACTCACGGAGAGCACGACCGCGATAGTAAGCCGATTAAAATTTGTTTAATTCATTAAATGTGATTTGTATTTTAGGGAGACGAATTTAAAATGTCGTCAGTGCCTTCTGGAGACGGCCGCCATGGGCCAGGATGACGCACAACTTGGGGCATTCGATGGCGAGATCGTATGCGAAACACCTAACAATTTACTCAATAAATTTGATGGTTAGTATTTTATTCTTAAACTTTTCTTCAGTGCAGGAAGTGAAAGAAAAGATAATTGGCTTCAAATGTGAAAAATAAATAGATATAAGGCGACCGTGGTGTAGTGGCAGTGCAATTGTTACGCAAACCAAGAGCACGGGTTTAAAACCACTTGCCTGTACCAATGTATCTTTGTTGTATGTACTTTGGTCGCCAATTTCTATGATAAAGGCCATCATTCATTTTGGGCTTTTATGTACTACTTTTGTAATGTCCAATGATGAAAAAATATATAAATGGTAGTTTCGATACCTGTATTGATAAAACTAATAACAATTATGCTTTTAATTGCTGTGCAATTTAGTTATTTGGAAAATAAGATATGAATTTTGTATCATCTGCCAATCAACGCCATATTTGTTCTGCTTTGAACTGTCATAATTATTTATTTATTTATTTGGGTCACCAACAAATCAATGCACATAACACGATCATTTGCACATTCAATTATTATAGACATGTGCACGACTTAAAATAGGAAACCACAGCATGTTAGTATAGTTTTATCATTTCGCACACCCAAACTATGCTAAATAAAGGATATATTTCAATTACATTGTAATCTTCGTACATCAAACTATTTTAAGATGCATATTAACTTTTAACATAGTTAAGGCCAAGTCTCCATACAAAATGAATGATGTCCTTTTAAGTAACATAGTATAGAAATGTAAATAAATAAAAATGCAAATTACATATTATTTTGTATCTTTCAGGCACATTAAGTTGGCGCGACAAGCATTATTCATTAGACAATGATAAGATTCTGTTGCGTGGCTGCGTACTCCGTAATACAACTTGGTGTTATGGAGTGGTCGTGTTCGCTGGCAAAGATACGAAATTGATGCAAAACTCCGGCAAGACTAAGTTCAAGCGTACTAGTATAGATAGGCTACTTAATTTTCTTATTATAGGGGTAAGTCATTTTTACATAAATAATTTTACTGAAAGTTTATTTTTATTGTGACTCGACATATGACATATGACAGCACCCCGCTTGATGTTAAGCCAAAGTGTGGTCCATGAATGAATGTCACTGCTACTACAATTCAATAACTGTGAGTAGCAATCACATCTACTATGCCGGCCTAGTTGGAACCGGCAACTTACAATCTGATCCCGAAAGGTGACCAAATCACTTCACGGTCTGTATACTTGTAAGTGGTGGTACTACCCCGGATCGGCAGACTGGGTACCACTGCCTACCACTCTTAAAACTACCACACTGATCTTCTTTAAGGTACATTAATAAGAATTATTGTTTGTTTCGCAGATAGTATTTTTCTTACTCTCGATGTGTGTTTTCTGTACGATCGCGTGCGGCGTTTGGGAGTGGATGGTCGGGAGATATTTTCAAGTGTACTTACCATGGGACTCACTGGTGCCAAGTGAGCCGGCATCGGGGGCCGTAGTCATTGCAATACTCGTGTTCTTCTCTTATGCGATTGTAATGAATACGGTTGTGCCTATTTCGTTGTATGTTTCCGTTGAGGTGAGTTCTATTTTTTTTTATTGTGACATGAATTCTGCCCTCGACCCGCCTGATGATAAGCAAGAGGAGGTCCAAGAGTACACTATTATATTCATTTCCCTATAGCCTTGGATTCTTTAAGTCTAGGGTCTTCAACCCGCGGCCCTCGGGCCTCATGCAGCCCGCCAGCTAAGTTATTTAACCAATGAAGATTGACTTTAATTAACCAATAAAGATTATTGAAATTTGAAATTATGTATGTCTTTTATTTTATTAATAAGGTGGTAAAGTGTCGTGAAAAGTTGTAGCCCTTCGGACGATGTGAAATCGATGTTTGGCCCTTGCACTAAAAAAGGTTGAAGACCTATGCTTTAAGTAGAGCGTGAAAAAGCAATTCAGCCCATCATAGTGGCAGCGACTGACGGAACCGTAATTTAATTTTGATCAGATTTCGGAAGTATTTTTGGAAGTGTAAAAATATTTAATCAATGAATCAAATTATCACGCTTTTTTCCCCACAGGGAGCGCCACTTGCCACGATCCTGACATAGCTGACGCCTCCCTCACATTCATAATAATCTTTATGCAAGCTCTACGGTTATAGGTACTAGGTAACGAAGCTTTCTTGAACACCCTCCTAATTTATTATTTGTGTATTTTACAGGTAATAAGATTTGCGCAGAGTTTTCTTATAAATTGGGATGAGAAGATGTACCACGCAGGGACAGCCGCTAAAGCTAGAACTACTACGTTAAATGAAGAATTAGGTAAGACGTTTGACAATTTTCAATATGATGGACTGCTTATAAAGGACATCCATATCTTTACATAGATATAGATTTTGTATCCGACAGGCGTGGACGAACGGTTTAGCGATTGGTTTGTTACACGTAAAGTCCCGGGTTTGATTCCCGGTCGAAGCAAATATTTGTTTCATAGCTTTTATTTGTAATATTTAATAATATTAAATATTGCAAAAATTTGTTAATAAAAAAAGAGACAGATATTTGCTTCGGGTCTGGTTATTAAAGAGTGGTAGGCAGTGGTACCCAGTCTGCCGATCCGGGGTAGTACCACCACTTACAAGTATACAGACCGTGGAGTGATTTGGTCACCTTTCGGGATCAGATTGTAAGTTGCCGGTTCCAACTAGGCCGGCATAGTGGATGTGATTGCTACCCACAGTTATTGAATTGTAGTAGCAGTGACATTCATTTATGGACCACAATAATGGTCGAGTCACAATAAAAAAAAAATTAAAAGCAAAATTAAATTATTTAAAATAAAAAAATAAAAAAAATAAAAGCAAAAAGTTATTAGTTTAATCAACACGAGTATCAAAACTACCAATTATATATATTTTATCATTGGACATTGCAAAAGTAGTACATAAAAGCCCAAAATAAATGATGTCCTTAACGTATGAAGTATAGAACACAATACTTTTTTAAATACGACAGTATAATAAAACGTCGTCGTCGGTGCATAGTTTCAATCTACGTCGTCTACAAGTATAGTTGGGGAACGAGCTAAATGAATTCGGGGGTTGAGGTGCGGTGGGGCATGAAGTTGAGTTGGCACAATTTCTGTAATTCCTTTGATGAATCAACTTCTCTGACACAAATGTGGAATAAGATGCGATGGATGAAAGGAATGAAATTGTCTAGAGTTTTCGCACCTAATGAGACTAAAAGGGAGATGTTGCATGGTTTGGCACCGGATACAATTGGATTTAATAAACCTATGTTTACTTCTGCGAACCGATCTCTCGAAGCAGAATTTACAATGCAAGAGCTAATTAATAGCATTAAAAAGAAGGATTCTGCTCCAGGAGAAGATGACATTTCTTTCTCAATGATTTATAACCTTCCAGAACTTGGTAAACGATATTTACTGAAGTTATACAATTCTATATTTGTGTTAAATTATGTACCATCTCATTGGCGTAACATTCTGATCCTTCTAATACCTAAACAAGATAATAAATTTAGACCAATTTCTTTGATATCTTGTATTTGTAAAATTTTTCATTCAATGCTGAATAAACGGTTGGAATGGTTCGTAGAACGGAACAGTATTCTCTCTTCCAATATGGTTGGCTTTAGAAAATATCAATCGAGTGTTGATTGTGTGGCGCGACTGGTGACACAAGTGCAGATGGGCCTTACGGAAAATAATGCAACGTTGGCTTGTTTTCTTGATGTTGATAGTGCGTACAATAATGTCAATATTAATAACGTTGTGAGATTTTTGGACCGCATAGGGGCGGGTAGTAAGCTTTGTGAATATCTTTGGAATTTTTTGAATGAAAGATACTTAAAAATAAAACATGATGGTTATGGAGATGATTTAACTAGAATGACGAATAAAGGATTGGCTCAAGGAGATCCCCTATCACCGCTGTTATTCAATATCGTGACGTCGGCAATCTGCCGGGATATTCAAAGTGTTAATATTATCCAATATGCTGATGATTTTGTACTATATACGTGTGGTGGGAGTGCAGATGATAATGTAAGAAAAATGCAACACTCTCTTAATAAAATGAATATTTTATTACAGCAGATTGGTTTAGAAATTTCTGCAAGCAAATCTAAATATATTAATTTTACTCGAGGTCGCAGAAAAGAAAATTTAAAGCTAGAAATTAATGGTTTAGCTCTTAATACAGTGAACGCATATAAATATCTAGGTTTTTGGTTGGACAGATCGCTTCGGTGGGGTTGTCATATTAATAAGATATGTGATCGAACATTGAAATTTATGAATTTACTAAAAGTTCTGGCTGGTCCAGGTTGGGGTGTTCATCCTATACATCTCAGAAGGCTGTACATATCATTAATTAGAAGTCGAATAGATTATGGGTGCTTCTTATACGACAATGCGGCTGATTCCCATTTGTATAAACTTGATAAAATTCAAAATCAGGCCATGAGAGTTGTAGGAGGATTTATTAGGACCACCCCCATCCACTCAATGCAAAGTGAGATCAGCATTCCGCCACTAATCATAAGAAGAAAATATTTAGGTAATAAATTTATGCTAAAAACTATGTCGGTGACGAACAATGCAATGCTTGATTTATGTAGTGAATTTAACTGTATAAGTAATAATAGTTATTGGGAAAGGAAAAAAGTGCCTTTGCTCACTTCCATTTACAAGGAGCTCAGGGGTGAAACTGTTCATTCAGTTGACGTTTTTGAGCTGTTTTCTTTAGACACTTTTATGTGTGCAATTAATGTCAGTGAATTTGTAAACATTTTCTTGAATTGTGTAAATAATAGTAAAAAGTCCTTTGATACAACAGTGCTTAGATGTAACGTAATAAGAGAAATTTATGAAAGGTACGATGGTTGGCGTAAGATTTATACAGTAGCTCTGGTATGGGGGCCGCTTATTATGATGCTGCTCGTGCGAGTGGTGGTTGTTTTAAGATAATTAGCAACCCTCATTCTATCATGACAATAGAGCTTGTTGCTATTCTGAAGGCACTGTCTTATATTGATGAAAACAGCTGTGAGCAAAAACGGGTTGTTATTTTTACAGATAGCAAGTGTGCACTTCAGCACATTGTAAGTTGTGGTGCCGGTGGGAGAGGGGTCCCCACTGCGTATGATATTATCAGAAAATTGATTAATTTACGTGAGAAAGGTTGTGTTATACGTCTACAGTGAATCCCCTCTCACATAGGCATTAAAGGTAATGAGGAGGCGGACTCTTTAGCAAAAATGGGCGCTTCGGAGGGGGAAGAGATACTTATAGCACCTCACTACTCTGAAGTTTTATATAAAATTAAAAAAGCTTGTTTTAACTTATGGAAGGAATATTTTAACGAAAGGTCCAGAAGCAAAGGAATATGGTATCGCACCATGCAGAGTGAGCCTCCTCGTGTGCCGTGGTTCGCAAATGTAAAGATTAGAAGATTGTCGTTAATAAATGCATTTCGGCTCCGTACTGGTCACATTCCCCTCAACGCATTTGCATTTATGATGAAGAAAGTGAACTCCCCCAACTGCGTGTCATGCGCACAGGTAGAGGACATAATGCATGTGTTGTGGCAATGTGAACGGTGCCAGAGTGAAAGGAGGGCGCTTTTAAATACAATAAAGCTCAATTTGTTGGATGTAGGACCATTTAATAGTATCCTAGCTGAACCAATATCCACTTCAGCTAGGATGATATATGAGTTTGTAAATATTTATTTTAAGTGTAGATTAGACTAGGTTATTTGTATAGTTGTATATAGTTAGAGTAGATTCCATATTAAGGTTTAAGTTTTCATGGGGCTGACATAAGCAGAAAATGCTAAAAGCCCAAAAAAAAAAAGAGAAAAAAAAAAAAAAAAAAAAAATTATAATTTTTAATAATTAAATCTATTTGCATTTTAAGGAAAGTGTGTGTTTATCGTGATCGACATTTTGCATGTTACTTCACTATTCATAATAGACACGTGACCATGACGTCACAACTGCATTCCTCCTCCTTTAACTCGTTCCCCTACTGTAGATTGCTTTACCAGCCCATGTGTTTTAGCCGTCCTATAACCTTGGGCCCTTCAGATGATGTCGGCCAAAGGGCCAAAGGTGAAAAAGCACCAAGCTCTACGACAATGGGCAATAGGCAAACCAACTTGGGGATGTCTCCAATTTTATTTATTTTTTATTTATTTACATTTCTATACTAAGCTACTAAAGTGCTTGTATCATAGAAACAGGACAACCAAAGTACATATATCAAAGATACATTGGTACCAGGGGGTGGTCTCGAACTCGTGCTCTTCGGTTTGCGTAACCATTGCACTGCCGCTACACCACGGTCGCCTTTTTTTGGTCGGAAAACGCCCTTCTGGGTCTGCCTCGTTTAAAGCATCGATCCACATCAGATAAATAATGCACCTGTAGAACTCCACCTCTAATCAAATACAATTTCAGGTCAAATACAATACATATTTTCGGATAAAACTGGTACATTGACACAAAACATAATGACATTTAATAAGTGTTCCATTGCTGGCGTTTGCTATGGTGATATTGTTGACGAGAGTACCGGAGAAACAATGGATTTGAATGAGGTATTGTTTTTCAATTATTTTTTTTGTTTTATTTTGTTTTTTTCTTTTAATTCTATAAAGTTTGAATTATCGATTTGTGCCATTTAGTGGCGAGAAAACATTCGAGTTTTTTTTTAAACTGGTTTTGAAATATTTTTTTTATTAAAAAGAAAATATTTTTCCTAAAAATAATGTTTACTCGAGCGATGAATAACTGTGAATACTAAGCTCGTGATTTGTTTAAGCGTGGTAGGCAGTGAGGTGGTGGACCAACACGGCCGGCATAGTGAATGTAACTGCTACTAGCAGTACTAGTAGCAGTTTATACATCAGGCGGGATACTATCACGTATATAATTTAACTTTCCTTTTTTACATTTATATACTAAGCTGCAAAAAGTGCTTGTATCATAGAAACTGTCCGACCAAAGCACTTATACCAAACATAAATTGATACTTGGGTACCACGGTACTAACCGCTAGACCACGGTCGCCCTAACATGTATAATCACAATTTAAAAAATATATTTTTATATTCGTCGCTCAACAAAAAAAAACTATCTCAAAACCAGCAGTTTTATTTTGGAATTAATAACTATGATTTCAATTTGTGATAATGTTTTTTTTTTGGGAATCTTATATTATATACCACCTGCATGTAGGTTGGAATTCACATTATGCACAAAATATTGGCATTGAGAGAAAACACACTTTTTGAATGATATTTAGGATCTATTCAGATATAAGCTGTTTTTGATGCCGCCGTGGGTAGTGTACACAATCTCATATTTAAGTATCCTTTACGACTAAGGCAGCCGTGAACTGACTCAGATTTTTCAGGCGTCGTCATTCTTAGACTTCCGCTTCATCAGGCGAGTCGAGGTCAGATATCGTGCCACAATAAAAAAGTTGAACTTATTTTGAATTTGAATGCACTAGTGCACGTTGGACAACTGCGATCGGGAATCGAACCCGCTGTCTATCACTTAAGCCCCGCTTTTCTATGGCCTTATCTTTTTCTCGCGTTATTAGATTCATGAAATAGACACTGAAATAGACTTTTTTGCTAATAATAAAATGGAAAGCAAATCAAAGCCATCAGGATCAGCTCGTAAGTTTCCGGTTTCAACTAAGCCGGCATAGTGGATGTATCTGCTACTTACAGCTATTGAACTGTATTCGCAGTTACCTCAATTCATGAACCGCACTCCAGATTAACATTAGGTTTGTTATGTGTCGAGTCAAATTACAATCAAAACAAATCTGTCATTATTTTTTCAATTGCACCCTGACCAATGCAACCCTGGACAACCGTTCTTAACTTTTGTCAGTAACTCATAAAACGTGATATTGTTTACTACCCACGGTCGCATCAAATACCTCTTCTATCTGAAATATTAATGAATGATTTTTTCTTATGTCACAGAGAAAAGTTTTTTTAAAATTGTATTTCCCACAGCTTAAGAAGAAGCATTTTCAGCCTATTTGTGATTTTTTAATTTTATTCAAAGTTTGTGCATGAATTAATTAGTTTTTGTTAGCGTTTTGTTTTTTTTAATATTAAGTTTTAGTCGAGAAAGTATTTGTTAAATCTGTTTATGTCTGTTTATTAGAAAATGTTTTAGATAGGATTTCTTTACTTTTGTTACAATAAGATTCACCTTCGTTGTTTATATGTATGTAAAAGTTTTTGAGGTTAAATAAAATCCCTAAGTAAAAAGTTAGGAAAAGAGTTATAGAAGTCAGGCATTAAGTACTTAAACTACCCACGGCAGTTGTTAATGCGCTTGGTCATGACGTCATAGGCACGTAGAGTCTGTCTAAGCCGAAATGACGCGCCTCTCTACTGCATTTACGCACACGAGCGCGTATCTAAAATATGGATACAACACACGAAAAATGCAATTGTAATTAGTCATTCAGTTGCTGGTAAGACTCAAAAGGAGGAACACGCTGATAAAGTATAGTAGTATAGTTAGTAATATTTACATTCACACATTTAAATAAACTACTAAAGTGGAGAGACGCGTCATTTATAGTTAGACAAGCTATAGCGCTGCTGTACGGGCGTTGGCAAAACAATTCCTTAAATACGTAACATTTTGTTACTTATCAAGGCGCTTTAGCAAGTGTTGTTTTTTTTTATTATCTTGTATTTTTTAAATATTTTTATCACAATTTAAATAAGAATATTATTTTATATTCTAGTTTTAAATATAAAACACAATTTTATAATATTCATGCACATACTTCATGACACATGCAGAAACCAAACTGCCACCACGCAAATTTATTCTTTTTGTACATGCAATAGTGCTCAATTTTGCTCATTTTATTCTACAAACACTTTTCTTTGGGTTACTTTTTACTACTAATTCAAACTTACAGTTCTACAATAGTAGCGATTTGACATTTTAATTCGAAGTTAAATATAAATACTATTGATTATAAACGCTACCAAAAAAAACGACAATTTATGTTAGTCGGATTATACTGAGATGATAACCCAACCAGTTTACAGAGTGTGGTGTACTTGGATTTTTTCTTGGCTTAATAATTTTGTAAGATTATTATTTTTCTTTAGGTTTAACTTGTCCTAATAATATACTTTAGCACAATATAAACCATAGCACAAATAATAATCGAAGACATCCTCAAGAAAGCTAGGTTGCCTAGTGCCCATAACCGTAGGGCTTGTATGAGGAGAATTATGGATGCGAAGGAAGCGAGGGAGCTGTGTCAGGATCGTGGCAAGTGGCGCTCCGTTGTCTCTGCCTATCCCCGTGGGAAAAAGGCGTGACAATTTGATTGATTGATTGATAAAAACAGCGTAAACGTTACGTTCGATGGGCCCATGTTGATGAGAAGGCCCCCATTGCATCTACTTGTATAAGTTTAAGTTGTAATTTGCACAATAAAGAGTATATCTATCTATCTTTCTAAGTCCTATTGGGCATTAACTTACGCAATAAGGACACTGGCGAGATATAGCACTCTTCTTTTTACTTGTAATGTGACTAGTCACTAGTGACTAAAGGATTCTCTGAAAGAAGCACACCGACATTATGGTCACTTTTAATTGTAGGCAGTCAGTTGGTTGTTATTTTGCCTAGTCTGCTGGTCCTACTTTCAAGTGTACGTAAGTACCGTAAAGTGACGATTTCGGGATAAGCTTGAAAGTTGACGATTTTAATTAGGCCGTCATAGTGGATGCGATTGCTTCTTGTGGTTATTGAACTGTAGCTAGGGTTGCCAACTCAGTTGATCATTATTCCAGGAGGTGATTTTTTAAAATTTAAAGTTGCATTTTTTTAATTCTGCGATTAGTTTGGATTACAAACCGTATAATCATAAAATTCTTTACATGTGTAATTATCGAAATTTGTGCATACTTGTATTTCAGATTTTACGTGTATTTCATACTTTATTTCCGGGAAAATCCCGGAATTTCAGTAGGGTTGGAAACCCTAACTGTTGCCATTTATAACCGCACCCATCAACATAGTGGATGTGACTGCTACTTACAGTTATTGAATTGTAGTAGCAGTGACATCCATTCATGGACCACATTCCAGCTTAACATCAAGCAGAGTGCTGTCATATGTCGAGTCACAATAAAAATAACATGTCGAGCCACAAAGAAAAGTTTCACTTACAGATAAAAGCACTTTTTTCTCTAAAATAGGTTGTTGTATTTTTGCACTAGTGTGTCTAAGGTGTGGTGGTAGGGCGGCATTATGTTTCGTATCACGTTAACTTTTAATAGTCACCACACACTTAACCGATCAGGTTTCAATAATATTCAATAATTTTATTTTCTATCAAATTGGAACAATATTTTTAGGCCGGCGTAGTGACTGCGTCTAAGGCAACCGGATACTGAGTCGATATTTTCAGTCATCGACACTCTTGGACTTCCTCTTGCTTACCAATCGGGCAAGTCGAGGTCAGATGTCGAGTCACAATAATAAAAGTATTTATACACTCAAGAATGCCTATGGTCTATCTATGTGAAAAAAACATTCGTACAAAAATCCCGTGTCGTGACGGTGTAGTGTGCGATGACTATAACGTGACGTATGACGTCAGCGCCCGGGATGTTCCCGTCCGAGCAGTCGGCAGAGTACTTCGCGGCTGGCACACTCTAGAGCGAGGCTATTGGATGCTGAGGCTGATGCGGGTCGCAGCACACCAGGACCACGCGTCGCTAAACAAATTAGCACAACTAGTGTACGAAATTTGTATAAAATATTATTTTATGAGGTTCAAATTCATCCTATTCATCTATTCTGGTCTATTCCACATTCATAAATATTTCTTTGCTAAAAATATATAACTCACTCGATTTAAATTTATTATTTAAATAGATTAAAATGGGTCTAAGCATGTTAATAAACATAATAACGCGTTTTTATAACTACCCGTATTTGGTTTTTATTTTTCTTGAATATGTTGCGAATTAATTAATTTATAATGCGATATTCAGTTTTTCTATTAATAAGGATTAATTTGGACCGAGTTAATTGTTAAGTAAAGCTATAAAATATATATGTAGTAGGTTACTTTATATATTATAAAAATACTCTCCTTCCTTCAAACTAATTATCTAAACAAATTCTATAACTGACAAACTACATTTATACTTACAAATATAATTAATTATATGTATGTATTTAGATATTATATTTATTTTTTGTTGTAATGTAATTGGTTAAATGTACACGGTACGTTTTTTTGACGTGTGACGTCTTTGCTTTGACGCTGTGAAATGGGTTAGTGTATATGTAGGTATATGTATAGATTTTATGTAGGTATTGTTTTGTAATTGTTAGTAGTTTTAGATATGTGATTTGTTTGGTTATTTGATGGTATTTTAAAATATATTTTAACCAAATTTATAGGCAAGTCTTACTTATAGCCTATACTCTAAAATAGAATAAAGAGATCAAAAATGTTAAAAAATAGCAGTGGTAGGTTTATATTTAGCTACGGTTAGAAACAACACGGTTAGAAAGTTATTAAATAAAAGATAAAGGCTACCAGTGATAGCGAGCATTGAGGACACCTAACCTAAATGGATTCTAATATAATTTTATGTACGATTTTATATAATACTAATAAATTATTCATGGTTCACGCCATATTTTAGAACTTTTGTCCAAACTACACAAATGAAGGTATGATTTTCACTTGGCAAAGATGCGATTATGTAATGTGAAAATATTGTAGCGACCGCCGCGGTTGTAGCGAGGACGCAGCATATATACCTGCTTCAACGCGAAACCTCTAACGGCCAGTTGACGGCCCTGCATACGTGCAGCGGGGAGATCTTCCTTTCCTTTTCACTTCTGCAGTCATATGTGGCAAATATATGCAGTTATATATGGCTTCACAATATAAGTAAACTGTTTTACGAACTTGTCTGATTAAGTTAAAATAACCAAACTATGACATATATATGCTTTAAATGTAGATAGTGTATGTATATGTATAATAATGTTTATGCATGTGTATTTAATGTAGTTTTTGTGTGGATTTTTGCATTAGTTTGTGTATGTTAGCTTTGCATTTTGGATTCTTATTAACAAGCTTTATACTAACCATAATAATAAACTAATATAATTTTTAAATTGATACAGAGTACAATGATACATTAAAGGTTTTCTTGGATTTTTTAATATTAATTCAGAACCTTTTTGTTATGGCTGGATATATGTAAGCTGGATTGTGATAACGAGCCATGGAGCCATGGACTTCTTGCTTCCCTCAATTCTCTTCATATAAGCTTAACATTAATCTTCTGTATCGGCGCCATTTTGTTCTTTTCCTTAAAGAATATAAAAAGAATAAGAATGACAAGATTTTTATCAAGCCAGCAAAGAATTTCTTTGTTTTTAAATGTATCATTTTGAACTGTACTATACCCGCTCTTTGATTTAAAATTGATTTTAAATATTTCATTTAATTATTTAAAACCTAAAAACAAAGAAGTTAAAAGGTTGGATTTTACCAGTCAAAACATTAAGAGGCTGATCTAAAATATAATAAAGTACATAAAATGTATTATTTCGTAAAATAAATAACAAAATCAAAGAGCGGAAAATTCAAAGTTTTCTTAATCCTTAATAAAACGTATTGAAAGAGTACGTCTTCTAGACAGAACAAAATAGTTAATAAATATTTTATTTCAAACTATAGAATACGGAACCATTGGACTTTTCATTTAATCCGGAATACGAGGCAGGCTTTAAGTTCTTCGATCGTACACTCATGGACGCTGTGAAGAGGAATGATTCAGATGTACATGATTTCTTTAGGTTATTAGCTTTATGCCATACCGTTATGCCGGACCAAAAGAACGGGAGACTCGTGTATCAGGTAAGATTATTGTGTTGCCCGTGCTCATGACCTTATACTGCTTAATTTTTTTATTGTGACTTAACTAGTCTAATGGTAAGCAAGCGGAGGTCGAAGAGTGCCAACGACTGAATAAACTAAGTCAGTTCACGGTTGCCTTAGTCTCCGTCACTATGCCGGCCACAAAAATGTTAAAGAGGGATCCATGAAAGGAGATATTACACTGCTGTCATATGTCAAAGATCTAATAACAAAAAACTACAAGCATTCTTAGAATCAAGAAAATAATTTAATAAAATATTTATTTTATGACTCGACATCTGACCATTTTTTTTATTTTTTCATTGTGACAGCACCCCGCTTGATGTTAAGCCGAAGTGTGGTCAATGAATGAATGTCACTGCTACTACAATTCAATAACTGTTAGTAGCAATCACATCCACTATGCCGGCCTAGATGGAACCGGCAACTTACAAGCTGATCCCGAAACGTGACCAAATCACTTCACGGTCTGTATACTTGTAAGTGGTGGTACTACCCCGAATCGGCAGACTGGGTACCACTGCCTACCATTCTTTGATAACCAGACCCGAAGCAAATATCCATCTCTTTTTTTTATTTACAAATATTTGCAATATTTAATATAATTATTAAATATTACAAATAAAAGCAATGAAAAAATATTTAAGCAATAAGACGACTGAAGCGCCGACGACTGAATAAAAACTCAGTTCATGGTTACAATCTTTACGCATCGCTTGAAGGATCCAATGTTATTATAAGGAGAACACATAGGCTGGCAAAGCATTCCACTTGTCGATTGTTCTACAAAGAAACGCGCACGAAATCTATCATGATATATTTTTATTAATGTTTTTAGGCACAATCACCGGACGAATCTGCGCTCGTGTCTGCAGCCAGAAACTTTGGTTTTGTGTTCAGAGAACGTTCACCTAATAGTATTACTATAGAAGTTATGGGTGTACCAGAGGTATGACATTTTTATAACCTTCTTTTACTAAGACGCGACGTCTGTCTTTGACCTACCTGATAAGCAAAGGGAGGTTCAAGCTAACTGAAAAAAAACAGGTTGCCTTAGTTGCCGACACTATGCCGGCCATGACAAGTTCTATATTTTATTTTTTCAGATCTTATAATAAATAATTCATAAAAATATATTACCAAACATATATCTCGTATATTTTTCAACATATTTCAATGCTACTTATAAATTAGTATTTTTTTACATTTCTATACTAAGCTACCAAAGTGTTTGTATCATACAAACAGGACAACCAAAGTACATATATATCAAAGATACATTGGTACCGGCAAGTGGTTATGAACTCGTGCTCTCGGTTTGCGTAACCAGTGCAATGGTACCACAACACCACGGTCACCTTGTATCAAGGTCTGGCTAATCAGCAGTGCCTTGAAAGACGAACACTTTGACCGTGAAGGTATTCGAGCTCTGCCAGAAAGATGGGAAAAAGTTGTCGCTAGCGATGGGAAATATTCTGAATGATTTGTTTGTAACATTTTTTTCGTAATAAAGTGGCATTTCCTTAAACAAAAAAATAGTGAGAACTTAGTAAAAGAGTTTTTGTTTCAATTAAATAATTTTTTTTTATTTCAGGTGTATGAATTGTTGTGTATCTTAGATTTTAATAATGTTAGGAAGCGTATGTCTGTTATATTAAGGAAGGATGGTGAAATTAGGTTATATACAAAAGGTGCTGATAATGTTATTTACGAGAGGCTAGGCCCTAACCAACACGATACCAAAGCAAGGACACAGGAACATTTAAATGTAAGTTACCCTTATTGCATTCATATATAGCTTGTCTAACTATAAATGTCGCGCCCCTCCACTTTAGTAGTTTATTTAAATGTGTGAATGCAAATATTACTAACTGTACTATTATACATCATCCACGTGCTCCTCCTTTTGTGACTTACCAGCAACTGAATTACAATTGCATTATTGATGTGTTGCATTCATATTTTATGTTTACTCGTGTGCACAAATGCGGTGGAGGGGCGCGTCCTTTCGGCTTAGACATACTAAGCGTGCTTGTATCATAGAAACTGGACGACTGATGTTCATTCATATGTCAACACTATATATTTTTACGCCTCTATTATGGATCGCACTCCAGCCTAAGATCTGAAGAAGTTATATGGCGTATCATAATAAAATATTCATGAATACCATGTGTTTTCTGACCTTTGGCCAGCATAGTGACGGCGACTGGGGCAGCCGTGAATTGATTTGTTTTTTTTTTCAGTCGTCGACACTCTTGGAACTCTTGCTTACCATCAGGCATGTCGAGTCATAATAAAAAAAACAGGAAAATATCTCTGAGGAGGATATTTGTAATGTTTAACAATAAATCTAATTATTAAATATTATAAATAAAAGCTTTGAAACAAATATTTGCTCCGACCGGGAATCGAACCGGGGACTTTACGCGCAACAAACCAATCGCTAAACCGTTCGTCCACGCCTGTCGTGTTGTGATTTTACTATATAATCTTTACTCCATACAGAAATTCGCCGGCGAAGGCCTACGCACGTTGGCGTTGGCTTGGCGTGCACTAGACGAGCGTGGTTTCGCTGAATGGAAACGGAGACATCATTTGGCTGCACTCGCTGTACATGACAGAGATGAACAACTCGATGCAATCTATGAGGAAATTGAAACGGATCTAAAACTTATAGGTAATTTATTTTTATCTTTATTAATCAGGCGTGTAGTTGATAGATAATTACCTGTATCTGGTTTTGATTAAATGATTATTAGCCTATTTAATAGACACACTGCCGGGCAAAATCCTCCCTCTCTTTTTTCCATGACTCACGCTATTGTAGGAGTTTATCTCATTTCGCTATCTCCGTTTAGATCTGCCGCGATATCTTCTGCAATCTGAAGTCCACTCAGTAGTGGACTTGGCCTATAATGCATCAGACATGCGACAGACAATCGATGTTGTTTTTTGTTGGTATTGTCCAAAAACTTGCCAAGTCTATTTTTAAATTGATTAACATTTTCAGCTGACACGACTTGTTCTGATAGGTTATTCCACCCATCTGTTAGATAGGTAATTTTGGCCGTTATAGTATAGCGATCATAATCCCGATCTCACCCCAAACCCGCGCCAATCATTCTAGTCTTGTGCTTCAGAGGGGGCGTGCGCTCCTCGATACGTAGACGCAATCCTGTGGGTTCACGTGCGGACTCAAAACTTTTTTTTAATGTGACACGACATCTGACCTCTTATAAAGTGTAATTGTGTTGTCAATAGTAAAAGACTAGCAAAAACTTTCAGTGTTTGTTTGCACACACTGCCTTTTTTTTATTAACAGATTTTTGTAAATTTAATAAAATTAATAAATATTACAAATTAAAGCTATGAAACAAATATTTGCTCCGATCAGGAATCGAACAAGGGACTTCCGCATAACGGACTGGCGTGCTAACCATTACGCTACGCCTGTCGTCAAAGTTATTGTTAGCTTACAAGTATTTTGTCATTGTGATTTTACAGGAGTCACCGCCATAGAGGATAAGTTACAGGACGGCGTGCCAGAGACAATAGCAAACCTCAGTATGGCTGGAATTAAAATATGGGTACTCACTGGGGATAAACAAGGTAATATATTAAATTGAATTTTGCATAATTAATTGTTCAAACCGAGTCGTGTGCCGTGACGGCATGACGCATTTTTATGCCTGAATACTGTTAATATAAATAAAAAATGTCATTATTTTATTTCCGACTATATTTTTATTTATTTCACTCCAAAGGTTGATTAATAAACATTGTTTAAGCAAAAAATATTTTGCTCCTCTTTTACTATTTAATTTCGAAAAAGTCCAACGATCAAGACAACGCACAAGGGAGTGCCGAACACTGAACTTAAGACGACTCAGCCTAGTGACGATGACTGGGGCAGTCGTGAATGCTCGGTTTTCGCAGTCGTCGGCACTCTTAGACCTCTTCTTGCTTACCATCAGGCAGGTCGATGTCTGATGTCGAGTCACAATAAAAATTAACAAAAAAACGGTATTACTTTTGTTCTTTCAGAGACTGCAATAAACATCGGTTACTCGTGTCAACTGCTGACAGATGATATGGCTGAGGTGTTCATCATAGATGGGGTGACGCAGGATGAGGTTGAAAGGCAATTGGATAAGTGTAGAGATTCCATTAGGGTTGTCAACACATTTTTGCCACCTGGTAAGGGTTGATTTTATTTTGCTCAGCCTTATGATTACGTGATTTATGAATGGAGGCGACTGCTACAATTTAACTGCAAGTAACAGTCGTATCCACTATGACGGCCTTTTATTAATAAATATTTATATTATTACAAATAAGTGCTTTGCATCGACCGGGAATCGAACCCGGCATATTTAATAATAAGTATTCTTTATTTTACAACTCTCTACAAAACTTTAAAATTGATGGCGATTCCTTCAGTGCAGAAATAAAAAGAAAAGATGAATAATTTTGTAATCAATTTGTAAAATAAAATAGATATAAATTATAAATTACATACACATAAATAACTGAAACTGACTCAGTTTTTTCAGTCGTCGACACTCTTAGACATCCTCTTACTCACATCAGGTAGGTCGAGCTCAAATGTCGAGTCACGATAAAAAAAACAAATTTCTGTGACTGCTAACAACCACGTTAACAACCAATACAAAATTACAGGTACATCATCGGACCATAAGTCTGCAGCAAATACAACTATAAATGGCGGCACGTCAGTGACGAAGCCATCGCCGAGCCGCACGGCGAATGTGAAATTGAACGCGCCCGCAGTCTCTGTCGTCACATTTAGGTGGGAAACTAACACAATCACACAAGACAGGTAGAGAGACAAAGAGCTACACAAATTTTTGTTATATAAAATCACCAATGACTATTTAAAAGGAATTTCGATGTCGCGAAAAATAAGGCTTGAACGTTTTTCTGTTTATTATAGTTATTAGGCGATAAATTACCCCACAAACTAATAATTTCCATTTTAAGACTGCTGTTATTAATGTATCTTTGTTAATATGGTCGTCCGGTTTCTATGATACAAGCACGTATTCTATGATATACGTAGCATAGTATAGAAATGGAAAAAAAGTTAATATGAAGAATTTGAAAAGAGTATATAGAATTAAAATTATTATTTTTGATTGAATATGATCTGAATAAATTTAAATAAATATTTGTTTTGTTAAATTGCGTTAGTAATTTTGCTTAGGTTCGGTTATAAGTGTTTTTGTATTTATAAAATTAGTATACAGAAAAATGTTCAAAATATTTTTTCTCCTGGTATCACTTTGCCTTCCTTTTAGCTAGCAACCCCAACACATCCTATTCCAGTTCATATTTACACAACACTTTTATTATGGTTATGGTATAAACATAATTCCTTTATTATATATTATATTATAAAATATTATATCCAATTAAATTTCCCTGATTTAAATTTATAATTTTATATAGTGTTATCGGAGTTTTTGCGTGAACTTTTTTTGTAAAATAAAGTATTTTGCGGCCTACTATTGACGGACTCCTATTACCTGCGACCACGGTGGCTAAATGTCGCAAACGCAATAGTAGGCCGTAATAATCTTTTATTTCATAAATTAAGTTCAAAATATCATAAAAACTATATTCTTTATTGCGATAGGCTGATACTAGACACAGAAATTAGACATTATCAAATGTCTCTCTTTTGCTGAACTGGAATAGGTGTCACTATGCTTCCACTTCAGCTTTAAAATTGCTTTGTAAATAAATGTCTTGATTTGAAATAGTAATACTATTACCAAATTTTCTTACCCCTTTTAAAAACAAAGGCGTAAACTGTGTAAAAATATGTTTTTGTTTAATATTTGTTATTTTTGTGGGTAGCTTTAAAAATTATTGTAATTATCTAATTTCTATTTTATTTTATATAAATATAACTCATTACACAACAGGACAGACAACAGGAATAAGACCTCTTTTTTGTAATTAAAAATAAGTCATCAAGTTAATAATTTTCTAAAGTGGCAACACTATTTATCAGACGACACATTTAGAAGTGGTAGTTTGCTGATCCGGAGTAGTACCACCACTTTCAAGTGACAGACAGTGACTCAGTGGATACGACTGCTACTGTAGTTATTGAACTGTAGTAGCAGTAGCCTTCATTCATGGACAGCACCCTAGCTTAACATCAGACGGAGTGCTGTCATACGTTATCCACTGGTAGACGTAGACCTTTCCAGACTGCGTTATTGCCCCCCACCTTCTGCCTTACGAATCGAGTTGTTGCCAGCGAAAGTCGTCGCCAACTTAAACGAACGGCGCTGACTTACCGAGTACTTTATTAATTGATTACTCTTAAAATAACTATATATTAGTATTCATAACTATATATTTGTATTCATGAGGCGAATGTGGTGTAGTGGCAGTGCAATGGTTACACAAACCGAGAGCACGAGTTCGAGACCACCCACCGGTACCAATGTACCTTTGATATATGTACTTTGGTTGTCCTGTTTCTATGATACAAGTACTTTAATAGCTTAGTATAGAAATGTTAATTAAATATATATATATATAAACAGAAACCAACACATAAAAACACTTTTTTTATATGCTTGTTTTTTATACTTACTAACATATATTACTAGTTTACACAAATATTTTCACCTATATTGTAACATATCCACTTTCCTCTTAGACACACTATCGAGTGCTCTTTTCTCTCTAACTGTTATGCGAGTCTTTTAACCTATACACCTTTAGAACCAGCACATACTAGGGGACCAATCATGTATTCCAAGAGCTAGCGACGAAAATCGACAAGAGTTTAGTAATGGCTCATAATTCAATATGATTTAGTATTGAGGGTGTACATGAGTCAGCACCCACTCGCAAGGTCAGATAGTGGAACAGCTGGCGGCAGCATGATTTGATGTATGTAAAATTTCAACATGCTCTACAAGTGTTTAGTAATGATTGAAAATTGGCAAACAACTAGTTTATAGTATAAAAAAAGGGAAGAAAGTGGTCAGACCGCATTATTGTGGAACGCTGCGAGTCAGCACTCCACATAAGTTGTCGCCAGAATGATATCGGTGCAAGAGTTTAGTAATGGCTGGAAATTGCCATACTGCTTTATTATTATATATAATTTAATAGAAAAATAGTCAGATCTCAAATTAATGGAACAGGGGTAGTCAGCAGCCGCTTAAAGTGCGGATATCGAATACGCGCGGATGTTCGGAGCGCGTACGGATATATGCCTATATTTCAATATATAAAGGTGATATAGTTTTTCATTAAATTTAAATAAAATAAATAAAAAAAAAATAAAAAAAACAAGAAACTTTTATTTCAGACAAAAAATCCATATCTGTTAGTAAACAATTTTCTTAGACTATGTTAGTGACCTATATACTAAGATGCATCTTGGTCCAGTGCTTGACAAAGCGACTGTCCCATCTGCCAGCAACCATGGTTAAGATGCTGTTGGTGCTGCCCCGCACTCTGCCAGCGCGGCCGAAAACTGTCAATTTTGGCATATCAATTAAAATTATCAATTAATTATTGCTCAAAAACCTCTGTTGTATTATTTATAAAAAGAAAATAATAATTTAATTTTTTTCATTAACTCAAGTTTAGTAACATGTCACTTATTGACGTTTAGGCGGTACTAAGTTCGCCGAGTCACCTACTTTAGTATATTTTTTTATTGTGACTCGACATATGACGGCACCCCGCTTGATGTTAAGCTGAAGTGTGGTCCATGAATGGATGCCACTGCTACTATAATTCAATAACTGTGAGTAGTAATCACATCCACTATGCCAGCCTAGTTAGAACCAGCAACTTACAAGCTGATCCCAAAACGCGACCAAATCAATCCACGGTCTGTATACTTGTATATACGATGGTGTATTATATTTATTGTTAAAAAATTGGTTATATGTAAAGTCGGTTTACGGACGATAGTTTTACGTAATAATGTCATAAGAAAACATTGATGAAACTTAAATTATACAGATTAATTACAAGTATCAATGTGCTATTAACAATTTATTTACAACTTAACATAAAACACATTTTTGAAATATATTGAACTCATATGATAATAGTTACAATTAATATTATTTATTCATCAATCAATCAAATTGTCACGCCTTTTTTCTACAGGGATAGGCAGAGATAATGGAGCGCCACTTACCACGATCCTTACACAACTCCCTTGCTTCCTTCTCATCCACAATTCTCTTCATACAGGCTCTGTGGTTATGGGCACTAACTAGACAACCTAGCTTTCTTGAGGAAGGAACACACTCACACACGCACACACACACACACACACACACACACATGCGCGCACACGCACACACGCACACACACACACACACGCACCCACACACGCAGCCACACACACATAACATAACATAACGTGACATTTTTCCGGCGTGCAGCCGGTGTTCATCGATTTATAATACGTTATCACGTCAAAATGTTTTCTATTGCAGTTTTGTAATTTTATAAAACAGGAAAGTGCTCCCCAACAAACCAATTTTATAAAACAGGTCAGTTCCCCGAAAAAACGCGCGTATTCGATATCCGCACTTTAAGCGGCTGCTGACTACCCCTGTTCCATTAATTTGTGATCTGACTATTTTTCTATTAAATTATATATAATAATAAAGCAGTATGGCAATTTCCAGCCATTACTAAACTCTTGCACCGATATCATTCTGGCGACAACTTATGTGGAGTGCTGACTCGCAGCGTTCCACAATAATGCGGTCTGACCACTTTCTTCCCTTTTTTTATACTATAAACTAGTTGTTTGCCAATTTTCAATCATTACTAAACACTTGTAGAGCATGTTGAAATTTTACATACATCAAATCATGCTGCCGCCAGCTGTTCCACTATCTGACCTTGCGAGTGGGTGCTGACTCATGTACACCCTCAATACTAAATCATATTGAATTATGAGCCATTACTAAACTCTTGTCGATTTTCGTCGCTAGCTCTTGGAATAATGTGACTTCATCGACAAAATAACTGCATATGATTGGTTGAATTTTATCATTGCACAATTTTAACTAATAAGATTCTTTGATAGTCAACTGTTAATATTAATTATTATGAATATTATTAAAGTTACATCATAGGCGGGCAGGATGTAATTTTAATAGTATTCGTAACAGGCTTCTACTAATGAATTCGGACTAATGAATTTGAAAAGCTCAAATATAACCAAAATTAAACTCACTACTCTGAAATCGAATTCGAAATCAAAAATGTAAACTAAGAAATATAACTATGACATTTCTGGGGGTAGTCAACGAACTATAAACGAAGTATTTTTCATTGTGATACGACATATGACAGCACCTCGCTTGATGATAAGCTGGAGTGTGGTCCATGAATGGATTTCACTGCTACTACAATTTAATAACTGTAAGTAGCAATCACATCCACTATGCCGGCATAGTTGGCAACGGCAACTCACAAGCTGATCCCCGACCAAACGCGACCAAATCACTTCACGGTTTGTATACTTGTCAGTGGTGGTACTACCCCGGATCGGCAGACTGGGTACCACTGCTTACGGCTCTTAAATGAGGTAATTATTCAAATTGGCAACACCTTTTTAATTTCGAATTCTATTTCAGAAAATAATCGAGTTACGCTGTTCGAATTCGTTTGACATTCATTTAGTAAATACGTCAAATTTAATTTATGCGATAAAGGGATTATGTGTGCTGGCCCTTAGTAGATAACTGCAAGTTTTATTCACATACATTTTTCATGAAACTTCCAATTCTATAGCACTATGGATGGCACTTATATGTTTTTATTCTAATGAATTACTATTTTTATGGGGTTTTTTTTTCAGAGATCTTATAATATATTTTAGGTTATTTAATAGAATAAAATGTAGAATAATAGAAACGTCATGTATAGAGGTTAAACTGTATAATATACGAATTTATGTATTAAGAAAAGATGTAGATATATGCGCTCCGAACGAGGCACGTTTAAACTAGGCTGATAAGCAAACCAGAACTCATTGGCGCGATGCAAAGCAACAATATCTGTCTCTTTTTCGCGTGTATGTGTATGACTTATCGTGGTTGATCGTTCAAACTCGTGCTATTGCGAGCACTACAACTCGCGTAGGTGACGTATCTGCCTCGTTTTACTGAATATCATTGATTATACGTATAAAAACTAAAAATGGATGTGAATAATCCTTATTTAGATACTTAAAAGTAACTATAATAACTATAAATTGTCAATTTCTGAAATCGCTGTGAAATTTAATTTACTTCTGACCGGGAATCGAATCCGATACTTAACGCGTAACGAACTGGTGTGCTAACTAATGTGCCACGCCTGGCGAGATGTCATATTTGTCGCTGATATTTAATCGAATACAAGCCGCCATATTGACTGAGGCAACTCTAAAATGAGACGGCTTTTTCGAGACAGGTGTCGCGTCGTGATGTGATGAAGATATTGAGAAGAGTGCAAAAGGGTAACGTAGTGAACGGTGCCATCCATAGTATAATGAACAGCCAAATTATGTCCCAAAAGTCACGGATGGCTGTTCATAATGCGATACTTGTTCCTACATTCATGTATGGAAGTGAAGGTTTGGTATGGCAGAAGAAGCATGAGAGTAGAATTAACGCTGCAGAAATGCGGTCGTTAAGGAGTTTATGTGGAGTGACGTTAGCGAATAGAATAAGGAATAGCACACTGCGTGATAGATGTGGTTTGAATGAGGATGTAGTGACAAGGAATTGACAAAGGAATGCTTCGATGGTTTGGGCACATGGAAAGGATGAGTGAAAGTAGATTGAAGACTAAAAAAAACTAAATCAGTCCACAATTGCCTCAGACGTCACTATGCCGGCCAAAAAAATTAATGACATTATTCTATTGTCAAATTATTAAGACCTCTTGAAGTGTTCCTCTTGATTCTGTTACATAGTTACATACATACAAGTCAAATTAATAAAAGCGTGTTTTGAGCCGACCGTGGTGTAGTGGCAGTGTAATGGTTACGCAAACCGAGAGCACGAGTTCGAGACCACCCACCGGTACCAACGTATCTTTGATCGATACTTTGGTTGTCCTGTTTCTATGATACAAGCACTTTCGTAGCTTAGTATAGAAATAAAAATAAATAATAAAATTAAAAAAAGTATCGAAAAATAAAAACGATCTCCTCCAGTCTAGTCTTATTAACCCCCGACCAAAAAAGAGGGGTGTTATAAGTTTGACTTGTCTGTGTATCTGTGTATCTGTGTATCTGTGGCTCTGTGTATCTGTGTGTCTGTCTGTGGCATCGTAGCTCCTAAACGAATGGACCGATTACGATGCGGTTTGTTTCATTTGAAAGCTGACGTGATCGAGATGGTTCTTAGCTACAATTGATGAAGATCTGATCAGGGGTTTCAAGGTCATCAGCTCGATTTGTTAGCTGCGGTAGCGATATTAGACGCGCTGTTTAGGATGGCAACCCTTGTACGTCGCTATGCGACGAAGATTGTTATTTTATGTCAAATAAATATGCCAATGTAAATACACGTACAAAATGTTATAATTTTCCCCTTAAAATATTCATATGGCGAGGTTGGTTTGCAGTTTAGATCGATTACCTTGATTGAATATTTTGGGGAAAAATTATAACATTTTTTACGTGTTTTAACAATGGCATATTTATTTGACATAAAATAACAATCTTCGTCGCATAGCGACGTACAAGGGTTGCCCGTTCTAAACACGCATAAGGCTGGGAATACACGTCCGATATTGCTGAGCAAATTATTTACAAATCGGAAGTAGGAATCGGACGTCTATTTTGTTTCTGTATTTTGTATGAAAACTGCACCTTCAGACAATCGGATCGGCCATAAAATCGTAAGCGCCTTGGCGTTGTTTCCGATTCTGACATCCGATCCGACTATCGGATCTGACGTGTATTAAGTATTCAAACAAATGTATGGCACGAGTGACTATCGGATCGGACTATCGGAGAGGAAAATCGGACTTGTATTCCCAGCCTTATAGGTATTTACTTTTAAACATATCTGTGACTTAACATTTGAAATAAAAACGTATACAAATACATGTGTGTTTTAACTGGTACCACTGAGTTACTCTGATGATGGAACTCGAAGGTAGGAGACGAAATCCTGGATGTGTTCAAACTTTTTTTTGGTATACTAAGTTTGGACTTATTAGATTTGTCTTGAAGGTAGGAAACTAAGTGTAGAAAAGTTAGTGCGATAAAATAAAACATTCCGGATCTAAAAAACCTGATCATGGATCCTCTCAGATCAGCAAATCAACAAGAAATGGACCTGTAGTGCTTTAACTAAAATTGTTACTCACTATGAGCCATTAGCTGGACCGTTATCAAATTAAAGACCGAGAGTATCTGATGAGGCACCATCATGAATCCTCTCAGATCAGCAAATCAACAAGAGATAGAACTATAGTGCTTTCACTAAATTTGTTACTCACTAAGAGCATTTAGCTGGACCGTCATCAAATTGAAGACCGGGCAATCTGATGATGCACCATTATGAATCCTCTCAGATCAGCAAATTGATATCAATTGATCAGCAAAAAAAGAGATAGAACTGTAGTGCTTTAACTAGGCCTTTAGCTGGGCCGTTATCAAATTGAAGATCGGGAGTATCTGATTATGAATCCTCTCAGATCAGCAAATCAATAACAGATAATATCATAGTGCTTTAACTAAAATTGTTACTCTCTATGAGCCATTAGCTGGGCCATTATCAAATTGAAGACCTGGAGTAGTTATCTGATGATGCACCATAAGGATCCAAGGGATATTAAAGGGATATAACTATTGAGCCATGAGTAATGTTGTTTATTACTATAAAGCTGATGATATGACCAAAGTGGTTCCAGGCGTTTCGGGGGTTCCTTTAAAATTTTAATTTTGATTTTATCCTAAATTAAACCAAAGAATGATGTTAAGGTAATATCTTCTTTATGTGTACAGCGATAAGGTATATTTCAGCAATGAATATAACAGCGGCGGCGCACCTGCTACGTCGGACACACACGAAGCATCAAACGATGACACAAATGGCTTTGCGATTGTTATTAATGGACATTCTTTGGTGCATTGTTTACATTGCAAATTGGAAGATAAGTGAGTATTCATACGAGTTTTGTATATCACAATTAAGGCGACCATGGTCTAGTGGCAATGCAGTGACGACAGGCGTGGACGAACGGTTTAGCGAGTGGTTTGTTGCGCGTAAAGTCCCGGGTTCGATTCCCGGTCGGAGCAAATATTTGTTTCATAGCTTTTGTTTGTAGTATTTATTAATATTAAATATTGCAAATATTTGTTAATAAAAAAAGAGATGGATATTTGCTTCGGGTCTGGTTATCAAAGCGTGGTAGGCAGTGGTACCCAGTCTGCCGATCCGGGGTAGTACCACCACTTACAAGTATACAGACCGTGAAGTGATTTGGTCACGTTTCGGGATAAGCTTGTAAGTTGCCGGTTCCATCCAGGCCGGCATAGTGGACATGATTGCTACTCACAGTTATTGAATTCTTGTAGCAGTGACATTCATTCATAGACCACACATCGGCTTAACATCAAGTGGGGTGCGGCATATGTCGAGTCACAATAAAAAAATAAAAAAAACCGAGAGCACAAGTTCAAAACCACTTACCGGTACCAATGTATGTATTGTACTTTAATATATGTACTTTGGTCGTCCTGTTTCTATGATAGCTTTACACTTTAGTAGCTTAGTATAAAAATTATATGCCAGCACACAGCGCAGCGGCTATTACTACCGTAAAGTCTGTAAACAGCAGTCGCATCTTTGATAAATGTACTTTGGTGGTCCTGTTTCTATGATACAAGCACTTTGATAGCTTAGTATAAAATATATGACAGCACACAGCGCAGCGGCAACTACTACCTTAAAGTCTGTAAACAGAAGTTGCATCCTTTGACAGCACCTTGGCTGATGTTAATCTGGAGTGCGACTGCCACCACACCTAGACAATTAAAAGTAGCAGTCGCATCCACTATGCCAGCCTAGTTGGACCCAAAATACGACTAAGTCGCTTTACGGTCCGTACACTTGAAAGCTTAGATCTGCATTGGAATAATGCTTTGGTATCTTGTTTTCAAACAAGTTCCGCATTGTTTATCACATGTTACATTGGAACAAGCGAGATGATGGGCCCCACTCTGGAAAACACTGACTTAGTGGGAGGCCTGCCTACGCCTTCATCCCAATAGGGTATATGCATGTATTTTTTTTATGTGTTTAATTCACTTATTACATCGTTATAACATAATAAAAATTATAAATATTGTTGGAAAAGTTCTAATTATTTTTAAAAATAATTTTAAAACTTCGATTATTTTTGACACATTTGAACGCCATCATCTAGCGCGGGCTTTTGATGACGTCACACGTCACGACCAGTATTTGTTTACTACAAGTATTACTGTTATTTATGTGGATTTTTAAGTTGCAATAGCTAAACAAAAACACTGCATAAACACAAAGAACAGCTATTTTTTCTTTTAAACACTACGCGCACAATATGAGCATCGACCCCGAACGTGTCATGTGACGTCAAGTTTCATTCGGCCAATGGTGATGCGTTTTACTCATTTGAATTTCACTTGCTTATTTTTCACTTTTTGCACTTTTTTCATCTTTTATGCAATATATACAAAGAAAATTAAAAATATAATTATTTTAGCATAATGTTAGTACAATAAAGAATCGGGGGAAAGATTTGCAGCAATATTTAAACCACATGCATATTCCCTATTGGTTCTTCAAGCGATGTAGAGTAATAATGTAAATTTATTTTTATACAGATTCATAGACCTCGTAATGCAATGTCGCAGCGTTATCTGTTGCCGTGTGACGCCATTGCAGAAAGCCATGGTCGTGGAGTTGATTAAGAAAAGTAGGAAAGCTGTTACGTTAGCAATTGGAGATGGGGCCAATGATGTTTCCATGATTAAAGGTGAGTGGACTTGACACACAAAAGTCGTTCTTTAAAGATTTTTTTTTTTATTGTGACTCGACATATGACAGCGCCCCGCTTGATGTTAAGCCGAAGTGTGGTCCATAAATTAATGTCACTGCTACTACAATTCAATAACTGTGAGTAGCAATCACATCCACTATGCCGGCCTAGTTGGAACCGGCAACTTACAAGCTGATCCCGAAACGTGACCAAATCACTTCACGTTCTGTATACTTGTAAGTGGTGGTACTATCGGCAGACTAGGTACCACTGCCTACCACTCTTTGATAACCAGACCCGAAGCAAATATCCATTTCTTTTTTTTATTAACAAGTATGAAAGCTATGAAATAAATATTTGCTCCGACCGAGAATCGAACTCGGGACCAATCGCTAACCGTTCGTCCATCTGGGTTGATATGATATTAAGAACCAGGAGTACCTGATGATGGACCATGAGGATCCCTTTCCTGTCATATACTCACATGGACTGCTAGTTATATAATATATTTCAAATTGCAGCGGCCCATATAGGAGTAGGCATATCAGGTCAGGAAGGCATGCAAGCAGTTTTAGCCTCTGATTACTCGATAGCACAGTTCAGATTCCTGCAAAGGTTACTATTAGTACATGGAAGATGGTCTTACTATAGAATGTGCAAGTTTTTAAGATATTTTTTCTACAAGAATTTTGCATTCACTGTCTGCCATTTTTGGTTTGCCTTCTTCTGCGGGTTTAGTGCTCAGGTGAGTGTTTTTCTTTTTTTATTATTTAATTTTTATTTGACATTTTTATACTAAGCTACTAAAGTGCATGAAAACAGGACGACCAAAGTACATATATCAAAGATACATTGATCCCGGCCTTATTACTCTATATTATACATATTATTGTGGGGCACTGTTACCACCTTGTGCCGATCTTTCCAAGGGGTAATACCACCACTTTCATGTGTACAGACTATGAAGTGACTTAGTCGCGTTTCGGGATCAGCTTGTAAGTTCCGTCCAAATAGATGTGACTGCTACTTACAGTTATTTAACTGTAGTTGCAGTCACTTTCATAATTGTAAAGTTACAATTTAAAAAAAGTTTTCACGTTTTGTTTCACGTCTGAGGTGGGAATCGAACCTTGTCTCTGTTGTGAACGGTGTTTTGAATTACACGATAATCTTTGTTATTGATTAATAAAAACTCCTAGTATTTTTAAAATTATAAAAGAAATCATTACAAAATTATCATAGAAACAGGACAACCAAAGTATACATACTCGTGCTCTCGGTTTGCGTAACAATTGCACTGCCACTACACCAATGTAATGTAATATTATTGTTTTATCCACAGACGGTATTCGACGAGATGTTCATATCAGTATATAATTTGTTCTACACATCGTTGCCTGTGCTTGCGTTGGGTGTGTTTGAGCAGGACGTGTCTGATGTGACGTCACTGCAATTCCCCAAGCTGTACGCGCCGGGCCATTCGAGCGAATTGTTCAATAAGACTGAGTTCATCAAGTCCACACTCCATGGATGCTTTACCTCGCTCGTGCTGTTTCTTATACCATATGGTGAGTAATTGGTATAATTCTGACTCAGCTTGCCTGGTAGTAAGCAGGGGAAAGTCCCGAGAGCGCCTGCTATTGAAAAAATAAATGTTTACGGTCGCCTCAGCTTTAGCCACTATGCCGGCCAAAGTGGCTAACTTCAACCTACTTTTACTCTGACGACAGGCGTGGCCAAATGGTTTTGTTATGCGTAAAATCCCGGGTTCGATTCTCGGTGATTGTAATATATAATTATTATATTAAATACTACAATTAATCTGTATTATCATCAGCCAGAAGACGTCTACTGCTGAATATAGGCCTCCCTTTAGAACGCCATTCCGAACGACAAGATGACAGTTGCATCCACCGGTTGTTTGTGACTTTTACTATGTCGTCAGTCCACCTAGTGGGAGGCCTACCTACGCAGCATCTTCTGGTTCGTAGTCTCCACTCAAGAGCCTTCGGTTGTTAGTTCCTCGAGCGATATGGCCAGCCAATTGCCATTTCAACTTGCAAATCCTACTAGCTATATCGATAATGGTTCTTTGGCGAATATCCTCGTTCTAGATTCTATCGCGCAAAGATACTTCAAGCATAGCTCTCTCCATTGCCCGCTGAGCGACTCTGAGCTTTTTCAACAGGCCAACATTATGTATGGCCTTATGTAGGCCACATTTACTACAACCCTATTGATAGAATGTGCCGTAGCTACAACGATCTTTTCAGCAATCAGAGCGTCGTCATCGACATTGACATTTTTAACCCCAATTTAAAAGATCAATTAAAACAATATTTAATTAATGTTAATGCTTGTAGTAATTTTCTTTAGGTAATTTTATGTTTTTTTTATGATTTTGATATTTAAATGACAGTGCCCTTTATCATAAATGATAGATTAATTTTTTTTTTTCATTGTGACTCGACATATGACAGCACCCCGCTTGATGTTAAGCCAAAGTGTGGTCCATAAATGAATGTCACTGCTAATACAATTCAATAACTGTGAGTAGCAATCACATCCACTATGCCGACCTAGATGGAACCGGCAACTTACAAGCTGATCCCGAAACGTGACCAAATCACTTCACGGTCTGTATACTTGTAAGTGGTGGTACTACCCCGGATCGGCAGACTGGGTACCACTGCCTACCACTCTTAGATAACCAGACCCGAAGCAAATATCCATCTCTTTTTTTTTATTAATAAATATTTGCAATATTTAATATTATTAAATATTACAAATAAAAGCAATGAAACAAATATTTGCTCCGACCGGGGATCGAACCCGGGACTTTACGCGCAACAAACCAGTCGCTAAACCGTTCGTCCACGCCTGTCGTTTAATTAGTAGTTAATGATTTGTAATATAATACTATGTAATTATTAATTATTGTTCGCAGTGTGTGCATAATTTTTGTGTTGCAATCGAGTTTGAAGTTGGCAATGTTTTTTCGTGCTGAATTAAAGATTGCAATTTGTTTTGCACACCTATAAAATAAAATAAATAAAAAATCTCAGTGCCATATGTCATCACTGGCAACACACACTGGTTGAAGACCCTTATCTTCAGGCACTGCGGGATGCAACCTGTATCACATTGATAATATACATATTTTAATGAAATAAACAAATTTTATGCGGCTTACTATCGCGTTTATTTTGGTTTTGATTTTACAATTTTTTTATTTTTATTATTCCGACGTTTCGAGAGCTTTGCAGCCATCGTGGTCACGGAGAGACTCTAAGAAAATAATACATATTTTAATTTCAGGCACGTACAAGGATGGCTTGGATCCGGATGGAAAGATATTATCAGATCATATGCTCTTAGGGACTGTAGTAGCAACCATTTTAATTATTGATAATACAACACAGGTAAAGACAATATAACATAACTTGATAGATCTAATTTTGACAGTCACTATTAAAGAATCTAAATCGTTGATTATTTGTAACGCTAATAATTTGACCAATCAAGTATATTTTTTTATCTACATACATAATTAATAAATCAAACAAATTGTCACGCCTTGTTCCCACAGGGATAGGCAGAGGCAACGGAGCGCCACTTGCCACGATCCTGACACAACTTCCTCGTTTCCTTCACGTCCACAATTCTTCTCATACAAGCTCTACGGTTGTCTCCGATTTGGTCGGAAAACACCTGCCTGCCTTAACGCATCTATCTACATCAGATTTATAAATTCCTTTCGTCAATCTACTTTCACTCATTCTATCCATGTGCCCAAACCTTTGAAGCATTTCTTTGTCAAATTCAACTTAAACAAATAACTGTTTTACTTTACTCTAACTGTTCTACCACAGGGATAAGCCGAGACATAAAAGCGCCACTTACCACAATTGGTAACCCAACTTCCTCGCTTCCCTCACAATTCTCTTCATAGAAGCTCTACAGTTCTAACAAAGTCGACCAACATTGACTAGATTCCCTTAAATATTGAATAGAAAACTAACCTATGAACACTTTAATGTTTCAGATTGCCTTAGACACTACATACTGGACCGTGTTCAACCATATAATGATATGGGGTTCGCTGGTGTCATACTTCGTTCTAGATTACTTCTACAACTACGTCATTGGTGGGCCCTATGTCGGCTCACTCACAGTGGCTCTCACGCAAGCCACATTCTGGTTCACTGCCTTATTAACTGTAAGTCGGTTACATGATTCATTCTTTATTTATTATTTTTTTTTATTGTGACTACATTTGACAGCCCCCTCTTGATGTTAAGCCGAAGTGTGGTCCATGAATAAATCTCACTGCTACTACAATTTAAAACCTGTGAGTAGCAATCACATCCACTATGCCGGCCTAGATGGAACCGGTACAAAGGACATCATTTATTTTGTATTGGGACTTGGGCTTAATTTTTCCGCACCCTGATGATAAGTGCAACTTGTCCCCCTATTTTACGGGAAAAAGTGACACTCTTGCTTCCTTCACATCCACAGTTCTCTTCATATATTTTTATTTATTGTGACACGACATCTTACCTCGACCTGCCTGATGGTATGATCAGGTATGATGGTATGATCAGGGTCCAAGATTGCCGACGACTGAAAAAACACTCCCAGTTCACAGCTACCTCATTCGCCGTCACTATACCGGCAAAAAAAATCGCGTTGATACCCAGCCCTTCTAAGAATATCCATGAAATGTTTTTAAAAAAATATCCAGAATTCTCATTGTTCCTTTTTGTTCACAGGCGATAATCCTAATAGTTCCTGTAGTATCATGGCGATTGGCGTGCGGAATAACACGACCGACATTAGCCGAGCGACTTCGCGCGAGACAAAGATGGCGGACATCAGCCCCTGCCCCACGAACGCCTTCAGCCAGGCGAGCGAGAAGATCAGTTCGCTCTGGATATGCGTTCGCCCATCAAGAAGGATTTGGTAGACTTATTACGTCAGGAAAGATCATGCGGAGAATACCCCAAGCGGTTGCTGCCGCGGCTGCGTTGCCAGCTAAGTTCTATCCTAGGTCTCCTTCAAGGTCTCGGTCACCTTCTCCCCCGCCAGAAGATAGTCCGCCTAGAACGCCACCGTCTCCGAGGGCACCAAAACAAGATCTTGACTCTGTTGATCTATAGCATAAAGTCTAAATTCTAATAGCTTAGAATCGTATTAGTTCTATTCCTATTAGTATATAATACCGTGGTTTTGTAATGGGGATTGAAGACGAGAAACTTTTTGTCAAATGTTTAAATTTTATATAATAGAATAATAGGAGCAGCGCCCTCTACAGCGACATCTAAAATACAGTTCTTTTCTCCAAACCTTGTAATGCCAGGGTTGTAATGGTTAAAAGATCTGCTTAGATTTATGTGGGCAGTTGTACTTAGTCTGCCGATCCGGGCTAGTATCACTACTTACATATGTACAGACCGTTAAGTGTTTCGGGAACAAACTAGTTTACTAGTGGCAATTAACTATCACTAGTTGGCACTAGTTGTCGGTTCCAAATAGGCCGGCTAAGTTGATGCGACTTCTACTTACAGTTATTGAACTGTAGTGCGATCACCTCCATTAATGGACCGCACTCCAGATTAAACATCAGGCGGGTATGTCGAGTAAAAAAACTGACCAAATGACAAGCGGGTAGATTAGTGCTTCAAAACGCCGCGTTCTATAGTTTTTTTAATACTTTTTTTACATTTACAAAACCACGGTATTATTGTAAAATATGTTAGATCTAAAGAGTCTCTTAGTTATTGCGTTTTTTCTAAAATTTGTAATAACTTAAAATAAGTCGTAAAGCTAGTGACTATGATCTAGAACATTGAAATTCTAAATCCTAGTTTTATGTACTAAAAACAGTGCCTAATTAGCAGTTACATTTTATTTTAAAAGTTGGATTGGGTACATATTTTCATCTCTTTCTTTCACTATACTGTTAAAGAGAGACAACAATATTTTCTCGTTTATTCGAATCTCAAAGTTAGAATCTTTTTTAATTAAACAAATGTTAAGCATAATTTTTCTACCTTATACGTGCGATCGCGGCAAATGATCACTCCAGCTTAACATCACGAAGTTTGATGTTGTATTATTTCGTACTACTAATAATATCTATCTGTCATGCCTAAGTTCCCATAAGGATAAGCAGATATAGTGGAGCGCCACTTCCCATAATACTGATACAACTGGATTTTAAATCATCCGAATGGCATTAAAATTATGTTGTATGTATAGAATTGTCTCTTAGACATCGCATCTGGCATGATTCTATCTATCTCATTTTCACTACTGATTTGTATGAATCAGTATGGCCCGACCGCAGACTGCATTGTCGCCTAACACAAAATCTCATGTGGATTCATACCAACTAGCAGAGCGGTCTGCAGTCGCAGTCTGTGGTCGCCATCGGAGTCGCACCTTAATTGGTACAGTAATAAGGCAAAAATATGGCACGGCTGCAGACTGTAGTGTCGCCTTACACGGATTCAATATCATATAGATTCATACAAATCAGTAGTGCGGTCTGCAGTCACCATCGGAATCTTCTTACCTTAATTCGTACAGTTATAATACAAGCTATATTAATGCCAAAACTTTAATTTAAAATCCATTGGTAACTAGCGTCCTCTGCCTCTGTTCGTGAAACTAATCACAATTGTGCCCAATCCCACATGGAAGAGCATTTAATTTATATGTACGTAGTTGTCTTAGTTTGATCTCAGAAGTCTCAAGAGTAATTAAGTATTGCAATACGTAGTTAGATGTACGCAAACCACTGAGACTTAACTTTTTATTTTATTTGTGTAAGTTTTAGATAAGTTATTGGCTAATTTTAATTATACCAATATTTTGTCCCTATGAAAATTCTATCATTGTTAATTTGACTTCTAATAATTTCCAGTGTTGAGCAATTTAATGTTGCCCGTTTCATCTAAGTCACCATAGTGAATGTGACTAATACTTGCAGTTTTTTAACTGTAGTAGCAGTCACCTTCATTCATAGGTTGCACTCCAGCTTATTATCATCAGCTACTATTATACCACTACAATATATTAACAAATAAAAAAATAATTCACAATATTAATTTTAAAATGTTTTATTTTTTTATTATAATTAAGTAAATAGAAAACTAAAACTAAAAAAAGGAATAAATTATAAATAAAAAACTTGTTCCAAATCAGTACCAATGGTACCAAGTGCCAAGGATACTGGCAGTATTGCCGCGCCCAATGGCAATCCTTTGATCCTTTATTGCCCAGTCCTCTTGTCACCCGAGATGCTGATCAGCTGATAATGATATTAAAATTAACAATATGAAAAATCCTGGAAGTTATTCAAAGAAAACTTGACAATCATAGAAATACATTGACGAGATACTTTGATATAAATAAAAGTTTCCAAATTAATTTAGGTTTAGGGTAGCAACGTGCAGAGTACACTCACATAGTTACTGTAATAATAACCTCCACTATTAGCCGATTCTACGAGACGTGTACGAACACAAATAAAGTGGGATGACTTATTTCCAAATGCAGAAGAAGCTATTCATATCCAGCAATCACTTTCATTGTGTACAGATTCCTTCTTTCCAAGCGCATATAACTTCTATTTATGCAAAGATAACTTGTTTCCAAACACAAATAACTTGTTTCCTAACACAGATTTGTTTCCTAACTTGTTCCTAACTTTAACCGAGCGTAGGTTTCCGAGTGCGCATTACTTCATTTATAAAACAGGCATTATTCCAAGCGCGGATAACTTGTTTCCTAACACAGATAACTTTAACCGAGTGTAAATTCCGCCTTTCCGAGTGCGTATTACTTCTTTTATAACCCAGACAACGTGATTCCAAGAGCGGATAACTTATCTAGCACAGCGTGCAACGAGTGCAGATTCCTCTTTTCTGAACGCATTATTGATCTGAATTAGTTTTTTTAATCTAATTCCTTGGACCTCCCTGTGAAGTCGAGGTCAGATGTCGAGACTAAATAAAGTTTTATTTCTGCACTTGGATAAAAAAGTGTTGCCAATCAGAAATGGTTGAAGGCGGCCATTCCCATTTATTTGTGTTGCAACACTGTAAAAAGACGTATGTACAATACTTAAGATTATTTTAATGTTTGTATTAAATTGCAAGCGAACCATTTAATTATAATGAGACGGCATAATGGCGTCGAAACTCATAATGTGATAATGTTAATAGAATAAAAATTCGTATTATTATAAATTATATTTGTTGAACGAGAATATTATATATATATTGATAGATATTTATTATTGTAAGTTTACTTACGGTTTTATTAATAGGGCCGTTTTAATGAAACATTTGAGCGATTTTTCCGTTGTGTCCGTTCCTCTATAACCGACGCAAGTTGCCGCGATCTTAGTTGCTTATCAATTGTAAATTGTAAAATATCTCCTAATCGTAGGCAACTTGAGTCGCTTTATTGATTAATAAAATTATTGTTTTTCTTTATTGACATAATTATGTTTGGTTTATCGTTTTCACTATGTTTGATTAATTATGAATATGTACTATGGCTGGCATCTTTGACATGTGGCTTCTTAGTTATCAGCGCTTATGCTTACCACAATAAATGTATGCCTATTTTAGCAGTTTAGTGAGAATTCGAATTTTTTATTTTCCAATTTCATTCGAGTTTTTTGAGATTAGCAATTCGATTCATTTTTGACCGACCCAAAAAGAAGGAGGTAGTATACAATTCGACCGTATGTTTTTTATGTGTGTGACCTCATAACTTTTTGTGTTTTGTGCCCATAGAAATTAGGAAAGAATTTGAATAAAGTAGTTTTGAATAATCAAGCATCCGGGTAAAAGTACTCGAATAAAAGTATTCATACATATCTAAATGCCTCATGATATAATTTCTCATTATATTTTGAACTTAAAACCTTTATATTTGTTATTTATTGCCTCTCGACATATGATAGTACCCCGCTTGATATTAGGCTGGAGTGCGGTCCATGAATAGAGGCGACTGCTACTACAATTAAATACCTGCAAGTAGCAGCCGCGGTAACAATGGCGGCCTGGTTGGAACTTTACTATCCTAATATTAAATTGCTTTAGTACTTGGATATAATTAATCAAACAGCGTGAATTGCACTTTTGTTATTATGTACTGTGATTTTAAGCTTAGAAATGAGAAGTTTAAAATGTTAATAATTATCTTAATTTAGTTGTATTTAAATAAGGGTACGATTGCCGACATTTACGACTAATTTTATTTTGTATGCATTAATGTTTCATTTTCATTGACAGAGTAAACACTCTGTTACCCTTAGAATAAATATACTAAACTTTCAATAATTTGCGCTTAGTCTTTGAGGAAACCAAGCAGGCCCTTTGTATTCTAATATATTTTTAAGGCCACACTCTTTTTTTTCTTCTTGTTTATGGCTTTAGTATTTAACTTGCCAGTGTTAAAGTAAAAATATATGGTTCAATATTAAAACATTGTCGAGTAAATATGAAGATGAACCACGCGAGTGATTCATCACAAGGTGACGATGATAGTAAGGTTGATGATCATCGTTTTAGTAAAGCGGCGGAAAGCCTTTACTAAAACTTCGGAAGAAGTCTTTGAGGGAACACAAAGAAACACGTTTCACAGCTTTTATTTACTTGTCTATACTCGATCAATTTAAAAATGATTACTGAATAACAATTCCACCATTATTACACATTAATATTTTCGAAAAACACAAGCTTTTCAAATAATTTCAAATTTTCAATTAGTTGTCCGCCATAAAACAAGGCCACACTCAATTAATCTGACAGTACATCTGTCAACTTCAAACTCGCAAAATGTTGCCAGCAGAGCTCGTTCAATTTTAAATTATTTATATTACTTGTATTGTCCTAAATATTAATGTCTAGTATTGGTGGAATTGTTATTCAGTTGTTATTTAGGACATCGAGTATATACAAGTGATTTAAATCTGTAGATTGTTTTTCTTCGGGACTCCTTTGAAAGATTTACTAAAACCTTTATCATCATTCTCATCTTATGACAGCACACGTTTTATTTACGTAAATTACTACTTTACCACTACCACTGCATATTGGTGTCGTTAGCAGCATTCTAAACTTTTAGGGAGAACTCAAACGGTGTAGACGACATAAGAGACAGTCGAGTGTTGATCGTACTGATCGGCGTCATCGGGCATAACGATGTTGCCAACATTAAGATTTTAGAGCTCTATATACGATGAATGATAATTGCCCATTTTTTTAATTTTTGTACCTTGAAGACTAAGCGATTATTTGTGTATTTTATAATATTTCACTACATAACGTCCATTTTGAAAAGTATTGTTGAATCGTTTTATTTGTAAACTATATTAATTATTATTTTTCAATAATTTCTAATACTATGAGATTTAATTGAAATGGAAATTTAAGAATTACTATTTTTTCGAACTACAAAATTTGTTTGTCATTATTTCTCGCTTATTTTTTTATTGTTAAAGCTGTCGCGCAAAGCTGGTTGTGTGCGAAGAGACCCCAGTTTCGGGTTTTGGTGGATGCGACTGCTTCTGTATCTATGGATAACAATCCAGCTTAACATCATAATGAAAAGTTAGGTCTTGAATTTCTATTTTAATTAATGTAATAATTGTGAGTCGAAGTTGGTTTTATACATTCACTATCGCAAGGAGTTAAAATGCCACTGATTTTTTTATATTAAGGATATTTATTTTTACAAATGATGGACCATTAATTAGTTGCAGAGGCCTGTTAAAATAAATTTAAAAAAAAAATCCTAAGAAACAACATGGCGGTTTTACATAATCAATAATTTTTTAACGTAGAATTTTTATTAATAATAATCAACAGTATTTCCTATTATATTCCTAAAGTATTATTTATATATAAAAAAAAATATAATAAAAAAACGACCATCTTTGCTTCGCATAATAATGTCAAGTGGGGTTACCTGGTTATACCGCTCATAGCAAATAGACCGTTCCAAAAGTGCATTATTTTCTGTATGGACTACGGCGTAAATGCGACCGATCAATTTGTGAATAACAATAAACCTAAAGTAAATTATTTCGCATTTACCCCCTGGTAGCTATACCCCTTAAAACACAATTACAATTTTTTTGACTTGTATCTGTTTTATATGAAAAACTATTTACTAAATTATTTTATTCGGTTTTTCATAATAGTATTTCTTTTGTAATTAAGTAAAAACAGCATCATTAATGTATTATTTCAAGATTCATTACGGGTTTTAAACGGTATTAAAAAAGGTCACTGCCAGGTGTGACGATTTGATTGATTGATTAAACTGGCATATATTAAAATGTTATTGAGTATTGTTTTTGTTATATTAAAAAAGCATTAAGGTGCCAAAGTACACTGTATAATCTCATTGAGTATTTTTAGACATAGTAACTCATTTTTATTTATTAAGTATTATTACTTTTTTTAATACATAACACTTATTATCAAAGCTATTATGTATCATGCAAGTATTGGCCAGCATTGCGACTGCAACTGAGGTAACCACACATTGAAACAGTTATTTGAGTCGCCAGTGCTTCTTACCAACTAGGCCGGCATAGTGGATGTGACTGCTACTCACAGTTATTGAATTCTAGTAGCAATCTCGTCCAATCATGAACCGCACTCCAGCTTAACATCAAGCGGGGGGTGCTTGCATATGTCGAGTCGTAATTTTTAAAAAGCAAGAGGGGTGATGTTGCCTTTTACTAAAAGAAAAGATATAGTTTTGTTAAGCTTTTTCTAATTAATATATTCGTATCTAAATCTTTGTAATCAAAGGAATTGATTGTTGATGCTTTTTAAGTAAAAGTGAATTTAAATAATGTTGGATTAATCATAAAATTTGAATTTATATCATTCAAGTATTATATCATTGTAAATGTTTGTTTCTTTTATAATAATTTGAAGAGCATGAAAGCATTTGCTTGTTGTGGTCATGTAATCTTGCTGTGGCATTTCTACTGCGTGCGAAAGTAATACGGCAATTTGCTTTGGGAACGATTTTTTTAAATAAACATTTAATTTGTACAAAGTTGTTTCATTTTTTATTCATAAATCATTTAGGATCCCGTTAACTCATTGTTAGGCAACAAGATTATCATCCTGTCGGAAGAACTTCTTTTGTAATACTTTAGCCTTAACGTGATAAAAGATGGGGAAGAATTTCTGAATATGTTGAATGATATTTAACCAGCTTACCCTTACGAATCTGATGTCAGATTATTTATTGATAGACTAGGCTGTAGGGACTTTGATTTCTTTGCCATTATTGTCACAAAAAAATGTCTTGGCTGTATGGGCTCGAACCCTTTGCTTTTTAAATGAAACAACAAAAAAGTCAAATTGTTTGCCGCACTTTGCAAGGTGGGTGGGAGGAAAACTCTGCCGGTATTTTGTTGGATATTTGGAAGAAAACTATTGTTAGACTGTATTATTTGTTGTTCAAACAGCCTTAGAATATAAGAAGCGTTTGTTTGGCAAATATGAGTGTTTCGGTAGTACCTTGGTACAATAGTAAAGAGTGGCGCGATGTTTTCAAGCATATTTATGAAGATGATACAGCTGAACAGAATAAGGGACTTTGGCATTTGAGGGCTTGGAAGGCTCGTTGCCCTGTCTTACCCGGGGGAATAGAATGCACCCTAGGGTTTCTACATATATTATGCAAACATGGAGAAAGCACCCACGAAAGCATGGACGTTATGCGATTTGCTTATTGCACAGCAGTAATGCGCTTTGTGAACATAATGTTAGACAACGAACATGTACGTACCAGAAGTATGTTCTATGCAGCTAAAAACATGGGCATACCACAGTGGATTGTCAATTTGAGACACGATGTGTCCCACAATCACTCGATACCCACGTTGGAAGTGTTGCACGATGCAGCTGTATTCGGAATGCAGTGGTTAAAAGAAAATTACTGGTCAAAGCAGGAATGTAGTATTAGTGACTATGTTCTAGTGAATGTATATGGCCACCATTCCGCAACTAAGGCACAAGTTGACTACATTAAATCATTGATCAGAATCTACATATCAATATGCACATTAAGTCAATTGAGCAATGCATACACATTTGGGGACATTCAAGACAAAAAGACAGGATATATGTTCCTAACTGAAGCTAAAGAGTTTTTGGGTGATAAAATTAATACCCAGAAACCTAGGAATATAATAATCACAAATGTGGAGAAAATGCTAGCGGATACTCTTAAGAAGATATTAAATAAAACCAAAAACATACAAGTAGTTGTTGCTCATGCATTAGCTGATGAGGATTCATTACTATTGAGTGAGGACATTGTTAATATGTTCAATGTGGCTGGCGTTAATGATCATAACTCACTATGTGATGAGTATTTGAATTGTTTCAAAGGTATACTAACACTTGTTCACACAAAGGATGCATTGCATCATTTAGTGGACATTTTGCTGAAAATGGTTAAGAATGACGCCATAAGGGATAACAGGCGGAAACTTTGTGCATTATGGCTGCAACAGATATTCCACGCACTTCACAAGTCAAATCTTTATATAGCCAAGTTCAACATGTAAGTTTTATTATAATAAAAACTAAATTTTATAAATAAGTAAAAAAGGGGGATAAATTATAAATAAACAAAGAGTGGTAGGCAGTGGTACCCAGCCTGCCGATCCGGGGTAGTACCACCACTTACAAGTATACAGACCGTGAAGTGATTTGGTCACTTTCGGGATCTGCTTGTAAGTTGCCGGTTCTATCTAGGCCGGCATAGTGGATGTGATTGCTACTCACAGGTATTGAATTGTAGCAGCAGTGACATTCATTCATGGACCACACTTCGACTTAACATCAAGCAGGGTGCTGTCAAATGTCGAGTCACAATAAAAAAAAAAACTTGTTCCAAATCAGTACCAATGGGTAAAGGCCAAGGATGCTGAATGACAATGCTGATCCTTTGATCCAAATATTGCCCAGCCCATCAGCGAGATATAGAACAGCTGTTTTGATAATGCCTTGAAAATTTCATGTACACCTAGTCCCCACGGCTTGAAAGTTTCAACTCCCCATGGTGCTAAAACACATGCTCCAATAAGCTAGGTGTATTTCCTCTTTAGTTACAAATAGTGGATGAAAAAATTCACATCATCCAGCTTCCCTGCTCAATGACTTATGTGCTTGTGTCTTATAGCATGCAGTACTTTCAACTGCTGAGTTTATGACGCTTATTGCTGGTTTTACTAATTTTTACAGTCATAGTAAAAATAAAAATGCTGTTAAGTATGCATGTTTCTTTAATCTAATAAACCAGCACATAGATGTTTTATTAACAGTTCTCTCAAACATTTTTTTAATTTTTATTTCCAAACATACTTATATCATAAAAACTGGGCAACCAAGGCATCCATATCAAAGACACATTAGTATTGGCAAACAGTTTTGAATCAGTGGTTCTAGGCAGTGGCGTGCCATTTATGTAATCTATAAGATTGTGCTTACTCTGATGACATATGCATAAACTACAAATTAGGAAAATACACAGAACAGGTTTTGTACCTACTATGTTGTAAATTTTCACCCTACATAAAATAGTACTTAATCCTACTGGTTCAAGAACAAAGGTTTGCATGAACATAATCAGTACCACTAAACCCTGGTTGCCTTGGAATCTTTTACATTAGTGATAGTTTTATAAAATGTATAAAAAATACTTGTTTTACATAAAACTTTTTTTTCAGAACCAAAGGCGATCACATTCAAATGACAAAAAATATGGAGATTTCATTTGCTCATTGGTTTCCGAATGAGTCGCGAGGACTCTCTCTAGACTTATCAAAACCACCACCCAAACAACTCACAGATTTGAGTTACGTCAGGCCATTCATAACCACCTACAATCCATACCTCAGATACTTCATTCGTGATATGTTAATATTGGTTCGGCCTTCTATGACACTTTCTAATATCAATTATATTATCAAATTGTGTGAAATATTTACAACAGAATCACTTAGTCCAATTGGTGATAAAATTTATACTGTTAAAGATTTGGAAAAGGTTTATGGGACAAAAATAAGTGATGATGAAGAAATGGAGTTAAATATAGCTGAGGACTCTGCCGATGAAAATAATAAAGTGCAAGAAATAGTCGGAGGAAGTGTCTGGAAGATAGCATCCACAGATACTAATTGGGCCTGTCTTCCTATAGGCCATGCCTTCTTTTATGATGCCCAGCCAGACACAGATCAAAGTGTCAGTCAGGATGAAGGTGATGAACAATGTGCCATACACCAAGATGAAATAATGGATGATGAACAGTACATGTATGAACCTAATGAGGAAGTAGGTGTTGTGACTGTTCTCAATGAGGTAGATTAAAAGTAGTACACAGACACTAGGTGGTTGCTGATCCATGGTAGTACACTTTATATAAACAGTAAAGTAAAATGAGAAGTTGCAGATTCTAACTAGGCCTGCATAGTGTATGTTACTGCTACTTGTTGGTATTGTTATGTAAGGGCTCTCAGCGGAGTCGCCCAATCTCCTTCATCAGACCCTTCTCGTTCCTGCAGACCTCCGGAAGCGTCCTCGCGTTGCCAAGAAACTTCTGCATAGTATTTTCTTAGATTTTGCGCGAACATTGATTAATGAATTAAACAAATTTTATGCGGCTTACTATCGCGTTTATTTTGGTTTTGATTTTACAATTTTTTATTATTCCGACGTTTCGAGAGCTTTGCAGCCATCGTCTCTCCGTGACCACGATGGCTGCAAAGCTCTCGAAACGTCGGAATAATAAAAAATTGTAAAATCAAAACCAAAATAAACGCGATAGTAAGCCGCATAAAATTTGTTTAATTCAAGAAACTTCTGTCTCGCTTCGGTCACGCTGCTGTCAAGAGTATAGCTGTTTCCTGCTCTTTTAGGCAGCCTCTACAAAGTGGGCTATCTGAAACTACTTACTACAGTTACAGCAAGTCACTGCTACTTGCTGTAACTGTAGTAGCAGTCACCTCCATCTTTTATTTCATAAACAATAAGCGCAAATCTCTAGAAAATTCAACAATAGGCATTGTTATAGTCATGCGTGGTCTAATTTTCATATAATTTAGTGCAGAGTCGAAATTGGCATAAATTGCAGAAACAACTTGTTACAGTCTGTGAGCTCTAAGCTGAACTTTGCATTTTTGAGTGATGACTAAAAGTAGAGCCAGAGAGCAGTATAAACCGGTTTAAACCAATCAAAGGACGCGTCGCGCTCTAAGTCAGACTGTACCTCTATTGTGACGAGACAGGCCTGGTGGGATTTCTGTATTAAGATACTACAGTACTTGTATAGATACCGGCAGAAAAAAGAGCGCTGCTACTTGTTTTGTTACCTTTTTTTTTCGTTTTACGCATGTGTATAAATTTTAAAATATTAATTCTGTGCACGACAGTATAGATAGGCACAATACTGTACTGTAATTTACTGTACAAAATAAAAGGTGACTTGGCAAACCAATAACTCCTGGTACAAAAGCACTGGCCAGTACCAACGGTTGATTTTTGTACCTAGTTTAGTCGCCATGTTTCAATGATACAAGCACGTTTAGTAGTAGCCTAGTATTGAGATGTATCAAAAAAAACAAATTAATGTATTATATTTCTTCTTACGATTTCTAATAAACTAAGAATATTTTTTAGGATTTTTTTTTGTTATTAAGATTTGTCTAGTTAGAATGTATCAAAAAAAACTATATTAATGTATTCTATATGATTTCTAATTATTAAGAATAATTTTAAAATTTAATAAAGAATTAGAAATAAATGAACTTTTTGTTGCTGATGAATATATTTAATAAGATTTATGTTTGTTAACGTGAATATAAGCTTCTAAACACTTCCAGTGTATTGCTATCCTTACTTAATAATATAAATGTAAGGATAGCAGGAGTGCTGTGAATACTGGTAAAAAACAGCTCGAGTGTGGTCCATAAATGGATGTCACTGCTATTACTATACGTTGCAGTCACATCCACTATGCCGGTCTAGTTGGAACCGGCAAGTTATCACTCACACAAGCTACTAAACGCGACTATATCACTTCACAGTCTGTATACGTTGAAATTGGGTTAAAACCATCTTGCTAAATGTCATAAACTACTCAGAATAGTTTTTATTGAGACACAATATCTACTTTGGACTTAACTGATAAAAGAACCGATTCATGCCTAGAGATTTTTTTCAAGAAGGTCAAGGAATGAGGAGAACACTTAGGCTGGCAAAGAATCTACAATATGTAATAATATTCCAAGCAGTTCTGCCACTCCATTCATCCACAAGGCGTAATTTTAAAAAGGATATAAAAATAACAAGTCCAAAGAATATCCACAGCAATTGTTTTTTTAATTTTCAGTTTGTATAACATTCTGGTTACAATGAGAGGCCCTAACAATAAATTGGAACAATATACACATTAACTTATGGACACCCTAATATAGAAGTCCTATTATAATTATATATATTCATGGCTACATAACATTGTCCATTATTTATGAGCTAATTACAATTGAATTCCAAACATAATCCCACAATTAGAAGAAACAAAAGTTCCATAAAGTTTCTTATTCAAAAATAGAATACTTTCGTTTAGTTTAAGTTATATACTAGTATTTATATTCCAAAATATATGTGAATGGAATGTATTTTGTTAAATGATTTATTTAATATTAAAGTATACTTTTAAGAGATAAGCTCAATCCTGTAAAAGTTTTTTACAGATCTAGTATCTAGTCATGGAAAATATTAAATTAGAATATTTAAAAAATGTGCATTTATTTAAAATAACAAATTCCAGATTTAAAAAAAACTAATAACCACTACATATCTACAAAAAAAATATAATTTGTAATAATAAAAACAAGAGGTGTAGGCAGGCAGTTGGTGGTCAAATTGTCTAGTCTGCTGATTTGTTATTTTTGAGGATAGTTTTGGATGTTATAAAATTATAATTTACTAAGAATTTTTTTAGTTTGATTATTAAATTAACAAATTTTGTGCGGCTTACTATCGCGTTTATTTTTGGTTATCTATTTTACATTTTTTTCAATATTCCAACTTTTCGAGAGCTTAGCAGCCATTGACCATGGAGAGACCAATATTAAAAAAAAAACGCAATAGTAAGCCGCATACAACTTGTTTAATTCATTATAAATTCTATTTGGATCTGTTACATATAGATAAAGAGTAACCTCTATGTGTATTATGTTTGTTTAACTCGTTGAAGACGTATGCGGCAAGTATTTCAACGTGAATGTAATTCCTTAGTTTCAAAATTAAAAATAAAATATTGACATTAGTTTTCTGTATGTACATCTAGTAAAAAATGTATAATTGCGAAATTTATCAATTAAATAGAAGTTACAATTGTAAAATAAATTTGGAGACTTCGCACATATACAGTTTTCGCTAAATATAAAATTTAAATATTGAAATACTCGACCTTTAATTTTTTAAATATAACCTAAAACATACACAATGATGAGATTCGAGAATAAAATGAATGGAATAACATTTATCACGAATTTGTTTAATTACAACATCCCATTTAATAATAAGCAGCTTCTTGGGTAATGTTAAAATAAACATTGGGTAAAAATTCAAGACTACCCACATTGGTCGGGTTAAGCAGTATAAGGCGTGGTCAGTAATATGATGGGTGACCGCTATTGTATATAAAACGTTACACACTGGCCGTTAGTTAATACATCGGCATGTGTTAAAAAATCCCAATCCACATTGGTAATCCACATCTGGATATTCACGTACATTCATTCCCTGGCCAATATATTAGACGCACTACAGTTTTTATTAATAGCTAATAAAATGATGCTTTTTTTTAATACATAAATTGTGAAATAATTATGTATGTGTTATCTACTTCAATGCATAGCTGATATTACAAATATAACGTAATATTTAAAAAATATATTTACATAATCAAAATATTGTGACTCGACATATGTCAGCACCCCGCCGCCGCCTCATATTAAGTGCGGTCCATGAATGGATGTCACTGCTACTATAATAACTCTGTAAGTAGCAATCACATCCACTATGCCAGCTTAATAGTGGGAATGAAAACAATGTGACATTAATTAAAATATTTTGTTGAGCCACCTTTTGCAGCCAAGAGCCCTAATACAGCGCGGCATGCTGTCGATACAGCATAATTTCATAGTAATTATTACGAATATATTTAAAAATTCGTAGTGCGTCTAATAATTTGGCCAGGGACTGTGTACAGGAAGATGATGATGGCATGATTGGTCCATGTATTCACAGTTCACTTCAGATATGTAATCTAGGCTTCGGTTATAGTATTTAAAACTGCTGCGAATGCAGACACTACTAAGCTGAAGTCTACATTGATAGTTGGCCAAAGACATATCTTCAACTTACAAAATAAACCGTATTTTGAACCGACCGAGACATTCAAAATAATCCGCCATAATAGTAAATACAAAACTTCATATTCCGACGCTGGTAAATTAAAGGGTAAACTTTAACCAATGGTTACTTTAATCATTGGTTAAGAAACTGGCGATTTTGAGTTGATTAAAAACATTTACAATATTTACTAAAAACTAAATGCGAGCATATGTCCACATAAAAACCTAATATATAATTAAAATCAATGGTTACAATTAAATTATTGAGCTTTATTAATTAAATAATATAAAAAATATTAAAGACGGTATAATTCGTTGTAAAAAAAACTATGTCTACTTAAAGCAAATAAATAAAAAAGGGCAATTTAGTATGTCATATTGTACTTTCCTCGATAGTTTCTAATGCACGTGGATCATGACGTCACACGACGGGATGACGTAAGTTTTTTTTACATATGACAACATCCCGCCTAATGTTAAGCTGGAGAGCGGGTTATAAATAAAGGTAACTGCTATTACAGCTAAATAACTGTAAGTCACATTCCCTATGCCGGCCTAAAAGCTATCCCGAAACGCAACCAAGTCCGTTCACGGTCTGAATACTTGTCAATGGTGGTACTACCCCGAACTCTAATTAACACATTAAAACAGCTTAAAAACAAATATTTGCTCCGACCGGGAATCGATCCCGAATCGAATCGATTGTGACGTAGGCCAATGTAGTGGGTTAGGCTGATGCCGCCAACATTCCTTGAATACGTCACGTTTTGTTACTTTGACCACGTCCCTGTGCATTATCAAGTGTCGTGGATAATACATAACTTTATTATTATTATTATTTTCACAATCCATTAACTTCGAGGAATAAATAAAATCGGCATAATCATATATAAAAAAAACTGTAGTAATTTGTGACTTATAATAAAATCAAATTGCTTATTAATTAGACAGTCTTTTAGAATATTTAAGCACATAGAGATAAGAGCTAGCCATATATAAATATTGTACATAAATACAATTACGATAGGAAAATATATTTCATGCTATGCCGTTTACATTTTGTATACAACCTATTACAATCGCGGCGACGCAAGTTGGCCACGACTTTTATCCTTTGTAGATTTAGGACGTTACTACTCTCCGATCGGAGTTCGATTTTTGGCCGAAGCCAGTTAATCTTCGATCGCCACAACCTTTAGGTGAACCTTAAAAAATCGTTTATTTTGACTCTATACAAAATAATTCTAGAGATTATTGAAATTGCCTTCTGACCGTTACATATAATTTTATCGGCAATTTATCGATTGAGAATACATACGGTTGATGAAATTTTGTAACAGTTCTCACGAGGCGAATTTAGTTGGTCAATATTTATCGTACAACAAAAAAATGAAAGCTAATATTGACTGTAGCGTTCTCACGATTCAATATTACACGTGTCATCTGTCCATTTTAGCATTTTGCTCATGGATGCGGACGCCGAAATTTGCATTTTATTTTACAAAGAAACAAGAAACTGGTGACAGAGGAATACAATAAATATGTATACTCCGCGACACGCAAGTTGGCAAGATTTTAAACGTAGTGGGGAACGTTTGCGCATGTACACTGGCCGTGCAATAAAAAAGGTCTCTTTAGATTTATAAAAAATAATAATAGTAGTAGTAGAATGAAAGTAGAATTGACAAAAGAAAATCATAAATTTGATGTGCATGGATACGTTAATCGAGGCAGACCCAGGAGGGTGTTCTCCGACGAAATCGGAGATTTCCTCAAGAAAGCTAGGTTGCCTAGTGCCCATAACCATAGGAGCTTGTATGAGGAGAATTGTGAATGTGAAGGAAGCGGGGGGAGTTGTGTCAGGATCGTGGCAGGTGGCGCTCCATTTTCTCTACCTATCCCTGTGGGGAGAAGGCGGGACAATTTAATTGGTTGATTTTTGAGTTTATCGCGAACAGACGCGGCGGGGGACTAATATGTAGTAAAACTATTAGTATGATACGAAAACCAGTGCTCAAATTTCAGTGCAGCCAAGTGTACGCAAGAACGAACGGAGCGTGGATTTCACGCGTGAGACGATGATCGACTGGCCAGCCAATCGCGCGCACGGAACTTTGTTATCTCATGCCCCGCGTCCCTCGCGTTCCTAAACACACCTACAAAACGACTTCTGCGCATCTGACTACTCTTGCCAACTTACGTGACGTGATCTATACTCAATTGAGCTGATTGACTGACGGCTCGGACTGATTATTCAATGTAAGTTGAACGAACAAGTTCAGATTTGCTGTCAGCTATTAATTGAATCAATAAAAGTTGAAAGGTCTTTTGTTGAACTGATATTTATTGCTTTAACTTAATTTAAAGTCTGTTCAGACGGTTCAAATCGCAAACGATTTCGCAGTTGATCAACTAAGGTCGCCTCGTGTGAACACCGTATTTGGTGGTATAAAATACCGCCCGTTTGCCTTCACCGATGTTCACACTCAATGCAAGTACGATTTAACTGGAACGCAGGTCGCGTCACAAATCTCTTATACCGTTAACTAAATTAGTTTTCTTTTCTATTATTTGCATCTTATAACTTTTTGCCTTACAAACGTCAATATTTACTTATTAAGATTAATTGAAAATGTATGTATGTATATAAAATATTAATATATTTTGGTAGTAGGCCATAAAAAAGCTGAAAAAGTCGATTATTGTAGGCGATGTCTTTCAATATTATAAAAAAATATATTCGTCTATTAGAAATGCTATACTGGAATGTATTTTAAACTTTGCAAGCCCATCTACACCAGACTGTATCTTGTAGAAAAAAATACTGTAAAACAAAAAATGCCCATCGGAAATGTTTGAGTTTTTATTTATTTCTTGAGACATCTGACGATTTGCCTGGGTAATCAAACAGAGGTCCACGACTGTAAAACCCCGATGCAGTTTACGGCTGCCGTGCCTCGCTATGTCGAAATAGCAGTAGAGAAATTATATGGTAAACAAAGTTGGATAGAGAAAAAAGAGTGATCCTGTCGGAAACGCAGCTGGCCGATATTAGACCACGTGAATTTTTTTATTCTATCCAATTGTCATTAGTAATTTATATAGTAATTACTTTGAATATGCAAAAGTTAATAAGATAAAAAAATATAATTAAATCAAGTTACTAAATGAATTAATAGCATATTTTTTATAATAAATTTCAGAAGCAAAGCTACAAAAACAGATCTGCACATAGAAAATATTACTTAGGTCTTTATTCTTAAAGCTATGTGACTGGTGTAAATGGGCGTAAAGTCTTTTCAAAACACTCGGATTTTTAAAGGCAAGAAAACTGTAATTAGAAATTATTACTGCGAAAACTTTTTCCTTGGTCCAAGTCATTTAACTTTCATCATTATTCGTTAATAAGTTAGAAATTCTAGTATAAATTAGACTAACAAGCAGTTGTAATAAAAACAATAATGGAGTTTAAAGAAGCACCTTTGGCCGGCACAGTGACGGCGACTGAGGCTGCCGTGAGCTATCTCGGTTTTTTCAGTCGTCATCACTCTTGGACCTCCTCTTGCTTATAATCAAGCGGGTTGAGGTCAGATGTCGTGTCACAATAAAAACAAAGATGGCGCTTGAAACAATGGTAGCCATTCAAACTGACAATTTTATATATATAAAAACATAAATTATGAGAAATGCTACCAATGAAAAACAACAAGACTTGAACCAAATAGTAGTTTATAAGATTTCTAGTCCCCTTACAGAAATATAAAAATATTTTACAGTTATTTAAAAAAAAGTATAAAATCCGAGCATTTTAAACAATAATCACAGTAGCAACTCGAAAACTTTGCTAAATACTTAATTATGAAGGTATTATAATAAAATAGAAATATTTAAGCAAGAAGCGCGACTTTTTAATAATAATTACCACAATTACTATTTCAATTGTTATTGTGTCATTTACTGAATATTAAAAGATAATTAAATTGATAAGAAATCGGTAACTCAAAAGTAAAAATTGTCATTTAGAATTAAATCTGTCATGCCATAAGGATGTGCAGACAACTGAGCGTCACTATCCACCCTCCTGACTGTCATGTTCACTTCTCACATCTTATCATTTGTATTTTACCCTTGAGATACAGAATTATTTTCAATAAATTATAAACTAAGTAAATAAAATAAAAAAAACTGGCAACACCAATCTTATAGAAGTCATAGACAAAGGGTTCAAGTATTTATAAAAAAATGAGAATTCTTATATTCTATGGGTACATTTCACGATTATAGGATCACAGGTATAAATTACATATTTAAAAAAAATGTTTAAAAATGAACGACAATTAATTACTAATAACATTATTAAATATTATATATTTACAAGCTTTAATATACAATTTCAGTGAATAATATGCACTGGCTGGCAATACACAGAAAGCCATAAGAATATTTTAATATTCCTTTTCTTGAATAAAATCTTTCAAAAATACACTATAAAGATCAACTGTCAAAAATTTTAGGTTATCTTCAAAATGGCGGCGATATAATTTATTTAAATTTAAAAATGAAATAGGAAACTATGTTCTTCGCCGCCATTCGCGTCACACATTGATCTTTAAAAAGTCTCATTTGAATCAACAATTCCTCGTTACTTAGCTAACCAACTGACAACTTATAATAAAATAATCTCATACAATTTAAAACATCAACAATTTCACAAGAAAATCTGTCATTAGATAACAGAATAAAAAACATAAACAAAATTGATTTTTGAACTAGCGTCAATTAAAAATCGTTGTATTTAAAAAGATCTAAAATGGCGCACATTTATGCACAAATAATTCATTAAAATAACCCAATTTGTGTATTCTTTCCTCCATTTAAACCATGATAGGGTCGTCAGATGATATTTGTCGGTGCAGCGCTCGGCGTATCGATGCGGCCGTACTGAGGTCATCACTACTGCCAAACTCACCGTCGTGGTCTGTCGTTGAAAGCAGATCATCGTCTGACGTTGCTCTGTTAATAAAATATTAAATTCGTATAGTACATAGTCATTAGTATAGTACAAAGACGACCGTGGTGTAGTGGCAATGCAGTGGTTACGCAAGCCACTCACCAGTACCAATGCATCTTTGATATATGTACTTTAGGTACTTTGGTTGTCTTGTTTCTATGATACAAGCACTTTAGTAGCTTAGTATAGAAATGTATAATAACGAATGGCGCGACCGTATGTGGAAGACGCGACAAATGTTAGATTACGCCTTTTGTTAACGACGACGGACACCGATCTGTTTTTTCCAACGGTGATGTCACCGTGCAGTGGTCTGTAGTTAGGTATGGATGCTTTGTCCACGCATCCGTTAGGAGTGTACGCACGCCAAAGCACCCGTCGCCCCCTCGGCGCAACGTTAGCCAGCAGTGACTCATGTCAATTATTCGACAAAGCTATATTTCTCTCCATCCCTGAACGTGTCTTTATTATTGGACGCCATGTTTTGCCAATAATAAACCGTGACCTCCGTGACCACGATGGCTGCAAAGCTTTCGAAACGTCAAAATCAATTATTCAAATCAAATTGTTTGACTTGTTCCACTTCTTTTCCGTCTATTGTTATCTCAAGTTTTGTCATTTCATCCTCTCTCTCCAAAACCATTACTTTAGTTTTACTTATATTCACTTTCATACCTTTCTTTTCTCATTCGGCAAGGATAACTTGATCGACGGGGTACAAGAGACATTTGATCACCAAGTTATTCATTCTCAAACCATACTTCCTTTTACGCAACTCTTTCAGGCAACTGTCCATGAATAGATTGAAGAGCCATGGTGACGCTATACATCCCTGTCTGACACCCTTAGAGACGCCAAACCAGTCATGCGCCACATTAATTCGAACACATGCACTGGAATCCTCATAGAGAGATTTCAGTGCACGGACGAAACACTCCCCTAACCAGAATAATAAACAAACAAATTAATAACCATAAAATTAAACGCGATAGTAAGCCGCATAAAATGTGTTCAATAATTCAATAATAATAAAAATAGTATGTACCTAATAAGTGCTGGCAAATTGCTCGTCAATATTGCCTTTTCCTTTTGTATTTCATGTATGTGTCCCCTGAGTAGCGTCTCCTCCGCGTGTGCGGGTGATGCGCGGCGCAGTGATGACAGCCTGTCAGTTGCGGTGTGACAGGCAGACTCCAACGTTGCTATGTCAGCCAACATGCCACGAACCTGAGAATGTAAGAGCAGTATATTAGTACATTTCGCACAGTATATGCGTGAAGAAGCATCTTAGGCCGGCATAGTGGCGGCGGCTGGGACAGCCGGGAACTGACTCGGTTGTCCCAGTCGTCGTCACTCTTGGACCTCCTCTTGCTTATCATCAGGCGAGTCGAGGTCAGATGTCGTGTCACAATAAAAGAAATATAAAAAAAACACCTTTATAACGTACTATTATATAAATTATTCGTATTTTTTTAAATTATTATTTTTTATTGTTATACATTTCTATACTAAGGTACCCAGTCTGCCGATCCCTGATAGTACCACCACTTCCAAGTATACAGACCGTGAAGTGATTTGGTCGCGTTTCGGGATCAGCTTGTAAGTGGCCGGTTCCAACTAGGCCGGCATAGTGGATGTGATTCCTACTCACAGTTATTGAATTGTAGTAGCAGTGGCATCCATTCATGGACCACACTCCAGCTTAAGTGGGGTGCTGTCATATGTCGAGTCACAATAAAAAAATATCTGATATTTTGTCCCTGTTTCGAGTATATTTTGTATATCAGTGTATACTACTGATATTTGTATAATACAAGCACTTTGGTATAGAAATGTTAATAAATAATTGTGATACCACTTACCGTACTCATTCTATCAACTAATATAGCTTCGACGCATGCAGTTTGCCGCGCGATGTCATGTAAGCTGTCCTGCGCAGGTTGCACTTTACTTGTGCGTAATATGCACGGCGCAAATACTATCGCTAATGCATTTGGACCCATCCTGGAATTAAAAAAAAAAATGATTAATAAAATGTTCAGTCGGCATAATGACGGCGACTGAGGCAGCTGGAAACTAACTCGTTTTGTCAGTCGCCGTCACTCTTGGACCTCCTCTTGTTTATCATCAGGCGGGTCAAGGTCAAATGTCGTGTCACAATAAACAAAAAAAAACATCTGTCAATGTCAAAGTATTTAAATGTTGGCAACATTAGTAGCGTCAGCATTTCCTATTAGTGTTGTTACTGTATTACTTAAAATCAATTCTTAGCTGCAAAAAAGAAAATTGCAATTCTCGTAAATGGCCATATCTAATTTTCGACAGCGACGCCATTTTGTTCGTCTCTTTATTGCGCGGAAACAAATCTGCATCCATACTAGATCAGTGTGGACGTATAATTTTAGTTTATTAAAAATATATTTTTTTCAAAATCTAAGCAGGATATTGAAAATATATTGAAATCCTACGTAACTTTGTTTGATGGACCATAGTAACTTAAGTTACAATGTAAAATTTCGTGGAATTAGTGGCAAGGGTATAACCCTTGAAGGTATAATTGGTATAAGGTATAAAGGGTATAATTGGTGAATAATAATAAATAATAATAAATAAATTAAAATAATGATTTTTAAAATATATCTCATTTACCTATTGTGATTCTCTCCGAGCGCAACCCTGGCAAGGTGGAACATCAATCTCTCAGTCAATTCAAAGTTTGGTTTTGGCAATTTCTTTAATATAGAAAATATACTCGATAGCTTCTCCTGAAATAATAGATAAAGAATTTTAATAGTATTTAGGTCTATTTTGATATAGTGACGGCGACTAAGGCAACCGTCTCTTGAATGTTTTTTCAGTCGTCGACGCTTTTAGACTTCATTAGGCAAGTCGAGGTCGAATGTTAAGGTGGATTATGACAGCTGGTGGTCATTAGCCTAGTTTGCCGGTCTGGGGTAGTAGCATCACTTACAAGTGTGTACAGACCGTGAAGTGACTTAGTCGCGTTTCGGGATCAAACTTAAAAGTTGCCGGTCCCATGGTGTACGCGACTACTACTCGCAGTTCTTTGAACTATTGTAGCTGCCGTTTACATTCATAGACCGCATATCGCTTGAAGAACCGACAACAGATGGGGAAGAAAGGTTCTAGAGTAGAGACCACGAGCCGGAAGACGCAGTGTAGGTAGGCCTCCCACTAGGTGGACTGACGACATAGTGGGACATAGTCACAAATAATCGATGGATGCAACTGGCATCTTGTCGTTTAAAATGGCGTTCTAAGGGGGAGGCCTAAGTTCAACAGTAGAACAGTGGACTCCTCCTGGCTGATGATGATGACGGAAACCTTGAATAAACCAGTTTCTATCATTACCTGTGGATCAGTAATTTCTGCAGCTAATATAAAGTCGTCATATCTATCGAAGGTAAGCAGTGGTTCTGGTAATTCTCGCAGCAAAGCCTTGAGGACCGATGCCCTGACATGGACCGCATATGAGTCTAGTGTTTCCACTCCCTCCTCAGGTCGCTCATCCAATAGTCGTCTTAATTCTCGCACCTATAATGAAACAAACATTTTGTCAGTTTTGGCTATCTGTGGTGTAATAAAACCACACCTGAAATAAGACCTGGTTATAATCTTAATAAAGCTTTATTTGATAATTTTAATTTTTTAGTAATAAATCCAATTATAATGTAATGCTGGATTCGAAAGCATACATCCATGGTGTACTCCATGATGTACTTAATTGAAATTGAAAATTGTTCAGATTGACAATACGAATAATGCGTGACAATTTGATCGATTGAAATATTATTTTATTTGATAATAACTGCATTTTCAAGTCTAATAATATTTCAATCAAATTGTCACGCCTTTTTCCCATGGAGATAGTCAGAGACAATGGAGCGCCACGATCCTGACACAACTCCCTCACATCCACAACTATCTTCATACAAGCTCTTCAGAGGGTTCGTTCTGTAAATATCTATCCGGTGTTTATAGGATGAATACGGGCTTCAGCTTTTTTCCTTCTATGGTAATGGTATCCAACTCTACCTACGCCTACCCAATTCCTATCTTCTAAATCCCATGCCAATCCGTGGTCTGCCGTGCCCATGGATGCGTGGCTAGGGGCGAGCCTAGTCCCTTTGTTTGGCACCCATCGGGTACTAATTAATTGCCCCACTCCGATATGCGGGGCTCTCTCGGAGTCGGCACTATTTTGCCATTATTAATGTGGCATACTGGATGTGACTGCAATTATTTGACTATAATTGCGCTCTCCAGTCTAACGTCAAGAGAGGTGCTGTCATATAACAAGCCACATTAAAAAAAAAACCGTGATGTGTAAATTTACCTTAGAACTGAGCCCACTCTTTCTATAAAGCCCTTCAGTGTAAAGGCCCGTCATCTCAATGGTTGTTATCAGCCTATCAATGACAGTTGGTATATTGCCCTCGCCTGTCGGTAACTCACTCAACGGTATTCCAAATACCTGCAAATAGGACATATTAATATTACATATTTAATATAAACGAGGGCTATCCAGATAGTCGGTTACGTTTTGCTCTGTAGCCGCTAGAGGCGAGGATATCGCAGCCATCTTGGTATCAGAGCGTTCGTCCGTTTAGTGGCTACCCAGCGAATTTACCGCTGCTGGTCATCCCCCTATAGCACTAGTTTGAAATGTGCGCCACTATAGAAAATCCGGCGACCTTTGAAGTGCGGTCGGTGATACGGTTTTTGTTGGCTAAGAACTTTAAACCAAATGAGATTTATCGCCAACTCTATTGCTACAGCCACACTATGATCTTCGCACTGCTTCTCGTGCTGCCGTGAATATTGCCCTAACAGCCACACACTCCCCTACTCGCGATGTTCATCGCGTTGCTCCGATGGACGACAACATTGTAATTTTGACTGGCACCAAAAAACCGACAAAAAATAGATCGCCGGGAATGACGAGCAGCATGACGAATAAAGCAGCCACACTATGTCTCTGCCCATTTCCCTCGCCACTCGTCGAGTGTGTGGCCGTAGGGTATGCAGTTAATGGGAACGACGTGATCACGAAAGCGGAGTGCGTAAATGGCCGAACTAATGTGTACAACGAAAAACGAAGTGGATGGCCAAGCATCGTGACCGATTAAATTGTCTCTAAAGCCGATGAGAACATAAAAAAATGCCGTCGGTTCACAATAACAGAGCTATCGTTTAGTTTTCCACTAATTTTAAAAAGTTTTTTAACTTTTGAGACAAGTCTCAGGCGGCAGAATTCTACGACACTGGAATTTCAAAACTGGTTCACCGCTATGATAGGTGTTGAAATTTAAATGGCGACTATGTAGAACAATAATATTTTAGTGCTACTTTTAATGTATATATTTATCTTGTACTTCGTTTTTTTTATACCAAAACGTAACCGACTTTCTGGTTAGCACTCGTATATTTCTATTACTAAGTTACTAAGATTATCGAATACTATTTATCTAATAAGATAGAGATGTATATTACCTTTCCTCTCCTTACCACACCCAGTTGTTCTCTGCCGCGAGCATCTAAAACTCCAACAATGGCTGCCAGCTGAGGAACATTATCTTTGCGACAATGGGTTGCGACCTATGGAAATACAAACTTTCAATAAATAATATAAAGATTGACGAAAGGAATAAATAAATCTGGTGTGGATGGATGCGTTAATCGAGGCAGACCCAGGAGGGTGTTCTTCGACTTAATCGGAGACATCCTTAAGAAAGCTAAGTTGCCTAGTGCACATAACCGTAGAGCTTGTGTGAAGAGAATTGTGGATGTGAGGGAGTTGTGTCAGGATCATAGCAAGAGGCGCTCCATTGTCTCTGCCTATCCTTGTGACAATTTGACTTCATAGTTATATTTGCCTCTCACTCTAAGGCCCATAATAGATCGAGGTCTCTTCCGGAGGTCTGCAGGAACGTAAAGGGTCTTCTGGCCTTCCTAAGGATGAGTGAAAGTAGATTGACGAAAGGAATTTATAAATCCCATGTGGATGGATGCGTTAAACGAGGCAGGCCCAGGAGGGTATTTTCCGACCAAATGGGAGACATTCTTAAGAAAGCTGTGTTGCCTAGTGGCCATATTCATAGAGCTTGTATGAAGGTAACTATGGATGTGAGGGAAGCGAGGAAGTTGTGTCAGGATCGTGGAAAGTGGCGGTCCATTGATTCCGTGTATCCGCGTGAGAAAATGCTTATCCATTTATAGAGCTTTTTGTCTCCAATCAATAATTCATAGACACACAAGCTTTTTGTGTCTATGATTGATTGATTGGAGACAAAAAGCTCTATAAACTCCATTTTGAGAATGTCTTCTGAGTTGTCCCTGTTTTATTCTTTCCACCTTCCACCTATTTACAAATATCTCTCCATTGAGCTAATAGATTTTGAATGAACATAGATTTAAGTAAGTAATCATTATTAGTTATATATTGATCTCACTGTGTATGCATGTTAAGAATTTTAAAACTGAGAGAAGCCATTTAGTTATACTTTTAAGTTTCAATTTGGTGAAATTTGTTATGTGTACCTATTATAAATAAATAAAATAGACTTACCCTGGTATAGCATTTCTTGTGCGCGGCTAATTTACACGTCTGACATGTAAGTGATCGTTCAATGGGCCACATGATTATTGTTTTGCAAATCTCACATTCCGTGTGGATGTTTATTATTGTCACTATGAATGTGTGACCTTTGAATTGGATGCCGTCCGTCTGAAAAGAAATATCATTTATAGGAGCAGTTAAATCATAAATCGTTATGATTTATCATTCTTTAGTGAATGCTATTTTATTACAATTTTGAAGTTAAACATTTTTACTTATATTATAAACGCGAAAGTTTGTGAGTATGGATGGATCTTTGTTACTCTTTCACGCAAAAACTACTGAATGGGTTTTTTATAAAACTTTACAATAATATAGCTTATAGATCAGAATAACACATAGGCTATAATTTATAAACATATTGTGTGAATAAGAAATTAAAAAAAACGAACAAAATTGCAAAATTGCGTGCGTTCAGACATTTATTTTGGGTAAACTAAGGAAAAACTAATGAAGAAGCTTGAAAAAAAATTTTCAATTTTGGCATATCAGTAAAAATATATTGCTCCTATGTTGTATTATTTATATAGAGAAAAGATTATATGTCAACTCACAATAAAAAAAACAATTCTCAACAAAGATTTGAATCGATTTAAATTTGTGATTCACCTTACTTAAGTTCGGCTAATCGTCTAACATTCATTGACTTTTAGGCGGTATGAAGTTCGCCGGGTATATATATATATATATCTCTTATTTGTGGAATAATCGACAAGTAGGATGCTTTGCCAGCCCATGTGTTTACTCCATCCTATAACCTTGGATCCTTCAAGCGATGCGTGAAGAAGCACCTTCGGCCGGCATAGTGACGGCGGCTAAGACAACCATAAACTTACTCGGTTCCTCTTTAGCAATTTTTTTATTATTTTTTGTGACTCGACATCTGACCTCGACCCACCTGGTGGTAAGCACGAAGAGGTCCAAGAGTGCCGACATTGAATACTTTCAGATTCAACACGTCAGTTCGCTACGCACAAAGTCTAAGCATATATTTGTTTCATATTATTTAAATATTACAAATAAACTATCATATCGCTGTCACTATGCCGGCCGAACAATATTTAATGAAATTATTGTATTCTCATCGGTTTTTGAAAGAAATTTAAAGGTTTTTTTTACTCTTTATTTACATTTCTATACTAAGCTACTAAAGTGCTTGTATCATAGAGACAGGACAACCAAAGTATATATATCAAAGATACATTGGTACCGGTGGATGGTCGCGAACTCGTGCTCTCCGGTTTGTGTAACCATTGCACTACCACTACCTCGGTCGTCATTGGTCGCCTACCGTGTTGTAATGGCAGTACAAATTTTTTAAACATTTAATACGTGTACAAATTTTCAAATTATTCAGACCTCTAGAAGTGGGTGAAAATTAATTTGAAAGAATCCGTTACATAGTTACATACATACAAGGCAAGCTAATAAAAGCTTATTAATAAAAAGAAGCATATATTTTGCTCCTAATCTGAGTAATAATTAAGCACCAAACGTACCTTTCCCTTTTTATCCTTTTTCCGTTTCGTCCTTGCCTTCTCAGTATCGTGGTGGCTCATAAACTCATCCATGAACCCCCTGAACGCATTCACACCCATTGTTATTGAGAGAGTGGACCCCTCCCTCGCGCAGACAGTCTCCATGACATGGAGGAAATTGCCAATCAAATCCTTATATTTAAGAGCTGATCCCCTTGTCAAAACAACGCTGTACGTAGCTATTAAGTTGTCCTTGAATTCTCTTAACGCGTGCTTAAATACTCTGTCGACCTGGAAGTTAAAAAAATATTTATTATTATTATTTATTAATATTTCTATTCTAAGCTATTAAAGTGATTAGAAACAGAACAGCCAAAGTACAATAATTTATTATAATAATATATTTCTTCATGCAAATGCATACAGGCGGACTTAAAGCCAAATAACTTTACCTATAACCTTGGATCCTTCAAGCGATGCGTGAAGCCCCTTTGGCCGGCATAGTGACGGCGACTGAGACAGCCGTGAACTAACTAGGTTGTGTCAGTCGTCATCACTCTTGGATCTCCTCTTGCTTATCATTAAGCGAGTCGAAGTCAAATGTCGTGTCATAATAAAATATAACCACCTCCACTAGGAAGGCATACTATTTACAGTTATTGAACTGTAGTAGCAGTCACCTCCATTCATGGATCGCACTCCAGCTTAACATCAGGCTGTCATATGTCGTCACAATAATAAAAAACGCACATACCTCAGATTTAGCATTTTCAGTTCTTTCAATTTGATATATCTTCTCCATAATGAAGTCTTGCATTGCTTTTAACTCTGTTGCGTCCGATATAATCTTATCAGTCCTATCCATGAACTCCGACGTGCCCGTAAGGTTGAATTTCGATTGCACAGCAGACTTATTGTGATCCTGTTGCATATGCGGTTTCCTATACTTGTGCCTTCCTCGTGACGCAGCAGCGACTGGATTCGTGCATGGCATTTTGATCACGCCCTTGTTTTGTATACATTTTGTGTGGTACAGCTGTTTGCAATCGATGCATCGTTGGCCTTGTGTGACGAATGCGTCGATTGCGTCGTGACAGTAAACGCACTTGTCTCCTTTAGCCAAACGGGTGCTTTTTCGAAACCTAAAACAATTTAGTTACTATAAAGGCGAACATGGTGTAGTGGCAGTGCAATGGTTACGCAAACCAAGAGCACGTGTTCGAGACCACGCACCGGTACCAATGTATCTTTGATATATACTTTGGTCCTGTTTCTATGATACAAGCACTTAAGTATCTTAGTATAGAAATGTAAATAAATAAAAAACACTGAGAATTGATGTTCATTAGCAGTTCATTGAAACTCATTGTCCGAATGGATAAAAGTTGAATTTGACACCAACAGCGACCGCGTAACTTTTTGACCAATGGGAATGAATTTTATTGGGCAAAATCTGTCGCGATTTGAACCGTCTGAACAGACTTTCAATCAAGTTGAAGCAATAAATATCGGTTCAACAAAATTTAAAGACCTTTTAACTTTCATTGATTTAATTAGTAGTTGACAGCGAATCGCCTTGTCTGAACTTGTTCGTTCAACTCGCATTAAATAATCAGTCAGTCAATCAGTTTTTTGTTTGTTTATAAAATAAAATGAGAATAAAATGTAAATTATGGCGTTCGCATCCACGAGATAAAAGCTAAAATGGGCAGAAGATAGTGTAATGACACGTGTAATATTGAGTCGATTATTACTGAACCGTGAGAACGCTACAGTTAATATTTTGTTGAACGATAAATATTGAACAACTTAATTCGCCCCGTGAGAACGCCGTATTAAGCTAGAGCGCGATTTACTTTTACTATTTCTTAGGGAGGGTAATAATCGAACAGCGAATAAGAGAGATACATAAGCTACGTACCTATGTCCAGCTATCCGGAATAGTCCATTAGCATGTCCGATGTAATCGGGATGTTTAGGGTCCGGCGTTCGGGACTCGCAGGTTGCGGGATCTGAGTTGCGTCGCCGCAGAGTGCCATCAGGTTTAGGAACAATTCGAGCGACCGCCTTGCCTTCTAGCATCGGTGACATTAAGTCCGATGACGTCCTGTTAATAAAAAAACTCGCCTTCAATTTATAAATAATTTTCATCAATATCCTTTCATACATACTTTGAAATCGAAATATACTTTTTTTATTTTATTTGTTTAATTTATACTTTTTTTTTTATTGTGAATCGACATATGACAGCACCCCGCTTGATGTTAAGCTGGAGTGTGGTCATTGAATGGATGCCAATGCTACTACAATTCAATAACTGTGAGTAGCAGTCACATTCACTATGCCGGCCTAGTTGGAACCGGCAACTTACAAGATGATCCCGTAACGCGACCAAATCACTTGACGGTCTGTGGTGGTACCACCCCGGATCGGCAGACTGGGTACCACTGCCTACCACTCTTTAAATACCTTTTCTCAATCATTATTACTACGTCTTCTTAAACATATTTTAAGGGCGCCCGTGGTGTAGTTGTAGTGGAATAGTTGTAATAATGTATATTTCATGTACTTTGGTTGCCCAGTTTCTATGATACAAGCACTTTTAGTGGCTTAATTTAGAAACTTCAATAAATAAATATAAAAGAAAAATCTAACCTCTTAATATCCAAATCATTTCTAACTGAGTCGGTTTCCTCGACAGGCGGCGGTCTTCTTGGTGATCTCCTCGGTGACCTTCTTAATGACCTCGCAGGTGGCTCCGGGACAGCAGTCGCAACACGGGCGTGCGTACGCTCCACATCTATCACACGACGGGCTGCAATGCTGGCTGTAAATTACATTAAGCTAATTTTGAGTCTCCCGTGAACACGATGGTTGCAAAGCTCTTGAAACGCCGGAATATTAAATTGTAACATCAATAACCAAAAATATACGCAATAGTAAGCCGCATAAAATTTGTTTAATACATTATCATATCTATTTTTTATAGTGGATGATGAAGTGCATTCCCTGAATGGAGGCAACTATAACTGGCCACTTTCAAGCTGATCCCGAACTGATCGAGACTGAGTCACTTCGTGGTCTGATTTAAAGTGGTGGTATTATACCAGATTGGGTTAATAACCATCAGTTTAATGAAACTTTCTACACTTACACAATACCCATACCCGGAGAAAACATCTGCCTCATTTAAATATTTGTAATTTAACTTATATGTCTAGAATTGGCGTTTAAATTGTCATAGTGACGGTGTCTGAGGCAGTCGTAAACTGAGACTGCTTTTTTCAGTCGTCGAAACTCTTGAACCTCCAGCATTGCCAACAAGCAGGTCAAGATAAAATAACGGTTCCAATTAAAAAAATAATTTAATTTCCTGTGTAATCCACGATCCTGATAACTCTCTTGCTTCTCTCGCATCCTGATTAAGGAACCCCTGTTATTTTAACCTTGTATTAATTATCTACAAAATTATAGTAATACGCGATAGTAAGCCGCATAAAATTTGTTTAATACAACACATATGATAAGATAAATTAATCACCATAATAGTAAAATACAATTTTCAATCCAATCTCATAATAACCCAGCAACAACAGAAAACTGACTCCACTGACGACCACAATCGGCAGTTCCACTTTAATGTTAAAAACACAGACTACACTCAAAGACATTATAACCGAATGAAGGTATTACTAAAAATGGGAAAAGAGAAAGAAGTCAAAGTGTGTTTGAATCAATAAGTAATTTAATAGTAAATACAGTTAGATAATTAGTAAACGATTGTTTGTCAACATGTTGTTTACGCGTGAATTGTAACTGTGCAAGGACATTTTTGAGAAATAATTAGGTTTTGTAATTGAGACGATATTTTTTGCAGTTCATCTATACTAATATTATATAGAGGAAAGATTTGTATTTGTGTGTGTGTGTATGTTTGTAATGAATAAATTCAAAAACTACTGTGCCGATTTCAAAAATTCATTTACTATTAGAAAGCTACATTCTTCGAGAGTAACATAGGCTATATTGGATTCGCAAAAAGTTTAGGGTTCCGTACGAAATCTCGAATAATGTAACCTAAGGTGTAAAAAAATTACTCATAAAATTTCTTACATAGCGTACGTTGCGAAAACTATTGACGATAGAACAAAATAATGTTCTACAATTTTAAACACATTAATATCTACAAAAAATAGTCCGCGATAGAATATATTATTAGCATATGTAGGTACAAAATACACTTCCATTTATAGAGTTTTTGAAGGTAAGCAACCGATGGGTTCTGGAAAGTGATAGGCGGCTAGATTCTCTGTCATTTTTTAGTACGTATAAGTCGATTAAGCCAGGGATCTTCGACGATATCCTATTTTGAGGTACTTTTGACGATCAATTAACTATATTTCTTGAAAATTTTACATACATAAAACAAAAACTGATTATTTAACCATTAGGCGTGTGATGCATTTTGATCCGGGCAACGCCGGGTTACGCAGCTAGTAAGTAAATAAATTAGCTTATTACTTTGTATCAATAATAATTGTTGTGGTGTATGAGGGATACACACAATAGTCTCGAGCGTATCGTAGAACACGACTTTTTTCATTTTTTTTATTGTGACACAACATTTGAAATCGACCTGCCTGATGATAAGCAAGAGGAGATTTAGAAGTGCCGACGACTGAAACAACCGAGAAACAACTGCCTTGCGACGAGGGTAGATGTGTGGCATAATACGTTGGCGAGCCTGTGATTACAGTAATCCTTAGTTATCTGTGTTACTACTGCATTAGGTACTATGTAAACACTACATTTTTTTAAATAATAAATTAAGACTATACTACTGAAGATCTAAATAGCCACTAGACACTGATATGGGATTAGGAAAATCAGTTGTAAAGATTTGGAAAAACCCTATGAAAATCAAAATGGGTTCCCTTCGAAAAACGCCTATATAATTGTTGTTAGACTACACCGGGTTATTTTTCAAACGTGCTAACCTTCGGCGATAATTTTGTTGAGCAACTTTACACATTTTTTTGGGTATAATTTTCAAGAAACCTTAACCGACTTATACGTACTAAGTACAAAGCCGAATCTAGCCGACTATCACTTTTCAGATACCGATGTGGATTACTTACCTTCAATAACTCTATAAATGGAAGTGTATTATGTATACACGTAAATTCAAGGTGACCGTGGTGTTCGAAACCACTCACCGGTACCAATGTATCTGTGATATATGTACTTTGGTTGTCCTGTTTCTATGATACAAGCACTTTAGTAGCTTAGTATAGAAATGTATAATATAAAAAATAATACTTACATATATTATTACTTTTGCTGGCATCGTTGTGTCTGGGATCTCTTCTAACTGGTGGCAAGCTCATTAAACTCCGCGCGTGTACTGGGTCCAACGTCGTCGATGACAAACTACGCTGATATAATTGCGGTGATGATTTTCTGGCAAATAAATTATTTATTGTATAAAATATATGCAAAAAGCGGACTTAATGTTGTGAGGCTTTCTCTTCGAGTTAACCTTTATGTTGTGCAGAGAGCATAAGTGGGTAGATAGTGAAAGGCGTGTAGTATATTATAAATACATACATTATATATACTACTGTCAGCAAAATGTACTCGTAGTCATTATCATTAGCCAGAACGCGTCCACTGCTGAACATAGGCCTCCCCCTTCGAACGCCATTTCGAACGACAAGAAGCCAGCTGCATCCACCGGTTATTCGTGACTTTCACGTACTCGTAGTAAGACTTTTCAATTTCAAATTCCCGGGCTTATAAAACGCTTTTTTTCTTATGTTGGCACAACCTTATTTACGTCTCTGCCTAAAATTTACGTGACAGTAGGGTCTGTTTATGTGGTCTGTTGATGTTAAGCTGGAGTATTGTCTATGAATGGATTCCTCTGCTACTACAATTCAATAACTGTAAGTGACAATCACATCCACTATGCCGGCCTAGTTGGAACCGACAATTTACAAGCTGATCCCGAAACGCGTCCAAATCACTTCACGGTCTATACTTGTACTACCCCGGATACCGGTACCACTGCCTACCACTTTTTGATAACCAGACCCAAAGCAAATATCCACCTCTTTTTTTATTAACAAATATTTGCAATATTTAATATAATTAATAAATAATACAAATAAAAGCTATTAAACAACTATTTGCTCTGACCGGGAATCGAACCCGGAACTTTACGCGTAACAAACAAACGTCCACGCCCATTAAAAGAAGTTTAATGAGGAGAACTTCCGGATTTCACTACTAGTATTATTGTTGGTTCAGCAGTGGACGTCTTCCGGCTGATAAAGATGAATATCAATCAAACAATCAAATTGTCACGCCTTTCTCCCACAGGGATAGGCAGAGACATAGGGAGATAAAGATGAATATACTTAATATAAAATAGTAAATATACCTGGAAGAGGAGACAGTCTCAGTGGAATCTGTCTCTGGTGTGGTCCAATCACTTCCCGCTTGTCTTAAATACTCCTCACTGCTACTCGCTATAGATTCGGCTAACTCACGTTCTCTCTGCACCTGAAGTGGAAAATCATTTCTATATTGGATATGGCCGGCATACTGACGGCGAGTGAGGCAACTGTAAACTGAGGCAATTTTTCAGTCGTCGGTGTTCTTGGAGTGGTTGGCAGTGGTACACAGTCTGCCGATCCAAGGTACTGGGCACCACCACTTACAAGTATATGGACCGGGAAGTGACTTAGTCACATTTCAGGATGTTCCAACTAGGTCGGCATAGTGGATGTGACTGTTACTTAGTGTGCTCTGCTCCATTAATAGACCGCATTCCAGCTTTCACATTAGGCGGGGTGCTGTTATATGTCTAGCCACAATCATCACCAGCCAAAAGGCGTCTATTGCTAAACAGGCCTCCCCCTTAGAAAGTCATTTCGAACGACAAGATTTCAATTGCATCTTCTGGTTATTCGTGACTTTCACTATGTCGTCAGTCCACCTAGTGGGAGGCCTACCTCCGCTGGGTCTGCCGGGTAGTGGTCTCCACTCTAGCCACGATAAAAAAAACTTATTTGTTACCTTTTCAGACATAAGTCTACTTTTATCAAGTTGCAACCATAGCATTTCATTGGCAAGATCCTCTGTAGTTATTTTGACAGGTTGATGCGGCCCAGCAAGCACAGGGAATATACCTTCGGACTGGACTATATCACTGTAAGATAAATTACGTAGTTAGGCATTGTGCTTTTAATAAACACCTGTACAACCTCAACATTTCCGATAGCCCCCTTTGTAGGGGCTGCCTGAATGAGGAGGAGAGGAGGAGACAGCTGCGCATGTGCTCTTAAATCGCAGGAGTGTAGCCGAAGCAAGACAGAAGTTCCTTGGCAACGCGAGGACGCTTCAGGAGGTCTGCAGGAATGAGAAGGGCCTCCTGGTCTTCTTATAGGAGATGGGGACCCCATTAGGCACTCTGTTATAAGTTATTCTGTAACTGGACTGTATTTTTTTTATTGTAACACGACATTTGACATCGACTTGCCTGATGATAAGCAAGAGGAGGTCCAAGAGTGACGGCGACTGAACAAACGGAGTCAGTTCACGGCTGACTCCGCCTGGCCCAACTCCCTCGCTCCCTTTACATATACATTCACAATTCTCTTCATACAAGCTCTATGGTTATAGGCACTAGGCAGGTCAACCAAAGTACATATATCAAAGATACATTAGTACCGGCAAGTAGTTTAACATCATTAGTCCTTACCTTTGTATATGATTAATAATAAAATCTGGATAAAGGCCGCAATCCACTTGCAACACTTTATGTTTCCTATTATTATTCCCTTGTACAATTGAACCGTCAATTTCGTTCAGTTCATTTGTTTTCTCTAAATTCGATATAGGCAGCGATTGTGTTGGCCGCAATACTTTTTTATCGAAATCCTCTTTTGACAGAACAAATAATTCCTTTGATAACTTTCTGTAATAAAATAGTAAAAACAAAGTTACATTTTTATTATTTTTCATTTCTATACTAAGCTACTTTAAATACTTGAATCATAGAAATAGAACGACATATCAGTCTGCTGATCCGGGGTAGTACCACCAAGAATAGAAACCGTGAAGAGACTTAGTTGCGTTTCGGGATCAGCTTGTAAACCGGTTTCAACTAAGCCGACATAGTGGATGTGACTGCTACTTAGTTATTTAACTGTAAATAGCAGAGACCTCCATTCATGGACCGTACTCCAGCTAACATCAGGTGGGGTGTTGTCATATATCGGGTGACAATGAAAAAAAAAAACAAAGTGACGGCGACTCAGGCAACCGTAAGATGAGACGATTTTTTTAGTCTTCGTCACTTTTTTTATTTCAGTCTCAATAATAAAAAGAAGTTCAGTTAAATTGGCTTGTAGAGGTTTTTGCATTTATAGTAGTGTGTGTAGTGCACACGCCTAAGAGCGCGTTTCCATTATGTCGTGGCGGTAGATAAAACATCCTTAAGAAAGCTAGGTTGCCTAGTGCTGATAATCATAGAGCTTGTATAAAAAAATTGTGAATGTGAAGAAAGCGAGGGAGTTGCGTCAGGATCGTGGCAGGTGGCGCTCCATTTTCTCTGCTTATCCCTGTGGGGAAAAGGCTGGACATTTTAATTGATTGATTTTTGAGTTTATCGCGAACAGACAGACATGGCGGGGGACTAATATGTAGTAAAACTATTGGTATGATACGAAAACCAGTGGTTTAGTGCACTCAAGTGGAGCGAACGGAGCGTGGGTGCCACGCGAGAGTCGATGATCGACTGGCCAGCCAATCACTGCCACACCACAAATATACATATGTACTTACATGACATTTTCGAATCTTTCATAATCTGCTCTGGCAATTTTATGTATCTCCTCCACGGTGCAACTGATAGGCGGTGAGCTCTCTTGTAACTTTTGCTAAAATAATATAATTGTATAAACTTGGTGGAGTATGGTTTGCAGATTGGGCAAAGGGTGTGCTAACCAACACTCCACGCCTGTCGTAACTGCTAAAATAAATAAAAAACACATACCCGTTCTAATTTGATAGGCAATTGTCTCCTTAGCTCTGGCAATGTCCGCCTCAATATGTAACCCCTGGCGACTGCTTGGAATGATATAACACCATCCCTCAAACGCAAATACCATCTCCTAACACGACTGCCCCTGAACCACGACTGCACCTTAATAGCAGCATCTTGGCGCGATAATGTCCAATTTCTGAAAAAAAAAATTATTAAGTTTTACGAGACAGACAGAACCGAACACCGATGGAGAAGAAAGGTTCTAGAGTGGAGACCACGAACCGGAAGACACAGCGTAGGTAGGCCTCCCACTAGGTGGACTGACGACATAGTGAAAGTCACGAATAACCGGTGGATGCAACTGGCATCTTGTCGTTCGAAATGGCGTTCTAAGGGGAAGGCCTATGTTCAGCAGTGGACGCATTCTGGCTGATGATGATGATGATACGAGACAATTTTATTACCATCCGTGGACAACCTCAACATTTCGGATAGCCCCCTTGCCTGAATAAGGAGGAAACAGCCGCGCCTGTACCCTTGAGTTAGTAGCGAAGCCAAAGCGAGACATAAGTTCCTTGGCAACACTAGGACGTTTCCGGAGGTCTGCAGGAACGAGAAGGCCTTTTACTGGCCAGATGGTGTGAACGGTTTTCTCTCCACTGAAAGAAAATCGATGAAGAACGCACAAAGAAACCCGCATATAACAGTTTAATAATACTACCATCCGTGGATTCTCAGGGCGGGTGCCGGGTCTGACGCGTAGCAGACTGAAAAGTTAGGGCTCAAGGACAATCCCCGCCTGATGTTAAGCTGAAGTGATGTTCACAACCACTATACCAGCCTAACCGGTAACTTCCAAGCGAATCCCGAAACGCACCCAGTCACTTTACGGTCTCAATTTTTTTATTTTATTGTGACACGACACCGGACCTTGACCCACCTGATGATAAGCAAGAGGTCCAAGAGTGACGACTAATGAAAAAACCGAGTTCACGGCTGCCTCAGTCGCCGTCACTATGCCGGCGCCGCTACATTTGTATTCCTACATTTTAATTAATAAAGAGGAGAGGCGCGTCATTTATAGTTAGACAAGCTGCACCTAATACCTTACCTATAATATCCCTGTATGACGAGCGATGCTCTTCTAAGCGCGAGGAATCTCCGCCTCTCCAACACGGCACGAAACCACCTTTGTATTGTTATGATAGAAGCCATTATTTGTTGATGCAACCTATATTCTAATTTTGTTTGCTCAGACTCGCGCATGAAGATTTTTGTGCCACCTGTTTGGGATGAGAATTTAATATTAAGTGAAGCCTATTTTTAAATACATTTCTATACTAAGATAAGAGACGTATCATAGAAACTGGACGACCAAATTACAATATATATAAAAGATACATTAGTACCGGTCAGAAGTTTATGTGACCATATCACTACCACTGGGCCACAATCGCCTAATCGGATAACTATAAAAAGTAACCCTATTTAAAAAAAATATATTTATTTACATTTCTATACTAAGCTACCAAAGTGCTTGTATCATGGAAAGAGGACAACCAAAGTACATAATTAATAATACATTGGTACCGGTGGGTGGTTTCGAACTCGTGCTCTCGGTTTGTTTGTTTGTTTGTTGCAATGCCACTACACCATGGTCGCCTTAAATGAATAAAAAAAACAAGGAGCAGTCGTATTTAGTTGCACTCTCTTGTTGAATTCGTGCAACTTTTTAACCTGTTGTCATAACTCAATTGAATCACTTGACAGTTTCAATTCAATCCCTAAGAGTATTGGTACTTTCGCACAGATCGGCATACTGGAAAAATGACTGCCAACAGTCTTTACATACTATAAAAATCCAAATAAAGCGATCATAGAGGAAGTTGTGTAAGGATCGTGGTAAGTGGCGCTCCATTGTCTCTGCCTATCCCTGTGTGGAAAAAGGCATGACAATTTGATTGATCGGTACAGTGGCAGTGAAATGGAATTGCAAAACAAGAGCCCCAGTTCACAACCAATGTTTCTTGGATATATTACACAATGATCACTAAGCTTCTAGGATATAATCACATTTATGTACAGAAATGTTTTAGTATTAGAATATATATTTTTATTATTGTAATGTAACTATCTTCTCATTAAATATTTCTTTTAAAGTCTTTACACTCTAATTTAATCAAATCGACATTTTCGTATTAATTATCACGCTCTACAAAATAAATAAATAAACAATTTAAAAATAAACTCACCCAACTGATAGTTATCTCTATCCAAATTCAACGTAGAAAGGAAGTTCCTAACATCAATTTGTGAGCTTAGCAAGCCTTTAGGTAATAAAATTCTATATAACTGTATAAATTCATCATAGGTAAGCCGCACGTTATAGCCGGCCTGTCTTATCCTCACAGTCTCTAACATTCCAGTGTAACGAAGTTGTCGTTGCACAGTCTCCTCGTCGAATGCATTCGGTATCTTATCGCTATTAGATTTTATACATCTGAAGATAAAAACATATATAATTGGTAAAAAATATAATAATAATAAGCAGAGATTAAGATAAGAGTGCGTATGTATGTAGTTTATTTTGCATAATTAGTTTCGTAATAAACATGTATTTTTACTGTGACTCGACATATGACAGCACCTCGCTTGATGTTAACGCTGGAGTGCGGCCCATGGACAGATGTCACTGCTACATCCAATTCAATAACGGTAAGTAGCAGTCTCATTCACTATCTCGGCCTAGTTGGAACCGGCAACTTACAAGCCCATCCCGAAACGCGACTAAATCACTTAAATATTATAATATGGACGTCATTTTGGACTCCTTTTTATCAAATTATTACTGTATTCCATTGCAGACAAGCTCACGCCACTCTGTTACAAGTCATTCTATAGCTGGACTGTCTGTATCCCGTACCGGAAAAATATTCCACCTAATTATGCGTAAATAAAATACTCACTAAATGCAAGTAATTAATCAAATTGTCCCCCTTTTTTCCCACAGTAAGAGAAAATGGAGCACCACTTGCCACGATCCTGACTCCCTCGTTTCCCTCACATTTAAAGTGATTTAGTCGAGTTTCAGGATCAGCTTGTAAGTTGCCTGTTCCAACTAGTTCGGCATAGTAGATGTGACTGCTACCTACAGTTATTGAATTCTAGTAGCAGTGACATCCATTCGTGGACCACTCTCCAGCTTAACATCAAGCGAGGTGCTGTCATATGTCGGGTCACAATTAAAAACAAACATTTTGTATGGGGACTTGGGCTTGATTGTATTATTGTACATTAAACATTTTCAAAATTTCATCCCTTTAAGGAGGGAGGCGTACTAGTGTGCCAATCAGCTAAGCATTTAGATCAGCCACTCAATCGGTGGTTTCTCTTAAAACCTCCTGCCTGCACAATGTACCAGTATTGAGGCGCAATCATTACCTTATAAAGAACGGATTGGCTTGATTTAATGTCTCCATCAGTGCTGCTAATGAATGCTGGAACTGTGCTGCAACTGTCAAAGGTTGCTTTCTTTTGCCGGCAGGGGCCGCTGTCCTTCCCGCCAAAGTTTTGACACTTTGTAAATTCTTCAATCCCTTTTTCGCGCGTTCACGTGGCCTAAACGACTTGTTTTTCCTATTACAAATTGTATAAATTTATTATTTTTATTATTGAAATTAATATACCAACCACCGAATTAATATTAACAAGACATTTAAAATTAAAGTTGCACTAAGTAATCTACAATTAAAATTAAAAATTCATTCACTAAATTCTTTTTACAATAAAAAGTGCCAACTACAAGAAATACCTGTTGAGAGATTAACTATAAAGTTTGCGAACAGAATGCGAACAAAAACTAAAGTAATATAGATTAAAAAAAATACATATATGTATGTTTACAATATAGATGTGCATTTACTAACTTGAGATGCCATTATCATTCTAATGCTGATTATATCTACCTAAGCAACACGACAGCAACTTTAAGTTGCACTTTTTTTTATTGTGACACATCTGACCTTGACCCGCCTGATGATAGGAAATAGGAGGTCCAAGAGTGACGATGACTGATCGAGTTAGTTCACGGCCGCCTCAGTCGCCTTAACTATGCCGGCCAAAAAATAATTAGTAGGCTAGTAACTAGTAAAAATTAAATGCACACAAAATTACTTTTTGAATTCGTTAAATTAAAAATCGTGCTCACGCATTCTACTCGCAACTAAATAAACAAAATAAACTTATTATATATAAAATTATACCAATAAAACTTAACAGAAAATAGTTAATAAAACATTGTTTTGAGCACCCAAAGTTTAACCCATCACCTTAGAAAGAAAAAAAAGAAAGACCCAACCAAAAAGTTAAAAAATCATCAAACAAAAAAAATCTATTTAATGTGAATGAATAAATAATAAAATTAATTTAAATTTAACTATTGATATGACATTAAGCTATGCCAATATTATAAAAAAACTTAAAAACAATAACAGCTTTAACTTCACTTAATTAAATTTTTTAAATTGGTAATACCAGTCTATAGCTACCAAAGTCTAACAATATGAATTATATTGACATCCGTTGCACAAAGCATTTTTAGGGCTAATTTTTAATTTAATGAATGACATTCAGTGCAATGGAAAGTTGTCCTATATATATATATATTATTTAACATTTGGTTTAGTTCCTGTCAAATAAATTTGTCAAAAAACGGAATAATTAAACAAGCTTTTGTGCAACTAAAGGACAAAATAATAATTTTAATCACTTATTAAAATCTTAATTTAATTTTGTTTGATGTTAATATATCCGAAAGTGTGAAAGAGACAGCGAGAGTGTACGAGCAAGACACATACATAACAATCTGGTTGGCGCGCTGCATCACATCAGTGTCATCGAATGATGAATCGTGTCTGCTCACGGGGCGTCGAGTTTCAGCAACTCTATAATTTTTAACCTTTCCCACAGTTTCGATTCTCTGCCTTGCGTCTCTCGTGGGTACTACTCGATGCTGGGTTCGGTGCGGCGTTCTAAACGCGTCGAAACGTAAAAATGATAACGAAAAAGAAAACTTAAAATAAAGACTTAAAATGCATGCACAATCTAATCTGCTATAGTGTTCAAGGAAAGATGTTGAAAAAAATAGTATTTGTATATATAAAAAAGACTATGACATATAGAAGCGTTTTGAAATAATAACCTAAAAAGGTGATTCAACTACATAACTTCACTATCTACCAATAATAATAATAACTTGGCCATTTCATTGGGTGATTTTAAGCATATTCATTCCAATTTTATTTTATATTACATTCAGATTAAGAACTAATTTACTTTCAGATTAAAACTAGTGGTATATAAACGTTTGCCCAAACATGTCTTTGTCAAGTCGTTGGCAAGTCTGGTTTATTAAGTTTGGAAAGGTGAAACATTATGCGGCATACTATCGCGTCTATTTTACTTGATTTCAACGTTCAAGACCGCGGCCATGATAGTTGCAAAGCTTTCGAAACGTCAGATTTAAATAAACAAAATAGTAAGCCGCAAAATTAGGTTCGCGCATAACCTTAGAAAATAAAACAAGTATCGTGAACCTTTACAGTGAAGTAAATAACAATAACAATAAAGTGATATGACAAGACATCACGATTCTTTAAGAATAACTTGTCCTATTTCATCAAACAGTATAAAAACGATATACAAAAATCAAGAATGACAGTTGTACTCAGTAATAATATTGACAGTTGTCAATTTTTTGTTTGGCTGTGATTTAGCCAAACAAAAAATTTGAAATTGTCCTACCAACAATAAAAATAAAACAAATCATCCTTATTAATCAACAATTTGTCTAAAAAAATCATAAATGTTCAGAATAAATCTATAATTTTGCAGACACAGCAAATAACCTAACCTGACTAAGAGGTTATTTGTTTTTAGAATAAAATCTCAATGAAATATGCCAAGTAATTTTAAAAAATGGTGTAATGATAATAAGAGTGAGCACAATATAGCTGCATGCCACCATGTCGAACACTTACGCTATACGGTTGATTGCGAGATTGATTGTGGATACTGACGCCAGTTGGCTGAATAAACATATTAATCCATTACAGTTTTGCTTTTAAAAAAATAACTGTCAAAATCATAGACTAGTGTTTGTCTATGGCTTTTATTTATAGCTTTATCGTATATAGACAACACATACTATTTTAATAGGTTTGGAATATAATAATTAAAACTAATTCTCCTATATTTTAGTATCAATCAATATAATACAAAAAAGTTATATTTCTTAATACTTTATATAAACCTTTTTAGTAAATTCAGCCATTATATGGAACTTAGTATGATAGTGTATTACAAATAGAGAAACAATAACACTTTGTCTCATCATTTTTTATTAATATTTTTATTAGCTTTAGTTTAGGTACCATTTGGTTAAAATTAAGACCAAATCGGAACGTATATGCCTAAGTCTAGTTTTGGTATGAATATTACTAATGAAAACTGGATAAAATAAAATGTTTACGTGTGCACATCGGTCAACTGGGACTAGGGATCGAACCTGGTGTCTAACACTTAACAACTACGCTACACAGCTATGCGCTTTCCGGAATTCCTCTATCATATATTTTCATAGCACAGTTCTTGCATCTACTGGTTCCAAGTCGCATATTGCCGGGTTAATACCAAATGCAAATATCAAGTCTACTTTTCATTTCAAATACATGCTACGCTAACTTTTATTTTTTTTTAAATGTTAACCCGACATATAACTATATTTGATATTTGATACAATCTCATCCGTACTCTGAAACGAATCTCAGCGCATTCTCAACAAATTATTCTACTACTTACTTTAAAAAGGTTTATATAAAGTCTTACAAATAAAAAAAACACCATACCCTAAAATAGAATCGTTGTGTGAATGAATCGACGGCCGTGGGACGCGAGAGACAACATCTGATCTGTGAGCTCTGTGCTTTCTACCAGCTTCCATGAATGCAAAGTAGCCCCTGTAAATAATATTTATTTAAAGTCATTTCATTTCATCATCATCAGCCAGAAGGCGTCCACTGCTGAACACAGGCCTCGGTTTTTCGCATCTGACGCGAAAACTAAAGCTTTTACGAAAAAAAAGTTTAAAGTGAGACATGTGTGCATTAAGAACATAAAAAGAATGAGCTCTGGTAGAGCAAAATCGGACCAGTTGATCGATCGCAATTCGCAAAAATACACGTTTTATGCTAAAAGTTACGATTTTTTCAACTGATTTGGATGGTGTTTTATTATTCGAAAAATGTAATTATTTTGGCGCGAGTCTGTTAAGGAAGACTTTAACTACAACTTTCCAAATTCTCAGATCATTTGACAAATGTAAAGATGTTTAAATAATCAAATAAAAAAGATACTTGTTTTTCAACTAAATCAGAGACATCCTCAAGAAAGCTGGGTTGCCTAGTACCTATAACCATAAGGCTTGTATGAAGAGATTCGTGGATGTGAGGGAAGCGAGGGAGTTGTCAGGATCGCGGCAAGTGGCGCTTTATTGTCAAAAAAGCGTGACAATTTGATTGATTGATGTATAAATTTTTGGTTCGACCGGGATTCGAACCCGTAATATACCAACAACTACATTACTCAATTCGTCTAATACATACCTAAAGAATGCCCTAACAATCGCCCATCGAAAAACAGCGACAGGATCGACACCAACCAATTCCCTCACGAATGCCAATGATGAATTCTTCAATACACTTACGATGTCTTGCCGCATTAAATCGACGTTTTTCTCACACATCGCCGTTATCTAAAATAATACAAGGGCTCGTTTACTTAGTCCACATTAAAAAAAAAACAGATTTCTGTATTAAGCTACTAAAGTGCTTGCATCATAGAAACAGTATGAAACATATATATCAAATATATCAAAGATTTTTTAAACGATTTTCGCCGGCATAGTGACGGCGACTGAGGCAGCCGTGAACTAATTCGGTTTCTTCAGTTGTCGTCATTCTTGGACCTCCTCTTGCTTATCATCAGGCGGGTCGAGGTCAGATGTCGTGTCACAATAAAATAAAATAAAAATAGACGTTGGTACCGGCAAGTGGTTTTTGAACCCATGCTCACGGTTTGCAAAACCATTGCACTGCCACTACACCACGGTGGCCTTAGACTATTGCCACTATTAGACAGTTTTTTATTGTGGCTTCAGACACAGCAAACCGCCTAATATTAAGGAGGCAAAATGGATTCTTATACACTATGTCGGCCTTATTGTGTATAATGTGACAACCCTCAGCCGCAAAAAATAAATAAAAGAAATCTGTATTTTTTATTCGTCGGCACCTCCTCTTGCTTAATCAGGCGGTCACATGTCGATTCACAATAGGCGGTTGAGGCGACCGTGGTGTAGTGGCAGTGCAATGGTTACACAAACCGAGAGCACGAGTTCGAGACCACTCCCGGTACCAATGTATCAACCAAAGTATGTCCTGTTTCTATAATACAAGCACTTAAGTAGCTTAGAATAGAAATGTAAATATAAATATAAAAAAATCTCTGATACTTGTTCCAAACTCACCTGATACTTGACTTTTCCAGCATAATGTTTGACAATGAACGCAGCCTCCCTCCGCGATGGCTTCTCATAGAAACCGTTGTCCTTGTGTACTGAGTTAAACTTCTGAAGCAAAGCCTCGTTCGTTGCCCATGGAAAACTAATTATAAAAAATATATTATTTACTAATATGATTTATAAATTCTTCTTAGATTTTGAAGTTCATATGAACTTGCCTTCATTTAATAAATCTAATTGTCGGATTTATCCTTGTTTGATAAATTTGCTAATTTTAATCTTTTTTTTCTATGAATATGAATGCATTTATCACCGTATACTAAAACTCGAATTATAATAAAATATCAAAATTTATGAATGATGGATTTGCCTCTGTTTGAAGTTACGCGACACATACGTCAAGCAATGTATATATTTTTAAAATCACACATTAAAAAAGATAACTCACTTGCACTGATCATCAAGAAGACACAACAACCCACTCGGTTTCCCCTCAATCAATTGTAAACATCCTGTATTATCCGAGAATCCTATATCAGTCCATCGTATGCCCTCGCGTCTGTATTCCTCCTGTTCATATTTGAATACGTGCTGATTGAAATAATACTGCAAATGCTCGTTGGCGTAGTTAATGCAGAGCTGTTCAAAACTGTTGTTAGGGCCAAAGTCTTCGAAGCCAAATATGTCCAGAACACCTGTTTAAAATACAGATATATTTTATTATTTTTTATTAACATTTATGTACTTAGCTACTTAAATGCTTGTATCATAAAAACAGGACAACCAAAGTACATATATCAAAGGTACCGGGGCAGTGGTTTTGAATCCGTGCTCTCAGTTTGCGTAACTATTGCACTGCCTCTAAACCACGGACGCCTTACAAACAAACTCTACGGTTATGGTTATTAGGAAAACCCAACTTTCTTGAGGAAGTCTCCGATTTCAGATAGAGCTTGTATGAAGAGAATCGTGGATGTGAGAGAAGCGAGGGAGTTGTGTCAGGATCGTGGCAAGTGACGCTCCATTGTCTCTGCCTATTCGTTTGTTTTGTTTGATATTCACTTCGATCTAGGATAGCACTGGTTTCGTATAGTTGTGTACCGTCCACACAATAAAATATTCGACAACTCGACAAATAATTGACATATGACCTTGACTTGCCTGATGAAAAGCAAGGGTCCAAGAGCGATGACGACTGGAAGAACAGACTCAGTCGCCATTACTAAGCCAGAGATAGGTTTCACGTTTTGCTTAAAGGTTCCAAGGTTATAAGATGGAGAAAACACATGGAATTCTCACTTGTTGAATGTTCGTCAAAGTATTTTATTTTTGTACATTTCTATACTAAGCTTCCAAAGTGCTTGTATTATAGAAAAATGACGCGCTATACTGTTAGTTCGCCCGCCAATAGGTCGACAGAATGCAGATGATTCCACCGATGCGTGACCCTCAGAGCATTTTCCGTGGTATAGGCGGTAAAAGACTTACTTATTAATACCAATTTTCAAGCAACAATGACGAGTTTCTCTTTGCGAAAATCTATAAATCAATTATTTACCACGGCTCCAACCGGTACTTTACGCATAACAAACTGGTCGTCATGTCGGGTCACATTAATTACACAACATAACATACCTATACTATGTCCCTGGTGTTCTCTTTGTGTGTCCTTTTTGGACAACAACGCATGATTCACTTGCATCACAATCCAATCGAACAGAGCACCATACAGACACTTCGCCATCGCGTCGCGTGTCGCTATCGCTTCAGGCAACCTGAAACATATTTACAATCAATTAATCTAAATGTAACGCCTTTTTCCATAGGGATAGGCAGAGACAATAAAGCGCCACTTGCCACGGGAAGATAAGTGAAAGTAAAAGGACGAAAGGAATTTATAAATCTGATTTGGATGGACGCGTTAACCGAGGCAGGCCCAAGAGGGTGTTTTCCGAACAAATCGGAGACATCCTCAAAAGAATCTGCGTTGGGTTCTGGGTTCTATTAACCCCGGGATGTCCTAAAACTCGAGCAGTCTCTTAACGTGCGGTGAGTATACTGCGATCCCCAAGCGGCTTGCCAACCGTGGGGATTATGGCAACCCCCTACAAAATTATGATTATTATTATGAATGGCGTTCGGAATGGCGTTCTAAGGGGGAGGCCTATGTTCAGTAGTGGACGCCTTCTTGTTATTTATGATGATAATTTTAATAACATTAAAATTGCCTTTATTACTCGCAAAGCAAAGGTGTTAGTGGTAGTGCATTTTTTTTATTGTGACTCGACATCTGACCTCGACTTGCTTAATGGTAATAAAGATGAGGTCCAAGAGCGACTACGACTGAAAAAAAACGACTCAATTCACGGTTGCCGCAGACACTATGCCAGCCAAAAAATTAAGTTGATTGATTGATATATTTTTTTATATATTCAAATTTAAATAATTAAATTGTCACGCCTTTTTCCCACAAGGATAGGCAGACACAATGGAGCGCCACTTACCACGATCCTTACACAGCTCCCTTGCATCAACAATTCTCTTCATACAGGCTCTGTAGTTATGGGCACTAGGCAACCTAGCTTTCTTGAGGATGTCTCCGATTTGGTCGGAAAACACTCTCCTGGGCTTGCCTTGTTTAACGCATCCATCCACATCAGATTTATAAATTCCTATCGTCAATCTACTTTCACTCATCCTTTCCATGTGCCCAAACCATCGAAGCATTTCTTTGTCAATCCTTGTCACTACATCCTCATTCAAACCACATCTATGGCGCAACGCGCAATTCCTTATTCTATCCGTTATCGTCACTCCACATACACTCCTTAATGACCGCATTTCTACAGCGTTAATTCTACTCTCATGCTTCTTCTGCCATACCTAACATTCACTTCCATACATTAACGTAGTATAGAAATAATAATCAAAATAGTCTTACCTATAATTAATAACTAGCATTTCACCGGAAGCCCTCGGCCTTTTAGACGTGAGCGCCGCCAGCAGTGTCTCCTGCTTAACCCTCAACAACTCCGAAATAAGTGAAACTACCTCTGGGTTCTTCACACCCACAGCCTCGTCGTGATGGTAGGATTTGCGTTGCGGTTGGAATTCCACATTGCCTACGAAAAGTTAAAAAAATATTGTTTTATTATTATGACGTTTCGGGAGCTTTGCAGTAATTGTAAAATTTTAAACAAAATAAACGCGATAGTAAGTTGCATAAAATTCGTTTAAATTAATTATTTTATTATTAGTTATATTGGCGAGCACCCCCTCTATTCTTTGTAACCTCTCTCGGTACCTTGGACAGACAAATACTATTTATATATATAAAAACAGATATGGAAATTTTTACCCTTTACTTTTTTGATTATATAATAGACCTTATCATAAAGGGAACAAAGGCTAAACTCAAGTGGCATTTTAATTAATATTATTCTAATTTAGGTATCATATTTATAATACAATTATTTTTAATTTCCTCTTTAAATTTTATACAATTTTTTTAAATTTGTTAATAAATAAGCTAAAGTGCAGTCCATGAATGAATGAGTTATACAATGAAATAACTGCAGGTAGTAGTAGTCGCATGCACTATGCCAGCTCAGTTGGAACCGGTGCAGTGACTTTTAAGCTGATTCTGAAACTTGAGGTGTAAAACAAATATTTGTAATATACAATCTAATTATTAAATATTACAAATAATTCAATAATTAGATTGTATCGAACCCGGGACTTTAGCGTAACGAACCAATGAGCCACGGCTGTTGTCAAAAATACATAAAATAGTATTTTCTTAGATTTTGCGGGAACATTTATTAATAAATTAAACATATTTCATGCGACTTACTATCGCGTTCATTCTTGGTTATTGCTTTTACATTCTTTTTATTATTCCGACATTTCGAGGGCTTTGCAGCCATCGTGGTCACGAAGAGACTCACGGAGTTCAATTCATTATACCTAAAGTACGCATTTTTTAAGTAAAAAATTCATTTCTAATTTAATAATACCTAATTAGGACAAAAGTACATAACAAGCCAGCCGAGCCGAGTCATTGTAAAAAAGCTAATTCCAGTAACTGCACCACCCCACTGGAGATTTATTTACAAATTGCAAACACAAAGAGACAAAGATTATCTAAAATTAAAACTGACGCAAAGTAATGCGTCACAGATCATTTTGAGTGACCTGCAGAATGCAATCCTTATTTTACATGAATCATAGAAAAACATTATCATAGAATCAGTTTTTAATGAACGTAAAGCTACATTCACAATAAAGGACATAATTTATTTTGTATAGGGACTTGGGCTTAACTATATTAACAGTTTCATTATAAAATAGTTTAATGTACAAAGATTACAATGTAACTAGAATATAAATCCTTTATTTTGCATAGTTTAGGTGTGCAAAACGATCAAACTATAATTATGACAGTTAAAAGCAGAACAAATATGGCGTTGATTGACAGACGATACAAAATCCATATCTAATTTTTCAAATTACTCAATAGCACAACAATTAAAAGCAAAATTGTTATATCTGGATCTTGGCAAGTGGCGCTTTATTGTCTTTGTCGATCCCCGTGGGAATAAGGATTTTTTTGATTGATTGATTGTTCTGAACTCACTGAACATGCCCAATAGGCAAAACGTAGGGGACAGTGAGGTTAGTCTGTGAATGATGATAACCACAACATACAGAGTAAAAGTGGCGTCAAACAGATTTAATTCACATCTAACATATATTTGCGGTCAAGTATGACGTATCGACAACTTTTTTTATACTGTGACGTTGACGCTTGACGCCACTCTGTATGGGATGTTTTCATTGACGCCAAACGTGAAAATAAAATTTAAATAAATTAAACAAATGTTCGCGCAAAATCTAAGAATATATATTTTTGTTGTTGTAAGATTTAAGGTATAAATGTGTTTTATTATATTAAACGTCACCAAACATTAATTAGTGTGTACTAGGCCTAAAAATATATCCAGAAACTAAACGTGTAATTAATTAATTTAATGTAATTTCTGAATATTAAAATAGTCGAAACTTAGCCAAATTTTATACTTTTATCAAAAAAATTGGCTGATAAATATAGATAAAAAGCCTATTTGTATTGTTGGAAACAATAATTGAAGTTTTTCCCTAATAAAGAGTAAGGAAAAATATTTAAGAGTGTTTTTGGGCAGATATTTAAGATAGTGTTTATTTACCCAGTCTGCTGATCCGGGTACTACCAATTTCCAGTCGTATTTCAAGATCATCTAACAATGGCATACTCGACATCTGACCTCGACCTGCCTGATGGCATAATGACGACGACTGAGGCAGCCGTCGACTTCGCCTTGCCCAGGCAATTCAAGGTCAAATATTTGGTCACAATAAAAACAACCTATGTCCTTCTATCTACTGATAAACTACTATTATATTCTTTACAATAAATAAAAACACTCACCCAACAAAAGAACAGCAGAAAGCACAGCAAACAACCTCCTCTGCTTATCCATCGTAAACCCAACCATCTCCATGGACTGTTTCAACCTGGAGAACTCGTACTGCTCATCAACCCCAGGCACTTCACTACACCCTGTCTTGGCCAAGTAATTGTACTCCTCGACACGAAGCAAATGCAACTGCTCCCTTTCCTGGTCAGACGCACCGGCGAGTAAATAATAAAAAACATGATAGTTCCTCTCATTCCTGCCCTGACTAACAATCCTCGACTTCTCCAGCAAATACTTCTGGACAACAGCACCATGGACCATGCCATTCTCCTTATAATTAACTTGAATGAACTTGCCAAATCTGCTGGAGTTGTTATTGTGGGCGGTCTTAGCATTGCCGAACGCTTCTAAAACTGGTCCAGCGCTGAGGATTGTCTGTTCTACTCCACTACCATGTGATCCTTTCTGACTGAGTGCTGTTAAGTGATGTAGTAGGAAGTTGGTGCTCTCAGTCTTGCCTGATCCACTTTCGCCGCTTATAACTATGCACTGATTCGTTCTCTCCCTCAACATATAATGGTAGGCTGTATCGGCGACGGCGAAGATGTGAGGAGGTAATTTAGGGCCGATCCTTTTATTTTGATACAATTTCACATATTTCGGATTGTATATTGGATAGAATTTAAATGGATTTAGTGCTATTAAAATAGACCCGACGTATGTGTAAATGTATCCAGCTCCAAATCGTGCCCGAAGATTGTCCAGCAGCGTCTGTTCGTTCAGCTCTGGCAGTTGGCACAGGTCAGGGTACTCCCTGTCTTTGGGCTGATAGAGGAATCTTTGGAAGAAATCTTTTATCAGCTGAGGGTCCACTGAGAAGTTCTCCATCCACGGGTCGTCCGGGATCTTCTCTCGTAGGTAGAACCTGAAAAAAATATGATTGTTTATTTTTCACACTATGCCGGTCGACTACGAAAAAAACACTAGGTCAAAGGTGCTTGAAGAACCCTATGTTATAGGATAATGATAACACGGGCTGCTGAAGCATTCCACTTGTCGATTTTTATAAAAATAAACGACGAATGGCAAGATGTAAAGATTACATGTAAAAGTTAGGCTTTGTAGCGCTTACAATGATTTAAATTGAAACCAAAAACGACTGTATGAAAAACAGCTGGATTTATCTTTTTCTTTCTTCTTGTTTATGGCTTTAGTATTTAACTTGCCAGTGTCAAAGTAAAAATATATGGTTCAATGTTAAAACATTGTCAAGTAAAGATGAAGATGAACCACGCGAGTGATTCATCAAATGATGATGATGGGAGTGAGGTTGATGATGATTGTTTTAGTAAAGCGGCGGAAAGCCTTTACTAAAACTTTAGAAGGAGTCTTGGAGGGAACATGAAGAAACACGTTTCACAACTTTAAATTACTTGTTTATACTTGATCAACTTAAAAATTATTACTGGATAACAATTCCACCATTATTACACATTAATATTTATGAAAAACACAAGCTTTTCAAATAATCCAAAATTGCGCGTCCTGTCAGTTGCAGTTGCCCGGCAAAACTCAGCTGGATTTATACAGAATATTAAAACGTCAACGTTCAGACAAGTCAACGTCAAGTTTATTTGACATTTCTATACTAAACTACAAAAAGTGCTGGACGATATCAAATATACATTAGTACCGGCAAGTGGTTTTGCTACTACACCACAGCCGCCTTAATATATATATATATATACTACACCACAGCCGCCTTAATATATATATATATATATATTAAGGCGGCTGTGGTGTAGTAGCAAAACCACTTTATTATTTAAATCAGTCAAAATGAAAGCATACAAATAATAAAATAATGAATTAAACAAATTTCATGCGGCTTACTATCGCGTTTATTTTGACTATTTATATATATGTATATTTGGTTATTATGATTTTACATTTTTTATTTATTATTAATAAATTAAAAAATCTTACGTGTCCATGTTGATCGTAAAGCATTTATTATTTACATGTATTTGTTGTAACTAGTAGCAGGGAACGTTGTAGCGAGTGCGTGTTTATCAACGCAGGAAGACTGACTCACTGCGAGCGGGGGACAATATATCCTCAATCACTTTTGCCGCATAACAATGCGTTTTGTAGGCCATCAAATATATATGTTGTTGTTTTATATATTATTTATTAACATTTTCCATTTTTTATTTATTTATCTGATGTGGATGGATGCGTTAAACAAGACAGGCCCAGTAGGGTGTTTTCCGACCAAATCGGAGACATCCTCAAGAAAGCTAGGTTGCTTAGTGCCCATAACCACAGAGCCTGTATGAAGAGAATTGTAGTTGTGAAGGAAGCAAGGGAGTTGTGTAAGGATCGTGGTAAGTGGCGCTCCATTGTCTTTGCCTATCCCTGTGGGAAAAAGGCGTGACAGTTTGATTGATTGATTGAACATTTCTTTACCAAGCTATCATAGAAACAGGAGCTCATGGTATCTAGTTCATATTAAATAATTTGGCACAAAATATAATTGTGTATGTTTATTTTTACCTACATACGAGATATACATACTTGTAATACTTGTATGTACTTTCTGTAATTATAGTTTGTAGTAAATTTGCATCCTGCCCATAGTTTATCATCATCCCAAAGGTTAGTTGTTAGAGAATGCCTAATAGGCATTAAACCTATGTACCTATTTTAAAGTTTATTTTGGTGCAATAAAGGATTTAAATAAATAAATAAACAGGACAACCCAAAGTACATTTATCAAAGATACATTGGTACCGGCGAGTGGTTTTAAACCCGTGCTCTCGGTTTGCGTGACCATTGCACTGCCACTACACCACGGTCGCCGTATATATGGAGTTTAATTAGAATGAGAGGAATGTCTCGTTTTAATTGTTATAGCTCTCTCAATTTAAGTGTTTAGTGGTCCGGGGTAGTACCAATATTTGTTTTTACATTCATATACTACACGTATTATAAAAACAAGACAACCAAAGTACATATTTAAAAAATACATTGGTGCCGGCAAGCGTTTTTGAACCCGTGCTCTCGGTTTGCATAACCATTGCACTGCCACTACACCACGGTCGCGCCTGTGATACAAGCGTTTTAGTAGCTTAGTATAGAAATGTAAAAAAAAGTACTAAATAGAAGCACACCGCCCTGACCACTGAGCCATACAGCGCAGTGTTTGCATCAAAATTATTTCTGACGTTAGTAGCTTAGTTTAGAAATGTAAATAATAATAATAAAATTGAAACAATTAATAGAAGTGCTTGTTAATTTAGCACGTCTACAAAATTACAACTCCAAGAATGTATGAGTGAGATCAAGTTTTTTATTGAGACGCCACATCTGATGTGGGCATAGCTGCGGGGTTCGGTTGGGCAAGTTAAAACGATAATCGTCTCTCGTCGACGATTGGCAAAATAATAAAAGCTAGGCTAAGTCCGCCAAAATGAGACTATTGATATAATCGATATTTGTCACAACGATTAATAGTCTCGTTTTATTGGATTTAGCCCAGCTTTTATTGTTTTGATAATGCCGACGACTATCGCTTCTTATTCTAAAACAGCGCGAACACTGTTTTACAACAAAAATCTAATTGTTGTCAACATCGTAACAGGAAAAATGTACTTTATTATGTAAGTTAACAAGGACGATTTTTTAATTCTGATTATTCTGATTCTAATAATAAGTTAATATTGAATCTATGTTATAAGTTACATGTAACATAATTTGTATCAATGAATCAAAAATGTCACGCCTTTTTCCACAAGGATAAGCAGAGACAATGGAGCGCCACTTGCAACGATCCTGACACAACTCCCGCGCTTCCCTCACATCCACAATTCTCTTCTTACAAGCTTTACAAATTTTGTATTGACACTTAAAAGGTAAAAGAGGATAAAGCAAAAAACAAGTTTTATTGTGATTAGGACGCGACATCTGATCCCGACTGACGTTACTGTTGCCGCAGTAGCCGTCACTATGCCGGCCAAGCACAAATTGTTCTTCAAAATGGGTTTTTAGTCTTTAGCACAAATATGTGCAATGTATTTCTCATTAGTATAGCTTGTATGAAGAGAATTGTCAATGTGAAGGAAGCCAAGGAGTTGTCTGGATCTTGGCAAGTGGCGCTCCATTGTCTTTGCCTATCCCTGTGGGAAAAAGGCGCGACAATTTCATTGATTGATTAATAGTATACGTATAAAAAAAATGGAAATAGTTATAAGCCACCACTTACTAATGTACAGCAGGGTTAGGTTGGCAAGTTAAAACGATTATCGTCTCTCGTCGGCGATTGTCAAAATAATAAAAGCTAGGCTAAATCCAGCTAAATCCAATAAAACGATACTATTAATCGTTGTGACAAATATCGTCTGTGCGACGACACGTTTTATCATTATCATCAATAGTCTCAATTTGGTGGATTTAGCCTAACTTGTATTATTTTGCCAGTCGTCGACGAGAGACGATAATCGTTTTAACTAGCCCATCCTAACCCCGCAGACCGTGAAATGACTTAGTCGCGTTTCAGGATTAGCTTGTAAGTTGCAGCTTTCAACTGAGCCGGCATAATGGATGCGACTACTACTTACAGTTATTATTCTGTAGTTGCAGTCGCCTCCATTCATGAATCCACAATAACAAATAATACAAAGACGCTGACCTCCAATTGCTTATAATTGTAATGTGGTAATGAATCATACAAGATTATACACTAGATACAAATACCTAACAAGTGACAGATCAGATGAGACCCTCATCACAAAACAATATAAGTCATAAAATAAATTTAATTCGGTACAACAGGTTGCAAACTAAACATAGCAAAAAATTAATGTTTCGAGATTTACACCAGTGTTTACCAACCGTATTTTAGTCCATGCCCCCCTCACCTTAACATTTTTAAAATTACCCCCCATACATAATTTTTAACCTTTAAATATTGTTTTGTTTCCTTAAGAAATATAAATGATTACAGCATTTTTAAAGGATAGGACTTTTTTGTTAAATTTGTCACCGATATCTAGCTAGCATTGCATTTAAATAACCCAAAGCGAAAGCGTTAAAGTCGTGTCGAGTCTATTTTTAAATTGCCCCCCTTAATTCATGCCCCACAGAGGGAAAACACTAATTTAAACTGATTTGCAACCCAAAAATGTATACACACAAAAAGCATTTTAAAGTTAATAATAGAAATAATAATACGTAACAGAAATATAAGTAATAATAATAAATTGATTGTTTTTTTTAATATCAAACAAAAATAAGAACAAAGAGACATATAATGTTTTTGCATTGGACAACATCGCGTGTACCAAGGTTACTATAATTATAATTTTATATAAGCTACTTAATGCGATTGTATCATAGAAACGACCAAATATACATCGCGACCAAGATACCGGGGCAGTCCATCCACATCAGATTTATAAATTCCTTTCGTCAAAATTCAAACCTACTTTTACTCATCATTTCCATGTGCTTAAACCATCGAAGAATTACTTTGTCAATAAATTTCATTTATCTAAATTAAGGCCATTGTCAATAAATTTTAATTTCTAATATTAGTCTAAAGATAGGCAGAGACAATAAAAGGTCAGATTTTATGGCCACAGACCATCATCGGCGGAGTATAAATAAATATATAAATAAATATCGCGTTAGCGAACCCTCGTAACTCCGCCGATGTTCGGCCTTTCGAGCCCCAGCTAACAATGTCGTCCGCTTAATCGCGAACATCGCTGACACGACCAGCGGGCCCCTCTTTCTGGGGGAGACGTGAGGAAGACGGCCTATAATAACGGCCCTGGCACAACCCCTTCAACCCTATCACTTCCCCCCCATCCACAATTCTTCCAAAACAACCCTGTTTTTATAGTATGTCCCCAATTTGATGAAGAACCTATTTATGAAATTATAAATAAATGTGCATTATTCACCTATTATATTGTCCGGAGGTATTCTCCATACTGCTTGGCCAGAGCAGCATGAGGGCAACCGGGTTCTCGTCCGGGCCCAGCCGCCGCTCTTTGCACTCCCCGCTGACCACATCGCCAACGACCTGGGTAATAAAGACTATTTTAAATCCGAACCGTAGAGATTAAGAGAGAGACTATGTCTACCCCAGATCGGCACAGACTGCCCATACAAGCGTACAGACCGTGAAGTGATTAAGTAGCGTTTCGGTATCGGCTTGTAGTTGCCGGATCGAACTAGGCCGGCATAGTGGATGTGACTGTTACTTAGAGTTTTTAACTGTAGTAGTAGTCACCTCCATTAATGGAGTGCACACCAGCTTAACATCAGGCAGTTAAAGACAAATGTCGAGTCGAAAAAAAATACGTATAGGAAAACATTTAATACTTCACCAAAAATAAAATTTAATAATCATAAAAGTATAGATTAAATGTCTTAAAGATTACAATTATCAAAACAACTTAATTAAAATATATCCATAGATAAATGATAAACTTTATGCAAAACGAAACAATACTACAAAAAATATTACACTTCTATACTAAGCTACTAAAGTGCTTGTATCATAGAAACAGGACAATCAATTTTTTTTTCAATCAATCAAATTGTAACGCCTTTTTCCCACAGGGTTAGGCAGAGACAATGGAGCGCCACTTGCCACGATCCTGACACAACTCCCTCGCTTCCCTCACATCCACAATTCTCTTCATACAAGCTCTACGGTTATTGGCACTAGGCAATCCAGCTTTCCTGAGAATGTCTCCGATTTGGTCAGATAAAATCCCTCTGACGCATCTATCATCCACATATGATTTATAAATTCCTTTCATAAATCTTTTAACCATCAATTACTTATCTATTCCATGTGCCCAAACCATCGAAGCATTCTTTGTCAATCCTTGTAACACATCTTCTTTCAAATCACATCTACCCGAGTGTTATAAACTCAAATAATGAAACAAATTGTTCGGCCTTTTCCCACAGAGATAGGCAGAGATGATGGCTCACTCTTGCCACGATCCTGACACAACTCCCTCGCTTTCCTCACATCCACATTTTATTTTACATAAGCTCTACTATTATAGACACTAGGCAACCCAGCTTTCTTGAAGATGATTCCGATTTGGTCGGAATACCCCAACTTGCCAGTTGATCATTAATCCGAGAGGTGAACATATAGTCATATATTAGGGAATTATTACCTCGGCAAGCTCGTAAGGTCCTCCAGCACCATTGCTAAGGTTGAGTTTATCAGCAATACAACACACTATCTCTCCAGAGCTGGTCTGCTTTGATGCCTCCACTGATAGTGCTTCATATTGAGCCGATAATGCACCTACAAATACCTGAAACAAACAAGGGTAAGTATAAGTTTAACGGTAGGCAGTGGTGCCCAGTCTGCCGATCTGGTGTATTTATTTATTTTAAAACTTTATACACTAGGTATAAAGGCAAACTTAATGCCGCAAAGCATTCCTACTACCTTAGGAACAATTTAACCAACTTTTTTGTATGAGGAAGGTGCAAAATAAAATTTAGTCTGAAGCTACTAGTAATTCTAATATACTTTATAATAAATTAGTATACACTAAACATACTACATACTTAAAATATAATACTAACAAATATAAATAATAATACATATTAATGCCAACCAAGTATACAAACTATGAAGTGATTAAGTCACACTTCAGTATCAGCTTGTAAGTTGCCAGACTTACAGACTGCTACTTAGTTGTAGTAGTAGTCACCCCTATTCATGGACCACACTACAGCTTAACATGCTGTCATATGTTGAGTCACAAAAAAAAACATGGTGTAGTGTTGTAAAATGGTAATGTAACCCTCAGTTCAGAACTACTTGCAAGTTCAAAAGTATAATATCTTTGATATAATGTACTTTGTTTGTCCTGTTTCTATGATACAAACACTTTTAGTAGCTTAGTATACAAATGTAAATAAAAGATAATATTGTTTGTATGTGACAAAGTAGTTAAGAGGATGAAAGGAGTCCCTATTGAAGAGGATGAAAATATCTTTATAATCCTAATTAGAAGTGAAATAAGCTTGAACTAAAACCTGCTAAGAACAATTAGGTGAAAAAACATCAATATCATCAATTGAGGCTGAGGCAACAAAGCACCACTTTCCAGAATCCAGACACAACTCTCTATCATCCATCACATTCACAATTCTCTTCAAAAACATATAGGTACATACTTTACGTTAATTTATTATTATTAGGCCATTTAATTATGCCTATTGCTAGCCACCCTATGTTGCGTGGCGCATTGGTTAACGCGTAAAGTCCAGGGTTCGATTCCCGGTCAGAGCAAATCTTTGAAAAACAAACTGTGAGAGCTAGATGTTTTTATTGTAGCTAAACATTTGACAACAGCCCTATTGTTCAGCTGGAGTGTGGTCTATGAATGTAGGCGAATGCTACTACTGTTAAACAACTGCTAGTAGAAATAGCATCCACTATGCTGGCCTTGTTGGAACCGGCAACTTACATGCTGATTACGAAAAGCTACTAAGTGACTTTACATTTTGTATAACCTCAACATATCAGACAGCCTCCTCTGTAGGGGCTGCCTGAATGAGGAGTAGACAGCTGCTTCTCCATGTGTTCTTGAGTTGCAGGAGTGGTCGAGGCAAGGCAAAAGTTCCTTGGCAACGCAAGGACGCTTCAAGAGGTCTGCAGGAAGGAAAAGGGTCTCCTGGCCTTCCTGGAGTAGATCGGGTGGCTCCACTGAAGAGGAACCGTTGAAGAAAGCACAAAGAAACCGAAGAGGACTTCAAGTGCGGAAACGAGTCCACACATAACCGTAACTGTACATTCTGTATACTTGTAAGATCGGCAGACTGAGCACCACTGCCTACCACTCTTAAAAATACATCAAATAGCCTTTATGTTTATTACATTGCTTATTTAGTGCATTTTATATCATAGAAGTTTATCATTATGGAATAACTATTGTAATATTATCCTGATCAATCGTTACAACTTACAACAGGGATAGGCAGAGACAATGGAGCCACTCTGGCACTGAGGCATACAGCATTATTAAGAATACTATTTGATCAAGAATACAATAGTCTTCTGGAGTAGCTCCTTTTTACATTAATAGGAATAGATTTTATGAAAAAGACTTAATAATATAGATTGATTTTATGAAAATCATTTAAAGAGTGGTAGGCAGTGGTATCCCGTCTGCCGATCCGGGGTAGTACCACCACTTACAAGTATACAGACCGTGAAGTGATTTGGTCACGTTTCGGGATCAGCTTGTAAGTTGCCGGTTCCATCGAGGCCGGCATAGTGGATGTGATTGCCACTCACAGTTATTGAATTGTAGTAGCAGTGACATTCATACATGGACCACACTTTGGCTTAACATCAAGCGGGGTGCTGTCATATGTCGAGTCACAATAAAAAAAAAATTATTAATTGGGATAGATTTTATGAAGTAGATTTTCTTCATTGTTCACTTATATTATTTAAAGTGATTAATTTACCTTTATGTAACACAAATATTTGTTAAAATAATTGAACAATAAAAAAACTACATCCATTGTCTACAAACAAAAACAAATAACTTACATTTACTGTTTTAACTACTTAATGTATCATTGCACATGTATCACTCTTACAGCCAGTTGTACCAAAAATTTTAGTTTACGAATTCGTTAAAAGTTAAGTATAAGCAGAAGAAAAAAGGAAAAATGGGTTGCAAAACTCTCTCATGTATGTTGTGTGTGTGTTTTCAGACAACATATGTAAATTATTTATGAATTCGTAAATTAAAATTTTTGGTACAACCGGCTGTTATAATAAAGATGCATAGGTAAAGAAATTACTGAAGGAAATTCCCAGAAAAATAGAGCTTTCGTATTTATTTTTTATTAGCACACTATCTGATATAGAAAAGAGAGATTGTGATCCAGGAGTAGAAGCGACTGCTACTCATAACCACTATGCTAGCTTTGCTGACTTTGGCAACTTTCTGTTGATCCCGAAACATTATTGCATTTAGATTTAGTTTAACAAACAAGTGTTAATATACACTCCTACTAGGTGGGCTGAGGACATATTGAAAGTCATGAATAACCAGTGGATGCAACTGCCATCTTGTCGTTTGAAATGGTGTTCTAAGGGGGCTTCTGTTCATCAGTGGACGCCTTATGGCTATTGATGATACACTAGTGTTGACGTCTCCATATTTTGAAAGCCAAGATTTGGAGGTTGAAATACCAGGACATTTCAATTTAAAACCAGGATGCCCTATAAGAGTTCAGGAGCCCTATAAGTAGTTGAAGGTAATACACACTTTAAACAGGTTCCATGAAACAATCACAGTATATAATAGTGTTTAGTTAAATAATATTAAAATAATTTTTACTGTTTCTATTAAATAACCCAGGACATTCCTCATAAACTATGCAGGACACCTTATATACCAGGAAATGTCCTGGGAAAACAGGACGGTTGGCAATCCTACGCTATACCATCTATCTTGACTATAGTTGGCTAAATATGACTATTAAAAATAGATAAAAAGTTAATTGTAAGTGGAAAGAAGTTCAGACTTCAGCTATAGGTAAAGCAAGGTTAAAAATTATTTAAAATATATTCACCTGTACAATATATCTGTGATTCTCAGAATGTGCCATTGTACAACATTGTATTTCACTTGGTGCAACTTAAATCTATTCTAAAGTTTCTCTTAATCATGGTGTCTACTTTAATTTCCACTCAAACACACTCAACTTAATTTGGAATGTTAAAAATGCATTTAAAATGTTACTGTTTCTATTTGTTAATGTGATACACTCGCGACACATGCTGTTAAACTTATAAAACGAGTCTTCTATAAAAAAAAGACCTCCCAAGAGCTCCAAACCACACTCAAGCGTGACAGGAGGATTTTTACCACATTTCCAAACTTTCCGAACAATTATTTTATCACTTCACAAATAATTACACTCTTGTACACAATAATATTGATATCACGAACTCAATACACACAGAATAAGATTATTTATTTGGGTCACATGCTGTTCGGAAGACCTGCCGCCGCACACTCGAGCTATCGTCGAGCTTTGCCTCCGTATTCTTTACGCACTGTGTATAATTTAAAAGAAAATTGAGATTACTGAATAGATAAGTATAGATAGAGAGTCTTATTTTAAAATGTAGTAAACGGCAGGGAAATCGGTGTCCCCAACAACCTGTTATTTGTCAAACACAGTACAATACAACGCACCACGTAATCGCACCGATAGGTTTATATTGAACTTTCTTTGTACCACACAATGATTGTAGACTTTTTAAGAGCAATAATAACTCATAAATAAATTTATTATAATAAACTATCCTAGGAGAAATCTAATCTAAGAGACCACCATTTTTATTTGTGAATACTCGGTGGAGATTGGAATTAGTTATCCAGTTATTGTAAATACCACAACATTTCCTTGTAAAAAGTTGTATTTAAGTTTACTATATAAATTAGTCGAGTAATAATGATTATATCATAGACAAGATATTATTTTTTATAATTATCTTTGGCGATGATGTTGAATAAAATCCACCAAAACATATTTAAATTACTATTAAAAAATAACAAATGAAAATATATTAATAAATTTATAAGTTTGTAGCTATTCATTATAGGAATAAATATCTAGATGTTTATAAATTATCTACGACAAGATGTATGATCAACACTATGGAACACAGTAATTTAACAAGTGGGAAAATACAAACTCTATTTCCGATATGCTGTGATCACATTCTTATGATTCTTGTAACCTTTCTTTTAATACACTAGCTATAATAAGAATCGCATAGCAAAACAATATTTGCAATACTGCATCATAAAGTACAAAAAATTCCAATATTTATTTGTATATCCAGCCAGTTCTACTAACTGTATACCCAGTTCTAATTATACAGGTAAAAGAATAAAAAAAACTCTTTAGGGATATCGATTTACTCATATTTATTACAACTATACATTCTTATATTATTAGTAAACACACACAAAAGCGTCCCATTCTATTACATTATCTTGCCCGCATCGTTACTTATTTTAACTTCCTTTCGAATTCAATTGTCTATTATACATCACAGTCTCACTATTCGATCGAGTAAGTATTCATATTGTTAAGTGGCGACGTTGTCTGTGAGTGATTGCTGGCCGGCGAGCAGTCGCTGCAGCCGCGATCGCCCTACGCCGTGCATGCACTCTGCCATGCTTAGACAGGTGATCAGACCTAGCAAAACACTTCCCGCATTCACCACACCTGTATGGTTTGTCACCGGAATGACTCCTCCTGTGCCGCGACAACTCATCGGACCTTGCGAACCTCCAACTGCATCCAGCCCATGTGCATCTATAAGGCTTCTCTCCGCTGTGACGTCGCAAATGGGCACGCACATGAGAGGCTTTCGCGTATAGTTTCCCACATTCTTTGACTGGACATCTAAAGGCACCAACGTCTGTACAATACTTAGGCTCACCCCAATCGTTATACTTTCCACATGGACCCGATTCAACCCTCACTGGCCCCATCGGTATTCCTTTTGGCTTATTATCATTCCACACTTCTTTATCACTCCTTATATCCGTAGTCTTTGGCAGTTGGTAAGCTGACGTGTCTTCACTGGGTGACGAATCCGGCGTAGCGTAATCACTGGTCAATGTTCTTAGAAAATAGTCGTCAAAGTCCACAGATTTTTCCCAGTCAGGGAACTCGAATAAGTCTGTGAAATCGAGTGAGTCCGCAACACTGTCCTGTCTTATGTGTTGTCCCACTAGTGTGTCACAATCACTAAGTTCACTTAGGTCTGCGAATGGCCACGAGCTGTTGGACTCGTTGCTGTACGAGCTGGGCAAGTCGAAGTTTATGAGACTCTCTGCTGGTGAGAACTCAAAGGGCTGGTCCTCGAACATCATTTCTAGATTTCCATCTAAACGCTCATTAAACATTGTATCTGAAAATTTAAACATAGTATTAACGGCTGGGTAATATTTGAAATTTGAATGCAACGACTTTGTTAGTTTTGTTAAAGTAAAATGTAGTATTTAACTTACATTTATTTATATATAATTAAAAGCTCATTGTACGTGTGTTTGTGTCTGTTGTTAACGTATGAATGGATAGTGCAGCCGCTGGCTGAGGCGACTGGCCGGACAGACGGACGGGAGATAACATGGATCGACGATTATCGCACCATTGTAACTCTACCATGAATCATACATTAAATACGAATGCCCCTTTCACGTCAAATAATTAAATTAGGCCAAAGGGACGTTGCTATAATCAGCCTAGTTTCTCCTATTTATTAGTAGGTGCCATCAGGTCAGATTTTGTTACCTAAATAATATCATGTCACCCAGCTCTTATTTTTGTTTATATTTTTGTTGTATTGTGACTCGTCATATGACAGCACCAGTGGCGTAGCGAGGAAAGGGCGGCAAAATTAAAAAAAACTAAAAAAATTGTTAAAATTTGAACCTGAAATTCTAATTTTTGTTGTACCTATGATTGAAATTCCTAAATAAGGGGCGGCAATTTTTTTTTCCGCCACTGGACAGCACCCCGCCTGATATTAAGCTGGCGGTCCATTAATGAAGGTAACTGCTGCTACTACAGTCAATTAACTGTAAGTGCAGTCACATCCTCTATGCCAACCAACCTCTAGGCCGGCATAGTTCCTAAGTTACTTCACGGTCTCTATAATTGTAAGTGTCGGTAATACCCCGGATTGGCAGACTGGGCACCACTGCTTACCACTCTTAACAGAAAACACAAAATATTGTTTTAAGCTTTGGTACGCGAATTAATTTCATTACTAGAACAGATTAGAACCGCGTCACGAGAAGACCACGGCGTGCTTGACCAAGACCATGCCTAAAAACGCATTAAGAACCGTTTTAAAATAATCCCAAATTTTATGTATAGTCCCTGAGAACCGAACGTTTCGACAACCAAATGTACATCATTATCTTTTGTTTTTATTGTCTTTCTATGTAAGTGCACTTTCTGTTTTTTGCAATGTCTGTCTATACAAAAATTCCAATCGATTGTCGCGCCTTGTTCCTACCGGGATTGACAGAGGCTATAGAGCGCCATTTGCCACGATCCTTACACAACTCCCTCGCTTCTCTCACATCCACAATTCTCTTTATACAACCTCTGGCACAACCTTTATATTTTATACAACCTTATGGGCACTAGGAAACCCAGCTTTCTTAAAGATGTCTCCAATCTGGTCGGAAAACGACCTCCTGAGTCTGTCTTGTTTAACGCCACTATTAACATCCGATTTGTTAATTCCTTTCGTCAATTTACTTTCACACCTCCTTTCCACGTGCTTTCCATCGAAGCATTCCTATAATTCATTAGATTCCTAGTCACCCAATAATTTAATCTGTGCCCAAGGACAGAACTTAGCGCGAACTCATGATAGTGTCAAAGCTCAATGAGTGACGACGAGGCATATGCGTAGGATATTTATCAAAACAATAACAGATTTTTTCTAAAAAAATATTTGGGTGATTTGCATTATAAATGGTTAGTTAAATGAGTTTTAATGTCCTTTTTTATTGTGACTCGACATATGACAGCACCCCGCTTGATGTTAAGCCAAAGTGTGGTCCATGAATGAATGTCACTGCTACTACAATTCAATAACTGTGAGTAGCAATCACATCCAGTATGTCGGTCTAGTTGGAACCGGCAACTTACAAGCTGATCCCGAAACGTGACCACTTGACGGTCTGTAAACTTGTAAGTGGTGGTACTACCACTGCCTTCCACTCTTTGATAACCAGACCCGAAGCAACTATCCATCTCTTTTTTTTATTAACAAATATTTATTTGCAATATTTTATATTATTAAATATTACAATATTTTTTTGTAATATTTAATATTATTAAATATTACAAATAAAAGCTTTGAAACAAATATCTGCTCCGACCGGGGATCAGAGAATTGGACTTTACGCGCAACAAACAAAACTAACAACAAACAAACCAATCTAGCGTGGACCGTTTGTCCACGCCTGTCGTCCTACATTTAGCCTCTTCTATTCATCATCAGCCAGAACGCGTCCACTGCTAAACATAGGCCTCCCACTTAGAACGCCATTCCGGACGACAAGATGCCAGTTGCATCCACTGGTTATTCGTGACTTCCACTATGTCGTCAGTCCACCTAGTGGGAGGCCTACCTACGCTGCGTCTTCCGGTTTGTGATCTCCACTTTAGAACCTTTCTTCCCCATCGGTTGTCAGTTCTTCGAGCGATGTGGCCAGCCCATTGCCACTTCAGCCCCCCTAGCACGGCAATCCAAGACGCAAGATAAAGAACTGCAAGGACTAATAGTGTAACTAATTTTAAATAACGTATTAGGCTGGCGCATCAAAATGTTTAAACAAATATTTAATAAAGTTTTCAACTTAGTTTTGTGTAAAGTTTTACAGAACGCCTAAATATATTTTTTGATACATTGTTCTAGTAAGTTATTTAAATTGAGTTGGAATGATATTCTTTGCAGTTCTTTATCTTGCTTCTTGGATTGCCGTGCTAGGGGGGCAGCTCGCAAATCCTTCGAGCTATGTCGGTAACTCCGATTCTTTGGCGAACATCCTCGTTCCGGATTCTATCGCGCAGAGACACACCAAGCATAGCTCTCTCCATTGCTCACTGAGTGACCCTGAGCCTTTCCAACAGGCCAACATTTAAGGGCCACGTCTCATTGCCATATGTCATCACTGGCAACACAATCTGGTTGAAGACTCTTGTCTTCAGGCACTGTGTGATGTTTGACGAGAAGATACAACGCTCTTCTATTGGCAACTGTAAAATAAAACCCCTTACTCACCATCGGGCAAGTCGAGGTCAAATGTTGCGCATTGTTCAAGGATTGTAAAAAGAAATGCTTCATGGTTTAGGCACATGGAAAGGATGAGTGAAAGTAGATTGAGCAAAGGAATTTATGAATCTCACGTGGATAGATGCGTTAAACCAGGGAGACCTAAGAGGGTGTGTTCTACTAGACTCTACAGGTATAAGCGCTAACCTGTAAAGCTTGTATGAAGAGAATTGTGGATGTCAGGGAAGCGAGGCAGTTATCGTGGCAAGTGGCGCTCCATTGTCACTGCCTATCCCTGTGAGAGAAAGGCGTGACAATTGGATTGATTGAGTGTCTTCCAGCAGTACTCTAACTTTGTATGAAGAGAAAGCGTACTTAAGTTTACTAGCCGGTTTCAACTAGCCCGGCATAGTGTAGGTGACTGCGAGCAGCAACAGTCACCTCCATTCATGGACCACACTCCAACATTAACATCGAGCGGGGTCATATGTAAAGTCACAATAAAAAATAAAAAAATAGATCATATAATTTTGAAGGGGTTGTTTAAGAGGAGTAAAAGATAATCCCCTTTTATACACATAAAAAATATCCACAATAAAAAATAATGTTTGCTTTTATTTTTGGTTATTGATTTTACATTTTTTTCATTATTCGAGAGCTTTCTTCGTGGTCAACCGCATAAATTAAATGTTCAATACATTAATCAATGTTCGCGCAAAATCTAAGAAAATACTAATTAATATTTAAAGCACACTTAATAACTTTATTTAAAAGCAATAATTAATTAATTATGTTTACTATTTCATTTGTAGATCATTCGCATTGTGTTTGTTATCTGTATTATTGAAAGTTTTACTTTAATGACCTATGCAGGTCTTTCACATCTTGTTAATATTAAGATAAACGCAGATTTGTCGCCTATAAACAATTTTATATTAATTGTGTTTTTTTTTAATATCCGTTTTATTCCATCGAGCTATAATGTAGAATACTTATCGACATGCTATTTCTTATTCTCGTAATATACTTACTTTTATTTTTTATTGAAACTCGACATCTGACCTCGACTTACCAGATGGGAGGTCATAGAGTTTCGACTACTAGTATGTCGGCCAGACAACTTTTTCACGTCCATGCGATCCAAATTTATAGAAATTCATTCAACTGGTCGATCGTTAGACAAAGAAGCGTCGAACTGTCGACTGTCGGCGGTCGATAGAATGCGGATGCTTCCTCCGGCAGCAAAAGGATTATGATTTTTGATTCTGACTCTACATCTAATATTGACCCATCTGGTGGTAAGCAAGAGAAGGTCTAAAAGTGCCGACGACTGAAAAAAACCGGGTCAGTTCACGATTGTTTCAGTCGCCATCACTATGCCTGCCTCACGACGATATCTGTTACTTAGTCGCGATTCTTTTTGTAAGTTCCAACTAGGTTTGTAAGTTCCAGTTGTTTAAGTGTACTTAGTAGGCTTGATAGTTACCTTCATTCACGGATCGCACTCCAGTTCAACATCAGGGGGCCGACCGCGCAACTTCAATAGGAATGCAAATGAAATTAATTTCCATTTGACAAAAAGTTACGCGATCGCTGTTAATGTGAAAAACAATGAGCTTTAACTGTTAATAAATAAATAAACGATTAGTGTGTTGCGCGGTCACAATTTAATTTTGAAGCTCATTAATTGTGTGATTCCGCCGGCGACTGCACACTGCACATCAGGTTTGTTTGTGATTGATTGAATATTACTTAATACGACGGCTGCATACAAACCAGTAGTGCAGTCTGCGGTCTGTAGTCGCCGGCGGAATCACACCTTTATGGTGTTCAACTGTCCCAGCCCATTCAGCCATTCAATGTCATTGAGTTACGCGGTCGGGGAACTTTCAAATTTCGTACCCCAATAAAAAAAAACATAAAAAGGGAAGTTGATGTTAGATGTTCTGTCTCAATAAATGATTATTATATACGAGTACTATAGCGTTGACTAATTTGTAAACAATTCATTATAAATGACTCATTTATTGATAACACGGACAAAAATATTTCTTTGAAGTTATATTATGAAGGTTTACAACAAAAGATTTATTTTACAATCAATGGGTTTTGGAGATACACAGACAAACAAACGACATAAAACAGAATACATAGAAAGACAATGAATATAAAGTGACCGTTATGTAGTGGTTGTGCAATATTCACGCAAACCGAGAGCACGGGTTCAAAACCACTTGCCCGTACCAATGTATCTTTGATTGTCCTGATAGTCCTGAGTGTCCTCTAGTAGCTTAGCATAGAAATGTGAATAAAAAATAGAAATTGGCGACCTTGTTGCAAAAAGTGGTCGAAAAATAAAGCTTGTTAATTAATTTTTATTTATTTATTTAAAAACTTAATGCACAATAGTACAAAGGCGGACTTAATGCCAAAGGCATTCTCTACCAGTCAAACCTTTAGGATGTTGATCCGACAATGTAGATAAGAGGTAGGGTGCAAAATAAAATATAAAAATAGGTAACCAATTACATTATGAGAAATATATAAATTATTCATATATACATAAATATATTCATAGATATATAGATACACAAATAACATGTATAACACATACATAATATAATACAATATAATACAATATAATATAAACAGTATTATCATTGGGTAATAAAATTAAATACACTTAAATTTATATGTGTAATATATTTAAAATTAATTAGTTTGCTGAAGGAAGTATGAATACACCAACTTTTTGAAGATGTGCCTATTTGGTGCTTCTCTAATATGGACATTTAGACATCCTTAAGAAAGTGCTTGCTAGTGTCCATAACCGTAGAGCTTGTAGGAAGAGGATTGTGGATGTGAGGGAAGCGAGGGAGTTGTGTCAGGATCGTGGCAAGTGGTGGCCATCGTGACTCTATTGTCTCTGACTATCACTGTGGTAAGAAGGCGTGACAATTTAATTTAGTAATATTTTTTTATATTCTGAAGTATTTATTTTGTTAGATACCTACTTTCATTTTTCAAATGGGTATTTTTTTTAAATTTGTGCACGACTGTTAGATGTACGAATTTGCTCCCACTGTAGTTGTCAAGTGCTCTTTTTCTCTGCCAACACTCATGCTGCGCAGCTGAAAAGTCAAGCTCTTTTTTCTTCCGGGATTATTAAGTATGAAGGGAAAAGATCTGAGAAAAGTGAGAGTTGTGCCAGGATCGAGGCGTTCCGTTGTCTCTGACTATTCCTGTAGGAAGAGAGGCGTAACGATTTATTTTACTAATACCAAATTCGAGGATCATATGAAAATTAAAAATATCTAATTTACCTATATTTTGATTCTTGTTTACCTATAATGCTAAATGAAGTCAGACAGCTGATAAGAGCAGGCGCCGGTGGCTGGCAGTACCAACATTTGTTTTAGCTGATGATGGACAGATATCATGTTACAACAGACCTACGTTACTCAGATTGCGTTCGAAATACGTAGTAAATATAATGACGTATTTGTTTTATTAGGTTTCCCTTTTGCTTTGAGATTTGTATTGTATCAAATTTAAATCTCACAGAATTTGAATTTACGCCGTTTGGGATGGAGACCAAGGATGGAGGCCAAGGAGTTGTCCAAAAATTTAACAAATATTACAATAAAGGCTTTAAAATAAATATTTCCTCCGACCGGGAATCGAACCGGGACTTTACGCATAACAGACTGGTGTGCTGATCAATGCGTCAAATCTATGAATCTGCGACCAGGTTCCGGGAATCGAACCCGGCATGATTTCCGGCAACGAGTAACGTAGCGGACTGATATGTTTTAACCGATGCGCTATATGAATACTTTTTTTATCAATAGAATAACATTTATTTTGCGTATTTTAACACATGGCCCCCATAACACCACAAATTAATGATATTATCAATTAATTGAGAAACATGTTAAATATTAACGGGACATCGATCCCTCTTAATCGTTTAGGGTAAGCAGAACTATGTACAGTCAAATTAGCTTGTAGACGTTTTTGCATTTGTAGTAGTGTGTGTGTGAAAACAATTGGTCGGTTTTGTGCACGATATTCTGCAATTTTTATTAAATAGTTAATTCGTAAATACCGAATTTCGTGCTTTACCATGAAAAGTATCCGGTTATCTTCCGTTTGCTTCCAATTAAAACCTAAGGACATGACGTGTTTTCGTAACGTGTGTTAATAATGGTAACGCGCTCTTAGACGCACTAATACAAATGCAAAAACGTATTAAAACTATTAAAATTTGACTTTACTCATTTAATTGTCCCACTGTTGCACAAAGCCCTCTCTATTTTATTGAGTTCTTTAAATTGTGACTTGACATATGACAGCACCCCGTCAGTTTGACATATGACCAGTTTTATACGACAGCTACCTTTTTTTTTATTGTGACACGACATTTGACAGCACCCCCCTTGAAGTTAAGCCAAAGTGTGGACCATGAATGAATGTCACTGCTAATACAATTCAATAACTGTGAGTAGCAATCACATCCACTATGCCGGCCTAGATGGAACTGGAACAAGCTGATCCCGAAACGTGACCAAATCACTTGACGGTCTGTATACTTGTAAGTGGTGGTACTACCCCGGATCGGCAGACGGGATACCACTGCCTACCACTCTTTAAAATTGTACAACCATTACCTGCAGTTATTTAAGTATTCGCCATGATTTTAGCTTAACATCAGGAAGTTATAATTGTCGCAGCATAAATAAACTTTAAATAACTAGCCACTAAGGTGATATTCTAATAAATAAGTTAGAGGCGACCGTGGTGTAGTGGCATTGCAATGGTTACGCAAGCCGAGAGCACGGGTTCGAAACCATCCACCGGTACCAATGTCTCTTTGATATATGTACTTTGGTTGTTCTGTTTCTATAATACAAGCACTTTAGTAGCTTAAATATTGAAATGTATAATAAATAAACAAAAAAGAGAGGTCTTAATAATAAATAAAACTTCATAAATATAAATGGCGCATATAATTTTTCTTTTTAATACGAGCATTTACAACAATATTGAAACATAATCGTGATTGAGATCAGCGACCAACATACCCAACTACAACGGCGCTTAACAAAAATAATAATACATCGCCTCTTACTAAAACAAAAGCTGTCCCCGTTCCTACTACTAGTAGTACCACCAACAATACATAACCTAACTTTGCGTTCTCTCAAAAAAAATACCACAAATAATAAAGAATACAAAGAAAACTTCACATAGATTTTGCGCGTAAAATGAATGACTACGATGGCTACAAAGCTCTCGAAACATCGTAATAAAAAATTGTACAATCATTAACCATAAATAAAAGCGATAGTAAAGCGCATAAAATTTGTTTAATTCATTAAAACATTTATTTATTAAAGTCATTATTAAAATGATTCAAGTTTATTAAGTCATTTTCACTAATTTTATTTTTTGTGGCACAAGAGTTTTTTTTAGTGCGATTCGGCGGTGGCTACTGCCTTGAACAAATGTCTTCAAGTTGCAGTCGCATCCACTATGCTGGTGCCTTGGTGCACTTCCAACTTCCTTCCAAGTCACTCTTCAATACTTGAACTTGGTGGTACGGAACGGCAGATTGACCACCAACGCTTAATGCTCTTAAAAAATAAGTTATAAATCTTTTAAAGAACTATTAAAGAAGAATTTAAAAGAAAGAATAAGAATGCATTATATAATCCTAAACAGTGATAGCATGATAAACACTAAATATGCTTTTTAATGAATTTGTGAAAACAAGGTAGGACTATGAAGTGTTGGTAATACTAACAGCAATACAAACGGGGACAAACCCTAAACATTTATATAAACATTTTTATTAAGTACACTCTGTCATATTAAGGGGACTTTTAAACAATGCTATCTCGAAGTGAAATTTTGTGTTTGATATGGTTCTGTTAAATTAAGAAGAAATTTCGAAATTATTTGAGTTTAGCGGAAGTTAAAGATGTTTGGATGGAGTGTGGTCCATAAATGGAGGCAACTGCTACTACAGTTAAATAACTGCATGAGCAGTCGCATCCACTATGAAGACCTAGTTCCGGATTTTTTAAGGTGATCCTATAACGCGACTGAGTCACTCCACGGTCTGTATACTTGTAAGTGGTGGTACCACTGATCAGTAGTCTTAGCAAATGACCACCTACTGTCTGCCTACGACTCTTAACAATGTTTTTTTTCGTTTTTTTTAGAAATGGCTTAAGTTTCCATACATGAAATTTCTTCTTGAGTTAACAAAACTTTTTTAAAAATATATAAGATGTGTTATAAAATTATAGGTAGGTAGTATTTATATTATTGAAAAAAATATATATATATATTATATATCATATAAAAAAAGAAATTTTGTAATAGTTAAAAATTAACAAAATATTAACAATTTAAATTCTATTATTTCTATACTTAATGCAAATATTTTATACGAATATCTTTTTAATGTTATTCCAATAGTTGTGTCTACCCAACAAATAGGATAAGTCGTGAATATGCTTTCATTTTGTACTAAATTGAACTTCGAGTTACCATTGGCCAATAGACTTGATAATAAATTTAAACAGTTTTTTTTTAACTAATTAAGTCAACTATATAAACAAACCAACTATATTGATTTTACCTTTCAGTCAATAAAAGTTGAATATCGATTGAAATGCGATCGAAAACACGCCGATATCCCACTCTCATACAGGAAGGAAACATGCCTTCTCTACAATGACCCTTTGATGATCGACCAAGAAAGGCAAAAGTGGTCTAGTCATATATAAATGGTCTCGCAAACCAAGAAGACCTGGTTCAAAAACCACTTGTTAAAACCAATGTATTTTTGATATTATGTACTTTGGTCGTCCTGTTTCTATGATACAATCAAGTTTAGTAGCCTAATACAGAGAAGTAAAAAAAATATCGATCGACTTTTAATCGATTTTCAACTTGTTGTGTCCATTAGCACGTCAAAATATTTTTAAAACTGACTGATTGATTTTAACTGGAAGCGACTGCTAGTACAAACAGCAATCGCATCCACTATGCTGGCTTGGCTGAATTGATTGATTGTTTATTTTTATAAACCAGTATTAATAATAGATGCCCTAAAAATTCTATAAACAAATCTAGAATATTGGTAAAATTAAATTTAAATGTATTTAAAATATGAGTAATTTCTATTAATTCTACCCATCCTCATTTGGTAAGGCGTGAAGGATGGTTTCTATTAACCATTATATTAAGTTACGTTTTTTATGTAGTTTTTTTTTATACATTGAATCAACAGAGATAGGCAGAGACAACGGAGCGCAACTTTTGATATATAGTCTTTAATATGTTTGCACCTAATTCCTTGTAAGGATGTGCAGAAAGGTTGGTAGAAAATATATAAAAGAAAATACAAAATTAAATTCAAAATCACCAATATTAAATTTTAATAATATTGTTTTACAATTGTTTATACAGTTTTGTCTATTGGTCTATTTTTAATACAACGTGTTCTAAAAAGTTGTAGTTAAAATAAAATTATTAATAATATGCAATTACGTTTAGTATTTGATTTTATTTATTTACTTTTATTTTATTAATTTACTACACCTCTTTTACAAATGAATAATCAAATAAAAGCCCCGTAAATTTATTTTACCGACGATTTCAATATGCCTATTTGTTAAACTTAGCTTTTGGGAATAAAGTTTAAAGGGTCATTTGCGAAACTGCGTTTTTTAACCGCGCGGTTTATTACCGCTATTTATTATTTATATCTCTAGTGAAATTCAAAAATGTAGTTTTTATCTACTTTAAAATAAGAAATGAAAATATTTGTTTGGAATAAAAAAATGGTTAATTTAATTAAGACAGCATACCTATTGTTAAGCTGGATTGTGGCTTGGCCAGAGCCGACTGCTGTAATGGATAAAGTAAGGTAGTAGCAGTCGCGTCCATTAAATCGGTTTATTGGGAAGACTAATTTAATATGTAGTACATAGGTGAGAAGTAGACAGAAAGGATTTTTTGTTACATTTACGAGTATGCAGCTATTATGCAAGAAGCAATGTGATACGACGTTGGTCCGTCCGGTCGTGGACAATTGATTCCTCTCACATATAGACATATTGACAGTGTCGTTAGAAAGATAGACAGTAGGTCAAACCAGAAGTAATTCAAACCTATTAAAAAGTTAGGAAATGTTACGCAGTAAATATAGGTTAGATTTTTTTCGCGGTGCATAACAAATGTATTTTGTTACCAATCACAATGAGAATTGTTTATATTAGATCCACGTATAGGTATTTTACCAAGATGTTAGTTTATTACTAGAGATACAAATGTGATAGCACGATGAAACGTTGTATGCGTTTTTTTTATGCGGCGAAAAATCGTGCGTGAAAAAACCGCAAGCTCTAAACCAAGAAAGTATAACAATTACGTATAAAGGTAATGAGTATATACAACTTTTTGTACAGATTACGTCGGCAAAATAATGACTAATATTGCATTTTTACTTTTTTTTTATTGCCAATAAATGTTTGATAAGATGTATTATAGTAACTTTAACAGCCTATTTTAGACAGACAAAATTTCCTAGCTTTTTAATTTTTTACTAGTGCTTAATGGCCCTGAGTCTTTAAGTGGGAATTTCTGTCAATTTTACCCTTAAAGTCTGCCACCTCTTTCGTGTGTCAAAAAATTCGTACCAAAGTTTGATAATATCTGCCTTCTATTTTCAAATACTTTGACATTTATTCCCACTTAATTTGTAACGCCATCTAGCGGCGTCTTTTGGAACTATCTCAAAACCGTACATAATACGTTACTATAAAACCTTTTGACAGGCATTTATTGTGCAAGTTATTAGGCAAAGTAAAACTGCTATATAATGGTGTTTTTATTCTGAAATATAAAATATAATTTACTATAAAAATTAAATTAAATAGTAGACAACATTTCCTTACTACTACCGATTTTTGTTATTTAATTATATATTTACTTTTATTTACCAATTACTAATATTCAATTGATTTGCTTTGATTTATATCATTTGACCGCGCTCCGCTTAAAGTAGGCGAACCACGGACATGTCTGAGGCATTACTCACATCCCCTATACCGACTTAGTGTTATAATAATATATATTTTATATATCAGACTAATGCCTCTAATCCACTACATGACAATACCCCGTGGGGAACGTGTGCGTGTGTGGATTGGCGGTTTTATATGTATATTAAAATAAAGGCATTGTCAACTGGTCTGACGTAACTGGGCCTATACTAGCGGCACGCTATGATAGACGTTCCAAACGTTCCATACGAAACATCATGAACTATTCAAACGTCAAAACCGCCATCATATCGTGCCGCTAGTATAGTTTTAACATGACCATTATTTACAAAAGGCCCAGTTCTTGTAGGACCAGTTGCAAAGGGAACCCACAAAACTGGGCCCAGTTTTTTTCGTATTACGACTATTTACAAAATATATTGTCATAAAAAATTGGATCCAGTTTTCGTGTGCCCAGTTGCAGACTGACCCCTATATTATAACTACTACCCCCTAATATGTATATTTACACTAAAACTTAATATCACCACTCATCGTTCATAGAACGTCCATTAAAACACCACACTACGAGCACTTTTTTTACTTTTAATTAATTAATTATTTAAATTTGATGATTAATAATTTAACAAACATTTTATTAAGTCTTTATATTTACGTTATTTTAGTATTAAACAAGACAATTGTCGATTACCTATTACAACGCGTTTACAGTCCACTAATTATCTAAATTCAATTGATTAATAATGACGACGACTGAAGAAACCACCAGGAGAGTCGAGGTCACAATACGAGTTACAATACAAAAATATAGTTTTTTATTGATTTCAAAGCGACCACTATCAGATCATAGTACTCGTAAATTCAATGTCAACAAAAAACATTTAAAAATCATCAAATTAATTAATTAATTATTAATTGATTTATTATTATAGTCCGTATTTTGTTCACTAAAGTTTATTCACATGTCCTAATAGATCACTTCATAGACTGTTGCTTTCTTATCACCAGACCCTGTCACAATATATTTGTCATCCGATGATATATCGCAACTTAAAACTGACGAGGACTCCTTCGACTGAAAAAAATTAAAAATAAAAATTGTTAAATAAAATTAAATTGGTAAGAAATTTCCCACAGAGATCGGCAAGAGACAATGGAGCGCCATTTGCCACGATCCTGACACAACTCTCTCACATCCACAATTATTTTTACATAAAACAAAAACACATTTTATTAATTATCATACAAGCTACAGGGGATTGTGGATTTTTAAGCATGTCTCCGATTTGATCGAGAAAGAGATTATCGATTTATAAATTCCTTTCGTCGGTCACCCAAGAGGTTCATCTATTTTTTAAATGTGTCCAAATCAACGCATCTGGCCTTTCTCAATCTTCAATCTCAATCTACATTTTTTCTTTGTGTGGTTCGACAGTACTTTGCCTTATTTTAAGCTAGAGTGTGGTCCATGAATGTATACGGTCCACGGTCCATTAAATAACTGCAAGTAACAGTTATCCATTGAAACCGGTAACATTCAAAATAATCCGAAAATGCTTCTAGGCATATTTACGGTTTGTACTTTTAAAAATGTTGGTACGGACGCTATTCTTTAAAGCTCAACAAAATTACAAATAAATAAATAAACCGTTTATATATTTAAGGTAACCATGGTAGTGCAATGATCACACAAACTGAGAGCACTTTGGTCGTTCTGTTTCTATGATACAAGCACTTTTTTTTATTATTTTTTTATTGTGACTCGACATATGACAGCACCCCGCTTGATGTTAAGCCGAAGTGTGGTCCATGAATGAATGTCACTGCTACTACAATTCAATAACTGTGAGTAGCAGTCACATCCACCATGCCGGCCTAGTTGGAACCGGCAACTTACAAGCTGATCCCGAAACGTGACCAAATCACTTCCCGGTCTGTATACTTGTAAGTGGTAGTACTACCCCGGATCGGCAGACTGGGTACAACTGCCTACCACTCTTTGATAACCAGACCCGAAGCAAATATCTACCTCTTTTTTTGTAGTAGCTTAGTATAGAAATGTAAATAAAGAGATATCTCACCTGGAATATACTAGCTCCATAAGGCGTCCTCCATGCATTCAACAAATTATCTTTGCCAGTAGAGACAAACCATTTACCACATGATGCGAACCTTAATGACAGAACGCACGACTCGTGCAAATGTAATTGATACTTGTCAGGCTTGACCGCATGTAACACTTCCACGTTACTGTTCTCCATGCCAACTGCTAGCCACTCGCCTAAGGGTTAAAGAAAATAATATATTTCATCATCGTTATCATCCATTTCACGAGTACTTCCCTTAGAGATAGGTAAAGGTAACTACAGCGGAATGATCCTTCTCGTTTCCTTCACATCCTAAATACTCTAAAATCTACTGTAAGTCTACCCAGAGACAGGTAGAGGTGACTACAGCGGACTGAGCCTTCTTATTTCCTTCACATCCAAAATACTCTAAAATCCCCCAAAATTAGGGAAATCTCCGATTTGGTCAAGCACAAAGCTATTACCTACTCTTAAATGGAATTTGAATAATACAAAGAAATATCTAAGTCGGATAGCTGTTCATAATGCGGTGCTTGTTCCTACATTAATTAATGTATGAAAGTGAATGTTGGGTGTGGCAGAAGAAGCATGAGAGTAGAATTAACGCTGTAGAAATGCGGTCATTAAGGAGAGTGTATGGTGTGAGCAAAAGGAATAAGAAATAGCACAGTGCGCGATAGATGTGGAAGAAATGCTTCGATGGTTTGGGCACATGGAAAGGATGAGTGAAAGTAGATTGACGAAAATAATTAATAAATCTCATGTGAATGGATGCGTTAAATGAGGCAGACCCAGGAGGGTGTTTTTCGATTAAATCGGAGACATCCGCAAGAAAGCTAGGTTGCCTAGTGAGCTTGTGTGAAAAGAATTGTTAATGTGAAGGAAGCGAGGGAGTTGAGGATCGTGGCAAGTGGCGCTCCACTGAATCTGCCTATCGCCATGGGAAAAAGGCGTAACAATTTGATTGATTAATAAACTACAGCCGAATGATCCTTCTCGTTTCCTTTACATTCAAATGTGTTTTACGTTTTAAATCGGAACGCCCATGTTTACATAGATTTATTACACAATAGTATAGCTTTTCGCAAACGCAATGTGGTCGCGGATCATTGTTGACCCTCAGGGAATTAAGAATCGAAAACAATATAATGCATTAAAACCTTAGAAAGTAAATTATTTAAATATTTCTATCAAAACTAAGTAACAAAACATACCTGTTGGACAGTAGCCTAATGAGAATATTTGTGAACTGAAGTCATGTTGTTGTAATTGTCTACCCTCCCTTAAGTCCCATGATCTGTGAAAACAAAGAAAAATAACAAATTAAAATACGGCTCGAAGGACCATTCAAATACACTCCTTAAAACAGGTATATTAGGAGCAAAAGTCCACAAATTAAAATTAAATAACTGTAAGTAACAGTAACACCCTACGTACCGGCTTATATATTTATTTAAATCCTTTATTGCACCAAAATAAACTTAAAAATAGGTACATAGGCAAGTTGAAACCGGTAACTTACAAGCTGATTCCGAAACGCGGACAAGGATGATATTGATGATGAAGTCATCATCAATATCATCCTTTTCCGCCCGAAGACGTCCACTGCTGAACATAAGCCCACCACTTAGGGCGCCATTTCGAACGACAAGATGCCAGTTGCATTTACCGGTTATTCGTGACTTTTAGTATGTTGTCAGTCCACCTAGTGGGAGGCCTACCTACGCTGCGTCTTCCGGTTCGTGGTCTCCACTCTTTCTTCCCCATCTGTTGGCAGTTCTTCGAGTGATGTGGCCAGCCCATTGCCACTTCAGTTTGCATTGCCTACCCCTGTAGTAAATGCGCTGTGATGTGATATCTTACCTGACAGTATTATCAAGTCCACCAGTCCATAACTTGGTGCCGTCAGCAGAAATGTCAATACACGAAGCACCATCCGTGTGCCCTTGGAATTGTCTTACTAAAGTTTGGTTGTGGAGATCCCATACAGCTATGTTGCCGTCCGAACAACAACTAAAACATACCTGTAAGAATAAAACAAAAATAAAATTTTAGTTAAAAAAAACAATAAAATATAGCTTGTCTAACTATAAATGACGCGCCACTCAACTTTATTAGTTTATTTAAATGTGTGAATACAAATATTACTAACTATACTACTATACTTTATTAACATGCTCCTCCTTTTGTGTCTAACCAGCGAGTGAATGACCAATTACAATTGCATTTTCGGTGTATTTTATCCATATTTAATATTTGCTCGTGTGCGTAAATGCAGTGGCGGGGCGCGTCATTTCGGCTTAGACAGACTATACACGCCTATAGGACAATGTGAACTAGAGTGTATTTTTTATTGTGACTCGACATCTGACCCTGTCCCGCCTAATGGTAAGCAAGAGGAGGTCCAAGAATGCCGACGACTGAAAAAACCTTATTTTCAGTGCTCCCCAGTCGCCGTCACCATGCCGGCCAAATTGCATCGCTTGAAGGATCCAAAGTTATAGGATGGAGAAATTGATATTTACCTTAGAATCAGGACTAATAGCTAATGCATAACACGCAGGGGCCGAGGACGTTAGCTCCGCTTTAATTCTAGGTGTAGGTGATGCCAGATCCCATATTGAGAGGTTCGACGCCTCACCTCCAACAATAAGGGTCCGTCCGTCCGGCAGCAACTTCACTGACCTAATGTAATTGTCACGTTGCTGAAAAATGAAAGGATGAAATATTGTGAAAAAAGAAGAAAATATTTGGTGAAAAATAGACTATTATAAATGCAACATAAAATATTAGTTACGTTAAAACAATAAATCAATCAAATTATTACGGTTTTTTCCCACAGGGATAGACAGAGACAATAGAGCGCCACTTGCCACGATCCTGACACAACTCCCTCGCTTTTCTCACATCTACAATTCTTTCCATACAAGCTCTACGGTTTAAATATTTTTAATTAAATATAATATTTATTGTGTCATAACTCAATTCCCACAAGGATAGGTAAAGCAATTAGGCGCCACTTTCCACGACTTTCCTGACATAAATCTCTCGGTTTCTTCACATCCAATATTTTTTACACAACCTATAAGAATTCTCTTTTCAATTAATCATAATCTTGAATTAACAATCGTGAATTGGCTCAAGTAACTGACTGCTGGCGGGAAGTGAACATATGGCTGCGGCAAAAAGGCTCTTAATTCGTCGTCCATCTTTTCTTTTTGCTCCGTAATCACTATGCAAGCAAGCACTCATATCTCGAGAACGACTGACTTTGGAAGTCTGACGCAAGAATCGGACGTGTACATAGTGAATACGATCCGATAGTCTGATCAGACAAAATCGGACGTGTATTCCCAGCCTAAACATACACTTGACTGTTGTACAGTCAGCAGCAGATATATCTGAGCACGCAATGTGATCAAAAGTGTCTATACATTCAGGGTTATCATAAGTATCTACACACCATTAGTTGTCAAATTAATGTGAGCATTTAATGCGTCAAAAATATCTATACACTCAAATAGTCAAAAATATAATATGTATTTTTTAAAACAAAACTGAATGCATCCTTAAATCTTTACTAAATGTATATTGCTTACATAATTGTCACATAAATTTGTTTGTTGACATATTTTGAAAAGTGAGTGTGTAGATATTTTTGACGCATTGAATGCTCACATTATTATGACAACTAATGTGTGTAGATACTTATTCTAACCCTGAATGTATAGATACTTTTGATCAGATTGCGTGCTCAGATATATCTGATGCTGACTGTACCTTCCCTAGTTTACTATAATTCAAGTCAACGTCAATATAAAATACATATAAACAAAAACAAAAAACTATCTAATCATAAGATATATTACGATTGACAGTTACCGACTCACCAAGCAGTCGAGCTGGCTGACCGGTGATTTAGTCGGCTGAGAAATATCCCACACTTTGACACATCCTTTGCCACCCGTGTAGACATATTTCGTGGGACTCGACACCGTCACTGCGCAGACTACTTCGCCGTGAGCCAGCGCGGATACTTGACGAGCGTGACGTGGTATTCCAGGGCCCATTAAGGCGTCAGGTGGGAATGGAACTGGCTGCATCTGACCCTCGGCTGATACGTGAAATGAATATGCTCTGAAATTAAAGTGTTTTTTTATTATAAATGAAATAATGACATGGAATGCTTTGCCTGCCCATGTGTTCTCTCCATCCTATGACTGGATCCTTCAAGCGATGCGTGAAGAAACACCTTTGGGCGGCATAGTGACGGCGACTGAGACAGCCGTGAACAAACTCGGTTTTCTCAATCGTCGTCACTCTTGGACCTCTTGCTTATCATCAGGCGGGACGAGGTCACATGTCGAGTCACAATAAAAAAAAACTTCTGAACATGCTTTATTATTATTTATTACGGTTCATCGATAAAGGCGACTGCCACTACAATTAAATAACTGCGACATATAATATGTGGCATATGATTCACTATGCCGGCATAGTAGAAAGCGACAATTCGCGAGCTGGTCCTGAAACGTGACTGAGTCATTTTCAGTTTATGTCAAAATTGACAGCTTGACTTTGACATTTATTCCCACTTAGTTTGTAACGCCATCTAGTGGTGGCTTTTCTTTTTAAACAATCTAATAATATTAAAATTATTAAAAAAAAACTTACGGTTTTCCACCAGGAATAGGAGCTAAGGCGGCTGGCCCGACAGGGGGCCTTAATGACGGTTCATAGGCCAAGGCCGCCCTAGCTGAATATCCCCCTAAGCCATACGCATCATGAGCTAAGTATGGATATTGAAGTGTTGGAGGTTTCACTGCAGCTTTTAATGGTGGACCTCCAGAACTCCCGCTCCCACTTCCAGGTGCTCCCCCAGAAGTAGGAGTGACAGGTTTTGAGATAGGTGTGCTTGGTTTCTCATCAATTTTCTTTGCTGATGGCGTTGAGGCGTTACTTGAAGTGCCTGATCTGGAATTAAAAAATATTATTATCATTAATATTTGTTCTTAAATGTATGTTCTTTTGGATCATGTATAGTTCCTTGTTTTTTTTATAAATTGTGAATAGATGACTTTAAATTTACAATAAAGGATAAATGTTAATAATAAACAAAACCATTTTTTACAGTAATTCATAGAAATTTTTATATATTCGATTTGTATTGATTCGCGTCAGTAGTAGCAATAGTTTTTTTTATCGTTAATCCGTCATTATATCGAAAGTTTGTTGACTATTTTTGCCAAGTAAGGAAAAATTAACAGTAGTTAATTCAAAAATTAACTCACATTTTGAGTCACAATAAAAGTGAATTAAACAAATTTTATGCGGATTACTATCGCGTTATTTTGGTTTTGATGTTACAATTGTTTATTATTTCGAAGTTTTGAGAGCTTTGCAGCCATCATGGTCAGACTAAGACTAAATAATAAAAAAAATGTAAAATCAAATCCAAAATAAACGCGATAGAAAGCCGCATAAAAATTGTTTAATTAATCAATTTTCGCGCAAAATCTAAGAAAATGACACAATAAGTGTTCATACCTAGGACTATGTGGTGGATGTTCTTTCTTAGGTTGTAGCTTATCAAGTCCATTCTCACGAGGCGATGGTGCACCGTTGTGTGGTGATGTGGGTTCCTCGCTTGCATCATCAACCACTAAGTCCTGGAAAGAGAATTAATACATAAGTCAGAAGTAAAGCATAGTGAGGCAAACGAACTTGAATCGGTTGAAAAAGTCGAACATGAAAAGTTGTCGATGCTCTTGGACCTTAGAATCGATGTGATTAAAAAGTATAGACGTGACGAAACGAAAAGCGTGACAATCAAATTGTCACGCCTCTTTCCCACAGAGATAGGCAGAGATAACGGAGCGCCACCTGCCACGATTCTGACACAACTCCCTCGCTTCCTTCACATCCACAATTCTCTTTATACAAGCTCAACGGTTAGCTGCGTTGCCTAGTGCCCATAACCGTAGTACAGACAAATTTATAAAATTTAAAAATAAACATCACAGACTCAATAAATAAGATATTAATATGACAAAAGATATAATAAGAGATGATAATAAATATTGTAAACTAACATGTCCCATATCTTTTTCTTCTTTCTTTAATTTTTTATGTTCAGGCTCTGCCGGACTTCTTGTTCTATACTTTTCTCTCTCGCCCGGCGATATCGAGTTTCTCTGCAACAAATAAACAACATGAAACCCCCGCACTGTTTGACAAACGTCCGTCATAAAACTACAAAATGTTACCACGTCCACAACAATATGTCTCAGCAGAAATATACACTGAAAACATTTTACAACCAAACATATCAGCTTTCTTTGCATTCAATTGTATTAACCCACAACTCTAGCATATTGGGGACGTTTATACAAAAGCAGGAGTCCTCCTCAGTACGAAGAAAATTGTGACTGTGAAAAAAGTTAGAGAGTTGTGTCAGGATAGTGAAAAGGGACGTAATAAGAAATTTTACATAATACTACAAAAAACATAGTACAAACTAACAAAAACAAGATGCCGTACAATTGGCGTTATCCAGACCGATCACTTCTAGGCAACCGACCTTTTAACGTAGCGAGACATATGGGTGTAAACTAAGATCTATAACAATACTTAGAACATCATAAATAACAATAGTGATAATCATTGAGGGATAACATGTCTGTGTTACTCAAACACGACTAAACAGATTCTTATTACCAATTGTTTAGTTACAATATAAAGCCAGAGTTTCATTACATAGAGATTTTAGATAATAACTTAACAGGGAGGCAAACATTATCAGCACTATTGAGTGAAGGCATATGTATACAATATCGATATCAAAACACGCTGAAGCAGAGCAAACTGACCGCATGATTAGGTCGGGGAGTGGCACGGGGGGTGTACGGAGGCATGGGAGAGTAGGGGGAAAGCGCGCTTCGTGTATTTGGATGAACGCGCAAATACGGCCTAATGAAATAATCATATACGTGCCGCGCCACACCACACGCTCACTGATTCCGTCCGTGTTGACATAACAGAGACACTCAGATGAAGTATCCAGTACACGGATTATCAATATTTCGGTCGAGTGCTCGATGCTCTATTTGGCTTCGACTGACAAATACAGTTTTGAGGGATTATCCAGCGGAGCGAAAATTATTCAGCGAACACGAGACGAGAGACGAACACGCTTGTGTCTTATTTATTATCGATGCATCTATATAATCATCTCCGAATAAATATACGACATATCAAATTACAAGAGTATAATAAACGTTATTTGTGGTGTATTGTCATAGTTTAGATAGTCGCTCGAGGCGCTCTCTCGACAAGGGGACTAGGGAGCCTCCGCATGGACTAACGGGGCCTAATTTTATGAGGCAGTAAGTTAGTGCAGAGTGGCGAGCGACTGTTAATTTGTACGCCAGCGCCGTCCTAGCGCCGCCCTGTCGCCGCCCCGCTGTGACTTACTGCACGAAACTCGCCGTGACTCACTATTATGTAATGTAGCGCTATTTGTCTCACATAAATTGTAAATTATGTCAATTGACTTCGGAAGCACTCGACTTTTAACAAACAGTGAGTTGAGTACATATTTATCTGAGAGCGGACAAGCGCCCACGCCATCACTTAAAGCGAGACACGGCCGATGTTTAATAGCTATTAGTTTTATTTATCCGATTGAGGAAATAGATTTGGAATGGAATTAGAGTGGGCGGTCGCATTGAGTAATTGATCACGTAAATGTGTTTGTCATCAATCGAGGACAAACGGCGGTTATAAACACATAACGGTGGGAGCACGTTGTTTTATTAAAGAGAACTCCACTTGTAAAAGGCAACACGTCTTATTACGAGCGACAGACTTATTGGATATTTGATAGCGTAGATGTTGGCAATAAAGTTTTATTATTCGCACAAGTCGCGTGAAAGAGTGTCGTAAAGTGGGTCGGAGTGGTTGCGGGGTGCGTTCACGTACGAATTGCCGATGTCGATGCGATGAGGACGTGCCCCGGACAGCCCTAATTTTACGAGGGCAGAGTCTCGGACGGAGCGGAGGTAATAGCATTCCATATCGGATTTCAAGTAACGCAATTTCATTGAGAACTTACTTCTGGGGAGCGGATAGGTGCCCCCGGTGATTCTATCTACGATCGAATTTGTTTTTAGTTTCGTGAATCAAAACTTTTATATAATTGCTTACTGTATAATCTTATTTTACATTTATATTTAGAAATACATATATCTGTATTTATTATAATGATAACTATAATAGTTATTAACACTAATTGAGAAAAGGCGACCGTGGTGTAGTGGCAGTGCAATGGTTACACAAACCGAGAGCACGAGTTCGTAACCACCCACCGGTACCATTGTATCTTTGATATATGTACTTTAGTTGTCCTGTTTCTATGATACAAGCACTTTAGTAGCTTAGTTTAGAAATGTAAATTTAAAAAAAAGATTTTGTTTATTCAGACGCGACATCAGACTTGTCTCGTCTCGCCTGATGGTAAGCAAGTGGGAGTCCAAGAGCTCCGACGACTGAAAAAGCAATTTTATTTTACGATTGTCTCAGTCTCAGTCGCAGTCACTATGGCAGCTGATGTTATTGGTAATATTATATATTGTGTTTATCTAAGGTAGTGCATGGATATATCTAGCTCGTATGTATGCAATATTAGTATCGGCAGACGCTTGAGGCTCTATAAAGTGGGAACTGTGTGGCGCGCTGTTAACGTGGCTCGGGCTTATTGTCTGCGGTCACGCGACGAGCCGTTTAGCCGCGCCACCGCCCGGTTAACCGGAAGGGGGGCGGTTAACCGGACGCCGGGCGGAAGTAGGGGGAAATAGATAAATAGACCGCCCGCCGCTCGGAAATGTACGGATTGAGTTCGGACTATATTTCAGGCATAATAGTTTTCAAAAGTTACGTGATTTACACGCGACGTTTTCAGCTTTTATTGTGGCCCCTCGCTACTTTATATAGCTGCGTTTTATGATGCTGTCATCGAAAAGTTTTATTACTTAGCATTTACTTTTAAGTTTTATTAATGTTTATGGCAACAAATAATACTTACATTTTGCTATTAAACTTATAAATACTTACCTACATATACATTTTATTACTAACAACTAAAAGATATATTAAAGACTATACTTTTATGAATATTGTATTGGCCTTCGAAATAAAATAATAAATAAATAGTTTGTTGAAAGAGATTACTGAAATACAAATATGTTTACGTTGCCTCTTTTCACGATCTTGTCATAAACCTCTCGTTATTTTTTTAAATTGTGACTCGACATATGACGGCACCCTACTTAATATTAAGCTGGAGTGTGGTCTATTAATGGATGTCACTGCTACTACAATTCAATAACTGTAAGTAGCAATCACATCCACTATGCCGGCCTAGTTAAAACCGGCAACTTACAAGCTAATCCAGAAACGCGACCAAATCACTTCAAGGTCTGTATACTTATAAGTGGTGGTACTACCTGGACTGGTTACCGTACCTACCACTCTTGAAACAAGCCCTCGAGTCCCGGATTTGATCGAGGCATATTCATTCATTATTAGGGATTCGGTTCCCCCAGATAGGATTAACAAACAGCGGTCTTATGCTTGAATTGATTTCACTGATTTGTCTACAAGTTTGCAGATAGGTAAAAAAAACAGTTAATGCAGTAATGTTATCCGCCCCAAGCAACGGAAGTGAAGGACAAAATTCGCAGCGGATGTGTAAGAACCCGACAACAACAAAAAACCTAAAATAGTTCGCGCGTGAACTGCGGAACTCTGCAACTTTAAAATTAACTTCACCGGTTCATTTGTATACATAAATAATCGTGGAATTTCTGAATACACATTAAACTCCTATAAAGAATACATTAGCATAAATTTATGGGAGCGAGTCGGGCGTCCGGGGCGCGTTTTTACGTAGCTCGTAAAGTTTATAGTCGCGAGTGGAAGATTGCGTTTAGTGCGCGCGCTATCGGTTTATAGTCGACCCCAAATAACCGAATTGGTTTCAGCCGGTGTGTCTCCGTGCGCGAGGACCACTCGAAGCTTTGGAAACCTGCCCAATGGAACTCCACTCCTTTGCTAAATTCAAGTAGTCGTTAGTTGAGAATTATATTAGCGAAGTGTCCGAGCTCGAGTGGCGCTCGAGACTGCTCCAGATTTATTATTATTTAATTGCGTACACTCGATCCCGCCGTTCGGTTATTATGACACGAAGTGGGGCGTAGAGGAATTGTTAACTCAATTAACCCTCGAAATTGGCGCCCAATCTGCGACTACAGATGTATCACACAAAGTAAATTCCCGTGAAAGCCGTCGATAAGCAATCTCACCTCGCCCCTTCCCATTACAGGAGTAATTAGCACAATTAACAGCCGAGAGCGGAGAGGGGAGGGCCCTGAGGAGCATGGGGGGAGGGGGGGGAGGGGGGGGAGGCTCGAGCACGCAAACAAATGTCACGTGGCACGGCGCCTTAATTAAAACGATAATTGAGTTGACTTGCGAAACTCGTTCGCCATTTCAACATTCCACGAGAAATTTCACGGAAACACCCCCTTCAAACTACGAAACCCTTAAGTGTCGACGAGTTTAATTTTATGTTAGCGTCTACTTTGCGGTTTTGATAATTTTAATACAAGAGTACGCTGCGAACACCACGCTGAATTTAATTTATAAAATTTGTAAAATTGTAAAACTTCGCTCATGTTATGTTATTTATAAAAAATACACAATAAAAAAAGCGCCTATATGACAATGTGAATTAGAGTGTTTTTTTATTAAAATAAATCTGACCTTGACTCGCCTGATGGTAAGCAAGAGTAGGTCCAACAATGCCGATGACTGAAAAAAACCGAGTCTGTTCACAGTTGCCAAGGTGCCGTCACTATGCTGACCAAAAATAATATATTTTATTAAACTATAGTATTGTCATCGGTTTTTATTACCCATGTTCAGACCTGATGTAAAGTTCTTTTACATAGTTACATACATACAAGTCAAGCTAATAAAAGCGTGTTAATAAAAAACTTTAGATGTATATAAAACAGATGAACATAACATAAACCGTCCGGGTGAGGATTAACAAATTCGATTTGCGAATGTAATAAAGCATCAAAGGGCAATAACATTAATATGGTAATAAAATCTATTGGCATATCGCGCCTCGTCGTGACTAGTGACTCGTGTTACGTCGGTCTCCTTTAATTGCGATCCCTCCGCATAAATCGTGGAGGGTCGGAGCCCTCTTCTGTGTTCGCAATATGTGCATCAACACTCCCGGCTACGATTTAATACCAGAAATAAACAATTCGCTACGCCTCTCGCAGGAATACACAGAAACAATGCGTAATATGAGGGGCAGCCGTTTCTCATTCGCCCTGCCATAAAGAGTTATTAAAACTGCTCCACCGCGTCACTAATTTAAGTTTTGCTTTACAACGGGCGTAAATTAAAATACTAAACGTATATAATCGATTAGGAGTCTAGACACGAAAAGTAGGTACCTACTTGTTATTAAATGGCTCGTCGTAACGTAGTGGGTGCTCTCAGCGTCTCAAGTTGTAATAGGGGTTAGACGTGATGCGGTCAACTGAAGGAATGCGTTGGAGAGCGGCTGAAGGGTCGCGAGGAGTTATTTAAATGGGCGCTCCCTCGCCACCCGTCAATAAAACATTAAACACGTAACAAGTTTATGCGCAACGACAACCCTAGCGGATTCCGGCACTTCGTTAATCCGGGGCGGGGGCAGCCCTAAATTAGGGTCGAGACAAGCCGTAATCCCCCGCTCGGCGCGACGGGGGATTTATATTGTTATTGCTCCGCGTCCGGAATTATACGAGGGTTGAGGGACTAATGAAAGGGGAAATTTAATTCCTAATGATTCTCGTCTTAGGCCGTAACGAGGAAGCCCGAAAAAGGGCTGCGACCCACGCTTTTTTATGATTAATCGTTTTGAGCGAATTCGAGATTATACGTTTCGATTGGACCCTTTGTTTATTGTGGCCTTACTGTTTTAAACGATTGTTTGAATTGGCGCGACGAATCGGTTTATGTTCGAGCGTGTGCGGAAACTTAATAAATAGGACAACAAATTTTATTGGCGTTTTTAGCGATCACGGCAGTCGTATGGAAATTGGTTGCATTGTGTTCGTGTGGGGGATACCGGGGAGTTTGGTACATGGTGTGCGTGTGATGTCAACCACACTGTACAACATGGCCGCTCTGAGACCGCATTGCGAGCATACAAAAGCTAATCTTAGGTTATGTTCTATACAACAACGCTGCTACAGCGGGGATAAACATGGACGCTTTACAAAACTCATGTTAACATACATTTGTGTGTTTATAGTATTTACGAGTATATTTAGTCCTATTATTATGCATATTTTAATAACATTGCGTACAAATAAACTAATAGAATTTGTTTAAAATTATGACAATTATGAAATAATTAGACGGATTCTGTAGACATGAGGTTATTAAGGGGTAAACGTCTATTAACGATAGCAGACAGAGTGAAAAATGAAGTTGTGCATGATAAAAGAGATTTGGAAGAATATGTAGGGACGAGGATTGAGATGTTGCGTTGGTTTCACAATGCTGATAAATCAAAGGTAAAAAGGGGATGATCCAAAAGATTGTTCCATGATCAAATCCGATACATTCTTAAAAAGTTGGGTAACACAGTGCCGGTAACCCAATACCATAGAGCCTGTGTAAAGAGAGTTGAGTCGTGATTAGACTTGGGTAGTTCCGGAACGAGTCACTAAAATGATATACTTCCGATCCTGGTACTACACCACTCACTCGTTCACTGCAAATTCAAATGTGTCTCTAGTTCATTTCGTTCCGAGTCATGCATCGCATTGATCACTCACTCACCACTCCTATGATGGAACGAGATATAAACACATCGTACATTCGTACGGAATCGTACCTCGTTCGTTACTCGTACCTAGTATTTTCGCGTAATACCGTGAAAGTATATTTTATATATCCATTGCTCTCCGTGTGCACAAGAAAATATTTACACCGCGTGCATTACCAGTAATGGTAGGAAAGTATGTTGAAGAGAGCAGCAACTCGTCGTCTTTTTATAACGTATTTTTCTAACGAATATTTGCAGTTTTAAATTATGCGGATTGGTAATTGTGATTATAATTATTGTTTATTATAGTTTCTGTGTACATTTGTGAAGTGTATGATCTAAAATAATTCTATAGAAAGGATATCTTGATTTTTCAGAACAACTGGAGCTTTTCTTTACCGAATGAACTAACCGAATGCGCTTCCTTGAACTAAATGAGCTAGTGAACTAAATGAGCTAGTGAACTAGATAAGTGAACTAGTTCCGATGGAAAAAATATACATATCACTCCGTATCATTTGATGGAAGCGTTTTGCGCATGTATAGTCGTGATTGTAGAAACTTGCGCTCTATCAAGCGATATAATGGCTCGTTATCTCTGCCTACGCTTACTTATTTATTAGCAAATATCATTATCTAGTCCAGTTATTTAAAAATACGTAAACAATTATTTAAATAGTACGGAGGGTGATATTGTAAGTTTACAGGGTTTGCCTTTCCGCTCATTACCACGTTGCATCTAATTGTGATAAATGATGAAGACGTGGAACATTGTGCCCCGTACTCCCCTTTCGCTAATTAGTTTCCCCCGAGCGACAGACTTTGAATTATCTCTTAGCTTTTTAAATTTAAAAGAAATATATTAATTGTTTTTTATTAACTTTTTTTATTGAGCGGCTACATCTGGTCTTGCTTACCAATTGCTTGTTCGTAAGCAAGGCCTTAAATAGGAAAAATGCATGAGCTGGTAAAGCATTAATGCAACAAATACTACTTTAACAAATACGAATTATTATTTTATTACTAAGATACTTGTATTTAGGAGAAGTTTTGACGAGGTAAGTGACGTGAGGTCTTGAATAATTTTGAAAATTTATGTATTCGTAAAATATTGATGTGTAAATATAATTAAAATTTACCGTTAACTTTGCGTTAAGTTTTAAATAGTTTGTTTTTAGTATCCGGTAAATATCTACTATTCGACGAATATTCGAGTACGTATTTGTATTCGTTGCATCACTACTTTCATATATTGTGGCGAAACTTATACGCGGGCGGAATAGCGTCTTATTTGAAATAGAGGTAAAAGGTATGTCGCATAATATGTTATGGAAGTGGAAAATAAAATGGCGTACTTGGAACAGAAATGTATATTGCAATTTCAATATTGCAAGTCGATGCACAATCAATAACAAAACGTGTTTTCGAATGCGAAAAACAATGGTTACACATATAATATAAAAATAATTGTGTGAATTAAATATTGTTTTTATTTTATATTTATAATTTCTGGGTTATTGTGAGTTAGGATTGTATAACCAAACAGAAATAAATAATTATATAAAATTAAAAATATAAGCAAAACAACTAGTATTGAATAACAAAAACTGTACAGACCATAAAGTGACTTAATCGCGTTTCGGGATAGGCTAAAAAGTTGCCGGTACCAACTAGGTACTGGCATAGTTGATGTGACTACTCTGATAGTTATTGAATTATAGTAGCGGTGACCACCAGTAATGGACCACACTCCAGCTTAACATCAGGCGGGGTACTGTCATATGTCGAATCCCAATAAAGTAATAAAATAATAAAAAAAATACACGTAATATTATACAATATTTATATCTGTTTATTCGCTAAATCTTATTACTAAAATATACGTAAAAATATAATATTATAATAGAAACAAATAGAAAACTAAAACTAGAAAAAGGTATGAATTTTAAATAAAACAATATTTAAATTTAAAATAAATTAATAATGAATTCAAATAATGAATGTCAAAATAATAAAATAAATAAAAAAGTTTTTAAATGCAATCAAGAGCTTATAAATAAATTAAAAAATAACAAAATGTTTGATAATATTTTGTTAATGAATTAAACAAATTTTATGCGGCTTACTATTGCGTTTATTTTGATTTTACAATTTTATTTTTATATTATTATTAAATTGTAAATCATACGCGATAGTAAGCCGCATGAAACTTGTTTAATTCATTAATCAATGTTCGCGCATAATCTATCGCATCGCATAATCAAAAAAGATTTGTTAAATAAAATCGTTTGCGTCAATTACAAGCAGAACTGAGTAAGTCTAGAATTTGCCTCTTGTAATCTTATATTAAACAAATTACATAATTAAAGATAAAGAGGCTAATAACAAGCGTTTGTATAGAGCGCGATAACCCGCCACATCCTTTTGACATTAAAACATAAATTGGCTTCAAGTTATTAAAAGCACATTTGCCATTGTTGTCTCATAATATAAAATTCATGAGACATTGCGACCGGGGCGATAGGGCACTATTATTACTCTTTATGATTTTTCAATTCAATAATTGTAAGTAGCAATCATATCCACTATGTCGGCCTAGTTGAAACCGGCAACTTACAAGCTGATCCCGAAACGCGACTAAATCACTTCTCGGTCTGTATACTTATATATATACTTATACTTATATTCATATAAGTCAGTCTGTATACTTATATTCACGGTCTGTATATAAGTAGTGGTACTACCCCAGATCGTCAGACAGCGCAACAACCCGCTTTATCCTTTCGACATTAAAACATAAATTGGCTTCCAGTTATTAAAAGCACATACGCCATTGTTGTCTCATAATATAAAATTCATGAGACATTGCGACCGGGGCGATAGGGCACTATTATTGAATTATTACTCTTTATGATTTTTTCTATAAAGACGTGCCATCTTTTATTTTTGTTTTTTATTGTGACGACATATGACACCACTCCGCTTGATGTTAAGCTGGAGGATAAATGGATGTCACTGCTACTACAATTCAAAATTTTAGTAGCAATTACATTCACTAAATCTCTTCACGGTCTGTATACTTGTAAGTGGTGGTACTACCCCAGATCGGCAGACTGGGTACCACTGCCTACCACTCTTTGTTTTTATTAAACAAATTACATAATTAAAGATAAAGACCCTAATAACACGTGCTTGTATAGAGCGCGATAACCCGCTACATCCTTTCGTCATAAATTAGCTTCGAGTTATTAAAAGCACATTTGCGATTTTCTCATAATATAAAATCCACTTTTATTACTCTATATGTTTTTTTATTAGGACGCGAATTTTTTTTTATTGTGACTCGACATTAGACTCGACGCCACCTGATGAAGCAAACGTGAAGACATGAATGGAGTCGACTAAGCTTTAAAATTTAAATTGCGACCGCGCAACACACTACGTATAGTAAGAATCGATGTTCATTTTCATTAACTGTTCAAGCTCATTGGAACTCATTGTCTGAATTATTAGAAGTTGTTTTTCACACTAACAGCAATCGCGTAACTGTTGGACAAATGGGAATTTTTTATTCAGTTTTTTTTTTATTATTATTTACATTTCTATACTAAGCTACTAAAGTCATAGAAACAGGACAACCAACGTACATATATCAAAGAGACATTGACCGGTGGGTGGTCTCGAACTCGTGCTCTAGGTTTATGTAACCATTGCACTGCCACTACACCACGGACGCCTTAATTTTACGAATTTATCATTTATTACTTTTGATATAAGCTATTCACAAAAATTATAAACAATAAAAATAATAACATTTTTTTTCTTTTTTTATTGTGACACGACATCTGACCTCGACTCGCCTCATGATAAGCAAGAGGAGGTCCAAAAGTGACGACGACTTAAAAAAAATGAGTTATTTTCCGGCTACCCCAGTCGCCGTCACTATGCCGGCTCAAGGTGCTTTTTCACGCAACGCTTGAAGGATCCAAGGTCATAGGATGGAGAGAACGCATGGGCTGGCAAAGCATTCCACTTGTCAATTTTAAATAAATGTTTTAGGAAATAAAACGTTATCCAAAAAGCTATCATTAATAAATTCGAGCGGAGCAAAGTTATCACTTAATAATTCAGTATCGGATCTCGAGACGGTCGATGGGGCGAGAATCAACCCTTACAAGCTGAGGGTAGCTCATCCCTTTCTAGTAAAACAGAGGGTAACGACTAGTAAGGGGATTAGCGTCGTATCTGCTGGAACGCATTTGCAGGATTACGTTGGATTTAGAAGCTGCCTCGCCCGTAGATATCAACCTATTATAGTGACTTATAGGAAGCTATTATAGTACAATACAAAACTTCGTATAGCAAAATTATATTAAATAAAAAAAAGTAAAAAAAACAGCACCCGCCTAATGTTAAGCTGGAGTGCGGTCCATCACTGCTACTACAGTTCAATAACTGTAAGTAGTAGTCACATCCACTATGCCGGCCTAGTTGAAACCGGCAACTAACAAGCTGTATACTTATAAATTCGAACATTTTAAGAACAAAGAATGGTATTCAGACTAAGTCACTTCACGGTCTGTATACTTGTAAGTGATGGTACTACCCCAGATCGGTAGACAGTGCACCGCTGCCTACCACTCTTTGAAGTGTTTGAACTTATAAGTGTACTGCTTCAAAACAATAATAAATGCTCACTTTGTTAGCAGAGACTCGTTAAAAAGTTGACGATTCGAGAAAACAATATTCCACAAAGCACTCTCTCGAGTAACATTTAAAAATAATAAAGTAGGGGCGAGAAACATCTAGGAGCGGAGTCTCGGTGCAATCTGTTTCACTTTAGGGGCGTCTTAATAATTACAAGTGGCCATTCCTTCCAATTAAGAAAAGTCTCAAGCAATAAATTCACAGGGCTCGCGCGGACACGATATACACGCAGGGTTGCCACACAGCTAGCGTTTGCAAAGCCCCTTAGTAGACGTTCTGTTGCTCTTTAGAAATTGACCGTCATAAAAATAAGATCGTCGAGAAAATAAACGCAAATTTAATCTAACCGGAGTTTTTTCCGCATCTATTAAATAAAGAAGTCGCGGAGAATGCTAAACAAGGTTGAGCGGCGGGGGCTTGCGAGTTTTCCACTCGAAGTGGCCGGGGGTGCCGACAGGGAGCGAGCCCGGGGGGCGCGTTATTCAGAGCGGCTTAGATAAGGTAAGGAGGATGAAGAGCCGAGATGTGCGGCGTAATGAACCGGCTCCGAGCACTTTTTGTGCGGTTCGGGAGCACAAATTGAATATTAGGCGCGATTTGAGAGCGAACGACCGGGCGGCGGAAATAAATCCGCGGTTATTATGTTACCCAAATGAGATTGTGGAGGTCCCGACTCGCTATTGCGTGGCGCAATTTCGCTTCGTGTAAATTGGCAGCTCCCGGTCCGTTATCGCCGAGGTTATAACACCGTGAAGCATGAACTACCCTTGTTTATAGCTATAGCTAGTACAAACATCGAGTCGGCGATGAGAAACAAATCGCGTACATAAACTGGAACGAGTTACGACTAAATAAAAATAAGTGGGGTAAGTGCGAGGTGAGATTCTCACAATTACGGCTCGACACTTGCGCGCCGTGAAGTGTGATTTGCAGTAAAAGCAAGAACAGGAGACAAGTAGAGGAGCACGAACGCGGTGTAACCTGACGCCCCTCGTCTTGCCGCAGCCAAGACGGTTTTATGCAAACTTTATTACGGCGTGCAGCGGCACCCCCACCCGGGGGCGGTGGGTGCCTCTTCTCCGGCAAATTGTACGACGGAGCGTCCGTGCATTACTCGGCGTGTTTGTACAGATGGACCGCTCGCCGTGAGAGGACTGCTAACACACCGCCACTCGGCCAACGATACCACCACAGCGGCGGCGATCATAATGCTTATTTGACTTTTCGCTCTTAATGGAAGCTCGCGTCGAAACCTATGCTAATGCAATTAATGAAAATGGGTTTTAAGGTTTACGCACGTGCGCCCTCCGAGTTAGGTGTACGGAGAGCTGGCAACGCGGCTTGAATACTTAATTGGAAAAGAATCATGGAGTCGCAATGTGACTTCTTTGGAAGTGAAATAGGAAGGATCGTGATAACAATGTCAACGAGCCGCTTGTTTGAATAAACTCGTTTCGTGAATCATCGACATGGCAACAGGAGAGACTTTAAAACTTTAAACTGCTTCCCGAAGTCCGCCTTTAACTTTTGCATTACAAACGGCTCTGAAAGAGCAGCTCAGTGTTTCTTTAACAAATTCAAATAAAGTACGGTGTACGTAGCAAGTCTGCAAAAGTAGGTTAGGGCGGTGGAAAGACAATGTTATAGAGGGTCTCTGTGGGGGGGTATCGATTCGCATGCACTTCGCTCCCGGCCGCGGCACATCTGTGCGGCGCACCGCGATCCACCCCCACCTCTGTAACACGATAGCCGACACTGGCAACACCTCGCGAGCTCCCTCCCCCCCATGCGCTGGTGTGAGGCACCCACTTGTTTCAGTCAGCGGCGTGTTATGAAATCAACGTGTTCAAGCACCCCTTCTATCATGTTCGCAAATAACAACCCACGAACGTTCACGATGACCTTTGTCATATGAATATATTATATTTATTCATGTTCATGTTACTTACATGTCTCTCTTCCGCTGAACTTAAACCTGAAACAAACAGACAATTCTCTTACTATGTGCATACATACATATTTTCTATAACAGTCATATTTGAATACATACATGTTGAATACATGTTGAATACCAATAACAAGGAGCACGGGTTCAAACCCACTCACTGGTACCAATGTATCTTTGAGTACTTTGGTCGTCCTGTTTCTATGATACAAGCACTTTAGTAGCTTTGAATAGAAATGTAAACAATAATATATATTTATATATATTGTCATATTTTATTTAAATTCAAATTCAAATAATTTATTTATTGTTATGGGTTAGTAAATACTTATTGGAAGGCGACATATGACAGCACCTCGCCTGATGTTAAGCTCATGGTTTATGAATAGAGGCGACTGCGACTACAGTTAACTAACGGTTCAAGTAGCAGTTTTTTTAAAATTTTTTTTTTTTACCAAGCTACTAAAGTGTTTGAAGAATATCAAAGTACATATATCAAAGATACATTGGTACCGGCAAGTGGTTTTGAACCTGTGCTCTCCGTTTGCGTAACCATTGTACTGCGACTACACCACCGGCAACTTATAAGCTAATCCTAAATATTTATATAATAAAATATATTTTATCATATAAATATACAAGATGAATATTGTAGAACTTAAATTATATCAACACAAAGAGGATATCAATAACAGATTTAAATGCAATTAGAGATTAGAAATGAAGTGTTCGCTTTGTGCACCAGAAGTGGCGCTCCTATGAATATTGCAAAGGCCTCAGCCCCCCCGCGTCACATCACTATCTCGCCCCCCCTCCCCCAGGCACGTCACGCCCGAAACCACCGCATCCGATGTGTCACAACACTACACTCTAATGCATCACTCCAGTGCGCAGGGTTGCCACCCATTAAATAAATTATGATCTAAAGCTTATTTCTATTTCCATTCGATTTTCCAGCTATACTGTGATGGAATTGGAGATGACTGTGGATCTGGTGAATTTTTAAATGATCCCTAAATATCTAGACGTATTTAAAAATTCATATAATAATTAAGGTGACCGTGGTGTAGTGGTAGTGCGTTGGTTACGCAAAACTAAGAGCACGGGTTTAAAACCACTTGCCGGTATCAATCAATGTATCTTTGATATATGTACTTTGGTCGTCCTGTTTCTATGATACAAGCACTTTAGTAGAAATGTAAATAAATAACACATTGGTTAGTGATTGTGTTTATTGATTTGTAATTTAGAACCAATTATATTAGGATGAGATGAAGGTTAAAGAAGATTGATGAAAGCGATTTATAAATCAGAGGTGAGAATAATAAAACAGTAACAACCCAAAGGATTGTTCCGCCAGAAGATCAGATGGGGTATATTTCTAGTTTGAATGAAGAGAATTGTGGATGCGAAGGAAGCAAGCGAGTTATGTCTTGATCGTGGAAAGTGACCCCTATATCTCTACCTATCCCTGAAGAAATTAAGGCGTAACACTTTGATTAAGTGGCATATTAGAATAATTATATTATTGAATTCAAAAATCTTGCGCTAAAACATTTCAAAATGAATAAAACATTCTCTCCTATAGATCTCAATTAATTTCTGAATTTTCAACGAATATACGAAGCTTTTACCTCTAAAACCCTAACGGAAAAGAGGATAAAAATAAAGTTAAAAAAACCAACTAGAACCAACCCTGACGCGAAATAACTAAAAGAAAAAAAACATATTACTCCATATTCAGGTCTGTGTAAAAAATAGGTCAAACACCATGTGTGTTGATTTTTACAGGAATTCATAAAGTAATATTCTGTTAAAATTTCACGTCACTTCGGCAAATATCAATCAAATTATCACGCCTTTTTTCCACAGGGATAGGCAGAGACAATGGAGCGCTACTTGCCATAATCCTGACACAACACCCTCGCTTCCCTAACATCTAGGTACTTTATACAAGCTCTGTGGTTACGTGAACTAGGCAACCCAGCTTTCTTGAGGATGTCTACGATTTGGTTGAAAAACAACCCAGGTGTCTGCAATACGAAGATGATATTACGAACATATCCCTATACAGAAGGTTACTCGATCAAATCAGGGACAATACACGATTTGAACTTACAAGAAGAAGAGGTCGGCAATGCTCATAGATAGCAATTGTAAGAATTGTTGATATAATGCTATTAGAAATGCTATTAGAATAAGATAGGACGCGCGGTTGACTAACTTCACTTGACTAACTTAAAGGTATCTCTTTCTTGACGGTCCGCAAAGAAAAAGACACCATACTAAAGCGAAGTCGGTTGGAGAGTTAAACGTCACAAAGAAGCGCCGATTCCGTCCTTTTCTTATTTTAATCGCATTATATGAGAGAGTTGTATCAGGAAGTGGCGTTCTGTTTACTCATGTGGGAATTAAGGAGTGACATATATTGAAGTATAATAAGCCTTAAGTTACAATATTTTTTTTAACATTTGATTATTTTTTCAGCTGATCTTTCACCCCCTAAATCCCACTTTGCTGAACATTCCTAATCTGAAGGAGGTGAATAAGAAACTTACAAGATAACATTTCAGGTACTTGCTTCTAAAACCGGTGGAATATACGAGCTAAAATTAAAGTTGAAAACTTGCAATTTCAAAAACAAGTCAGGAAACTTGTGAATATTTAAATATTTATAATTTTAGAGATGTTGATACACGATCGCTCGAAGAACCGACAACCAATGGGGAATATCAATATAGTATGGAATATCGATGGGGAATATGGAAAGGTTCTAGAGTGCAGACCACGAACCGGAAGACGCAGCGTAGGTAGGCCTCCCACTAGGTGGACTGATCACATAGTGAAAGTCACAGGTAACCGGTGGATGCAACTGGCGTCTTGTCGTTTGGAGTAGCGTTCTAAGGGGGAGGCCTATGTTCAGCAGTGGACGCCTACTGGCTGATGATGATGATGATACACGAATCGATATATTTTTATCATATGGAAGAATGAACGTAGATTGACGAAAGTATCTGATCTGTATGGATAAATCGAATCTGTATCGATGCGTTGAACGAGGCAGGACCCAGTGTTTTCCGCCTAATTAGGAGACATCCTCAAAAAAAGCTAGATTACCTAGTGCCCATAACCGTAGAGCTTGTATGAAGAGAATTGTGAATGTAAAGAAAGCGAGGGAGTGTTAGGATCTTGGCAAGTGGCGCGTCATTGTCTCTGCCTATCCCTGTGGGAAAAGGCGTGACAATTTGATTGATTTATTTATTTATTTAATTTCGTTTGTTTTTTTATTGACATTTTACAATTAAACTTTTCAGTTTTTCATCATAAAACTTTTTTATTTACTTTTAACGATGTTCGAATTTTAAAATATATTCGTGAATAGGTAAATACCACACTTTGATACATCAATCAATCAAACTATCACGCATCACTTTATACAGAGATTAGCAGACATAAAAGACTAAAATAAAACAAGAACGTTCGTAAAGGATTTTTACTTCAAATAAAATATAAATATTAAATTATTATAAAATGTGTTTAGATAGTAGACAAAAACAATATACAAATAACAAAAATGATATACAGTATAAATGTACAATCAATACAGAAATCAACAATGTAATTAATACAAGCTGTCAGATTGGGAGTGTACTATCAGAATCTTAGAGGGTTAGGCACTGTTTGAACCTTTACTTTTAGACCATAAAGTTTAATAATAATTTTAAGTACTGGTAATTTACAAGATTAAGTACTAGTATTCTTTATTCATATATAATTATTTTCCGTAAAGCTTGTATGAGGAGAATTGTGGATGTGAAGGAAGCGAGGGAGTTGTGTCAGGATCGTGGCAAGTGGCGCTCCATTGTCTCTGCCTATCCCCGTGGGAAAGAGGCGTGACAATTTGACGTGACAATTTGATTGATTGAATTATATTCCCTGTGCGAAAAGGCGTGACATTTATATTGATTGATTGATTATTCATACATAATATTAGATGTTTTGTATTTATTACCAACAAAGGAATTTAAAGACAAAAAAATATATATAGACACAATGTACAGTTTTTGTACATTGTACAATGTACATTGTACAATGTACAGAGAGTTTCAACTACAGTACCACTAGCAAGCTATTATTTGACCGTTATGAAATTTTATAATAGAGATATGAGAATTTCAAGTTCGATTGCTTTAAGTTTGCAATGGACCTCCCCTTGCTAACCACCAGGCAAGTAGATGTAGGATGTCGCGTCTCAATAAAATAAAAAAGTATATACAGGTCAAAAATTCACAGTCCGTTTGAACCTAACCCTCACAGATTCTCAGTATGTAAGGACCTTATCACAATATGGTAAGCCATTGAGTAACCAAGCATGTTAGTTAAACTAGTTACTGAACACGTCAAAATACACTATATAGAAGAGGTAGCGTCAATCAATCCAATCAATCAAATCAATCAAAACTTTATTTCCACAGGGATAGATTGTTACAATGGAGCTCCACTTTTTACGATCCTGGAAAGTGTCGCTTTACCCACATCTAAAATTCTCTTCATATAGACTCGACTATGTTTATGACACTACTGACCCCTGCCTTAGGAGTGTCCCTGATTTCATAGAATAGCAATCTTCTGTGTCGTCCCCTGATTTATATGTAGATCTCATTCATCAATCTCCTTCGACAAACTCTATTTTATGGGAAAAGCTCAATTATACTTAAAAAGAAAAACAGAATTTATAGGAAACTATTCAATTTATTCAAAGAACATTTTATTGAGACACAATATTTAACCTCAAACTGCCTTATGTTAAGCAAGGCCGGCATAGTGACGGCGACTGAAGCAGCCGTGAACTAACTCGTTTTTTTCAGTCATCGTCACGCTTAACATCAGACGGATCGAGGTCAGATGTCGTGTCACAATAAAAAAAGGGAAGTCCAAGAGAGCCGACGACTGAAAAACTGTTACATCTTAAAGATGTCTCAGTCTCCGACACTAAAGCCGGCTAAACGCCAAACATTATTCTATAATAAAATACGGCAATAATATACTTTTTAATTATTAATCATAACATAAAAAAACCATTAAAATAATTAAGCTATCAACTTAATTTGTAAATGCGATAATAATGTCATTTAATCTAAATAAATTAATCCGCTACATTAATACATTATTAAACGATCTCTATCTAATAGTTAATATTAATTTAATAATAAAAAAACATGGGGTCGGGCACAATCATGAATATGAAATGACAAAATGGAGGTAAACACAACACTAGTAATCGTGAGCCGAGTCCACCTCCATACAAAGCGACCGCATACACTCAACTCAGCCGCAAAATTACGTTACTAATTGACTAAAACACGCGACGCTCACGCCGGCACCGAATAATTAATTGAGCCGAGCTGAAGGCTGAGGGGAGAGCACCTGCGCGGTAACTCTTACATCAGTACACCGATAATGGCACAAATTAGCCGGGGAAGTGGCGGGTGGGCCACACCACCCCCCGGCAGAGAAGAGAGAGCGAGGGGCGCTAAGCCGGAACATCCCGAAGCGCAGATTACCGCTTGCTTTTGTAATTAACCGGAGCGACGGGCGGCTTCCAAATCCATTTCTGTGTTACATTTTCATTTGTGGCGCGCTCGCTGCCGGCGAGGATTAGGCGCCAGATTCACACACCAAATATGTTGCGCGATATTTTATTTACGTTAACAATTAAATACATTTTTTTATTGTTACTTTCTCGTTTCAAACACGTCTATAATCCATGCTTCTAACATGGATTATAGACGTGTGATAATAATAAAATAACACGTTAGTGGCGGTTGTGGCCGAAAAGTTCTCGAATAGAGATGGTTCATGGCTAAGAAATCGCATGCGACTTTCAAGTACACAGACCGTGAAGTGACTTAGTCGCGTTTCTGTGTCAGCTCGAAAGTTGCCGGTTTCTGTTTAATCAATTTCCTAAATAACAAAAATATTATATTTCCGATATTATTCCATGCATTTCTATTTGCCAATTCAATAAACTCTCGTTTAACAAAGTCAAATATAGAAAATAACTTTATTAGAATATCGCGTATTCATTCATACGTTTAGACGGGGAAGCAATATCGAGCAGCCGCCAGCAGCGATCCGAAAACAAGCAAACACAGAGTTCAAAAAGCCTCTCGAAATAGGTAAATATTGAATCAGAAGTGGGATCGCTTCACTCGTCTGCTTGAGGATAGGATCTAATAGTCTCCGTTGGTACAAAATAAACATAATATTTAACAAACGATGACTCTACTTTCTATTTATATTACAAACTATTTTAATTTCCTTTTGTATGCTAAGATTCATTTCCGATTCAAGTTTCCGATTTAATAAATGAACATTGCCACATTCCACGGACACATTTCGATCCTGACACAACTCTTTCGCTTCCTTCACTATCAAAATTCTTTTCATGCAGATTTCATTATTTAAAAATGTTTCCTGCAAAGAATATAATTAAAACTCATTTACTTACAATACAATAATTTACCAAAACATTGCATCAAAATGTCCAAAAAACATATTTAAAGGTTCTGTAAAACTCCACACAAAACAACGTTGAAAACTTTCATGTTTCGATAATTTATTTTTTTTATAATTAGTTTTAGGTTTAAAATGAGTTACAATAATATTCCTGCAGGGCTTTATCTTGCTTATTAGCTTGAGGTGCTCTCCCTAGCACCTGCCCGAAACTTAATAATTTTTTTGCATTTCTATACAAGCTACTAAATGTGTTTGTATCATAGAAACTGGACGACCGAAGTACATTTGGATCCGGTAAGTAGTTTTGTAACTGGGTAAAAAAACAATAATAAAAAAACCTAGCAATTGGGTTAAAAATCTCATTCGCACAAAAATAATGTGAATAACTTACCGTTCGCTTTGTCATCAATGCCGGGCCTATGGAGATCTGTGGGTTTCGCGAGCACTGACAAGGGATGCGGTGGTACACCTAATCCGAGTAGTCCCGCTGGAGGTAAGTGGATGGGCATCGGCGGTGCTCCGTGCGTTGGCAACTGCATATGCTGCAATAACCGTGGCAAGTCTGGCCGTTGCTGCTGTTGACATAAAAGCAATCGCATAACTATATAATATCTATATATAAGTATATAATAGAACATATAAGCATGTGTATGTGTGTGTGTGTGTGTGTGTTACTAAACATTGAAAGTGAATTGAGATGTCACCGCGAAACGACCTGCATTTTTAAAAACGAATTTGGCTCAGAAATTAAAAAGTCCTCTACCGATCCCCTTCCGCTACGATATTTTAAATTTTAAATGAGACCCTCGCCGGCAGCGGTGTCGACTGAGCGAAATTGATTACTCCTTCTCCATTATTCCCCTTTTTCCACTTTTCCCTTCCCTATCTCGTCTCGTTTAACGTTATTATTATAGGAGACCGCGCGCCCTGCCGTCTGTTTATGCTCGCTCCGGTTCGCTCGCATCGCACTATACAGAGTCGCTCTCCCGCGAGCTTTTTCCGCTCAGACGAGCGCGCTCTTTTTTCGAGCGGCCGAAAATTAATTGGATTTTCGCCGAGGGTGGAACATATTTTTTATTGGCCGCTCACAGCCGTGATTTATTGTGTGTCAAAAGGTGGCGAATGCCACTTAGTTGGAGTGCTTTTTTTTTACAAAGAGGGATTTTTTCATACGAATTAGTTCCATCAAAACGCCCGCGCTCTTTGTTATTGTTATCTGAAATCTGTTTTAATTAACAAACGCGGGGTCTTGGCTCGATGGGCTTTAAATTATTCACAATGGACGTCGCCGCCGTTTACGGATAGCATCACTATACAGCCGGCTATGTTTATTGCGAAAATTGTTGTTCTGTGCGCGCGCTCCCAAACTACTGCAATAAAAGCGAACAAAGTCGGTTTAACTCGCTCCTAACGGCGCGCCCGAGTAAAGGCATTAGGACTGACATCTCAGGGATAATATCCCACTCGGGAGCGCACTGAATGGCCAATTGAAACTGCCGTGGTACGCCAGCGCCGCGCCGGCGAGACATAACGCCTAATTGCCACTCGGAATACTTGCGAATTAATTATTCGAGCCGGACTATTTATTTACATTTTCGGTGGGACATAATTACGCGCGGCTTCTGTGCGGAATCTAAATTGTGCAAACAAAGCCTCTGGTAATTAGGGCGCGTCGCGTGATCCTCGCGATATCGTGAGACCCTCACTCACCCCCACTGAGCACACGCCCACCTGCCCTCGGCTCATTGTTATGAATGACAATAACGTGGCGCTGATACTTCACCGCTGATATTTTTTCCACCGTGCATAATTTAGACGTGATTAAATAGCGGGGATAGAACGCCTCTCGAGATTAAAACGGGGCTCACCCCTCGCGGCGCCATCCCTTATCTGATGAGACAAAGTTCACGAATGACTCTGCGTTAAGTACACTTTTAAATTGATTAAAAACGAAGAGGAGGAACGATTGTTTAAAGAGCATGGCTTTATTGAGTCGACTCAGGGAATGGGAATAAATTTAAAAGTCCTTTCGTGTGGCAGAAAAGATTTTACTTTTTATTAATTCACCCTCGTTGAGCAATAGCAGGTTTCATGTAGCCAAAGCAAACAATAATAAAAAAGATAGCGGCCGCCGGTACAAGGTACGCACGACATTGTAGCAAACAACAAGAAAAAATGGAAATGGTTTCGCAATAAGAAACGAGCACCACAAAAGGGAGGTAAGGGAACACGCGATCAGACCTTTACTAAGTACAACACTTACGTATCTAGTGACGTACACGGCGAGACATCGATAAAAATAAATCTTTGACAAGTTTCATATCTACATAAACTCGTGTATTATCGAGGTGTGTTTGAGATAAAAGGATTATTAAGTAGCATTATTTCGTATATTGTTCTTTGCTGATAAATTTGTGACATGGCTGACAAATAGGGCGAGTTAGTTTGATGTATTAGGCTTCTTATAGATTTATATAAATTATGTACATATGTCAAGTGGGCATTATGATGTTTTTGTCTTGAAGACATTACCTTGAATGATGAATAGTGTTGTTTAGTCAAACGAATTTGTTTTGCTCGGATACAAGTGTTTTGTTTTTATATTTCAAAAAGATTTACACATTATTTTTTAACTAATACATATTATTTTATTAATATTATTTGGACATGTATTAGTTATTGAATTTTAAAATATTTTGACAACATTATTTCTACTTATATTAAATAAGTTATTTTTAATTTGTATGCCTTTTAGGCGCAACATAGGGACTTTATTTTTATCTACCATCCTTAATGTAACCTATGTTTGACAAAAAAATGATTTTAAACTCTACGCAATTTTCACAGGGATAGACAGAGACAATGGAGCCCCACTCTTCACGGTCCAGACACATGTCTCTTGAATAATAAACGGTTTTCTGTTTGACGTGAATGTTTAACAACCTAAACGTATACTAATAAATAACTAATTGGTATCTGTTGATATAAATAATTATTTGTGGTTAATTAATATTTAAATAGTAATATCGATGAAAATAAATGTTTATAGTGACATCACTGAAGATAGTCAGTTGGTAGAAGTTTCTAGCTCAGTAAGCCGAGCTCACGCCGCACCTCCCCGTGTCTAGGGATACCAGACAAAAAAATACAATATGTAGTTTTTTAAATTAAAGTTTTTACTTATCAAGGTATCATAGATGCTAAGCGACTTAGTACTATCAAAGTACTAGTCGTATATTACATTCGCCATCATTTAATTTATATATTTTTTATTGAAGCATGAAGTTTTACAGCATCCTTCTTGATGTTAAGCTGGAGTGTGGCATAGTGGTGGCGGTCTTGGGTCTCCTCTTGATTGCCATTAGGGAAAAGAAAGAGGAAGCTCTTTGCACATCAGTGGGACAATTAAATGGGCTAATAGTTTAATATAAAGGCGACTATGGTGTAGAGGTAGGTAGTAAAACGGTCAAGCAAACCGAGAGTCCCCAGTTTGAAACTACTTGCCGGTACCAATGTATTAATATTATTAAAATCCTTTATTGCACCAAAAACTTAAGGCATTTTGTAACAACTAATGTATCTTTGATAGTCTATACGTTAGTCACCCTGTTTTTATGATAGTAGATTTAAATTGAGTAGCTTAGTATATAAATGTAAAATAACAATTTTAAAAATATTAATGTCAATTTTTTTACAAATGGCAACCCTGGCCGAGGCAAAGCTTTTGTGTGAGCGGAAAAATGTGGGAGCGAGTTACGGTTTTACGGTACATTTCGTTTCACTCCCCCCCTTGCCTCCCCATTTTCAGATTATACCCTCGACGAAGCGATTTGTAAATGGATACATTTACTTGGCAGCAAAAATAACTTATGACGTATAGATAGCTTTTAATATTGTGATTATTGATTTGCATTTTTATTTGTCCGTTTTATCGTGTTATTGTTTTTATTTGTTTACAATTCACTGCTTATATTAAAAGAGAGCTTGTATGAAGAGAATTGTAGTATTTTCTTTGATTTTGCGCGAACATTGATTAAAATAATTAAACAAATTTTATTCGGATTACTATCGCGTTTATTTTGGTTTTGATTTTTTGCTTTTTTTTATTATTCCGACGTTTCGAGAACTTTGCAGCCATCGTAGTCACGGAGAGAACGTCGGACTAATAATAAAAAATTAAAACCAAAATAAACGCAATAGTATTTATTTATTTATTTATTATTGCCATTTGACATCTGACCTCGACCCGCCTGGTGGTAAGAAAGAGGAGATCCAAGAGTGCCGACGACTGCAAAAAAGGAGTCTTCGCGACTGCCCCGGTCGTCGTCACTATGCCGGATGTAAGAGTTGTGTCAGCTCGGAACATGTTGAGCTCCTCGGAACATTCTCCGTGGTAAAGGCGATAAAGGACGCTTAAATTGACGTTAACTTTAAACTGTTAATTAAAGTTAATTATAATTAAGTGTCAGAATGGAAAGTTTGTGTAGAGACATAATTACAACCATTAAAAAGTATTAAATACTAATTACTCTAAGTACATTACTTGATTTGTTTTTAGACGTACACTAATTACTTTTAGGCCGGCATAGTGGATGGGACTGCTACTTGCAGTTATTTAACTGTAGTAGCAGTCACCTCTATTCATGGACCGAACTCCAGCATAGTGACTCGACATATGAAAGCACCCCGCCTGAAGTTGAGCTAGAGTGCGGTCTATTAATTGGAGATGACTGCTAGTAGTAGTCACATCCACTATGCCGGCCTAGTTGAAATCGGCAAATTACAAACTGATCCCAAAAGATCATTTCTGTATCTGTATTGCAGACTCGGCAAACGACCAGCTGTCTACCTACCACTAAATAGCTATTTTTCATTACATTCAGTTCAAGCGGCGATTATGGGCCTCAAAATATCATAAAGCCGATATGATATTTACATGGAGTGTGTGCGGGACCGTTGGGGCGTGAATACGGAATATAAAATGGCGACATAAGCTACAAAGAGGGTAGTTTATCGTCACAGGGAGGGAAAGGTAAGGGAGTCACTCACGCGCCATTAGCTGCGACCCCTGGAGGCGCTACACACGCGACGACCGACATGTGCTAGCTACACTTTCAACATAATTGCTTCTAATCGCATAATAAATACAATTTAAAAAATATATAAATCTGACGTGAATGGATGCGTTAAAAAACCGCCTCGTTTAACGCATCCATTCACGTTCACAGAAGAGTGTTTACTAACCAAATCGGAGACATCCTCAAAAAAGCTGGGTTGCCTAGTGCCCCTAACCGTAGAGATAGTATAAAGAGAATTGTGGGTGTGAGGGAAGCGAGGAGTTGTGTCAGGATCGTGGCAAGTGGGGCTCCTTTGTCTCTGCCTATCCCTGTGGCATAAAGGCGTGACAATTTGATTGATTTAAAAAAATTTTATTGTGACGACTCCAAAATATGCTAGCAACTCTTAAGATGATCCCGAAACGCGATTGAGTCACCTAAAAAATAATACCTAAAAATTCTGGCTAATTTTATATTAACAAATATTTGTAATATCTAATGTAGATGGTAAATATTACAAATTCTACAACCGATGTTAAAAAACTAATCTTTGCACTGACCGATAATCGAACCCGGACTTAAACGCAGTCAAAATAAAAGCTAAAAAAAATTGTAATGAAATTGAAAGCCCAAATCGTAAATACGGCACACAAGAATGCGACCAAAGGTCAATCGGATGATTAAATAAAACAAGAGGTCAACGATATCTCGATATCTCCGCAATGTCACTTTGTCTGAATTTTCTCAATAAAATATTAAAAGGTCAAAGTAACAGATGGTACGAATACAAATATCAATCTATCCGGCTCGTGTTTATTCGCCTGTGAATCACACGAATAATATCTATCAACTTAAACATGAACGCCGATGTATAATAAACAACTCGTCAACAAGTACGAAAGCGAACAGGAGGGACAATGAAGCAGAAATAAACACAAAAGATGAAAAATCAGGAGGCGGGTAAGTCGTTAAAGTGATTACATAATTTCATTTGAAGCGACGAAGAGGACCCCTAACTCATTTCCGCACCCGCTCAAAAACAACAAGCATAACGTAAGCGACAAGGAAAAAGTTAATGCCGAGTTGTTCAGCCCGACGCACAAGAACCGCCGCGAGCCTCTCTCTACGATCCCATGCAATATTTATCACCCGGCGCGAACGTGCCCGGGAAAAAATGACAAATTCATGTCCCCCGTCCTTCCCCCACACCCCGAACCGCTCCCGGATTTATTCAAGTCGTCATTTTTATCAGAGGGCGCGACTCGACGACGTAAAACTAGATAGAAATGTTTTCACAAGCTCGTTTATAGAGCTATCGGCGAGTATATTTACACGCGCCGTGACTGCCTGCTTATATTTGTTCACATATCTCTCGGTGATAATGTTGCATAATGGAGATGTAAACAAAACTGTTATTTACACGGGCTACGTAAACGATACGCCTCTCTACAATTATGTTTTATTCAAGAGCGCTCCTCAAACATTCTTTATCAGAAATCCATCGGCTGCGAGTCGCTGCTTTTATTACGAGCTCTTTTTATTGAGCCCCTGTGTTATGTTCCCGTGTTATCGAGAAGCGATTATTACCATTACGTGGCTGCGCGTATTCAACAAGATGGGGGGGCGGGGGCACTCCCCTCACCCCCATCGCTTGCTCACCTATTGAGACTTGACGCATATTCCCCTGACACAATAGCTTTGTAGTTTCCGTTATAGCAATTTTCGAGTTACTTGTTGGAGGCTGTCAAGTACACTTCGAGCTATCTATTGCTGCTCTTTGTGCGCCCACTCCCCCTTACAAAATTGTTCACAGCCAAGGTATTGTAAAACTCTATTTAAATAACGAAAGTAATTTAATAAACTTGAAGACGCTCTGAAGTATCGACTTTCTATTAAAACATCGCGAAGAGAGTCGCTTTATTTTTATCTCGACCGCTACTGAGGTATCAATTACAACCAGACGTCTAAAAAGTAATCCAATTCTAGAACGTAAATAAGTAACACAATATGTAAAACAAAACAGAGAACACTTATAAAATGCGAAACGAAGCACTCTCACGGTAAGTGATTTTAATAGGCAGGCAAACACGAGTCCCCAATTTGAAGAGCGTTTCCTCTTCACAAATCGCCGCGTGGCGGAATTGTCGCAAATCACCCCGACGAGCGGGAACGGCCCTAGCGCCCCCTCGCGAGCGCCACTTCCCTGGGGAGCGCCCCTTTGATCCCTAGCTGACCCGAGAATAAAAAAGGTTCGTAATAAAAAAGGACCGACATACGGAAGGTGGCGCCGCTTTTTTATTTAAATTAGAGTATTTTATAGGAAGGGAGCGATATTGCGTTCTGTCGGTGCTGCGGAGAGGTCCGCCGGTAACCTATACATGTAAATCTCTGGAGCTCCCAAGGAGGACGTTGAACCCCTCAAGCCACCCTCAATACTTTGGGGAATTCCTCTACTTCATTTCTCTTCGGGGTATTTTCCTTTCCATAGTAACCCAATCGTTGAATGAAATCAACTCATTAGTGTGTTATGCGGCGTGCTATAACGTTACCAAGCAGTTATTTTAGTAAAACAAATAGTATAGATTCTGTGCCAAGTGTACCGGTGTGTTGCGGCAGCCAATTGTACAAACAAAAGCGAACAATTTTCCAAGAGTGTATGTCTACAACTTCTAGAGTACGTATATTATCCATTAAATTGTTGATACTCCGCCAACTGTTCTGAGGGTGACGTCGGAGCGCTAACATCGCTAATTGTCATTGTGTTTATTTTAGTTGCTGTATAAACACTAATTTTACAAATAGAATCTATAAAAAGTTAATATGTTGCAGTAATTTACAAGTGACGAGGCGTGCGTCACAACATCCGTGCGAACGGCGACGTTGGCTGCCTGCCAGCATTGCTCCCCGCTAACACTAAGTACCAGATAGATAGCTCTATAAACAGTTACTACACTTTATTTGCGCCCTCGTTATCTTCATAGTAAATAATTTATTATCGCCGCTCCCTTCATTATTGCGCCTGTTTGGAGCGCGTTAACACTTCGCGTGGTATGGCGGACATCCCTGAACACGTTGGCACCTACATGCGAACAACACCGATACACACGCACACCTTAGCCGTAGTCACGAAACATAATAAATAAAACTATAGTTAAAAAACTGACCTCGACCCGCCTGATGGTAAGCAAGAGGTAAATGCCGACGACTGCAAAAACTAAGTTAGTTCACGGTTGCCTTAATTACCGCCACTATGCCGGCCTAAAAAATATTGTATTGTCATCGGTTTTAACACGTGTACATTGTACAAATCAAATTATTCAGACCTCTAGAAATAAGTGAAAATTAATTTGAAAGATTCCGTTACATAGTTACTTACATACATACAAGTCAAGCTAATAAAAGCGTGTTAAAAAAAGGTTATTTTCCATTCCACAAGATGTAAATAACACCCACTGAGGGACGCGCGTGATACTTGTTAATATCGGAATGGTAATAAAATTAATGAATCCCTGAAGTTGTGCGAGAGAGAGGAATGCGAATTAAATCACGAAATCGAGACGCAGAGAACCGCAAAAGAAAATAAAATGGTATGACCAATTGCGAGCTTTAATTCGAGAGCAGAGCGCTGCGGTGAGTATAGATTGTTTTACGCGCTTGCGGTCTGGTTGCGGCGATTAAAATGAAATTGAAGGCTGCTTTGCGCTTAATTGAATTACTTGTAGTTAGTGCTAGAGCTCGGCCACTAATCTCTCCAACTATTCAAGAACATTCGCCACCTGTTGCGAATGAATAGAAATTAATTTTGTACAAATTGTTAAATGTATCGTTCTGTTCAAATGTTTGCTGTGTTAAATATATTTGATCGTACGCAGTTGTGTGTGCCGATTGAAATGTGCAATTACAAAAACATGACGTACAATTCTAATAATAGATTACTTAACTATTTTTTATTGTGACTCGATGTCATCACCCTGCTTAATGTTAAGCTAGAGTGTTGTCCATGAATGGATGTCACTGCTGCTACAATTTAATAACTGTAAGAAGCAGTCACATCCACTATGCTGGTCTAGTTGAAACCGGCAACCTAAGCTGATCCAAAAACGCGACATAGTCACTTCGCGGTAATACTAACAGTGTTAGGCAGTGGTGCCCAGTCTGCCGATCCGGGTAGTACCACCATTGATTTTGTCGCGTTTAGGAATTAGCATGTAAGCTTCCGGTTTCAAATGGACCGGCATGGTGGATATGACTGCTACTTACAGTCATTTACATGTAGTAGCAGTCACTACCAGATTAACATGCAAACACCAAATAAATTTTAAATTAAAATGTTAATTCCACTATTAAATGTACATCACGTTTTATTTTTATTCTTTATATGTAATCTGTTTTGTGCAAATATTTTTTTGTATGATTGTCTGTCTGTTATTTATTCTATGATTTTTTTAAATATAAAGCTTAGGAATCATAAGGAAATCTAATATAATAATAAAGGCGACCGTGGTGTAGCGGCAGTGCAATGGTTACGCAAACCGAGAGCACGAGTTCGAAACGACTCGCTGGTACTAATAATGTATCTTTGATACATGTACTTTGGTTGTCCTGTTTTTATAACACAAGTACTTTAGTAGTTTATTATAGAAATTTATAATAAAAAAAATCTTGATATCACTAATTTATCGCCGTATCTCAAAAACTACAGTCTCTACAAGAATGTTTTTTGGCAGACACATTCTCTATGTGTTACAGAGAACGTGAACTACACTAAGAAACTATTTATATACTTTTCTCCCCCCAAGGATTGGCAGTTTAATGTGGCTGGCAGTTTTTATGAAACTTTTAAGCCTTTAAATCTAATTAATCTCTTTAATCTATACTAATACAAATTATAAATTCCGAAGTAATTTTGTCTGTCTGTCTGTTACGTTTTCACAGCTAAACCACCAACATTGTTTCGATAATAATATTAGCAGAGATTATTTGCATCATAGAAAGGATATAGGCTATATTAGATTGTGAAAATTTATTAATCCAAAAAAACTACAAGAGAAAACTACATTGACTAATAAATTAAACAAATTTTATCGTGCTTACTATCGCGTTTATTTTGGGTTTGATTTTACATTTTTTTTATTATACAAGAGATGTGCTTTAATTTGAATTTATTATTTATAATGAGTCTTTACTTATGCTGTTATCGAATTGAAGGCCCGAAGTACTTAATAATAAACCATGAGGTGATATACGAGTATAAGAGCTAGAACTATGGATTCTTTAAATAAAAATGTTTTTTTTTACAATTAGCCTTTACTTAGGGTGTTATCGAATTGAGTACCTAATGATTGTCTATCAGGGTCCAAGAAATTAAGGCACTTTACGAGAAACAATTTAAAACGTGGGTGATACGAAACCACGGGGCACAGCTAGTTATTATTATATTAGTAATAACAGACAAACACACATACAAAACTATGAACATGCAATATTAGTTATATATTTACATAAGTAGCAACACCATTAGCGTGTCTACATTTCAAAGCAAGCATTTGCTAGGAGTAAATTTAAGTTTTATGAATAAGGATTTTTATGTCTCTTTTACTTAACTTCAAACTAAGACACGTTTTTAACCTGTTTTAAAATTAGGTAACAATTAATTTTAGCTAAAGATTAATTTTGTTTTCCGCCTAATGTTAAACTGGAGTGTGGTCCATGAATAGAGGCGACTGCTACTACAGTTTAATAACTGCAATTAACAGTCGCATCCACTATGCCGTTCTAGTTGGAACCGGCAACTTTTGGGCTGACGCAAAAACGCGACTAGGTCACTTTATGGTCCACACCCCATCGTCTGCTGGCCACTCCTAGAAAAGGAAGATCTAAGAGCGCCAACGACTGAAAAAACTGACTAAAGTTTATGGTCGCTTCAGTCGTTGTCACTATGCCGGATGTGCTGTTAGCTGTATAATTGGCTTTACTTTAAAGTTAGCGAGTTCCCACGGGCGATAGATAACTTTGTAACAAACAAAATAGTATCCAGTAAATGTCACTCTTTAACTCCCACTGGGATAGGCAGACAATAGAGCGCCACTTTCAACTCTTGCTTCCTTCACATCCACAATTCTCTTCCTCTATATTAATTGAATGCGTAAATAAATTAAACGCGTCAAAGTTTGAAGCAAACTTCTTTTTTTATATAAAAGAAATGAGACAACAATATGGAATTCTAAGGCCAGTATTTCAATCCACACTAAACCAGCGGCACGGTTTGTTGGCCATTTTGACATTTGCATCGTCCATGGAGTTCTGTATAAATTAATAATTACGTTTAAAAGAGCAGATTGTCGATCTTTATCGTCACTATAAAAAACAACAATTGATCCTTTAATCGTAATTATTAATTTATACAAAACTCCATGAACGGGTAAAACGTCGAAACGGCCAACATAGCATGTCGCTAGTATAATTAACTTACTAAATAAAAATCTCACTTAGACCCAAAGTAGCTACAATGTTTTATTTAATCAGTGATTAGTTTAGTTAGGAAACAAATTTGAATAAAAAAAATATTATTTTGGTACGGCATATAACAGCACTCTGCGTACGGTCCATGCATGAAGGCGACTGCTACTATAATTTAAAAAAAAAAGTAGCAGTGGCATCCACTATGCCGGCCTAGTTCGGCTGCTAATACTAATCGTGATCGTGTTAGACAGTAACAGCTGGTTGATATTTTAAATTTAGTAAGTATAGTGTTGATTGAAAAGCCTTTACTTATCCAATGATCGAATAAAGTATCCATTTTATATCCATATTAGATAAAAAAAACTTACTCCAATTATAGCATTAAGTTCTGTCATAGTGACCTGCTTGGCGCGTTCAACAGCCGATGCGACCTGCTGCTGATGCTCCTGCGAGAGGAACGGCAGGATCTGTGCTATTATTGCGTTTAACCGTTTCGCGATCTCAGTCTGAAAATAAAATTAAAATAAAACTTAAAACAAATATATAAAAAAACACTAACGGTTGAGTACATTTGGATTATAGGGAGTACATTAGGGCGATCGTAGTGTAGTGGCATTGCAATGGTTACGCAAGCCGAGAGCACGGCTTCCAAACCACTCACTGGTACCAATTTATCTTTGATATATGTACTTTGCTTGTCCTGTTTCTATGATACAAGGATTTTAGTATAGAAAAGTATAATAATAAAAAAATAAAACATTTATTTACATTAACATTTAAGCATTGTTTAAGGTTTTATCGGCCTCCATATTAATCAAATTGTTGGAATTTTATTCATTTACAACGAGTGTTAATCTTCGGTTAAATATTTGATAAAATTGGACCTAAATTATAACCTTAGTGTAGTATTGGGTAGTGGGTAGGAAGTGGCGCCCAGTTTAGTACTACCGATCCAGGGTAGTACTACCACATGCAAGTATACAGACCGTGAAGTGACTTAGTCGCGTTTTGCGAACAGCTTTTAAGTAGTGGATGTGAGTGCTACTTAAAGTTATTTATTAGTATCAGTCACCTACATTCATGGACCGCACTCCAGCACAAGCGAGGTCTTGCCATAGATCAAATCACAATAATAATAAAAACTTCACGGTCTGTATATGTTAGTGGTGGTACTATTCCAGATCGGCAGACTGAGCATTTGATCACCGACTGTCTGTCTACCACCATTAAATAATTTATTGATGTAAAGGACATCATTCATTAAGACACGCCATATTAACAGTTCTGCTTTGAACAGTCATAATTATAGTTTGATCATTTTGCACACCTAAACTATGCAAAATAAAGGATATATTCCAATTGCATTGTAATCTTTTAAATCAAACTATTTTAAAATGTAAATGCAACTGTTAATACAATTAAGCCCAAGTCCCCATACAAATGAATGATATTCTTTATTAATAAATTATTAGTTGTGAATTAAATTAACTCAGTGATAAAAGGACATAATTTTGGTGGTAAACGTTATGTTGCAATATTATTTATGTGAATAATAAAATGTATTTTAATTATGTTGATTCATATTGAAAATTTAAATGAATATCATTTCGCAAATCTCCAATTTATAAAGGCGATGGCTATCGGCGTCAATTTTGCATAATTACATATATTTAAATATTAATTAACTGACTGATTGCAGAGTCGATTGATCAGAACTAAAAAAATGTGCATATTTTTTATTTAATATATCGCTTTTTAGTGAATATGGTGTTAATGATTTAAGTTGAAAGTTTAATGTACACTTATTTATTTTAATTAAATCCTTTATTGCACCAAAATAAACTTAAAAAATATGTACACAGGCGAGTTTAAAGCATTCTCTAACAACTAACCTTTGGAATGTTTAATTCATTATAAAAAATATACTTAATATATGTATCTACGTAGTTATTTTTTTTATCTAGAAATGTCAATAAGATGTTGTAAATAAATAGGTATGTACTACATTCTTCGTTATATATCGAATTAGTCCTGGTTTAGTAATTAAGTAGTTATTAGCCGTTGAAAGCGGCAGGCAATCGTGAATTAATACCTTGATGCACTTGGTAATTGAATTGATACGGAGCTGTGGGCACTATCTATAAGACACGAGACAGCTAACTTAATTATATAGGATTAAATACAAAGTTACTAAGTAATTAAGTAAGTATTAATTTTAACAGACAAGACACGTCTGCTATCTTGTGTTTATAACGTGTCTTTTTTTTAATGAGACGCAATATCTTACTTTGTGTGATGGTAAGACGTCAGGTTGTAAAGTCCCAGGTTCCAATCCCGGTTGGACCAAATATTTGTTATTAAAAAAAAGAGGCAAATATTGGTTGTCAAAGAGTGGTAGGCGGTGGTCTCCAGTCTGCCGATCCGGGGTCTGTATACTTGGTAGTACTACCCCGGATCGGCAGACTGAGTACTACTGCCTACCACTTTTGTGTCGTTCCTTTATAACTATAGAAAGAGAGAAAACTTTAATAATTTTTTAACTTTACCTATAACGAGGACTGACCTTTAGCTTAGTATAGAAATGTTTAAACAAGAACTATCCACCTATATATAAAATTTGTTTTATTCAATATCCTATAGTTATAAAACAAAATAGAACACTCATTTTACCATACAATACAACAAACATACACATATGTAAGTTTATATAAAATCATAATCAAAATCGCCATCAACAATGTAGCAGAGATAATGCGAGGAACATAGTAATTTGTATATTGTTATGACCGCACGACCGGGACACGACCACCGAACTCCCACGGACATCACCGCAGTAAATAATCATCAACTATGCTTGCTTTCATTTTAATACACATCGAAAACTTATCTATGTTTTAGCAATTAAAATTAATGTCTGATTTTTTTAAATAGGATCCTATGACACTTCAACAATAGTGATTCTACATTCGGTTTGTTCGTTAAATAAAAAAGTAGTTGTATTTTCTTAGATTTTACGCGAACATTGTATAATGAATTAAACATATTTCATGCGGCTTACTATTGCGTTTATTTTGGTTTTGATTTTACAATTTTTATTATTCCGACGTTTCGAGAGCTTTGCAGCCATCGTGGTCACGGAGAGATTAGTAAGCCGATGAAATTTGTTTAATTCATTAAAAAAGTAGTATTTGTTTAAACATATAATTAAATTATACAGAGTTTACGATTAACAGGCACATGGAAACAAGTAGCTTCACAAAAGGAATTAATAAATCTGAAGTGGATGGATGCGTTATCGCAGACCCAGAAAGGTGTTTTTCGAACAAATCAGAGACATTCTCTAGATCTAAAAAGCTGGCTTGCCTAGTGCTGGCTTCTATGAAGAGAATTGTGGATGTGAAGGAACCGAGATAGTTGTGGCATGTGGCGATTCATTATTTCTGATAATCCCTGTGGGAAAAAGACATGACAATTTTATCAATCAATCAAATTGTCACGCCTTTTTACCACATGGATAGGCAGAGACAATGGAGCGCCACTTGCCACGATTCTATCACAACTCCCTCGCTTCCTCCACATTCACAATTCTCTTGATACAAGCTCTATGGTTAGTCTGATTTGATATTTCTAACAAACGTACTATAGGTAAATGATAAATAAAAAAACATCCAAATCTTAGTATGTCGAGGTCTAAGATAAAGTGCGTTTCACTTTTTTATGTTAATTCTTCAAAATAAATCATTATTGTCTCAATGTTAATAACGTATAAAGATAACTATGTTTATGTTTGACAAATGTTAATATAAATAATGGATAACGATACAAGTGTTACGTATCGTTACTGATTAAATACTTCTTACTAATTAATATAGAAGGTTCTAGAAATACGAATTTAATATTGGTTGGCGGTAACTTGAATTTTTAAGCGCTACTATAGCGCTTGTATCATAGAAACAAGACAACCAAAGTACATATTTATATCAAGATACATTGGTTCGTGCTCTCGGTTTGTGTAACCATTGCACTGCCACTATACCACGGTCGCCTTATGAATGAAATGAATAAATGAATTTATTCATTCGGACAATGCGTTTCAATGAACTTGAACTGTGTTAACTAAATCGTGGCTTAGGTTTTGCAGTATACTTAGCGCACGTTAAGAGAACGCTGCTGCACTCTGGTGAGATCCTCCGGTGATAATGGTCGAGTTTTAGTAGCTTAGTACTCGTATAGAAAATTATTTAAGAAATGTATTAAAGAATAGCATATAGGATCATAATAATTATTTACCATAATCGTATTTAATTTCACATTGAATGTGGTGAGAAATTCCTCCGCTCAATTCTCAACAACAATGTACTATAAAAAGTAATTTTAATATTCATCAGTGCAAATTATGTTTTTAATGGGAGTGTAGTGGAGCGGCGCAGAGTGTGCGCAATGGTGCAAACCACAAAACCACCAGCGCAGGGACGAGAGACGAGACCAAATAAACCGCCAAATTACAATTTCATTTTGAACAAAACGTTTAATATTTCATACACGTTTTGCTTTCACATATATCAATGCTTTCAAACATATTTTTTTAAATTTTGTGTAAATACATTAACAACGTACTAAGATGTGTGAACAGAAGTATAAACAGACCGTAAAGTGACTTAGTAGCGTCACTTTTCTTCAGCTTTTAAGTTGCCGGTCGGCATACTTCAACGAGGCACCCTCTTAAGTCTGCCTCGATTAACGCATCCATCCACATTAGATTTATGAATTTCTTTTGGATATCTACTTTACTCAACCTTTCCATGTGCCCAAACCATCGAAGCATACCTTTGTCAATCCGTATCACAACAACTTCTTTGAAACCACATATATCGTGCACTGTGCTATTCCTCATTCTCTCCGCTATTCTACAAAGTTAATTCTACTAAGCTACTAAAGTGCTAGTATCATAGTCAACCAAAGTACATAATCAAAGATACATTGGTAACTGCAAGTTGTTTTAAACTCGTGCTCTCGGTTTGCGTAACGATTGCACTACCACTACACCACGGTCGCCTTAATAGCCAAACTATGTCATTAGCCGTACATAAATTAACAGTACAGGTCGGCGTATTAGCAATTTAATTGTTAAATATTCACGTGTTTATTATCACTTGTTTATCGCCCAACTGTTAAATTATTCAAACCGTAGCCCTGTTACGATATCCACCATTTTTGTTTTGTGAATTGAATATGCTATTAGTGGCTAAGGTATAATTTCCCCATTCTAAAAGTAGTGTTAAGTTAAAACCACGTTTGTGTTGTGGTGTTAAAAAATATCTTGTTTGTTAATTTAATTTTCATGTTTCATTGTTATATCTGACCGGTATGTCAATATACATCATATTTTTTACTGCCAATCAATCAATCAATTTTTCCCAGGGATAGGCAGAGACAACGGAGAACGGCGCGCCGTGACAATTTAATTAACAAATTAAAAAGCACAAAGCTTTGAAATAATTTGCCTAAAAATATTTTTAGTTTAAAAAAAAAACATCATTTTTTTACAATAAATTAAAAAACATAATATAAGAACAGATTATAATGACAAGTGGATGTGCACTGTTTTCTCATTATTATTATTATTAAAAAAAAACTCCTTAATATTGTATTTACTCATTATAAAATAAACGAAAGAGAAAATAAACAACCTCATAAACAACTATAATTCATATAACAATATATTTAAGTAAGTACTACTAGCAAGACAAAAGCTTTTAAGTATAATATTCGTTAGATTTCAACTTCATTTCACGTAATCTCTCACCGCCGTAGTCATCTAAATTGAGACAGACAATGCGAGCGGTTCAATGGAGGTCTCATTCGTTAGCATCCCACCCTCAGACAATACGGCTCTAGGTCGCCCGTAGCTATACGAGGAGCAGCGCGCGGTATAAAAAGCGCCTCACAAAAGAGCCGCAAAAATACGTACTTTCGCGAGCTCTCCACAAAAGATATAGTACGGTTTGTCATTAAGGAGTTCATCCCCGGCGCGGGAAATAAAAGAGGATCGTCGGGTAGAAGGGTGGCCCGGAGTGGGGCGCACTAATGGCCTCGACACTCATCCGCTAATGCCGCGGGTTACCTCCTACTCTTTTTGTGGGATTTTCACGTGTTTTAGTCGCACGAGCTTTTAATCTCTCAGCTGCATCTTGCCAGAGGACACGCTCCATTCGCGCTTTAACACAACATATTTCTCATCGTGTTATCGACATCGCACAAATCATTAAATCAACACTTTATAGCTTGCGATTCAACAAGTTCAATTAAAACTTTTAATGGCTAGGTACTTAATTGGGAACGTCATCACGAATGTAATAAAGAAAACAAAATGGACGGAAACATTTAAAATATAAACAACACGAACAATGGCATGCAATCAGAGTTGGCATCGCAAAAGAAAATGCCACGATACAGCGTTGCAGTTGTAAAACAAAGAGCGTTTAGTGTGCAGCGGGTGCAGCGGCTGAACGCGCGGAGATAACGGCCCCCCTGAGCTGACCTACATGGCGCCCGCACGAGGTCATCGAGGTCGCCTCTACTCCACACATTAATTTATTGTCTTCTCTCCGCTCACGACCGCGATGAACTTTTACCGCAATTGTGTTTTACAGCGGCTCGCAGACGCGTTGCGGTTGCGACCTTCATTAACGCTACTTGTGTCGTTTGTATGAATTATTAATATGCATTTCGCTGCGAACGGAATTGTCCATTCGAGCGATAATGACGTGGCGACGAAGACATATGCACGCCATTATAAAACTAACATGTGCTCGGTGGCTCATAATAAATAATTCTTCGTATAATAGTGATGTAATCGGAGACATCGACGTTTAATGTCAGGTCATAATTGTATAAATACATAGGGCTGAGTCGGACGGCTGCAATTTCATCGATAAATGCAAATTGTCTAAGAGTGTTGGCGCGTCACCTCGTCGCAAATTGAACAAAGCCGTAGTATAATCGAACGAGCCTTTATTTAGGGTAATGTCATGAATAGTTTATGATTTAATGGCTGTAGTGGAGGTTCGAGAATATTCGATGGATATAATGTTTTGAAATAGCGGCGGCAGTGTCAATTTCATTATTAATTATTTATCAACATTTTAATGGCTCATAGTTAATCGTTCTGTTCATTTATAATAGAATATAATATACAGAAAGTGTTCACAATAACCCTTTAATGTGGTCGTAAAGGTCTCTCGCATCTTTATTACATTTTATAAATGCAATTATGCTTTTAGAGTCTGTAAAAGTAAATGCTATTTAGATTTTAATGTTTTTATTTATTAATGTACTATAAAATGTGTGTTGTTAGTACTTTGTCAGTTTATCCTGACTTAAACGTTGTGCTAAAAGATTAGATTTTTTGTTTAAATTTTGACTCGACATATGACTGCACCCTGCCGGATGTTAAGCTGGAGTTGCGGTCCGTGAACGGAGGTGACTGCTACCTACAATTAAATAACTGTAAGTAGCAGTCACATCCACTATACCGGCCTAGAAGTTTGTTTGTCTTTTGCATAATATTTATTTTTATTGATAAAAAAAAGATAATTTTAAATACTTTTATATTTATCAAAAAGTTTTTATTGGTAAATATAAAAAGCCCTTTGAGCCCATTGTCGGTACCAATCTTTGATATATGTACTTTGTTTGTCCTGTATCTATGATACAAGCACTTTAGTAGCTTAGTATGGAAATGTAAATAAAATAATATACACCTATATTTATAGGTTTAAAACACAGCCGCCATAATTATTATGAAGTGTGGTTGTACTAAGTGTTCGAATAGTTGAGATCTCTCGCATTCATTATCTGAAGCTCGTGATAGGTTCATGACCCAAACATACTACATATTTTGACCTCCTATTTATATTTTTATCAATAATTTCAATTATCTTTCTACGTGTATATAAACATTATAAAGCGACTGTGGTCTAGTCGTAGTGTGATGATCTCGCAAACCAAAGAACTCCAGTTCATGACCACTTGCCAGTACCAATATGTCTTTATTCCGTTAATATGTCTTTGTTCCGTTAATTTCTATGATACAAGTATTTATAGCTTAGAGCTGTAATAAAAACAAAGGTGTCTCGGAAACCTCAACTTTTATTTTACGTTAAATAAGGCTATTTGTTTCATTTTATTGGGATTAGACATGTAATATTTATATAAAATGCTGTATTAGCTTTTTTATTTTTGAGACTTATTTTTATGACCTTTATTTGTCCTGTTAGTAAGCGAGGCAAATTGTTGTGCGGCAACAACAAAAAATCTGATTCGGTTCTCTCAGGAGGCCAGAACTATGTTTTCATTTCGAGTTTTTGTTAAATCTAATATCGACATTTTTTTACAATCATGTTTGCACAACTTCTTTGTACTGACGTCTGACTTAGTGGCGTTTTGGAATCAGCTTAAATGTTTTAGTTTTAATAAGGCCGGCATAGTGGACGCTAATGCTACTTGCAGGTATTTAACTTGTTATTAGGTATTAAAATTAAAATAATTTAGTCATGTCAAAACTTAGTAGTTAAACAGAGACTAGCCCGAACACTCTTGAAGTTCTATTGGAGTCGTGTCTGCGGATTAATCACGTTATAATTGCAGATAGATCTCTATCGATGTAATGCAAGTGAAGGTAACGGCCGCCCGAGGGCGTATTAAATTTAAATATCATGCTACTGACAGATACATTGTAACTATTTTTTTTTATTGTGACTCGACATATGACAGCACCCCGCTTGATGTTAAGCCAAAGTGTGGTCCATGAATGAATGTCTCTGCTAATACAATTCAATAACTGTGAGAAGCAATCACATCCACTATGCCGGCCTAGATGGAACCGGAAACTTACAAGCTGATCCCGAAACGTGACCAAATCACTTCACGGTCTGTATACTTGTAAGTGGTGGTACTACCCCGGATCGGCAGACTGGGTACCACTGCCTACCACTCTTTAATAACCAGACCCGAAGCAAATATCCATCTCTTTTTTTGTATTAACTAATGCAATATTTTTTTATTTATATATTATATAATATTATACATTTTATTTGCAATATTTAATATTATTAAATATTACAAATAAAAGCTATGAAACAAATATTTGTTCCGACCGGGGATCGAACCCGGGACTTTACGAGCAACAAACCAGTCGCTAAACCGTTCGTCCACGCCTGTCGTCAAAACTATTCGTAACTATTCGAGTTTATTTAATTTGGTATCAATTTTTTCTTGTGACTCGACATCTTAACTCGAGGTCCAAGAAAGCCGACGACTTTAAAAACCGAGTCAAATCACGGTTGCCCCAGTCGCCGTCACTAAGCCGACCAAAGATTGTAGTTATTGTCTTATCAATCAATCAAATTGTCACGCCTTTATTATGTAGAGACAATGGAGCGCCACTACGTAGAGGAGGATGTATTACCGTAGAGCTTGTATGAAAGCATTGTGGATGAAAAGTAAACGAGGGAGTTGTGTCAGAATAATAACTTAATAAGAATCTTATTGAAGAGTTTTGTAACCGCTTATTTGTGCACAAAAAAATTAGGGAATTTTGATGAGTATTTCGTTCTTACATCTTGCTCGTAAAAGAACTTTATCGCAAATAAAAGAAACTAAAACACGCTAAGATAAAGAGGCGCCCCTGTAAACAACTATTTGTTTTACTAAATACAAGGTAAAAATTATTAAATGTCGCACGAATAATTTAGTATGTAAACTGATTTTAATTTTATTATATGTAAGTACATTAAATATGACTACTACACATATAGTAGGGGAACGACTTAAAGAAACGTGCGTGGAATGCGGTTGTGACGTCATCGTCACGTGTCTATCATGAATAGTGAAGTAACATGCAAAATGTTGATAACGATAAACACACACTTTTTTACTTGCGTATTTTAATTTAGTTATTAAATATTATAAATTTATATTTAATAAATGTTTATACATTAACAACAATAATAATTATTTAATCATATATTTAACCTAACTTTTTAACTAAACTAAAAACTAAATAGGTTTTTTTTGTCGTCAACGCTTACGAAACTTTAAGGTGTCCATATTCATAAATCAGTATATTCTGTCTAAGCCGAAATAACGTGCCCCTCCACTGCATTTACGCACACGAGCAAATATAAAATAAGAATAAAACACACCGATAAAATAATTTTAACAAAAAATACGACTTTAATCAGGAAACTAGCAAAAAATAAATTTGCTACGCACAAAGTAATACGTATTTTCATTTAGTTAAATAGAAATTATTAAATAATTATTTTATAATTTTGAAGTCGGTATATACTATACTTGATTCTAACGAGGACGAATGCGATGAATGTGATGACCTTGATGATTCCGATAGCATAAGTGAAAAGTATAGCTAGTCTAACTATAAATGACGCGCCCCTCCACTTTATTAGTTTATTTAAATGTGTGAATACAAATATTACTAACTATACTATTATACTTCACGCAGGGCAGTTAAAAGTTTAGGACACGTTGGTACAATCTTTTTTATTAAATAAAAATCTTCTATGCATCTTCTTATAACGCCAAGGTCAAAGTCGTCAATATTAACATTACGTTTGAAAATTTATCTTTTTGCCTTTTTTTGTGGGTGATTTCAAAAGTAATGATCCAGCTAAAGTCGACTCACGTTTTATATTATTAATTGTGCTATTAGGTACACCGGTATAATAACATGATCTATTAATACTTTTACATAAAGGTATAGTTACTATATTTGATAATATTTCTTCTTCACACATTTTAATCACGTTCATAATAATGTTTCTAGCCTGGCTACGGATGACTACTCTCTTTTTTTGAGTTAACTTGCTCATTTTGTAATAAACAAACAAAATAATTGATGACACGTTTTTATCGATAGTGCGCTATTAAGTGACACCGCCAAGCTAAGCGCGTCACTAATGGCGGCCAGTATGATACGGGTGGGAGGTATTTGCCCACCCGCCGCCCCTCAGGCCCCGAATGCATTTAAGTCATTCCCCAACTATACTTAAATATTAACACCTTTACTGTACAATACACCAAATCTGTGCAACAAAGTGTTTAACAAAATATTCCCTTGCGCCTGGCAGGAGTATAAGCCACGCCTCTTTTACCTTCAACTAATAGACTAAACAAAAAAATGTTCTAATACCAATATATTGGTAACAAAAAAATCTAAACAATGTTACCTGCAGATCATAAAACAAAAAAAAAATAGAAAAATACTCGCCTTCAATAGGCTAATGTCGAAGCAGCCGACAATGGCATGTTCATTCAAGAGTAGTTCATACCTTAAGGTGGTGCAGCGAGCGTTTTGTCAATATTACACTAAAATATTTACAAAAACTACATCATTTACATATTTTTAAAGTGATACAACTAACAAAAACACGCCGCGACAAAAGCGCGCGTTTTAAAATCGCTTGTTTGTTATAATCAAAACATGAATGCGATGTAAAAGTATCTAGTCTGTATCTAGATGTTGCACGGACACTTTGATTTATATTTAATGATAATCACAACTACTGTCGGCTCTGTGCACTAATACAAGTACATTATCAACATGATCAACTCTTACTAACGTAGACCGGTATTAATGCGGCCGTTATTCTTGTGCGGATATTTTTTTGCTGATTGTGGCTCGACATATGACGGCGCCCAGCCTGGTGTTTAACCAAAGTATGGTCAATGAATGGAGCTCTTTATAAAAACTTTTTTGTCATTGGATCTAGTTACTTTAGCTTGTTCTATTTATTTTAAGTTCACAAATTAAGTTCACAGTTGTTTATTTAATTATTCTAAAGGATGGATTATTTAATATAAGATTGATCTAACAGTTTTGATCAACGTTGTTTCTTGATCAAATCAGGCACAATGATCACAAAATCAAATGAAGAAAATTGTACATGTGAAGTAAGGGAGATAATTGTGTCAGGATCGTAAAAAGTGGCGCTCTATTTTCTCTGTCTATCTTTAAAGGAATTAGGAAGTGAAAATTTGATTCTTTTATTATTTTTATATTTTTATTGTGACTCGACATATGACAGCACCCGGCTTGATGTTAAGCCGAAGTGTGGTCCATGAATGAATGTCACTGCTACTACAATTCAATAACTGTCAGTAGCAATCACATCCACTATGCCGGCCTAGATGGAACCGGCAACTTACAAGCTGATCCCGAAACGTGACCAAATCACTTCACGTATACTTGTAAGTGGTGTTACTACCCCGGATCGGCAGACTGGGTACTACTGCCTACTACTTTTTGATTCCCAGGCCCCAAGGCAAATATACATCTCTTTTAATTCATTAACTTATTAAAGAGGTATGGGGTAATATAAGACCACGATCCGGAAGACGCAGCGTAGGTGGACTGACGACATAGTGAAAGTCACGAATAACCAGTGGAAGCAACTGGCATCTTGTGGTTTGGAATGGCGTTCTAAGGGGGGACCTATGTGCAGAGGACGCCTTTTGGCTTACTATGAAGAGATCGACATTTAACTTATTCAAATACAAACAACTAAAAACTTGATTTTAAATAGAGATAATGAGCATGTTGTTGCTAACGAGTAGTTATCGAGAATAGCGCTACCTCACAGCGAACCTGTCATTAATCTCACTTTACGCCGGAGCTACCACGATGCCGCCGCCGCCGATGTAATTTGGTTAACTTAGATTACACAATACATGTTAATGTATTGTAATGATTCTAATTATCATAATTTTTTATGTATTTATTTTTATTTATTTCTATTATAGATACTTAATTATTTATTTAATTAATTATTTTTTATTTTATTTATTTACATTTCTATACTAAGCTACTAAAGTGTTTGTATCATAGAAACAGGACAACCTAAGATACATGGGTGCCGGCAAATGGTTTTCCTGGAGGAATAGCCAGAAGCAATGAAGCGCCACTTGCTATGATGACTCCGATTTTGTAGTTATTAATCTATTTATTAATCTACTTTTACTCATCCTTTCCATGTGCTCAAATAGATGTATTTGTCACTATATCTAAAACCATAAAATTTTACAAATAGATTTTCTTAAATATTCCTCCACAAAATAAATACACATATAAAAGATACAGCTGGGTATTAAATTGGTGAAAACAGTGGGGACGTAGAGGGGTAGGTAGGTGGCCGCTAAACATTTGAGTAGCGACCTAAACAAACAGTGTAACTAGGAAGCCGACAGTTATGTTTACAGAGGGCCATGTTAAGTCAATAGCAACCCTTAATGCCGCAAGCTTGGCTATTGCTCACGATAGCCAAGATTAACCAATCTATAAGGATGATGTTGCCAAAAAAAATGTTAAGAGAGGGAGCTGTCACTTTTTGTTTTCTAGTTGTTTGGTTTTTTATTTTTTCTCGCTATACATACTTGTATTTTAAAGAATGGAACCGCAGTGCTTTTATGAAGAGAATTGTAGATGCGAGGGAAACGAGGGAGTTGTGTCAGGTACGTGGCAAGTAGCGCTTAATTGTCTCTGCCTATCCCTGTGAGGAAAAGGCGTGACAATGACAATGATTGATTAATTATTTAAAAGAAGGTTGACATAAGAGATTTATAAATCAAAGGTGAGTAAAAAAGAGGATGAACGTCACTTAACATTCTAAAATAAAATACATTAAAATTGAAGGTATAGTGCAGAATCAAGGAACCAAACTTATCGGAAATAACTGACGACGGTGAAATAAAATGTTCTTTGTCGGTAGTCGGAAAAAGACTGGAACAGGTAAGTAAGTTAAGATCAGATGTCGATTCATATTTTTTTGACATTTCTATACTAAGCTACGTGATTGTATCATAGAAACAGGACGACGAAAGCACATATCAAAGATACATTGGTACCAGCAAGTGGTTTTGACCGAAGGCTCTTGTTCTGCGAGGCCATTTCATAACCACTACACCACGTTTGCCTTTGTTAATATCTATTTAATTTTTTTAACTATATTTTTGTACTAGGCGAGAGAATTAACATTCGTCTATAAAACCTAATCATTTTTATGTTTTACACAAAAACCGGTCTTACATAAGAGGCCATAAAAATATTAATTAAAAATGCAATAAACCACACTCTCTATCTAATTCATGTGACAATCGAGGTAGAACATTCAATAAACAACGATTAATCATAATTGATAAAAGTCATGGATGGCTGTTCATAATGCTGTTCACTTGTTCCTCCTACATTATTGTATGGAAGTGAATGTTGGTTGTGGCAGAAGCAGCATGAGAGTAGAAAGAATTAACGCTGTAGAAATGCGGTCTTAACGACTGCTTTTCTGTGTATTTGGAGTAACGATAGAATAATAAATAGCACAGTGCGCGATGCATCCGGTTTAAATGAAGATGTAGTGACAAGGATTGACAAAGGAATGCTTCGATAGTTTGGGCACATGGAAAGGATAAGTGAAAGTAGATTGAAGAATGAAATTCATAAATCTGATGGATGCGTCCTCGGAGACATTCTTAAGAAAGCAGAGTTGCCAAGTGCCCATAACCTTAGAGCTTGTATGAAGAGAATTGTGGATGTGAAGGAAGCGAGAGAGTTGTGTGAGGTTGGATCGTGGCAGGTGGCGCTCTATTGTCTCTGCCTATCCATATGGGAAAAGGCGTGACAATTTGACAATTGAACGGGTTATTTATTTATTGTTGTCTGGTTGCCGGTACTTATACTGCACTTTTTTTTATTGTGACTCGACATCTTAACTCTACCCGTCATCAGGAGGTCCAAGAGTGTCGGCGACTAAAAAAACCGAGTCAGTTCACGGCTGCCCCAGCTGCCGTCACAATGCCGGCCAAACGTTCTTCCTTACGCATAGTCTGAAGGATCCAAGGTTATAGAACGAGTTATAGAAAGAGAACACATGGACTGGTAAAGCATTCCACTTGTCGATTGCTTCACAAGCACCGCATTATGTAGCACCGCAATAAAGTTGTAAATTGCATGACAATATAAAATTTCCCATAGAGCTATTAAAATGAATCAATTTGCTATACGAGTGCCCTAGTTCATAGTTTTTATGTGTGTGTCACAAACGAGCGTGCTCGCAAACTCTTAATAACATAACAATACATTGTAAACAACAATGTTTTATTGCCTGTTTTCACTCGCGTTTCATAATAATATAATGTTTATTAAGTTAAACAAATTTTATGCGGCTTAAAAGGCAGAGATCGTGGCAAGAAGCGCTCCATTGTCTCTGCCTATCCTGTGGGAAATAGACGTGACAATTTGATTGTAACTTATCAGGAGTAGTAACTTATTTTAAAGACAAGTAGGCAGTGGTACCCAGTCTGCCGATCCGGGGTAGTACCACCAATAAAAAGTATACGGACCGTGAAGTGATTAAGTCGCGTTTCCACACTTCAGCTTAAAATCAAGCGTCATATGTCGAGTCACAATAAAAAACAACTTAATATTCAAAACACATTAAATTGTCGAAGGTTTTCCTCAGAGATAGGCAAAGGCTCTCTGCCTATCCCTGTGGAAAAAAGGCGTGACAATTTAATAAAATGTTTTTCTAGTTTCTTTTCTTTTGCATTTCTATACTAAGCTACTAAAAGTGCTTAATTGTATCATAGAAACAGAACAACCAAAGCATTCCTCGTTCTATTCGCTAATACTAAAATATATATTTATTCTTCAGTGTTTTATAATCTAGATTCTAGCAGGTAGTTTAGATTATAATTGAAAACAAATGTGTAAATCAAAATACGTAATTAATTGAAGATAAGATACTTCACACCCATTGTTACTGGCTGTAAAATAATAATAATAATAAAAAAGAAACGGTGTTTCGTATAATTTGAATTTATCAATGGCACAGACATTAAACCCTATAGACGCTGATACACTACTACTATATTGATTTTATCAATCAATCAATCAATTTGTCACGCCTTTTCCCCACAGGGTTAGCCAAAGACAATGAAGCTTTATTTGCCACGGTCCTGACACTCCTTTAAAGAGTGGTAGGCAGTGGTACCCAGTCTGCCGATCCGGGGTAGTACCACCACTTACAAGTATTCAGACCGTGAAGTGATTTGGTCACGTTTCGGGATCAGCTTGTAAGTTGCCGGTTCCATCTATGCCGGCATAGTGGATGTGATTGCTACTCACAGTTGTTGAATTGTAGTAGCAGTGACATTCAATCATGGACCACACTTCGGCTTAACATCAAGCGGGGTGCTGTTATATGTCGAGTCACAATTAAAAAAAAAACTCCCTCGCTTCCTTCACATCCACAATTCTCTTCATATAAGCTTTATAGTTATGGGCACTAGGCAACTCTGCTTGCATGATAAGATTTTATGCATATTAGAATATCAGTTAAATCATTTTGATAGTAATCTGTGACGTTGCAAGTTTCAACTAGGGCGGCATAGTGGATGCGACTGCTAATTGCAGTTGAATAACTATAGTAGCAGTCGCAGCTTAAGATCAGGCTGTCAAATGTCGAGTCTCAATAAAAAAATATGTATGTTTTACAATAATAAATAAAAAAACAATTAAAAAGGAGATGAATTCAGCAATTTTTTTTGCGGCGTACTATCGTATTTATTTTGGTTATTAATTTTAGATTTTTTTATTATTCTATATTGTATAATAAAAACCAAAATAAACGCGATAGTAAGCCGCATACAATTTGCCTAATTCATTAATCAATGTTCGCAAAATCTAACAAAATACTATTTTTTAATGCTTTATTCGGAGTCTATATTATATATATTCGTACCTACTGTATTCAAAGGCATCGTTGTAGAACCAAGTGTTTACAGGTCGTTCACGGTTCGATGGCCGGCCGTACCTTTTTTTCATGTTTAACATTCTGATTATACAGATAAATGTCATTATCAGTACTAAAACGACACGATTATAATAATAATACTCATTGTAAAGGTAACGTATATTTTGTATATTTTTGTATATTTTGTATAAAAAAAATATATTGTGACACGACACTACCCGGTGTACCACCACTTACAAGTATACAGACCGTGAAGTCGGTTTCAACTAGGCCGACATAGTAGATGTGACTGCTACTTACAGTTTTTTTGATATTTTTTATTGTGACTCGACATATGACAGCACCCCGCTTGATGTTAAGCCAAAGTGTGGTCCATGAATGAATGTCACTGCTACTACAATTCAATAACTGTGAGTAGCAATCACATCCACTATGCCGGCCTATACGGAACCGGCAACTTACAAGCTGATCCCGAAACGTGACCAAATCACTTCACGGTCTGTATACTTGTAAGTTATTGAATTATAGTAGCAGTTGCCTCCTATTCATGGACCACACTCCAGCTTAACATCAAACGGGTTTCTGCCATATGTCGTGTCACAAAAAAAACTCTTAAGGGGTATTGAATCGACATGTGGAATGCTTTTTTAGGGAAACCGCATAATATTGACGGCCGGCGAAGTGAAGGCGACTGAGGCAACGGTAAATTTTATTCGTTTTTTTTTATCATATCGACACGCTTTGGATTCCTTTGCTTACCATTAGGCAATTCTAAGTCAGATTTCGAGTGCCAATAATTTTTTTTGTAGTATTTTGGAAAGATTACTAATAAAAAATCACAATTCCCAAAATTATTGATAACTAAAAATCCTTCCTTCTAATAGCGGATACTTCACTTGTGACGTTTAATTCGGACCCAGTACAGATAAAACATTGATAAGAGCTATTTTAGATACAATAATCCTTATCATAAATATTGATAAAAGTTAAGTATATCAAAAAGTATTAAGTGTATAAAAAACAGCATTGTAATCCGTGATTAAAAAAAAGACTAACAAAGCCAAAAGTAGTTATTGTTTATAGATTTACAATCAATCAAATTGTCACGCCTTTTCCCACAGGGATAGGCAGAGACAATGGAGCGCCACGAACACCCAATCCCTCATATTCGCAATTATTATCATATGAAGCTCTACGGTTATAGATTTTAAACTAATAATAAATAAATCGTTGTAGCAGAATCTTTCTTTGGCCGGCATAGTGACGGCGACTGGGACAGCCGTGAACTACTCGTTTTTTTCAGTCGTCGTCACTCTTGGACCTCCTCTTGCTGATCGTCAGGCTAGTCGAGGTCAGAAGTCGTGTCACAATAAAATAAATAAAATGAATTGGTGGTCTTACATTTTTTTTTATTGTGACACGACATATGTCCTCGACCCGCCCGATGATAAGCAAGAGGAGGTCCAAAAGTGACGACAACTGAAAAATCAAGTTTATTCACGACTGCTTCAGTCGCCGTCACTATGCCGGCCAAAGGGGCCTCTTCACATGAGTGAAGAGGCCCCTTTGGCCGCTTGAAGGATCCAAGGTTATAGGATAGAGAGAACACATGGGCTGGCAAAGCATTTCACTTGTCGATTGGTCTACAAAGAAAAGGCGCACCGAACTTTTTAGTTCGGCTGCCGATTCGATCGATAGAATGCGGATGCTTTCCCCTACCTGTGCGGGTATTACGGGTGTGAAAGGACGAGGTAGGAACAAGGTTAAAGAGCTCATCAGAACATTCTCCGTGGTATAGGCGATAGAGGATACGATTGTTATGATAACCAGCCCTAATATCTTGCTATGATCACTAAATCCGCAAAAGATACACTGATAATACGTGCTAACATTTCGAGACGTGATTACTCATACCACTAAACTGTACAACAAACTGATTATACATATATATACTTTATCTTAGGTTGTGTTTACACTACGGCTTGCAATTTATGTGAATCTAAAATAATAATAAAATGTGATTATACTTGCAGATTTAACTCCGGCTTAAGATCAGGGATTTTTTTTTATTGTGACTCGACATATGACAGCACCCCGCTTCATGTTAGGCTGGAGTGTGCAACTTACAAGCTGATTCCGAAACGCGACCAAATCACTTCACGGTCTGTATACTTGTAAGTGGTGGTACTACCCCGGATCGGCAGACTGGGTACCACTGCCTACCACTCTTTGATAACCAGATCCGAAGCAAACATCTATCTCTTTTTTTTATTAACCAATCTTTGCAATATTTAATATAATTATTAAATATTACAAATAAAAGATATGAAACAAATATTTGCTCCGACCGGGAATCGAACCCGGGACTTTACGCGCAGCAAACCAATCTCTGACCGTTCGTCCACGCCTGTCGCCAAATATGGATGCTGAGATATGCCGTGCGCCATAAAAATGGGGGATATATAAAAAATAAATGATCCGTAATTTTTGAGATTCCGCCATATTAAATTTAGAATGACCTCACCACGCATTGTCATCCAATCTAAACATGTATGCAAAATTTTTGCTCAATTGTTTGGGAATAATGGTTTAAAAATTTAGTTACAAGATTTAAACCACACTAATAAGACAAGTTGAATAAAAGCTTGTAACTAAAAGTCATTCATTATCCACTTTAATACATTTGTTGTGGCATATGGTCGATGCTGGAATGACAGGAATGAGCTGTTTAATAGGATTAAAATTAATGCATTAGCTGTAGAAACATTTAATAGCTTTTCTGGCGGCGACTTTAACTAGGTTCTAAATATATATTTTTAATATTTTTTAAGGTTTTTAGTTTTTTTTTTTTTTATTTTGACTCGACATATGACAGTACCCCGCTTGATGTTAAGCCGAAGTGTGGTCCATGAATGAATGTCACTGCTACTACAATTCAATAACTGTGAGTAGCAATCACATCCACTATGCCGGCCTAGATGGAACCGGCAACTTACAAGCTGATCCCGAAACGTGACCAAATCACTTCATGGTCTGTATACTTGTAAGTGGTGGTACTACCCCGGATCGGCAGACTGGGTACCACTGCCTACCACTCTTTGAAAAGTATTAGTATTAGCAGTATTAGCAGAATAGAGGTGTAATTAGTACATTTTAATTTTTATTGGAAATAGTTTTCTATTAATGTTTATTTTATATTAATAAACATGTTTCTGACATCATAGTCCTTTTGTAAATTAAATTACACATAATAATATAACTGTTTTCCGACCAAATCGGAGACATCCTCAAGAAAGCTAGGTTGCCTAGTGCCCATAACCTGAGCCTGTATGAAGAGAATTATGGATGTGAAGAAAGCGAGGGAGTTGTGTAAGGATCGTGGTAAGTGGCGCTCCATTGTCTGCCTAACCCTGTGGGATAGGCAGAGAATTTGATTGATTGTATATTATAATATATTAAAAATAAGATAGTGGTAGTTAGAAGTCAGATTATTAGGAGTGGTAGCCAGACAGTTGGTAGTCATATGCTCAGTTATCGAACCTGTAGTTTCAAATGAACAGACCGTGAAGTGACTCAGTTGCGTTGCAAAATCAGATTGTAAGTTGCCAGTTCTACATAAGCAGCCCAATAAAACATTTTAAAAAATCTACACAAAATAAACTTAAAGTACAATAAAAATAAACGTCCCGCGTGTGAGTAAAACAATTCGATCGCTCAATCTAAAACCGCCATTAAAAATGTTATTTTGTAAAGTTTTAAATAACAAAAATAAAACACTTTATTCGGTCGTAAATTCTGTATAAATGGATAACATGTTTTCATTTACAAGTAGGGATTGTGATGATATATCGATAATTGCGATAATATCGATGTTTTATAAACTATTATCACTTAGCAAGGAAAGATAAAAAAAACGATATTTAGGAATACGTAAGAAGTATCACTATAGCAAGGATTTAGAATGCAAAAAATGTACATATATTAAAGAAACATGCACCGTCAAGTGGTTATGAACCTGTGCTCTGTGACCATTGCACGACAACACGGAACAACGGATCTTTGTGTGTGCTGTTTGAGTGTGTATTTTTTCTTATTTTACACCTTATCCCATACTTTGATCTCTCTGTTGGTCCCTAAAACTAACTCGCAATGTTTAAAGACGTGCATAATGTTTTAAAATAAAATAAATAAATAAAAACAATAAATAGCTACTTAGATAAATGGACATATCAAACAAATTTTATGCCAATTACTATCGCGTTTATTTTGGTTTTAATTTTACAATTATATTTTATAATACAAAGCCGATAAAATTAGTATCTATAAGATAGTAAGCCGCATAATTTTGTTTTTAATTCATTAATCAATATTCGCAATCTAAGAAAATATAATGGATATATCATTTTACCAGGAGGGTGTTTTCCGACCAAATCGGAGACATCCTCAAGAAAGCTAGATGTCCATAACCACAGAGCCTGTATGAGGAGAATAGTGGATGTGGAGGAAGCAAGGGAGTTAAAAAGGCGTGACAATTTGATTGATTGATTGATTAATCATTTCGTCTTATGAACCGGCGAAACAGCACACTACTATCGACGACATAAATTATGATACATCGCTCCATTGTTAATTATTCTCATAATGGTGATTAGCAGCATCGCCGTCGGGCAATTAAGATTACCCAAGTGTTACAACAACTAATTTACAGTAGTATCTATTATTATTATCGGCATACTTCAACGCTTTTATGTTCTATTATTTCATAAAACAAAATTTGATAAAAAACATCACGCGCCTTCGTATTAGAAAACGACCGCGACTCTCATATTAGTATTATTTTTTTGGCACATTACAATGCCTGTATTTATTCTTTATTGGTGTATTTATTCAAGGGGGGGGGTCCACAAGAGGGGATAACAAATTTCAGTGTAAAAGAGTTACGAATAACACAATTGTTGTTTTTGACATTGAAAAATACTAAACATCAATTAGATCAATTTAAAAATATATTTTTTAATAAAAGTAGATACTAAAATTAACAGTAATCTTCATTACTAGATAATTATGCGTTTTACAATTCTGCAACTGGCAAGTGGCGCCCTATTGTCTTTGCCAATCTCTGTGGGAAAAAGGCGTGACAATTTGATTGATTGATTACAGTTCTATATTAGGCTACTAAAGAGCTTGCATGTTAATTCTATTATTTTTCATATCATTCTGCATGTTTTTTTTAAATATTATTTCCTATATTATTTTATTGTGACGTGTTTAGTACATTCCACAAACACACACCTCACTACACTTCTCTAAGCTTCTAACTATACAAAAATAAGCAGACAACAAACTAAAGACAGAAAAAAAAAACAATCGTACACAAGTATCGATGTAGTTCGTATTGTTATCAACCATCGATGTTTTTTAGTAACTACGCATCCCTATTTACAAGAATAGAACAAGTGGCTATAAAGTTAGTAGTTTATTACTTTTAACTCAATGCATTTTGTGTCGGCAATAAAATAACTCAATTAATAATAACAATGCCCCCGTCACAATACATTAATGTACAATCAAAATGGTGGGTTATTAAAATATTAACAGACCTTTAACTATGTTCATTTTTATTTTGAACTCCGTTTACCTATACCCTTGCGTCGTTTTATCTTTTTTTTAGATTTACAAACTAAGCTACTAATAACGCTTGTATCATGGAAACATAATCATCATTGATTTAATTTTTTATTTTTTTATTATACATTTCTATACTAAGCTACTAAAATGCTTGTACATATATCAAAGATGCATTGGTACCGGTGGGATGTCTCGAACTCGTGCTCATCGATTTGCGTAATCATTGCACTACCACTACACCACAGTCGCCTTATCTATCCGTTCTAAGACACCTTTATCTTATAATGGATATTTCAGCATGTAAACACGTTGTATATATGTATGCTGAACAGAGCCACGTAACAGGATTAACTACAATGCATGTATCGCATGCAGGCAGGTTGCAGTGCCTGTTTGTTGGGAGACGATTGAATTGCTCTGTTTGTGTACGAGACTCGCTCGTACCTACATCAGTTGTACGGTCAGGGACAATGGTGCTTTAGCAGTTTATCAGTTAACCATTAATATTACTCAAATTGTCACGCCTTTTTTCCATGGGGATAGGCAGAGACAATGAAGCGCCACCTGCCAAGATCCTGACACAACTCCCTTACTTCCTTTACATCCACAATTCTCTTCATACAAGCTCTTGATCGGAGGATACCCTTTTGGGCCTGCCTTGTTTAACGCATCCATCCATATCGGATTTATATAAATTGCTTTCGTCACTTTGCTTTCACTTATCCTTTTCATCATTTTATTATTACTATCCCATTTATTTGTCTTATTGCTAGGCAAAAGCCTTTTTCTCTTTTTTCTGCTCGCCTATTGTAGTTCTATTGTAGGAGTCTATCTCACCGCGCTATCTCCGTTTGGGCCTATCGTGATGTATTTTGCAAACTAGAGACCATTTAGTAGGTGGACTTTGCCTACTGCGGCATATATGACCTGCAGATATAATTTTTCGGATACGTCGGCAATTTGTGGTTAGGAGGTGTATCGAGTTTAATCTTTAGTTTCATGCCTAGAAAGTGGGATGTAGCCAAATCCTACCTGGATGACCACTACCTGAACGAAGGACTGTGCCCAATTGTGGGACGCATAAAGGCTAACGATCCAAAAGTATCCCCATTTTTGGTCTTTACCGTTATTGAGAATTACTTAAAACTACCTAAAGTGGACATAGTATAATATCCCTGATAGTACCAGAAGCGTATGCATATGCAGGGTCGCTACTGAGAACTAGGTTAGTTTTGTGTGTCTACCAACGTTATGTGATGGTATACACATTTTTCGATCAGGTAAATGTTTTCTACTTTGGCAGCGTAGAGACAGCGACTTAGGCAAAGAGTGGTAGACAGGGTAGTAAACTAAGTCGCGTTTCGGGATCAGTTTGTAAGTTGCAACTAGTTCCAACTAGACCGACATAGTGGTTGTTTTTTTTTATATTGTGACTTTTATATTTTTTATATGACAGCACCCCGCTTAATGTTAAGCTGGAGTGTGGTCCATGAATGGATGTTACTGTTACCTACAATTATAACTTTAGTAGCGGTCACCTATGTTCATGGACCGCACTTAAGCCTTATATCAGGCGGGGTGCTGTCAAATATTGGTTGTATGAGAGCTGTATCTGTAAAATGGGGAGTTTGTATGTTTGTCAGGGTTGTTTGTCCATTTTTACCCCTAATGTTGATTTACTCCATTGTATGCATATTGGGCATCGTCATTTTTTATACTATTTTGTTATATCTATTATTGATTAAATGACTTAAGAAAGCTGGGTTGCCTAGTGCCCATAACTTTAAAGCTTGTATGAAAACAATTGTGGATGTGAAGCGAGGGTGTTGTGTCAGGATCGTGGCAAGTGGCGCTCCATTGTCTCAGCCTAACCCAGTGGAAGAGAGGCGTGACAATTTGATTGATTGATTGATTTAAAGATTCAAGAAACCTGGGTTGCCTAATGCCCATAACTTGTATGTAAAGAATTGTGGATGTGAAGCGAGGATGTTGTGTCAGGATCGTAGCTAGTGGCGCTCAAACGGCGTGACAATTTGATTGATTGATTTACAGATTAAATAAAGCTTTTTAAAGCATAAAAGTTACTCTTTAATACCTAGAAATAAATAACATGTCTTCTGTCTAACCCCCTAAGTTTAAAATCTTTATCTGTGAGGTTTATTTTGATATATTACCATATTATTACAAATCCCTTCTCATATAAAAAAAAACAACAATTAAAAATAACATATTATACAATAACAAGAATATTACCAAATAACAAATAACACAATAAAGGATAAATTAATCCATCCAAACAATACCGTAGAATACTTAAGCTGTTAAGCGAAACGTAGTCCTACAGTGACAACCCTAAAGAGGTAATGAAATAAGCCATTAAATAGGTAGGGAGAGTGACAAGCGAGCATTATCAAAGAAGCTTTGCAGGCCAGGCCGTGTATAATATGAGATAAGTTAGAGGGCTCTGTACCGCAGCGACAATGGCTTCGGATACTCGCACGACACACACTTTGTTAGTATAGGGTTGGCACAAGAGTAAATTATACAAATAAGTATTTAATTACTTTTCTTTTACATTTCTATACTAAGCTACTAAACGTGCTTGTATCTTAGAAACAGGACAACCAATCAATGAAACTTTCACGCAGGGATAGGCAGAGACAACACCATGGCTTTCAAAAAACAGGACAACCAATAAAAGATACATTGGTACCGGCAAGTGGTTTTGAACCCGTGCTCTTGGTTTGCGTAACCATTGCACTGCCACTACACCACGGTCGCCATATTTTTTTACATTTCTATACTAACCAAAGTACATCAATCAAGGATACATTGTAACTGGCAACTGGATATGAACCAAAGCAGAGGCTTTTTGTAGCGGCGCCATACCACAACCACTACACCACCGACGCCTTGGTATGCTTTATTTTATTACATTTTGTTTTTATTATATTTTAGCATATTCCAAACAATCAATCAATTTGTCACGCCTTTTTAATATTATACTGTAGAAATTTTTAGTGTTTCTTCAATTGGGGCCGATTTTAAATACAGTTATTTAAATGCAGTTATTTAAATGCAGTTATTTAAATGCAGTTATTTAAATACAGTTATTTAAATGCAGTTATTTAAATGCAGTTGGCGACTGCTACTACAGTTAAATAAATCCAAGTATCAGTCGCGTCCACTATGTCGGCCTAGTTGTAACCGGCAACTCTCAAGCTGATTCTAAAACGCGACCGACTCACTTCACAGTCTGTACATTTCCAGGTGGTGGTACTACCCTGAATAGGCACCCCTTCCTACCACTCTATCTATAAATAAATCTATAAATCTATAAACAAAGATAAATTAATTATAATATATTAATCGTCCTTAAGCATAAAGCTAAAATTTCTGTTTGGAAGTTAGTACAACAAGCAACCCTAGTGCGGGGCGGTTGCGGTTAACCGCAGCGTGAGGTTGCCCGCAGGCTGCGGTCACTACCGATACTCACCGCCTGTCCTTCTACCCCCTACCCCGTTCGCCCACCCTTTAAACACCCGACAAACTCACTTTATGACTTTACAACATTAAATTTAACTAATGTATTTTAGTTATTATTTTATTATTAGTAGGTTACAGTGACATTTCGTGAGCGCTCACCAATAGCTTAGTATTAGTATAGTATTTTTATTAGTATTTTCCGGAAGACGCAGCGTAGGTAGGCCTCCCACTTGGTGGACTGACGACATAGTGTAAGTCACAGGTAACCGGTGGATGCAATGTTCAGCAGTGGACGCCTTCTGGCTGATGATGATGATGATGATGATTAGTATTTTTCGGGATTAGTTTGAAGTTGCTGAAGGCCGACCGCGTAACTCAATGACAATGAGAATGAGCTTCATTTTGACAGTTGAACACCATTAATGAGCTTCAAAATTAAATTTGCGACCGCGCAACACACTCAGACTCAGAATCGATGATCTTTTTCATTAACAGTTCAAGGTCATTTAAATTTAAACTCACCGTCCGAACTCCGAATGAATAAAAGTTGTATTTAACACTAACTTTTTTACGCGACCGCGTAACTACTTGACGAATGGGAATAAATTTCATTGTTATTCCCATTGAAGTTACGCGGTCGGCCCCCTGGTTCCAACTAGGACAGCATAATGGACAGGGAATAAAAAGACTTCACTAATTTATACAGTAATATTTATAAATAATAATAGTAAAAAAATAGTATATAATTTTTAAAACATTTAAGACATGAACGCTGTCAACTAGAAGACCTTAATGTACAGCATCTCCATTGGTCACTATGCCGGCCTCATAGGGTTTATATCAACTTACTAGCTACAATTAGAAACAACACCTGTTGATTAACTAGCAGATAACTTTTAAATTATTATGTCAAGTATTTTATTCACGCCTTCTTTCCATAATACAGAACTAATTATAAGACACCGTAGGTATATACATATTTTATTAATGGACCGGATCTCAAGAGGAGATTATCATCAGGCGGGTCAAGGACAGATGTCGAGTCAAAATAATACAAAAATCAAATTGTCACGCCTTTTTCCCGGATAGAGATTATACCACTTGTCACGATCCTGACACAACTTTCTCCCGTCCACAATTCCCGACATAATGTCCTTTAATTAAAATAATGCTTTCAGAATTTTTCGTTTACCCACATGCAAAAGAAAGGAAAACAATAAGGCAATATTTTAATAATTTTTTTTTAAGTATTTTATTTATTATCGTATACTAGTATAATATATGAACTTTATATGTACTTTGGTCGAACTGTTTCTATAATACAAAACTTTTAGTCGCTTAGTACAAAAATAAAGAAAAAAAAACAACGGAATCCAAATTAACCAATATTTAGGCAACAATGCCAAAATTACGCCAATATTTGAGCAAACCTATTTGCGGGGCATCTCTTTCATTTGTTACCGAGTTAATTCAGCTACTGAATTACTCATCAGATAGAATAGGTGTCTGTTTAGCACAAATAGTGAATTTTGAAAATTTTAATATTTGAGCTTTGTTACAATAGGATTAGAGTAGCTTTTGAAGTTACGAAGTTGTTCGGTTTGACGGCTGCCGTTTAGTAAAAGACAGTAAAGGATTTAATTAATTATAAAATGAATAAAACAATTATCCTTAAATTTTTTAAATTTATTTATTTCATTTTTCTTTTATTTCAGTTTTTTTTATTGTGACTCAAAATCTGACCGTGCCCTGCCTGATAGTAAGTATTTAGAGAAACAACTCTCTCGCTTTTTTTCCACATCAAATGAAACAAATCACGAGTAATATTTTTTTTATTGTGACTCGAGATATGACTACACCCCGCTTAATATGTGGTTCATGAATGGATGTCACTGCTACTACTATTTATTTTACATTTCTACCAAAGTACATATATCACAGGTGACCGTGGCTCAAAACCACTTGCCGGTACCAATGTATCTTTTTTTTAGTAGTTTTCTACTTTAGTAGCTTATTATGGGAATGTAAATAATAAAAATAGTTATAAATAATATTTTTTTTAGTTATATTATAAATACATAGTTATTTATTAAGTATATATTTGTTAGTGTATCTTATTATCGTATATCTAGTACTGTGGCTTGTCTCGCAGCTGTGTTTGTTCGAATAATGACACACAGTGAATACGCCTCCCCCACGCAAACAGGCTATTGCCGCCCACCGCAGAGCATTCTATTTAAACTTGTGCAGACAAAATTAATGAGTGTACATACGTAATCAACGTTACTAGATACTTAATGACGGTTTCGCACCATTTTATTGATTTAAATATATCTATTTACATATTCATTATTACTATTGACGTGTTTATTGTTTTGTTCATTTATTGTTTATTTCTAAACTAAGCTACCAAAGTGCTTGTATCATAGAAACAGGACAACCAAAGTACATTTTTCAAAGAGACATTGAAATTGGTAAATAGTTTCGAACAAAGGACTTACCAGCAAGAGACTCCTCAAGAAAAAAAACTACTGCAGTGAACAACTGAAAGTAGCAGTCGCATCCACTATGCCGGCCTAGTTGGATTCAGCAACTCTCTTGAACCTAAACCTCGAATCAGTCATTTATTTTTTTTGTATTTATAAGCGGTAATATTTAATGTACATAAAATAATTCAAATAATTCAAAAGAAAAATAATTAATTTTGTTTCAATAACAAAAACACAAAATAACAAATTAATATCAATTGTGCGCAGATATCAAAACAAGACTGTTTAATATTAATCGAAACAAGCGAATATTTCACTGAGAACTTTAGTTGCATTTACGTAGCATCTGCTTCGCGGATCGGAATAACAATTTCGGGCAAACCGTCAGCATAAGTTTAGTGAGACGTATCGTATTCCACCCTTCAAATGCACGCTACAACGATCCGAACATGCATCAGTTAATAACAAAATTATTGTACAATTAATTGACGACACGCGTTGCGCATTTGGTAACAAAACAGTCCGCTACGCGTAGTCACGGCTTCAATTCCTGGTCGGAGCAAAGATTTGTTTCGTGGTATTTATTTTTAATTTAATTAGATTGTCTATTACAAATATATATAATAATTTATAATAATGGTCAGGCTGCTATTTTTTATTTATTATTGTGTCTTGACATATAACAGCACCCGCCTGATGTAAGGCTGGCCAGCCTAGTTGAAACCGGCAACTTACAAGCTGATCCCGAAACTCGATTAAGTCACTTCACAGTCTGTGTAAGTGGTGGTACTACCCCGGATCAGCTTACCACTCTTAACCAATTACCGTTACTTAGTCACGTTTCGGGATTTCCTTGTAAGTTGCTGGTTTCCTTCTAATCCTACTAATCCTTCCTATTGTATTCATGGACCGCACTTCAACTTCGCCAGGCGGGGTGTTGTTTTGTCATATGTCAAATCACAATAAAAAATAAATAATTCAACACCTCACAAAATATAAATAACAATTAATTCCATTGTTTAATAAAATAAAATAGATGTAAACTACACATCTGACGCCATACGCCATAAAATATACAATAAAAAATAATCCTGAGGGGATACGGGAGAATAATAGTATTGTAAAGAAGATTCATAAATCGTAGGCAACACTTGTAGACAAAAAACACAAAGTAATTTCGATGCGCAACTCCGTGAATATATTACCAATTACAAAGGCATCCTCATAAATTTTAATAACTCAAATAAAAGTAGCACATTGAATAAGTAAGTGTTTTGTATAATAACAGCGGTTTCACCCACCAATAACCCTCCCCAGGGTTGTTGCCGCCACCCTCTCTTATTTGTACTAACCCCTTCACCCCAGTTTGTATTGTTTCACGAACGCTACCCTATTTGTATTGACGTGGCACTGGATGCGGCTTTACAACTGTTACTATTTCCCTGACATTCAATCTCCAGATATATTATTAAAGTACTTATAGCTCTGGGTAACTGTTCACGGTCCATTTGTGCACGTTAATTATAATTTATGAATAACATGCTATACACACAAGGCTTTAATATAAACAAACGTTTCATAAGAAGCAAAGTTTTTATGATCTGTTAAAGTAAATAATTCCAAGTCATGAGTCATGAGCGAGCTCTTCGTGCGCGGCTCGAATAGAAATCGTCTTATTTAAGAGTCAAGTGAAGTAAAGAAGTGTGTGGTTAGCGGTAATGCATTATTCATGAGGCGCCCGTTTCACGCCCCGCTACCGACACAAACACCGGCAGCAGCCATCGGCCAGTTTCCAAATCAATATCCGTGTCTCAATCAGTGCAATTAAGGTGGCCGGCCTCGCGGACCGACGAGGGCCCACATCTACTATAATTAGTTTCGCGCCGTCGGCCCTAGTGAGCGGGGACGATAAATAAACGCCGAGAATAACGCTAAACGTGTCTTCCTGACGAGATCGTTTATACAGCATGTACGAGCAAACAATTAATACACCGACACTAATTGCAACACTTATTAACAGTGAACGATGAACTCCTTCCGGTTGCAGATAATGCGCGGTGTTTGTACAATTAAGTATTAATCGATTGCGGATCTCAATCACGCGACCCATAATGTGAAACATAAAGCTATATACCGATAGCGCGTTCCTGAGTTACAGGTACGTTGAAAACCTGAACCGCTAGGTAAATCAATACGCGGAGAGCCTAGCTCGTACGACACGTAGCTGCAAGTGTGGACTAGGTGTTCCAGGATACGCGTAACACATACAAATGTACGATCTGTCCGAACATAACTTGTAGCTAGCGACTGACCGAATCGATGTAAGCATTGGTACAGACGAGTTCTCTACCAGGTTGTCGGTTTGACTATGTTACTCGGTGGCTCGTCGCACAGGTCAACGCTATTGTTTTAACGAGCACTATTATTGTCAATCAGAAGTGCCGTAACGTATCCAGCTCGCCGCGAATGTTACGTTACGATGAAATGCTCCGATGAGTCGCCACCTTTACATACAAATAAGTGGCGGTTGTGCATGCAATAACACAAACAATGATCGATTAAATTATGTCTTATTAACAAACTAATTCTCTCGTATCACGCGACACTCGCGTCCGTCGAGAACACGCTGTGTACAGGCAATTTAATAAAGCATTGGTTAGGGTGAGCGCGCCCTATTTTTTCACATGGCATACACATCCCCCGAGCGAGTATTATAGGGGTTGAATTTGAAAACACAATTAGACTTAATACAGAGGTGATTGTTACCGGCCGAGGGTCGGCCGAGCGCGAGGGGTTACAGCAAATCCTTTAATTTGGTTCCCCGATCAAATAATAAAGCGGAGGGGCAACGATATCGCGTTTAGTGGTTTTATTGCGAGTGTGCACCATCTGCCGCACCCTGTACACTGTAGATGGAGAGATAATATCGCGTTAAAGCTGGGGGCGGCGGAGCGTGCTTTTGTTGGCTTCGTTTAGACAATTCACAACGCCTAGCCTGTATCATACGCTCGAGATAAGTAACGATAGATAGTGTTGTACCCTTAACGAGCGACTGCACAACTAACACGATATGACATCGCCCCCATACTCGTGTTTATTATTATATACAATTATTCCACTAACATCCATTCAAACGAAATCTCCGCCATTAGAAAAAGGATCGAGATATTTTTTGTAATACGCACTTAATAAAAGGGTTGACATTATCACAAAATAAAGATACTACAATTTAGATAATTTTATTAGAAAAATATACAAGCCATTTGCAATAGTTTATTTTTTTTATTGTGTTTCGACATTTGACAGCAACGCCTGATATAAACCTGGATTGCAGTTGAATTAAACTACTGCAAGTAGCAGTCACCTCCACCAGGCTGGTCCAATTAACACCGATGACTTTCAATGGATCCCGAAACGCAACTGTGTCGCTTCACTATCTGTACACTGTAGTGATTTGTAAAAAGGGATTTTAAGTTATTAAGAAAATGGAAGGATAAAACGGACTTAAAAGATTGTTCCTAGATCAAAAGCAGGGGTGCCCGTAACTATAGTTTCAATGAAGATAATTGCGGATGAGAAGTAATTCAGAGAATAATGCCAGGATTGAGGGGAGTAGGTATTTCTTTATAAAATCCTTTATTGCAAATTCAAATAATTTATTTATTAATATGGGTTAGTAAATACATTGGTCTTCTTTATTCTGCACAAAACAGACTCAATAGAAAGAAAATTTAAAAAAAAAAACATCATGTATAATTGTCTGCCTTATTATTAAAAAGCAATCACTTACAGATATGAGTGAAAACAGATTTTTATTTTTATATTAAGCTACTAAAGTCAAGCACTAGAAATCACAGAAACAGGACAATAAAGTACATAAATCAGAGTAACATTGGTAACAAGTGGTTTTAAACCCGTGCTTTAGGCTTGCGGTCAAGTATTATATAACGCATCAATTAGCTATATGAGTAGTAGGTAATAAGGCCTATAATTGAATGAATAAATCAAAGTGAATTAATATTAAATAGGTATTATAATATTATTGATTAGCTAATTTTGAGTAGTAGGTTATAAGGCCTATAATTGAATGCATTTTGATTAATATCAAATAGGTATTATAATTCAAAGGTAAACAAGTGTGTACAAGGTCTTCGTGTGTACAACATAATTTGGTGGTCGCACGTGCAGGTTCCCATTATGGCCTGGCTCGCGGCCGCCGACATGGCTAATGCAATCCCAGTGAACCCCCACTCATGAATTCCTAATCATGTTGACCGCTGTATACCTAACCACGGCTAGATTTACTTTAACTACTATTATTTGTTTTATATTATTTAACCGTTATTCGCTTTATAATATGATTTTTATTTAATTCGGCGGACCAAAGTAATAGCTGTTTCATATCTGTATCTGAATATTATGTAGGTTGAAATGAGATGCAAATGGGAATTGTAATATCTCACTTTTTTATTTAAATCATTTATTGCACCACAATAAAGTTAAAAATAAGTACAAAGGCGAGTTTAATGCCTTTTAGGCATTCTCAAACAATTAACCTTTGGAATGATGAGAAATTATAAAAATATTTGAAATAAAAAAATTGTGATAAGCATGATAATTTACTGTTTAATTTTTTATTTAAACCATCTCAGATATTATAATTGATGACAAGGAATAGTAGTCCTTATTTAGGACATTATTTTTATTTTTTATATTCATTATTGTACAAAACCTAAAACTAAGTATGCACAACCCAAAGGTTGACTGGCAGAGGAAGCCTAAGGGCCTAGCCGCCTTTTGTATATTTAAACAATAAAGATATACAAAAGGCATTTAATGAAAAATATCTAAAACATAAAGAGACCGCATATGTCAAAAACATAAATACCAATTTAATATCAGAAGTACGTAAAGAATGTTACGAGTCTATTGTATCATCGATAAGTCATAAGTTGCCCCGATCTCCCCTTCCCCTTGTTTGTGGACTAACAGAAAAACAACGTACATTAAATTTATTTAAAATCTTTATTTTAATTTTAAATAATACCTTCCTTACGAGTTTTTTTAGTGTATAACTTTTTATCGTTTTTTTACTACTTTAACCCTAATGTTTTTAAGTTATATTTATCAATATTTATAGTCAATCCTTATGTCCCACAGGGATAGGCAGAGATAACAGAGTACGCTTACCTCACATCCACAATTTTCTTCATACAAGCTCAATGGTTGTGGGCACTACGGACCCATACTTATAGAAATTGTATAAGAAAGATAGGAGATCCAGGTCATTTGTAACCTACAGCCGGTATAGTGACGGCGACTGAGACAACCGTTAAATAAATAGTATTTTTTTAGTCGGCGGTGCTTTGGTTTACCCCTTAAGTCGTGTCGAAGTCACATTTCGCGTCTCAATAAAAAATCTTTTGATAATCCTTGATAAAAATGTACATACGTTATTTTTTTATTTTATACAAAGGTATAGGGGAGAGGGGGAGCATGTTGTCCCGGTGCACAGGGTTGTCACCACTCGCTGAGCTTCACAAAGTATTTTATCGACAACTACTCTCGTATACGAGGGCAGCCGACTCAGCGGAACTCCATTGTGTCATTCGTACATAGAGTGACACTTTATGAAGCCGTTCGACTGTTACAAATTTATCGCGATTCACATCATAATATAGAATACCGCAAATGTAGACTTTTGTTTATTGTAATGGCTTTAAGTTAGGGATAGGCAGAGAAAATGGTACGCCACTTTGCGCACTGGTTAAATGACAGCGCGCAGTGTTGTCTATAATGTACACATGTTTTTCTAAAATAAAAATTAAATATATTTTTTATTCAATTACATTTCTATACTAAGCTATTTAAGTGCTTGTATCATAGAACAGGACAACTAAACATATATCAAAGATACATTGGTTCCGGCAAGTGGTTTCGAACCCGTGCTCTCGGTTTGCGTATCCATTGCACTGCCACTACGCCGCATTCCCCTTATACATTTGCAATTATATTGACTTCTTATATTGAGAGTGAAGTGATTTTAATTGAGACGCGATATCTCGAGTTGTATAATGGTAAGTAAGGGGAGCGCCAAGAATGCTGACGATTTAAAAAACGATTAAGTTTACGGTCACCTCACACGTTGCCACTTTACAGGGTAGAATTTTAATTGAAACCTTTTGATACTTGTTTGTAGAAGCAAATTTATTGCCAAAAACATAATATTTAATAGTTGAATGCTAGATTTAAACTTATGTACATTAAATTGTATTATATTTACATTGTATTAATATGGTTATTTAAGTATTTATCGTATAATGTTAAACTTAATTTATACGATAGGTAAACGTAAGGTGTGTCTAGATCATGATAAGAAGCAATTTATTGCCATTGTGAGTCCCCATTGTATAATGACTTCCAATCAATCTATGAATCAAAATGTCACGCTTACTTCCCACATAGATAGACAGAAACAACGCAACGAAACACTACTCTACAATACTGTCATAATTCTCTCGGTTCCTTCACATTCACAATAGTTCATACTGCTTTTTATATGACCCTATAAGTTTTATAAGTATGAGCCCCCGCTTTTTTTACTTTTTTAAATCTCGTAATTAACACGACTTGTCTGATGGATTGGTAAGGAAGGGAAGATCCATTTCTCGGTCGTCGTCACTCGTGGACTTCCTCTTGCTTATCATCAGGCGGGTCGAGGTCAAATGTCGTGTTACAATAATAAAATAAAAAGAGTCGCCTTAGAGGCCTTCACTTAGTCTGCCGAATATAATTAACTCTTATGTTCTTAAAGTTACATTAAAGAGTAAATAATGTAAATAATATTAAAATTAGTAAGTTTCCGCAACGAAATGTAAATGTCAGAGGCAAAAGCGAACAAATTCGTGTGCAGTGAACGAGCGTAACAGCCGCGGAAACCGTTGGAGTGCCCAATCTACGGGCGTGAAAGTCAGCTCGGGCGTGAATAATGATCAGAAACAGAGAACAATAAGTCTCCGTGTCGATACAGCTATACAAAGACGAAACAATCAATTCACAGCGTAAGTAGGTGTAATTCGGCACGGTGTAGTTCAACCTCCAGTCTCGTAAATAACAAAAGGAAATCTAAGCAATTACTCGCCGCTAGAAAGAGCGGAAAACACGCATTAGACTCGGTCACGCCGCATATATGTTCGCGTTACGTTTATTAAAAATATTTGATAAACTATTGCAGGCGAACGTAATGGCCATATTGAAGCAATTAGCTATTAATATGTTATAGGTTCAAATATTTGCGTATAAATTACAATTTTATTGTAAAGCGACATCTGATCTCCGTCTTGCCTAAGGAAAAGCACGGGGATGTGCTGACGACTTAAAAATAACATTTTTTTGTTGTGGAGTGACATATTTATATTATGGTTTGGTACGCCGAAGTTGATGTGCGGTTCACGACTACTGCTGCTGTTAATAATTAATTAAATAATAAATAAATTTATTAAAATAAAAAAAGTACAAGTCGCATTCTCTATGCCGGCCTAGATGGAACCGGCAACTTTCAAGTTGATCCCGAAACGCGATTGAGGCACTTTACAGTCTGTACACTTGAAAGTGGTAGTACTAACCCGGATCGGCAAACTAGACAAATAACCACCAACTGTCTGTCCATCACTACTTATATTATCCATTATCTTAATATAAATAAACTGTTTTAAATCTAAATACAAAAAAAATATCCACAATGTCATTCAACAATTTAAAATACTATCGAAAAAAAACGAACTAAATTTAAATTGAAACGAACAGATAGTATAGATATTTTTTATTTAAATACAAAATAAAACGGTTTATTGTAGAGTTCATTTCGCGTTCGCGCTTCAATAAGAACGGTAAGTGCTAATATAATAATCCATTACATTGAATCGTACACTAAACGCTAAATAGCGCATTCAACAATTCCGCTTTCCATGCCACCATCTGTCCACGACTCTGACAAACAATACGACCCCACGTTTCATAAAGCCCCCATCTCCCCTAAACAAATATTACTCATACACTGGTTTGTTAATCTCAATCTTTATTTGTTATCCCTATTTCATTTATTTATTATATTTTTGATTTATAAAATTGTATATTTGATTTTTATCATACTAATTCGGTCAGCATAGTGACGGCGACTGAGGCAATTTATGAAAATATTACTAGAAATTCACTATCACCTATAAGTGACTATCTAAATTATATCTTCTTTTTTTTACATTTAATACTAAACTACTAAAAATGCCTGTGTCATAGAAACTTCAGTTATAATGTCTTTGTTAATAAATAATTAATTTTACTACGTTTTAGTTCACACATATTGCAAAAGTCAGTTTTAAAAGCAACAACAAAAAAATAACACCATCTGGTACGCTTGTAACTATAACGAAAACTTTTTTGTATCGCCGCCCAACCGTACGTAATTGATTACAGAGGTGTTCCGTTTCGAATATTTCGAAAACGTGTTAAACGCGACTATTATTAAAAAGGAAAGAAACGAGCGTGGCAGACTCGGCCGAGCGTAAAATCAACAGATTACAGCTAAAGCCCCGCAGCGACCCCTGGGCTCTCCCCTCGTGTACCGTGGAACCCCACTGGCGCATATAAACTCGATATTATGCTATTGTTACTGTATGAAAACTACTGATATTACCTACTACAAACTGCATTATAAATTCCTTTTTCAACCGTAACAAAGCGAACTATATTGATTTGATATTTATTAAATATTAATTCATTTTCTACTTAATTTGCTTATACGATACATAATGAGTTCTAGTTTCTACGACTAGTTAGTGTACTTTGTTTGGAAGACTATAAGGGATTATCTGTGTAGTCTGCCGATCCTAGATGATTAGGTTGCGTTTTGGCATAACCTTAAAATTTGCCAGCTCCAATCAGGTCGAAACTGCCAATATTAGTTATTCGACTGTAGTTACATCAGTCATATTGTCTTCTTTCGCTAAATCGTGTTTTACTTTCATTGCCTTTCTATGTATTCTGTTTTAAGCAATAAAGTTTTTTGCCTCATCTCGTATAATAATAAAGCCACAATAAAGAAAATGTTACCGAGTAAATAAGCTTTAATATAAAAAAGGATTTCTATGGCATTCGCAGACGTAAATACACAAGTGGTAAATTCATAACATTTATTTTTACTTGTGTTTTTTCAATTTTAAAAAAGAATATAAATTTTGGTAGTCGCCCGTCGCTTGTCCCCCCAAAGCAAACAAGGGCTGGCAAGCCGCACACTGCGCTGTCAAACAACGTTTATCCAGCGGTCCCCGCCCGCGTCGCATACCCGTCGGCAACGAGCAATAACAGATTTTTTATACTTTTGTTACATTCGTCCAGTGACCCGGGCTACCCCACTCTCCCCTACATGTTTCACAACAAAAGTTTAAGCTTTTAATATCATTGTTGTTGTTTGTAATTGTGCTAAAAATATCCTTTTATACAACGTTGGTTGTGTCGATGGATTTAATGTCATATAAATAGCCTATTAAATACGTTAATATGACAGTTAAGCCTGCAAACACTGATGAAGAATTTTTAATTCATCTGCTCGTCAGCAAGCTTAGTAGTAAGCAAGGAGTCTCCCTGCCTCCATTAGGTCCCTTGTAAACCACCAGGCAAGCCGAGATCAGATGTCGACCATCAGGTAACGACTAAAAAAACAATTTATAGTTAATAAATGGAAGTAAATCTTACCTGTTTGTGCATCTCCACGTTGAGTCCATAAGACATTTCATAATACTGAAACATAAAACAACGCGTTAGAGAACTTTATATTATAAAAAATATTAATAATATAAAATATTAATTATATGGCCGGCATGGTGACGGGGACTGGGACAGCCGCTAACGGTTTTTCTTTCAGTCGTCGGCACACTTGGAGCTTTACCATGTTTACATCAAGCCGGAATGGATGTCTGTATGAAAAGAATTGTGGATATGAAAGAAGCAAGAAAGTTGTGTCAGGATCGTGGAAAGTAATACTCTGTTGTCTCTGCCTATTCTTGTGGCAAATGAGGCGTGAAATTGATGATGATAATGATTAAATAAATTCATTCACAAAATCCGTTTATTACTTTTTAAATATTAATTATAATGACAAACAATTTTTGGCGGCGAACAAACGTTTTAAAACATGGGGACACCATTAGGGTTGTCACATCTTAATACCTCTACAAATATATTTAAAAATAAAACTTATTTAGTAATTCTATTCTATCACATGATTATGTGCTTACACATGACCAGACATTAACTACTACTTATTTAAATTTATTAATAGTAATTAACTAAATATTTCTTTTTATTTCGCATTGTTAATCCATTTCTTTGACTGCTATTTGACTGTGTTAACAATTAAATAGCCTTTGGCCGGCATAGTGACCACGACTAAGGTGACCGTAAACTGAAACGTTTTTTTTTTCAGTCAAAGATGTTGCGTATAAAATATAAAGAAAAACTGAATAAAATAATTAATATATTGTATAGAAATATTTTGTCATTTAACTCGTATATATAAAATATTTTATTTACTTGTTTGTTTGCGTATAACTCACAAAATAACAATCTCTAAAAATCCTTGTTTAAAATATACAGTCAACAAGATCTGATTAATAGTGAGGTATCAACCCTACGAAACACGAATGACTAAACATCTGCAGCTCGTTGAACGTTGGCACTCCGCCATTTTAACATCACAAATGTTTGGGGACATATAAAAATACCAAAGATCACTCGAGAGCTTATTAAAATAAATTGCCACCCATTTGGCAACACTCTATCATGATTCATAATCTGAATTGATCTGGCAACATTGATCGCTCACAATTTACTCCTTGGCTTAAATATACAAGTCCAAACATAATCAATTAAAAAAAAACTTACTCGTGTACTTTATTGATATATTTTATTAACATAAAATGGTTTTTTATACTATCTATACAGAAATTACATATTTTTATTTTTTATTGTGACATGACATCTGACCTCGACCCGCCTGATGATAAGCAAGAGGAAGTCCAACAGTGACGACGACTGAAAATAGCGAGTTAGTTCCCGGCTACCTTAGTCGCCGTCATTATGCCGGATCCAAGGTCACAGGATGGAGAGAACACATGGGCTGGCAAAGCATTCCACTTGTCAATTGTTTTACAAAGAAAAGACGCACCGAGGAGTATAGATGCACCGAAGAGAGGACCAGTATAGATTTTTTTTTCTTCGAAACGTAGATATTTTTAAATTAGGATTATTAAAGTTGACACTTATAGGTACACAGTTAAAAGTAAAAATAAATTAAATTAAAAATATCAAAATTAATTTTACAAAGTGATTTATTTAAGTAAACAATAAAATCTTGTATTGCACTTAAAATATGAAATACTGTAATTTTTTTATTATCTAAGCCTTTAAATTTATAAAGTGATTTATTTGATTTAATTAATTATAATGTCATTTATTTAGTTTCTTTAATTTAAGTTAATTTTATTGGATTTCGATTGATTTGATTTTAATGGATTTAATTTATAGTCTGGAGTATTTAATTCAGTTTGATTTGATTTAATTAATTTTAAATAAAGTAATTCAAATAAAATAATAATTAAAAGTTGTTAAACCAATTAATCGTACCTTGTATTATTATTGTAGTGTTTAATTTGGCAAGTAACCGCCATGTTTACATTTATTGTTGGGTGGGTGTCAAACACGTGTGCTACGAGAGTTTAAATAATTGTGTCGTATTAAATTGAGATAATATTTAGGGGAATTTTGTGATGACAAATGAATTTATTTCACGATACAATAAATATATCTATCATATTTATTGTGATTGTTATTGTATTATATATTGTATTGTAAAACTTACCATAACATAATGCCTTTGTATTTCTATTTTTTCACTAGCCAGTTTTTCACATTCTAATTTTAAACTGTAAAGAAAGAAATTAAATTAAAGAAAAACACAACTTGAACTTTTTGTTCATTTCAGAGAATTGTGAATGTGATAATCTTATATATTTATTAATTTCCTAAATACATTTCTATACTAAGCTACTAAAGTGCTTATATCATAAAAACAGGACAACCAAAGTACATATATCAAAGATACATTGGTACCTGCAAGTGGTTTCGAACTCGTGCTCTCGGTTTGTGTAACCATTGCACTGCCACTACACCATGGTCGCCTTAAACAGAAACAATCAGTAATTTTTGCCCATAATGCATGAGACATGCAGCAGAGATTAACAGATTTTTTATATTTTTTATTATGATTATACATTTCTATACTAAGCTACTAAAGTGCTTATATCATAGAAACAGGACAATCAAAGATACATTGTTACCGGTGAGTGGTTTCGAACCCGTGCCACTCGGCTTACGTTGCCATTGCACTGCCACTACACCACGGTCGCCTTATTGCACAGCCCTACTTCAGTATAATCTATAAAAAATAAATAAAAACTTACTTATGATATTGTGCTTGTAAAAAGTTAAATTCTTCTTTAATCCTGTCACACGATTCACCGACCGTGAATTTGATGGGTTGTCCCGGCTGCGGTGGACCCTGCAAACGAAACGATAACAATCAATATAATGAAAACCACAGGCCGTTAAATCGATTCCAATAACATCCAATCGAAACGATAATACATATACATTATCATATATGAATAATTTACACAATAAGAGATAAACCCTTTCAGAGACTTCTAGGAAGTAACAATCATGCAATTAAATCCATTAGCAGAAACATCCAAATTGTGCACGAAACATTTTAAAATATTAAACGCAAATACATCAATCTCAGTCGGACACAAAAACATTCCTATCACGAACAAAAATTACACGCATCCCAAATTACCATAATACAAATTATCCTTTAATGACCATAATTCGGTGCGGGGCCTCAATAAAGAAAAAAACACTCGCCCGCTCGCCTCTTAACACAAATAAAGTAACGTGAACACGCGAGCACGTAATAATAAAGTAAAATAAAACAAAAAAACAACCACTCCATAATAAGAAGCAGGAAAATAAAAATAAAACGAGGTCCCGACACAGCACACGGTCGCCGGGAGGCCGGCGGCAAAAAATAAATAACCGCCCGTTTGGACTCACCAAAGAGAACAAACCGACTTAAAAATAATAAAAGGAGCGTAAATAAAAGCGTAAAAGGAACTGGCGCGGCGTGTAGACGTTGTAAATGGAGCCGCGGACAATCGGGACGGGAAAAATGTGGACGGAATGTAGTGAATGCCCGGCACTCCCGCGCACTAGCTCACGGCCCCGAGCGCCTCATTAAGCCCCCCTAGTCCCACGATGGTCAAGCAATTATGTCTCCACTTACCTACTCGATGTTGTCTTAACCGCGCACAACATATAAATTAGCTTAATGAATTTTAATGTTAAGATTTATTGCGAGCCGTCGAGCTAATGATGCGGTTTGTCGTTAATCGGTGAGTCGAGAAAAACGCCACTTTAATTTTATTGACCTCGAATCATGAGTTATCTCGGCGCTCTGCAGCGTCATGAACGATTTATCTGTTCGTACAAAACAATAAGAATGGAGTCTCCGGTAGCGCGATGTACCCCGCGTGTGGGCTGGTCGCGTCGGTTGTCGCCTGTCGCGCCGATCAGCCGATGTATGCCCACCTTTATCGAGAATAGTTTTTTATTTTGTCTCTGTCAATTTACGACGCGATGCGGTTTCAATTATTTGTTTTATTTGAGTCTTATCTCGCTTTATCTGGGAACACTAATGCGGTGCGGTGTTATAGTCAGTTACGTTCAACACGTTATATATTGTTTTATTATTACCGCCCGGCTGATCATTATCGCTCGGAGTTAAAATGAACTGCGGATTGGAGTCATGAATCCTATTATAATACTCATATTATAAACGCGAAAGTTTGTGACGATGTTTGTTACTCATTCACACAAAAAAGGAAGGAATTTTTATAAAACTGTACAGTAATATATTCGAAGAGCAGTAGTAATATGGTGATTTAACTAAAAAATATTCTTATGATGAGGCTTAACTGGACTGTTAACAATTGTATCGTTTTATTTTAATCGTCTCGTCGAAGCTCTTACACATCCACTTGCTTACCAATAGGCAGTTCGAGATCCCCTATTATCCTAATACACGATTCCTAAGACACGCAAGTTCACTACTTTTTCGTTGTATTCTCATAGATTTTGCGCGAGCATTGAATAATGAATTAAAAAAATGTTATGCGGCTTACTAACGCGTTTATTTTACATTTTTTTATTATTCCGACGTATTGAGAGATTTGTAGCTATCGTGGTCACGGACAGAAAATTGGTTTAATTCATTAATTTTTTGTTATTTAGATTAATCAATCAATCAAATTGTCACGCCTTTTTCCCACGGGGATAGGCAGAGACAATGGAGCGCCACTTACCACGATCCTTACACTACTCCCTTGCTTCCTTCACATCCACAATTCTCTTCATACAGGCTCTGTGGTTCTGAGCACTAGGCAACCTAGCTTTCTTGAGGATTACTCCGATTTGGTCGGAAAACACACTCTTGGGCCTGCTTTGTTTAACGCATCCATCTACATCAGATTTATAAATTCCTTTCGTCAATCTACTTTCACTCATCCTTTCTATGTGCCCAAACCATCGAAGCATTCTATTGTCAATCCTTGTCACTACATCTTCTTTTAGATGAGTACAAATTTTAAATAAGAAAACTTTAACAATACAAAAGCCATGTTTGTTGCCAAGTCATTTGGCTTTCGTGTATTATATATATTAAAAGAATCGAAACCCAGATGTCGCGTTGCAATTAATAAATTAAACATAAAGATATTTGCTTCGGGTCTGGTTTTCAAAGAGTGGTAGGCAGTGGTACCCAGTCTGCCGATCCGGGGTAGTACCACCACTTACAAGTATACAGACCGTGAAGTGATTTGGTCACGTTTCGGGATCAGCTTGTAAGTTGCCGGTTCCATCTAGGCCGGCATAGTGGATGTGATTGCTACTCACAGTTATTGAATTGTAGTAGCAGTGACATTCATTCATGGACCACACTTTGGCTTAACATCAAGCGGGGTGCTGTCATATGTCGAGTCACAATAACAAAAAAAAAAAAAAAAAAAAAAAAAAGATAAAATGGAATATTAATCACCTTTTTATGATGGAATAATTGCTTAAATTAATTTGATAACTTTAATGTAAATTTAATTTATGAAACTATTTAATTGTCATTTATATATATATATATATATTATAGTCTGCATAATAAGTATGCATTGTGATTCTAAAAGAAGATTTATTGACAAAGGTAGACAGACGGTCGGTGGAGATATTCCCAGTCTGCCGACCCAGAGTACAGACCGTGAAGGGACTCAAAAGTTGCCGGTTTCGACGCTCAACATTCAATTATAAATACTTTACTGTAATAGCAGTCTCTTTTATTCATGGACCGGACTCCAACTTAACATCAGGGTGATATCGTATTATGTCCACAGTAAAAAAGGTTCAGAAAGCAATTTTGTGTTGGTTTGTAATTTGTGGGTACGTACAGTACGAAAGAAAGGGGATTGGCAAAATAGATTCTGTATGAAGATAATAACATTGTAGATGTAGAGAAAGCGAGAAAGTTATGTCAGGATCGTGGTAAGTTTCGATTTGATCGATTGATTGATTAATAACTGGGTGGTTTAGAACTAGATAATAAAATAAGGCGACCGTGGTCTAGTGGTTCAAAACCAACTGGTACCAATGTATTTGTGATGATATGTAAACTTTGTTCGCCCAGTTTCTATGATACAAGCAGGTTTAGTAAGTTATTTATTTTACATTTGTCCTAGACTTGCCTGATAGTAAGAGTCCAAGAACGCTGACGACTGAAAAGAAAACAGAAAATATAATAATAATAAACCAGCATTAATGTATCAATCAATCAATCAAATTCTCACAGGGATAGGCAGCGACAATAGAGGGCCACTTGCCACGATCCTAACACAACTTCCTCGCTTCCTTCTCATCCACAATTCTCTTCATACAAGCTCTATAGTTTTCTAAGGCAACTAATGTAATTTAATGCCCCTGTATTATAAATAAGGAATTGAATAGAGACCTAATAATTCGGAATCTCAAAAAAGAAATCCCACAACACACAAAAGAGATGAAGAAAATAATCCGCACTTATTATAAACGCTCCCCTCCGCCTCGTGAAATAATATGCCCATAAATTATCACGAAAAAGGTCAAATTAAAATACAATGAATGATTTCTGAGTGGTACTATTGTTAAGAGACTGATAAAAGAGCCCCAATATCAGTGTTGCCAGACGTGACGATTTTTAAGCCCATAATATTCTTCCTCAGCTCCTAACAGGATCATTTAAAAAAAACTACTGTTTTATCATATTACTAAAAAGATTATAGATAGAACTAATTCTTACTTAATTATGCTTTATAACTATGTTCCTCAGAGGACTTAACTGCCTAACTATAGGGTAAACAAGTTATTATTAAATTACCGTATTTTCATCAAAAAATCATAGTTATTTCTATTGTCCATTATCATGAAAACTTAATTTCAATAAATCAATTAATTTGTCACGCAATTTTCTTTTTACCACATCTACAATTCTCCTTATGCAAGCAGTTATGGCACCAGGAAACCCATCTTTTTTGAGGATATCTCCGATTTGGTCGGAAAACAAATTTGTAATTCAAATAAAGGGATAGATTACACATCTATCCTTATCCTTAAAAACATACCAAATATATATATATACATATTATATGTTTATTTTTCAGGTCTTAAGTATGCCCTGCCTTTTTACTCAAGTTATAAATCCCGATTTATCCGAAAATAAATCTGGCAACACTGGTCAGTATCCAACTGAGACGGTCCATAAAAAACAAAACGGGCTTTAAACGGAGAAAAAAAAGAATACGTGTTTTTATTATTGAATACGTCTGTCTGCTCACCATCTACCTGCTCCCGGCTAGGGACGGACCGTTTACGATTTATTCCCATTCAATGGTTTCAATTCAAATAAGCGATTTTATCAATTAATTTTATTTGCGTCTTGCAACACTAAGCAAGCTTTATTTACATTGTATCCAAGCCACAATTATTATAAAACAAAAAACACAATGTGTTTGAGTGTAAACCTGGTGTTTAGACAATACTCTTAATATTTTTTATCGATTAGACATCATTTTTTGAAGGGAATCTAAGTAATTATTGTTTTTGGTTCCAATGTATGTTAGTGAATTTAAGACATGTATAGTAAAGTGTGGTAGGCAGTCTGCCGATCTAAGAAAGTGACACTATTTATTTAACTATAGTAACCGTCGCTTCCATTTCTTTTTTAGCGTGTTCCCGAAACGCAACCAAGTCACGGTCTATACTACTCCGGGTCAGCAGACTAGGCAAATGACCACCAACTGATTACCACTTTTAAATACCAACACCCTGAGCAAATATTTGCCTCATTTTTTATTCACCTATCACAAATAAAAACGTTAAAAAATATCGCACTATGTATAAACAAATAGCAAGAAACGAGCAGAACAATTAAATACCATTGCCTTCAAAATAAACATTATAAAAACTATTTTAAATATAGGGTTGTCCAATAAATTAGTAATATTAGAGGCGTACCCAGGATCCGTGGCCAACGTACACAAGTTCAGCGACTCTGTACACAACTACACCATTTGCACTTACAAACCAAACAAGCATATACAAATGTTTGAACAAGGAGCCCGTACGTACACTGGCTAAGTAAAATGTACGCGATATCAGGGGAATTATTTCACTTGGTTTAACAATTTTTGTCACCACATTATTTTAAGTAATTTAAGCAGTATTTTCTTAGATGTTGCGCGAACCTTGATTAATGAATTAAACAAATTTTATGCTTACTAACTTATTATCGCGTTTATTTTAGTTTCTTTTTTATATTTTTATAATTAACCCTAGTAGCACCATACTCTAGTTTATTACCAGGCGAAACGCTGCACTATGGCGAGCCATAATTTAATAATAAGAAATTGTTTGTTATTTAGACAAAGTCGCATGTAGTTACTATCGATGCCGGTCGCAGATAACCAATTGCACGCGTGATTTTTTGTCTCCAAAGTTCCAAACATTATCATTTCATAAAGCGGCGACAAAGCGGAATAATCCACGACGCGAGCGATTAGGTGAACATTGACGACTAGAAAATCTAAATACACTGATTCACACAGATTTGGGACAAAAGATTTCGATTTGTTAGGGACTTACCCCGTGTTACGCTTACTTAAAATTTATTTTTATTTTCCCTGTGGATAAGAGGCCTAATATCGCTCATTTTCAATATATTAGGTTACATATTTAAAGGAATTTCAACCTTAAAATTATGGGAGTAAGTGACATTAATGTTTAGAGTTGAGTGGCCGTTGATGCCTTTTAGGTTCGGAGATATAAAAATACGAGTAAACTAATATGGTAGCAGTGGTTATAGGGTTGTCACTAACAGTATTTTTGGGTTCCAGTTTACTAATAAAAATCAAAATTCTCGGTGCTACATTTTTATATATGTAATTTATATAGGACTCGAGTTAAATTAAATCAAAAAAATGTCGTTCCAACTAGGCCGACATAGTAAATGCGACCGCTTACGGAGTAAAGATTTGTTTCATAGCTAATAATAAAATTAGATTACTAACATTTGTTAATACAGGTATAATAAATATTGTCGAAGTTATGAGCATTTCTAAAGTCTGGTTAGAATCGCGACATTTTTGGAACTAACATTAACGAAGCCATGGTTTAATGTCAGTGCAATGATTAGGCAAACCGAGGACACAGGTTCAAATCCGATTGCCGGTACAAATGTAATACTCGTATAAACTTCGGACGTTACAAGCACTTTAGTAGCTTAACATGGAAAATGTAAAGAAAAGAAAAAAACAATGCTAGTAGCAACCCTAATTGGGATCGCAGAGCCTGATTTAATTTTCTGAGAAACACATCAGTTTTGTGAGACACGGGCGTTATCTTTAAACAACATGTAACGTAAAAAGCTAAGCAATTTATTCAACGTCTTTTTCTCAACCGAAGATATTTATTTTGAACATTCAAATGAATGACGACAGGCGTGGACGAACGGTTTAGCGACTGGTTTGTTGCGCGTAAAGTCCCGGGTTCGATCCCCGGTCGGAGCAAATATTTGTTTCATAGCTTTTATTTGTAATATTTAATAGTATTAAATATTGCAAATATTTGTTAATAAAAAAAAAGAGATGGATATTTGCTTCGGGTCTGGTTATCAAAGAGTGGTAGGCAGTGGTACCCAGTCTGCCGATCCGGGGTAGTACCACCACTTACAAGTATACAGACCGTGAAGTGATTTGGTCACGTTTCGGGATGAGCTTGTAAGTTGCCGGTTCCATCTAGGCCGGCATAGTGGATGTGATTGCTACTCACAGTTATTGAATTGTAGTAGCAGTGACATTCATTCATGGACCACACTTTGACTTAACATCAAGCGGGGTGCTGTCATATGTCGAGTCACAATAAAAATAAAAATCATACAGTAACGCATACAGTTTTTTATTAGTCATTTATAAATATTCATTAATATTAAACAAATCCTTATTGCGAAAATCCTTCTATATATCGATATATTCTTCTATGTAAATAATTTCTTAACTATGTAAAAAAAATCCTAACTTTTACTTTGAGATTAGCAAGTTGAATACAAAGCCATAAGAAAAAAACTCATACAGTTTAGTAGCAGTCGCCGCACTTCATTTAGCTTAACACTAAGAATTTGGAAAGAATAGAATCTGTGCTAAAACAAGAACTAATTCAGTGTTATTTATCTCATTTATACTATGTTTATACCACGTGTGACTAAAAGAGACAACTACTTGTACTTTATTTCCTTTCTTTTAAAGTCACTACTTTTTGCAATTAGGTTCAAAAAGTAGTGTCAAATTAGGCTGTCAAATGATCATCAAAACTAGTGACAACCTTCTAAATTACGAATGTAAAAATGTCTATTCATCCCCTTCTGACTTCTTTTTAATGCCATAAGTGAGACTAGTATAAACGGTTGTTGTTTGTAGCTATTTTAGGGCTCCTTCTATTCCTTAAGTCCAAATTATTTGGTTTAGTAGCAGTCGCCCTTCATTTAGCTTAACACCACTCTCTGTGCTGTCATATGTCGTGCCAAAAACGAACCTTATTATTCTAAATTCTGTTTGCGTGTAGATATAGTTTATCAATGTGTAAACTGTTTATTAGACAAACATGAGGTGTTCTGCTTTGTCATGTTCATCAGGATTCCATGCGGTTTTTTTAATGAGGCGACCGTGGTGTAGTGGCAGCGCTTTGGCTACGTTACGGCTACGTACAAGTGGCACGGGTTCGAATTCGAAACCACTCACCGGTATCTTTGATATATTTACTTTGGTTGTCCTGTTTCTATGATACAAGCACTTTAGTAGCTTAGTATAGAAATGTATAATAAAAAATAATTAAAAAAATATTACAAACTTTAGTAGGTACCTATTACATTTCATAACGTATTTTTTATTTTGATTAGACATAAAACAACAAACCGCGCTATGTTAAGCTAAAATGCGGTCCATGAATAAAGGCGACCAATAATAAATCAATTAATCAAATTGTCACGTCAATTAAGGCGACCGTGGTGTAGTGGCAGTGCAATAGTTACACAAATTGAGAGCACAAGTTCGAAACCACCCATTGGTACCAATGTATCTTTAATATATGTACTTTGTTTGTCCTGTTTCTATGACACAAGCACTTTAGTAGAATTATAACTAAAAATAAATAAATGAAGCGCTACTTGCTACAATCCTGACACGATTCCCTCGCTTCCCTCACATCCTCAATTCCCTTCATAAAGGCTCTATATACCAATAAAATCTATAACACAAACTTTTTATCCGACCAGGAATCGAAACCGGTACTTTATGCGTAACGAAAACAAAACAATGAGCCAATTAATATATGTACTTTATTTCGTCATAGTAAGACACCCTGCCTAACCCAAAAAGAAAATGTCTTACAGTACTTAGTGAAGTCATTCGTCCGTCCGTCCTTATGTACATATTTCAAGTACAAATGTAAACATAATAAAAACTAAATGTAAACTCATCAACTACCTATCTTATCTTGAAATGGTCACTTTACATGTTGTGAAAGAAACGACAGATATCACTTTTTTTAATGAAGTCAGTTTGTGACGGATATTCAATGCTTACTTAGGTTTGTTATTAATACTAAGGGAGTGTTATTTTTATTGTGGCTCGTTACCAATGTATCTTTGATATATGTACTTTGGTTGTCCTGTTTCTATGATATAAGCTCGATTAGTATTGTATTTAAAAAAATACTTTGGTTGTCCTGTTTCTTTGATACAAGCTCGATTAGTAGCTTAATACAGAAATGTATTTAAAAAATTACTTTGATTGTCCTGTTTCTTTGATACAAGCTCGATTAGTAGCTTAATACAGAAATGTATTTAAAATAATACTTTGGTTGTCCTGTTTCTTTGATATAAGCTCGATTAGTAGCTTAATGCAGAAACGTATTTAAAAAAATACTTTGGTTGTCCTGTTTCTTTGATACAAGCTCGATTAGTACCTTAATACAGAAATGTATTAAAAAGAATACTTTGGTTGTCCTGTTTCTTTGATACAAGCTCGGTTAGTAGCTTGCAGTGTGGTTCATGCAAGCTACTAATCGGCCTATCATCTACCATGCCGGCCTAGTTGAAAACGTCACTTCACGGTCTGTATACTTGTCGGCAGACTGGGCATCACTGCCTACCACTTTATGATAACCAGACCCGAAGCAAATCTTAAATATTATTTTTGTTTAACAAATATTCGTAATTAAATTGTGCAAATAAAAGCTATAAAACAAATAATTGCTACGACCGAGAATTTAATACGGGACTTTACGCGTAACAAACTGTTGTTCTAACCACGCGTCTGTCGTTCAAAATAGTTAAAGTTTGTTATACTGGCCTTTTTTACAAACAAATATTATTCACCTAATTTTTCCAAAATCCTTACTCAAGGATAGGTGTCCACTCGTAGACTAAGTTAATATTTGTATACTTATTTACACATAGCAAAGTAAAATGGCTGCCCTGTTTATTTTTCCACTAAACACGTCTCCTTTATGTTTTAATGGTGAAAGACATGTGACGTTTAAAAGCTTTTTATAAACATGGCTTTAGCTATTGGTATCATCAACGACTAAATTTATTTACATTTTTTATACTAAGCTACTAAAGTGCTTGTATCATAGAAACAGGACAACCAAAGTATTATATCAAATATACATTGGTACCGATGCAGTCAGTTTGCGTGACCATTGCACTACCACTATACCACGGCTCTATTATAACTGCTTTAATTCTATCTATCCCTGTTGTAATTAAGACATGACAATTAATAATTAAAAGATTATTTTCTACCATTAATAAAATTTTAATCAAGTACATGATTTTTTGTTTAATTCTAAGTCGTTAATTACCCCAGTCCCGGTCGTAGGTAAGCACTAAAAACATTTCTTTTAAATATTTTTTTCCATAAGTAACATTTTTTTTATTGTGACTCGACATATGAAAGCACCCGGCTTGATGTTAAGTTAGAGTGTGGTCCATGAATGGATGTCACTGCTACTACAATTCAATAACTGTGAGTAGCAGTCACATCCACTATGCCGGCCTAGTTGGAGTCGGCAACTTACAAGCTGATCCGGAAACGCGGCCAAATTACTTCACGGTCTGTATACTTGTAATATTGTATACTATTTTTTATTGGAAAATATACACCATTACGTAAGGATAACAGTTTCGTGCAGTATAAGGATACATGACGTCATACAACCCACTTGTAAAAATTCTCTATTCTGTGGTTATTTACTTAAAATCCATGTCGTGCTAGAGTATGCAAATATTAAACAAAAAACCGCTATTTATATACAAATAGCAGTTTCCTTTAGAAAAGTAGACATCTAATATGTTAGCAAAACTTTCTATTTAGATTTTGCATATTAAATGCTAAATAAATATTTTTCGTATTGCTGCATTTTTTATATTCTGTTATATATTAAGCTAACATTAACATAACGTCATCGTTAAAAGGAACTGAGTTCGATATTGATTTCCAATATTAAAAATATGTAGGTACTAATGTTATTTATTATGTGATGTGACAAACAAATTACTTTCTTTACTAAAGATTTATATTCAAAATACATTGATAGGTACAACGTATACAACACTTTATCTAATAAAAAAATCGATAAATGAAAAAAACATATGTTAGAAAAATCTATCTCAGTAAGTCACGTCTGTTTACCCCAAAATAAACATTTAAAAATCTTAATTATACATAAAACATCAGTTAGCTTGCACATTACAAAACAAATTACGCACCAAAAAAGATAATGATTTAAAAAAGGCAATAGCCTAGAATCATTTAACAATTATGTAGTTATCAACAATTTAACTGTGAAGTGCGTACTCGGTGAAACGCTCTCCAACTCGCGTGGGAAATGAGATCCATTCTAATAAAACCACATATTTTATTATACGTATATTTGTAAAATCATCTTTATGAATTAAAGAATAAGGTCGAGTTTAATGTTTGTGTGTAATTAGTTGTGTGAACAGTAATCGAGGAGCGACAATGAGCCTACCTAGATAGCTCATTACTGGTTCAATGCGTGAATGAATAACACCGCAACCAATTGAGAAATGTTTAATAACTATGTCTGTGTGATTATTATGTTTTATTTGTATTGCGTTTTTACTAACTTTTTATTAGTTTTTACTCAGAATAATTCACCTATAGGTGCACCTACGAGTATATATGCACATAGAATAAAGAGTTTTTTTTAGTAAAGTTTGAGGTGAGGCGAGTAATTAAGGGTAATTTGGGTTTACAAAATAATATTCTTAATGAAATGACAATTAAACGATAAAAAAAATCAACATAAATGAATTGCATGTTAATTGCACTCGAAAGTTACAAGCCATGGATGTAGGTATAATAAGATATTGTTAAAGAAAACATTATCCCCGAAAGGAACAATTTCACGGGTAATTGACAGTCAAACAATGATCCCGGCCCATTCTTCTCTGCAACACAGCATGATCCGGGTTGCATCCAATGCATTGTCCTAGAGACGGCATTGTTGCAACCAGACCGCCCGACCCTATGTTTACATTTCCAGAGAAACGTTCGGAATGACAATTACCCTTTTTTGCCAAGAAATCATACATTTCCAGCACGTTTTAAAGACAATAAAAATACTGTTCCTCACCGGATGCCTAGCGGCCGCCACGGCAGCTGCGGCGGCGGCGGCGTTCATCGCGCCCGCGCTAGGATACATCCCGCGTCACCAATTGAACATATCCAAAGTACACACAGAAGACACAAAACACCACACACGACGAATTCGCCGTCAACGATAACACTCACTAGGCTTCAGACACTAATAACGAATCACACGCGACACGTCAAACGACCGACAGCAACACGTCCCCCCCGTGCGAGCGTTGAACACAAACTGGCTGACGCGAGCGGGGCCGGGGAGGAGGGGGAACCCGCGCGCCCCTACTCCACCCGCTCTCGAGTTCTCGACCCTCGCGATGCTTTCATACAATACTTCTTCGCTCGAATTTTTCGTCGACTGTTTGAGGAATACTTATGCGAATCGCATCGAGAGATATACGCTCTAATAGATACGTATTATTCGGGGATCGCTGCGAAGGGAGTCGCGCATAATGGGCCGAGTTCTCGTTTGCGGCATCGTCGTGACTCGACGGTATTTTGGCAAACGAGATGCAACATTTTAAGTGTTCGCCGCTTCGTTGTTTCAGCGTGCGTGTGTGCGTGAACATGCGGTCGCCCGCGGCTAATTCGTGTCGAGTCGCGAGAGGCGAGAACTAGAATGGAGAGTAGGTGCACGTAATTGATATGTCTATTATCGGGTGCTCGCTAGATGTAGTTAATCGGGGAATGCCGCTCTTGGCACGCCGCTAACTCAATAAAGGACTGCTAATGTCTGCCATTGTCCGTCTTGGCACTAATCTTTTATTATTTACAGAGATGGCCAGTTTTATAATGAATTTATGTAAATAGCGTCTCAGTGAAGAAATTTGTCAAGTCTTTTTTTTTAATATTGACATAGTGTGTGGTTGTATTTACACGGTAGTCCGGGAGTAGGAATAATAACATTAGCCAGAGGCACCCTCTGTACAAACATAGGATGCGCCTGCGACGTGTGTGGCTTCACACATTCCTATACCATCACGGCGCGACTCAATTTTACACATTTTATGCCACACAAAATAAGTATTACGCATTTTATTGTACTAAATTTACATAAAGTACACATTCAAATAGTACATAAGTACAATGAATTTTTCATTGGGTCTCGACATAATATAGTACCTACCCCACCTGGTGTAAAGCCGAAGTGTGGTCCATGAATCCTACTATAATACAGTTTAATAACTGTATTTATATATATTTTTTTATACTAAGCTACTAAAGTGTTTCTACTATCATAGAAACAGGACAACCAAAGTACATATATCAAAGATATTATACTTTGGTACAAGACACATCCACTCGGTCTAGTTTAAGCCGGAACTTACAAGCTAATCCCAAAACGCGACTATGTAACTTCACGGTCTGTGTAAGTGGTGGTACTACCCCGGTTTGGCAGACTAGGCAGCACTACTGCCTACCACTCATAGACAACCAGACCTGAAGCAAAAATCTACGTCACCACCACAGTACGCATTCGAAAGCTTATTTCATTTTGTCGACCGAAACGGCAGTCGAACTAAAAAGTTGCGTAAAGAAGCACCTTTGGCCGGCATAGTGACGGCGACTGGATCAACCGTATACTAGTTCGGTTTTTTCAGTCGTCGTCACTCTTGGACCCTTTCTTGCTTATCATCAGGCGATCGTGTCACAATGAAAAATTTTAGACTCGGAGTTTTGGCGGGCAACTGCAACTGACAGGACGCGCAATTTTGAATTATTTGAAAAGCTTGTGTTTTTCATAAATATTAATGTGTAATAATAGTGGAATTGTTATCCAGTAATAGTTTTTAAGTTGATCAAGTATAAACAAGTAATTTAAAGTTGTGAAGCGTGTTTCTTCATGTTCCCTCCAAGACTCCTTCTGAAGTTTTAGTAAAGGCTTTCCGCCGCTTTACTAAAAGGATCATCATCAACCTCATTCTCATCATCATCATTTGATGAATCACTCGCGTGGTTCATCTTCATCTTTACTTGACAATGTTTTAACATTAAACCATATATTTTTACTTTGACACTGGCAAGTTAAATACTAAAGCCATAAAGAAGAAGAAAGAAAGAATTTAGACTCAATATCTGAACTCGACTAGAAGAACTCGACGTCTCAGTTCACGGTTGCCTCAGTCGCCGTCACTATGCCGGTCAAAGGTGCTTCTTCACGCATAACACGTGAACATTTTTTTAAATTATTCAGACCTCTAAATGAATAGGTGAAATTAATTCGGAAGATTCCGTTACATACAAGTCAAGCTAATTAATAAAAGCGTGTTAATAAAAAAAGAGGAATTAAAATTGTCAAAATGAAAAGTTTAAACATGACATGACTACCGTGTCGAGTTTTTGTTGGCGCCAAATACAGGCAGGAAGTGTGCTTTATGATAAACCTTATCTTATGTTAAGGTTTAAAAGGGATACGGATGGGTACCAAAGTACGACACCCTGCTTTTTTTCTTGGGTAAATATTGTTTAAACGTTTCTTTTAACATTCCAAGAATTATTTATTTTATACTGCCATAAGCACCTTGCCTGGTGTTAAGCTAGAGTATGATCCATGGGGTGCTAAGTCAGACTACCTCCTCGTGTGTCTGTCTGTTTACCGTATCGCTTCGGTGATGCGGAAAGCAGATGGGCCGGTGCATCCTGGGCATCAGTCAATAACTTCCCTTAAGGGGGTTCTTGTTGGCTGATGGCTAAAAGTCTGACGTGTGGCGCTGCTCCACGTGTCCCTCTGAGAGCAGAGGGCACTGTGTGGAGTAGCTAGAGTGCCTTGGGGTCGTCGTGTAGGGGCGCTGCACACCCGGACACACGGCCCCGAGAGGACGGCAGCGCAGTGCGATCATAGCGCTGCCGTAAAAGAGAAGGAAAACAGGCGGTTTTCCTTCTCTTAAGTAGGCGGAGCTTAATAGCTGGCGTGGAGGGGGTGATCCGTAGAAAGCCTTACAGGTACTCCCGGGCCCCCCTTCGTATAAGCGCCGAGATGGTCGCCGCAGGAGTTTAGTGCGCACCACATAACCCCGTCACTCCCCTTTTGGTGGCGGGGTATCCGAAGGGATTCTCCTGCGATAACAAAAAAAAAGTGTATGATCCATGAATGGAGGCGAGGTTGTATACCTACCAGCAGAGAAACTACCTACCTACCTACAGTTAATTAAGTGAAAGTAGCAGTCGCATTCAATATGCTATGGCCTAGTTTTATCAGTCGTGGGACTTCCCCTTTTTTTACCATCTACAAGTCGAAGCCAAATGTCGAGTGTCAATAAAAAAATTCCTCAGATCGACAGATTAGGTAAATAGCCGCTAACTATCTGCCTATCACTCTTTAATGTGGTTGATATGTTTTTTTGAAATCAATAAATTCTGCTGAAGAAACAGAATAATTTACACATTAGACAATACTTTAAAGTTACTCGTATTTAAACAAATTGTATGCGGCTCACTATCGCGTTTATTTTGGTTTTGATTTAAATCATTAAATCAATTATCAATCATTAATGATTAAATTGTAAAATCATAAATTAAAATAAACGCGATTGTAAGCCGCATAAAAATTTGTTTAATTCATTAATCAATGTTTGCGCAAAATCTAAGAAAATACTATTACTCGTATTTATTTAAATTATGTATGTATGTCTGTGTATCCATGTATATGTAGTGTATATTTTATTTTTCAAATTCAAAATTATTTACAACTTTATTCTCTTCCTGCACTGAAGAAATCACCGGATACATCTCCCAAAGGTCAACTGGTAGAAAAAGTCTTAAAAGGCATTAAGTTCGCCTCTCGTAAGCTTTTGTGGTTATTTATTTGCAATAAATAATTCTATTATTATTAGAAAAGTTCATTAGTTTTAATAAATATTTTAAATCAAACATTAATACCTACTAATAAAATGTTGAATGCTTATTAAGTTTTAATGTGATTTATTACTAAAATCATTAAGTTTAATCATAAAACACGCCCATCATAAAATTTAACAATTAATTGGTAATAATTAATATCTATTAACTAATTTACAATTAAATTCGATTTATTGTTAATAAGAAATATCTATCTAATGTTATTTTATTGTTCTTAGCTTGTATAGATTTTTGTTTTTTACATCTCTTTACTAAGTTACTTAATGTGCTTGTTTCATATAAACTAGGCGACCAAAGTACATATTATCAAAGATACATTGATCTAAGCCGAAATGACGCGCCCCTCCACTGTATTTAAACACACGTGCGAATATAAAATATGAATGCAACACACCGAAAATGCAATTGTAATTGGTCAATCAGTTGCTGATTAGACACAAAAGGAGGAGCATGTTAAGAAAGTATAGTAGTATAGTTAGTAATATTTGTATTCACACATTTTAATAAACTGATATAGTGGAAGGGCGCGTCATTTATATTTAGACAAGCTATACCTGCAAGTGGTTGAGAACCGGAAATCTTGGTTTGCGTGACTATTTCACTATCTCTACGGTCGCCTTGCTTGTATAATAGGTACCTTGCGTGGTGTGGCAGACAGTTGCCGGCATAGTATTTAACTGTAGTAGCAGTATCTTGACATCTTCATCATCATCAGCCAGAAGGCGTCCACTGCTAAACATAGACCTCCCCCTTAGAATGCCATTCCAAACGACAAAATGCCAGTTGCATCCACCGGTTAATTGTGCCTTTCACTATGTCGTCAGTCCACCTAGTGGGAATCCTACCAACGCTGCGTCTTCCGGTTCATAGTCTCCACTCTAGAACCTTTATTCTACATCGGTTGTCGGTACTTCAAGCGATGGATGTGGCCAGCCAATTGCCTCTACAGCTTGCAAAACCTACGAGCTATGTCGGTAACTCTGGTTCTTTGGCTAATATCATCGTTCCGGATTCTATTGGGCAAAAATAGAATGAGTACAAAATTCTTCAAATATGCCTTAACTACAAACGGAGTGCTCCCAAGAAGTGACGCATGGCGAATGTCAATTCCGCTTTGAATGGTATCCCTCTTGCTCGCTAGTTTTACGATAATTTCAATTAAAACCTTAAAAAATACCACTGGGTATTCTATATATCCCATCAAAAACAATACTTGTCAAGAAAACCAAGTCTCGCAACTCAGTTGTTCTGCAGTAAAAAGTTGTGAGATCTTTGTAATACCAAGTCGGTTATTAATTTATTCAGTCTCTACTTAAGCAACTTTCTGTCTTAATACGTCCAGTCTCTAAGACCACGATCGTGGTCCATAACAATTGAAAATCAATTGTGTCTGGAATCTCAGTACTCGAAGCATTAAGTTGTTACGTAATAATTAACAGCATCTTATAGTGACGCATATCAATATTAAAATTCTTTAATGTTTTATATTGAGACTTGGACATCGCCTGAAAACACATGTAAATTCAATTATTTAGTGCACGGCCGTGCCCCCAGACAAGTGTTATTAGGATTATACAAGGAAGTTTTTGTGGGCATTTGATAGATCTTGTCATTTCAAATCAATTTGTAAAACTTGTGTCTTCTTAAATATAAATTTAAGAAGACTTAAATTAAATAAAATCTATAAATATAAAAATGGATTGGGGCAACCGTGAACTGACTTAGGTTCTTTCAATCGTTGGTACTTTTGGACTTCCCTTTGTTTACATCAAGCATCAGACATCTATCATCAGACAAGATATCAGACATCAGACATCAGACAAGCGACAGACATTTACATCAAGACATCAAGCAAGTCGAGTCACATAAAAAAAATTGTATTTTAAACTAAGTAGGTACTTTAAATCGTGTCATTATACAGTAGTTAAAGTTTAGAGATAGATCACAAGAAATATTTTTTATTGACAGTTTGTTAATAGAATTTTGTAAATAGAACAAGCTTTTAATAAAAAAAACAATTAATTTTTTAATTAAAAATTACCTTTTTAAAGCTCCCATAAGGAATATTGCGAATGGCATCCGGTTTAATTTAAAGGAATTAAAAAAGAACTGGGAAAATGTAAAGTTCACACAATTAAGGTGGTATTTATTTGGATGGGACAAAGATGGTATCAGGTTTTGAAATGGTCATTTATAGCTTTATACAGTCAGCAAAACAGACAATAAAAAATTGCTGTGCCCACAGTCAGCAATTCTATTAATTTGATTTTTATCATCAAGACTCGACTTGGCTGATGGTAAGTAAGCAAGAGCGCAGCGACTAAAAACAAAACAATTTGGATTACGGTTGTCTCGCTGGCCGGCATAGATACGGTTCTTTATTAAGGCCCGACATATGACAGCACCCATCTGAATGTTTTTACCAGCTCCAACCCTAGCCCTTGATCAGTGTAGGGCGAGGTTGCCTTTCAGCGCTCTTTGGCCGACGTTTTCACTTTACGTTAATAAGGTTAGGTTAGGTTTTTACTATATGTATATAATTATTACACCTTGTGTCACATTATTCGAGATTTCGTACGGAGCCCTAAACTTTTTGAAAATCCAATATAGCCTATGTTACTCACGAAGAATGTAGCTTTCTAATGGTGAATTCATTTTGGGTTTCTATGTACTGATAAATGATAAAAACATATATAAATAGTAGTTTCGATATAAAATTATTAACAACCCATTTCACGATTTCGTAATAATAAACGTAATATAATAAGTGTAAAGTAAAAATAAACTCGTAAATTGAATCTTTTTTGGTACAACCGGCTGTTAGTATAGAAATGTAAAACAAAAATATTAATTTTTCGGCAAAAAAGAATGACAGGAAGGTCTGAGGCTTGTATTCTGAGAACCGACCAGTGAAGTGAGGACCATTTTTTTCTCCAAGCCCCTATTATTGCTAATCGTACAAAAAATCCTTTTGTGCTTAAAAACTTGTTTATACACCCTCACATTTAAAATAACTTAACGTTCCGGATTCGATGCTCGGTCGGAGCAAATATATGTTTTATTTGTAATATTTAATTAGTTCATTCAATTTACAAATATATTTTTTATTGAAAAAAGAGGCAGATATTTACTCCTGGTCTGGTTATCAAAGTTGGTCGTCCTGTTTCTATGATACAATCATTTAAGTACAGAAATATTATTAAATAAAACAAAATATTGTTACGTTGTCTTATTAAATTAAATATACATAATTATCCCTTGTTTCATTTCTATCTTATCTACCCATCCCTATTCCTAATAATACGTTTACCTAAGTGAGGTTACAAATGTAGGTAGGTATAGTAATGAGGTGTTTGTCGTGTGAGGCGATCGCTGCTGTTCAACATCTCTGCTACCACTGCGATATAATGTTGCCGTGAATGTATAAAGAATATAATAATACAATAATAAAGGTTCCAACTAGGCCAGCATAGTGGATGCGACTGCTACTCGCAATTAATGTAGTAGTAGTCGTGGATATTCATGGATCACACTCCAACTTCTATATTTTTTAGCAATTTAATATTTTTCAATGCTTTTTTTCAACAGGAAGGGACCCAAGCAGGGCCGTCTTAAGCCTATTCAGCGCCGGGGTGCGAAAGTCAAGGCTCTGCTTGTGTGGTCTCAGTGTAGTAGGTACCTATCGAAACTTATGGTGGTCGGCATGCGACCCCTAGGACTCTGCGCCCGGGTGCACTGCACCCCTTGAACCCCCGGGTAAAGACGGCCCTGGACCCAAGGATCGCAGTGTTTAGGGGCCCCGACATGGTTAATCCGGCCCCGTTTACAAATCTAATAAATATGTACAGTAAATACTTTTTATTTTTATTTTAAACTCGACTACTTATTTAAACTAATTAAGAAAAATCAAATGCGGAATTGAAATGCGGTCGTTAAGGAGTGTATGTGGAGTGACGATAGCGGATAGAATAAGGAATAGCACTTTGCGTGATAGATGTGGTTTAAAAGAAGATGTAGTGACAAGGATTGACAAAGGAATGCTCCGATGGTTTGGGCACATGGAAAGGATGAGTGAAAGTAGAATGACGAAAGGAATTTATAAATCTGATGTGGGTGGATGCGTTAAAAAAGGCAGGCCCAGGAGAGTGTTTTCCGACCAAATCGGAGACATCCTCAAGAAAGCTAGGGTGCCTAGTGCCCATAACCACAGAGCCTGTATGAAGAGAATTATGGATGTGAAGGAAGCGAGTGAGTTGTGTAAGGATCGTGGTAAGTGGCGCTCCATTGTCTCTGCCTATCCCAGTGGGAAAAAGGCGTGACAATTTGATTACTTTATTTGAAAAATCAAAACCACAATGAACGCAATAGTATAAAATTTGTTTAATTCATTAATCAATGTTCGCACAAAATCTAAGAAAATACTATTTTTTGAGTTAAATACTTAAAACTTTTGTTTATGTAGTTGCTTAGTTTGTATGTATCTATAGTATATTTTCACCCTACCTATAATTTTTGACCACAAAGTTTTTTTTTATTGTGACACGACATTTGACCTTGACCCGCCTGATGAAAGGCAAGAGGAGATCCAAGAGTGACGACAACTGAAACAACCGCGTTAGCTTACGGCTGCCTCAGACGCCGTCACTATGCCGGCCGAAGGTGCTTTACGCATCGTTTGAAAAATTCACGGTTATAGAGGTTACACATGGGCTGGCAAAGCATTCTTCTTAGTGACAGGCTGACAGGCATTAAACTCGCATATGGCAAACAAAACCTACAAATCTTTTTTTTTATTGTGACTCAACATATGACAGCACCCCGCTTGATGTTAAGCCGAAGTGTGGTCCATGAATAAATGTCACTGCTACTACAATTCAATAACTGTGAGTAGCAATTACATCCACTATGCCGGCCTAGATGGAACCGGCAACTTACAAGCTGATCCCGAAACGTGACCAAATCACTTCACGGTCTGTATACTTGTAAGTGGTGGTACTACCCCGGATCGGCAGACTGGGTACCACAGCCTACCACTCTTTGATAACCAGACCCGAAGCAAATATTAATTAAATATTACAAATAAAAGCTATGAAACAAATATTCGCTTCGACCGGGAATCGAACCCGGGACTTTACGCGCAACACACCAATCGCTAAACCGTTCGTCCACGCCTGTCGTCATATAAATAAATCAAATAAAGAGTAAAATTTATTTGATTTTATAATATTACAACAATAGCAAAATAAAATAAAAACAGAGTTACGTGTTTGCCTTTAAAAATTGATATTGATATTTAACAAAATACCTACGCTAGTCGTGAGGGGCAATCTGGAATTATTCACTTCAAATAAAATCATTTATTTAATTTTTGCTTTTAGTTTTCGTTTTATTTACAATTATTAAATTGAATTCTAAGAAAACAGATCGAAATGAAAGCTGTTTTTAAACAGATAGCGTATCCATTATTTTTAAATGAATGTTAAAAATAAAAATGCGGTTCCAACGAAGACATGTGGCGATCCATTCATTCGAGCAAAACACCAGAGAGTTGGCTATTATGAATAACGTGTTTTTTCTTTGTCAACTAAATACACCTATATTCATAATACATAAATTACTTTCGTTATTTTATTTTATTAGTTAATAAATTCAAATAAATATATATACCGTTCGTCGATACGGTTTAGCGATCGGTTTGTTGCGCGTAAAGTCCCGGGTTCGATTCCCGGTTGGAGCAAATATTTGTTTCATAGCTTTTATTTGTAATATTTGAAAAATATATTTAATATTGCAAATTAGATTGGCTTCGGGCCCGGTCTGGTTATCAAAGAGTGGTAGGCAGTGGTATCCAGTCTGCCGATCCGGGGTAGTACCACCACTTACAAGTATACAGACAATGGATTTGGTCATGTTTCGGGATCAGCATGTAAGTTGCCGGTTTCAACTAGGCCGGCATAGTGGATGTGATTGCTATTCACAGTTATTAAATTGTAGCAGTAGTGACATTCATTCATGGACCACACTTCGGCTTAACATCAAGCGGGGTGCTGACATATTTCGAGTCACAATAATAAAAAAATACAAAAATAAGTCATCATCATCATCATCATCAGCCAAAAGACGTCCACTGCTGAACATAGGCCTTCTAAGGGGAACGCCATTCCGAACGACAAGATGCCAGTTGCATCCACTGGTTATTCGCGACTTTCACTATGTCGCCTACCTACGCTGCGTCTTCCGGGTCGTGGTCTTCACTCAAGAACCTTTCTTTCCCATCGGTTGTCGAATGTTCGAGCGAAATATATAGGTAAGTATTTTTAATTTATTGTGGTTGACGGCACCCCATCTGTACTTAAAGTTGGAGTGTAGTCCATAAATGACTGTACATTTAAATAACTGTAAGTAGTAGTCAAATCCACTATGCTGGCCTAGTTAGAACCGGCAAGTTACAAGCTAATGCCGAAACGCGACCAAATCACTTCACGGTCTGCATACTTGTAAGGTATGCAGACCGGGAAGTGGATCGGCAGACTGGGCACCACTGCCTACCACTCTTAAACATGACAACATCCTACCTAATGTTAAACTGGAGTGCGGTCCATAAATGGAGACGACTGCTACTACAGTTAATTAACTGCACGTAGAAGCATCCATAGACAAGAAAATACCAACTAGGCAACATTAAATTTTAAAAATCCACAAAATAATATTAAACAGAAGCGTTTTTTGTACATGTTTTTCAATTGTTTTTATCTAAAAAAACATGTTTTTTTAGATAAAAACAAGTTTTTTCTTTGAGTCTTGAATGGCCATATGTCTTGAATTGAATTACGTTTTATTTTTATTGATTTTTTTATTACCATTATTTTTTATTATGTATTTGTATTCTTTTTTATTGTGCCTTGACATATATGTAATAGTAAGTAAGGGGAGGTCCAAGAGCGCCATCGACTGAAACAACCGACTCAGTTCACGGTTGCCTCAGTCGCCGACACTATGCAGGTTAAAGAGGTTTGTAGTGGGTCCGTATGAAGATATTTGTGGATGTGAAGGAACTAAGAGGATTGCGGTAAGTAGTGCTCCTTTCTCTCTTCTGCTCTGCTGAATAGAGGTGGACTAATTTAAATTTAAAAAGCCGCGGTACAAAATAAAATCAATCCATCAATCAAATTGTCACGCCTATTTCCCACAGGGATAGGCAGCGACAATGGAGCGCCACTTGCCACGGTCCTGACACAACTCCCTCGCTTCTCTCACCAAAAAACCATGCGTGAGGGATGCGAGTGAGTTGCGTCAGGATCGTGGCAAGTGGCGCTTCATTGTCGCTGCCTATCCCTGTGGGGAAAAGGCGTCGCTATTTGATTGATAGATATATTTAACAATAGATACCTAAATTTTAACATCAATTAAAACCGCCGGTGACATTTCGGTGACTTAGGCTTTTTCAGTCGTTGCCACTCTTTAACCGCCACTTGTTTACCATCATGAAGGTAAGATCAGATTTTACGCCTCAATAAAAAGAAAACAAAAAAACGTGGCGTCCATTTACTTTAATATTACCCTGAGCTTGAGTTTTAAAGTCATGAAAAGCTAACATATAAAGGCAATAATTTTTTGGCCGGCATAGTGACGACGACTGAGTCTCAACAAAAAAAAAACACGTGGCGTTGTAAAAGGTATCACTGAGCATGAGTTAAAATCATGGAAAGCCAACACAGATAAAAACCCATGCCAGTTTTCTTCATAACTCATGATTTATTCATCAAATACTTCGCTATAGGTTAGCTATAAGGTTCTAATCAGGCATGGAGTTAACACTTACATGACAGGAGCGGCCATTAGACATGACATTATTTTAATTTCAAAAGTGTTGCAAACATTAAACAAATTCTCTTATAATTATTTTGTAAAATTACCTATCAACATCAACAATAATAACTTTCCACGATCCTGTCCCGAAATAACTCTCTTGCTTCCTTCATATCCACAATTCTTTCCATACAAACTTTAGGGTTATGATCACTGGCAACCCCTGCTTTCTTAATAACGTCCCCTAGGATCTTTCGAGTCGCCTCGATAAATCTCTTTTGTCAATCTCCTTTCATCCACTCTTTCAATGTGCCCAAATCATCGTATACCTTTGTGACTACAAAATAAAAATTCTATACATTAATTAGACATGTCTTGATTATTCTTAAGTTAAATGGCAGTTTACGTGTGTGTGTGTTGTAGCAAGCAGTTGTTTCCCGCGCTAAACGACTTGACACAGTTTGAGCGCTGTTGTTGTATCGTTATATCGATACTGGGCGCGGAAGCAGAGTCATTAGCGTGCCGCGGTCCTCGCACTCTCGGTGCGCCGCATTCAATAATAATGAACAACCTCTGCTCGGCCGCACAAAAATATCCCCTGTTTACACCCACTCGTACAGCGCGCGCGGCACTCCGCCGACCGCATTTTATTTTTTCGCTGTCGCACATTTCGCCGTCATAGCTATTTCCACTCGAGCCATTATACTCAGCGCGCCTCTGTGTGTGTGAGTCCACGTGGACCCGAACGCGGGAAAACGCGCTCGACTCACCAACGCAGCCATCCCATTGGCGTAGATGCCGCGATCGCTTATTAAAGGCGGAGTTACACGCATTCCGGCGCCGCCATTGGTCGTAAACGAGACTCGAACGGGTGCCATTGGCTGTTGCAATTTTTATAAGGTCGCGGGTCCACGTGGAGTCGTTTATCTATTCAGACGCCGGCGGCGCGGTCGCGGGCGGCGAGGGCGACGGGGGGCGGCCGGGGGGTATACGGGCAATCAGTGAAGGCGGGAGGAATACGGCCATATTTATAAGAGCTGCGGGGATGCAATCACGAACGCGGCGCCGCGGGTGTGGGGGGCAGAGGGCGGCGGCCATTTTGAGGGCAGCTCTTTTTATACTTTTTTCGCGGGTATTCGTCGTCTCGTCGTCGTGTGCAGGCGAGCACTAATTGCCGGCGTAATGAGGCCAACAGCCGCGCGGGAGGACTCTATTAAACTATTGATTTGTTATTAATCCGCCGTCATTGTGCGGTTGCAACTTTCACCGGCGTAAGTTGTTACGCCAAATGGCTGCTACAACTCTATGTTAACACAAGTGTGTCAATCTGTCAGCTGCTCTCACTACATACCTACGTACAATAGAGGTAACATTTAATAATAGCTGCGTGGCTAAACAAACATTGAACTTTTTAGTCACCTATAAGATTTAGAAAACTTATTGTTAGTCAACGACATGCCAAAAAGCGAAAGTGTTGCCAATGCAAATAAACAATAGGTATATATTTGTTTTAAATAACAATAGTTATAATAAAGAAAAACTTTTTTAAGTAAAATTATCAAATTGATAGTACTTAATTAGAGAGATAGATGATATTATTAAGTCGTAATTAAATTATTTAGACATTAAATACGGTAAATGATGATAATATAAAACGTAGAGCTTAACAACTATAGAACGTAACTTTATCTGTGGTTTATCATTCTGTCAGTCATCGGACATTAAAGCTGTTTGGACATTTTTAAACGTTCTACTTATCTTTATTTGTAAAATATTAAATTCTATACAAATATTTCTATATTATAAAATATAAGTAAGGTCTAATTACCCATCACGTATCATGTCACGCATTAAATCCCACAGGGATGGACATAGAAACGTCGCTAATTTCCACGATCCTGACACAACTCTCTCGCTTCCCTCGCATCCACAAATGTTTTTATACAAATTGTATTGTTACAGTCTACGTTTGTCCCTGATTTAACAAGAAATAATAAATGCAGTATCTAGTTAGAACTATGCTGAGCTCTGCTGAGAATTTGAGACTTGATTGATAATTTAATTAGGTATAGCTGTATACTATATTTGTTATTTTATACATACCTATAAGAGTACCTAAAGTAAAAATATATATTTTAAAAAGAAGAGATAAAAATGGATAGAAAATTAAAAGCGTTTTAGCGAAATACGCCCAGTCGTAGCTGACCGGATACACGAGCGAATTATTTTATCCAATTTACGTTACTAATTTAGAAGTTAAAGTAAAGTTGGTATATAGCAAGAATTATTTAAAAATTACTAAAAAATATAATGTTATTTAAGTGTCATTGAATGTCAATGCGGTGATATGAAACGAGTAGTAACCCTCGAAGACGAGAGCAAACATCGCGCAGTCACCGCGCGTGAATCTACGAATAATTCACACGCGAGCCCTACAGCCTTTCACATAGGACAAAAACAACATTAACACTAACCACTTAACAGGGGAATAATAACTTTATGATAAGGAATTACAGTTGAAAATTGTTTGGAAAGGAAATGTTTTTAAGGCTGTTTTAGAGCTGAGTGTAATGTTCAACCCCCGTCACCTTAGCGCCCCCCTCAGCCACAAACTGAGTTATTTATCGTTGGTCCCCCCTTCTCTTGTACGTCCCCCCCCCATTGAACCGTGGGGACAGGAAATACCCGCACGTATTTTTACCGCATCCAAGTTTGAGGTCGAAACGCTTTACATGAAGATATGTTTTTTGTGTGTTTTATTGACTTAAATTAGATGTAGGAATAAAATTTCATATTTTATTAAAGAGTTGGTAACACACCAGTCCGTCATAGTCACGAGATCGATTCCCAGTCAGAGCAAATATGTTTCAAAGCATTTATTTGTTTTATTACATAATAAAATACAGACCGTATATTATTATGAAAAGTAAAGTGATTTAGTCGCGTTTCAGGATGTGACTGCTACTTACAGTTATTGAATTGTAGTAGCAGTGACATCCATTCATGGACCACATTCCAGCTTAATATATGCTGTCATATGTCAAGTCACAATAATAAAAAAAATGCACCAGATTGTTAACACTGGTAATAACTGTAACTAAATTAATAATTAAGACGTTCTTAGTATTTTAATAAGTACTTAAATTTCAAGTTTATAAAGCTTTGAAATAGACTTTTTTGGAAAATATTAATTACCTTACAGAAAAACAAATTAAATTATTAAGATACATTAAGTTCTGTTAAAGAGTTGTGGATGTGAAGGAGTTGTGTCAGGATCGTGGCAAGTGGCGCTTTATTGTGAAGCGGAAAAATATGTTTTGATTGATTCAATAAATCTTACATGCTTAGAACAAGCAGTAGGTAATCCGCAGCAGAACTTGTATGAGGAGAATTGTGAATGTGAGGAATAGAGTTATGTCTGGATCGTGAATAGTGGTTCTGCCTATCCCTGTGTAAATACAATGGATTAGTTATTTACATTATAAAGTTAAATAGCTGCCTCTCGCCACTCGTCTTTGGTTTAATAAATGTAAGGTTTTCTTTATGTCAATCAATTATTTAAATTGTCACGCCTTTTTCCCACAGGGATAGGCAGAGACAATGGAGCGACACTTGCCACGGTCCTAACACAACTCCCTCGCTTCCTTCACATCCACAATTCTCTTCATACAAGCTCTATGGTTATGGGCGTTCTCTTCTTTATGTGTCCAATACAAATGAAAATGCCTCATATTGATTAACGTTATCTCATGTCGTTTAAAGTTGCTACTTAAAAAAATATATTTGCAGCTCGTAAATAATACCAACTACACAAAAACATACAAATAATGCCAACCCCTCGTTGGTATCACGGAGGGTGGATATATTTTTAAAGTCAAAAATCTGTTACATTAATTTTAAATTGAGATAAGTTTAAATAAATATCTTTATGAGTAAGTTTTTAATTTAAAAAAAAGGAGGGTATTTTCAGAATAAATCAGAGATTTGTATTTAATAAAAAAAATGCGGCTAATAATTGCGGTTATTAACTGTTATTACTATTTTTTGAAATTCATTATTCAATATTTCGTGCAAAATCTAAGAAAATTCTAAATCGGAGACATCCTCAAGAAAGCTTTCTTAGCGGGGTTGCCTAGTGTCCATAACTAAGCTTGTATAAACATAATTGTGTATGTTAAGGGGGAAGCGAGGGAATTTGGTCGGGATCGTGGCAAGTGGCGCTCTATTGTCTCTGCCTATTTTTGTGGGAAAAAGGCGTGACAATTCGATTGATTAATTGGTTTTTATTTTTTGTTACACAAAATTGTAGACGGGATCGTGGAAGATGACACTCCATGGGGTCTGCCTATCCCTGTGGAAATTGAGGCGTGCCAAATTTTTTTATTGTAACAAAATATCTAAGCCTGATGTTAAGCTGGAGTCAAAATTATTCGATAGTAATAAAAAAATACTAGGTATCTAAGTATATTATCCTAAGTATATTATCCAATTAGCAATTAGGCTACCGTATGGTCTAGTGGCCGAGAAACGGTTACACAAACCAGGAGCCCTGCCGGTTCAAAACCACTTGCCGGTACCAATGTATCTATAATGTACTTATGTACTTTCGTCGTCCTGTTACTTTGATACAAGCACGTTTAATAGTTTAATCTTAAAAAAAATGCTACTTATCATTAAGAGTTTTATCAGGTAACATGTTCCAGGACACCTTGCACACTTGACCCAAAGGGGTGGGCAGGAAGGGAGGGATTAGGGGTTTCGCTAATTCCAAGCGCGTGACCTATCCTCCCTCCACCTCTCCCGAACGTTTTCCCGCCGGATTTGCGTTTCATACGTAAAAATAAAAAAGGGCGCCAAATCGCCCTCCATTTCGACTAGCCGATTAGCGCCGTCCGGGGAAATTAAAAAGTATTTTATTTCGTTCCCATCTCCAGCACAATTGTTCACGGATTTTAATAGCTTTATATTATTTTGGGGGAATCACGACTGGTACTAGTTTGTTTTACTTTCAATATCTATTGAAAAGGGGTGGACAGATTATTTGGAAATCTATTTTAAGTACCTACTTATAATTGATAATGAATTAAACATTAATATAGAACTAATCAAATTCGATATTTAAACAAGATAAATAAAATATATAAAAAAAATGTTGGGTGGATATTTGCTCTGGCCTGGATGTTTGCCATCACTTTCAAGTGTAAATACAGACCGTGAAGCGACTTAGTCGCGTCTCGGGAACAGCTTAAAAGTTTTCACTTTTAACTAGGCCGGCATAGTGGATGCATTTAAATCAGCCACAATAAAAATATACGCATGGTTAATGTTTCTTCAATCATGCAAAACGTAACTTAACTTCAATAAAAAAAATAAGTCCACATAATAAAGTCAAATAAATAGGTCAACAGAAACAAGCAACTTAAAAAAAACCTTCAAAAAACAACATAAATCAAATATTACCTACTACAGAAAAAATGGTGAACAATAAAGATAAATCCCTTTTGTCCATTCCCTAAATTGTTGGAAACTTCTACTCTTCGTAATTATAAAAAAAGGTTTCCGATTTCAATAGGCTGGCAACCCATTAGGTATAGTTTCGTTCCAAGGATTTTAAAAAAAAAAAAGAAATAAAACGTTTCGCCCCATGTTCGCCATTTAAAAGAATTAATCCGCTACAGCGCTGAATTGGGTTTCTTTATGTTAATTTATTCTTTAACTAAATAAATATTTAATTGGATTATATTATTTATAAAGTCAGTTGTGTTTTTAAAAGGTCATCTAAGTATAATACCTAGTAATATTAAATTATCGATACTTAACTAATGTTCCGAGAAGCCTTTTAATCCGTCTTTGTACTCCAGGTCGGGGTAGCATCCACATTCCGTCGATTGAATCGTTTCTTTGATTCGCCAATCGCAACTGGAATTCATCACCAGACCATATGTTCCTCCTATCGTTTTGTATATCGACTGAGGCAAGCGTAAACTAAACGGTTTTCTCAGTCGTCGGTCGGACCTCTCCTTCCTTAACATCAGACAAGTCGAGGTCAGATAATAACAAAATAATTAATTAGTTTGATCAAACGTTTGCCAGCAGTTTGCAACCCTATAAAGTACTGTTGGTTAAAAAGCTTTAAAGTCAGCCTTCATGAACCTCCACTGCTTTTTAATATCAGATACCCTTCAGGTACTCACTGTTGGATTTTTTTCCTTTTGCTTTGATGTGTTTTCTATTCTATTCTTTTTGATCGGTTTTCAAAATAAATAAGATTTTCATTTTTTATTAATTTATTTGTAATGTAAAAATATGTTAGTGTAATATGTACGTGTATTAGGTATAAATTAAGGGATAGAATTATTTTAAATGCGGTTGTTGACATATTAATTTAATGGGGAATACCTAGAACATTAAATCAGCAAGGAAAATAATAATTCTAAACAAATAAACACTAATGAGACGCTATTTGAATATATTTTACCTGTTTATTCATATTAAAAGTATATGCCTACATGGAATAATAACAATGTTAATAATAAATATCAATTAACAAATACTCAATCTTAAAATAGATAACATAAAATACTGAGTCTGTTAAAAAAATCTAATAGCTGAATTACTCGAAAAAACACGACATCAAATGAAAACATCGTAAGCATAAAATATTTAGAAAGAGAAATCTATATTCCTTATATGAATGCAAGTGAAGGATGCAGAATTACTATGCAGTTTGCACCAATGTCCTATTCCAACGCTCACTGACTTGTGCACTTGTTCTCGAGAATCGTTTCAAATTCAACAACTTTACATATGTTAAACAAAAAACATCTCTATTTTGAAGACCTTTAAGCGTATATTCGCCTACTACTATAATAGTAATGAGTTCTGGAAATAATGCATGGTTACTTCGTCAGAGATTTTCGCCTGTATTTCCTTTATGCATAGAAGTGATAATTGTATAACAAGTTCTAAAGTATATTTTTCCTTGTGTGTGTTAACGGAGGTGAGAAATACATTAGTGGTGCCGTTTTCTATTGGTCGTTGCTTCTGTGTTGATATTAAGGAGTCCACGTGGACTCCACAGAGTTTCTTGTCCCGTTTTTTTTCGTGAGTTCAATCGTTATACGTCTCGCTCTAATCTACGACGAAATGTGGAATGTCGTGTTCCGGAGTTGTTCAGAAAGTCGTGAGCGTGCATCGTGGTTCTGGGGTGTCTCAATTATAAAAAGACGTAACCTTCTAAATTATGTGGCACTAAAATAATCTTTATCCCTTGAAGTTTAGGGTCATTATGGCGTGTCTATTAAATATCTTTGTAACTATTTGTTAAGAGTTAGGTATTGATAAGCATTTTTTAAGTCAATTAAGCTTGTAAGCTAAAAGCGGTTGTTGCTACATTTAAATTATCGGCTGGCATTCAAATAACGCCATTTTTTTGGTGTCGGCACTATTTTATTTATAGCTATAGTGGTCTTTAAGTCGGGTTTGGCGTGGGCGCTGCGATACTTGGCTATATCGCTATTCATTGATTTAGTCACGGATGTCGGGGTTAACTGCAAGTATTGAACGTGCTTACGCTTTTAATGATTTTAATCTTTATATTATGAAAGACATTTTTTATTTTAATTGTTTTTAATAGACAATAATATTAAGTGATTAATGCAAATGTGGGTCACTAGTTTATGGGTGATTTGGCGCGATAATTATACAATTTGAGTCATAAACCTAAGTGGGTAGGTAGGCAATTAAAATTGTTACTACCTACTCAATTTTCAATGTTCCTAAATTATTACTAAAGTATTTAATTTTATCACCTACATTACTTATCTGTCACGTATACAAGTCACTTAATTAAAATAATCAAATATTTACGCCTCACTTTCCAAAGGGATAGGCAGAGAGGATAGAGAGCCACTTTCCATGATGCTGACACTACGCAACTTTCACGTTCTCTTTTTTAGACGTTTTAAAGTCAAAATTAACTTACAATAATAATGAATTTAATAAGTAATTAAAGCGGAAAGTTTGAGCAGTGTTGCGTAAAATGAAGCGCCATCTATTGGTGTGATCAGTAAATTATAAGAAAAGAAATCAGTGGTTGTCTTCCTAAAGTTACACTAGGGTTTTTGCTTTTTGCTAACAACACAAATTAAATTAAAAAATAGTTTCATAAATATAAATAAATTACGTTTTGTATTTTAATGGCCATTACAAAAAGAAAATAATATTAATAGCAAAAAAAAAACACGTCGAGATCATAAATTACAGTCAAATTTAAATATTCATATATTTATACCACATTTAAATTACATATTACAGTTTCCTTATGTTGATTAATAATTAGTATGAAAAAAATGAACACGGCAACATTATTAGTTATGGTTTAAATACAAATCCCTTGGCAAAGGTTTTGTATTTAAGCCATAAGAAATAAATAAAAAAAGAGTTTTGGCGGGTAAATGTTACTAACCCATCGAACCGTTTAAAATTGTTTGATTATTATTGTGAAATAGTGGATTTTTTAAAATAAGGTTTAGGTTTATATTTAGTTAAGTAATATGAAACATTCATGTTTTACTGTGTTTTCTCCGAGAGTCAGTTTGAAAAATTTTAGGCTATCATCATCACCCTTAAACCCTTACGTAATGTATAAAAACCTTATTTAGGACTTTATCTTTATTATTCCAGTGGTGAATAATAAAGATAAAGACACAATGGAATTATAATAACTTATTAAACTTAACAGAAGACTCCTTTGCCAAATAGCACAAAAAAATCATAATTACGACTGGTTTGTCAAAAAAGTATCGCATAGTACATTTCTGCTTTTTTTACAGTTTTAAATTAATATCTAGAAGAAAATCATCAATGTTTTTCGTAAATAGAAAATACGAATAATAAAACAAAGCTGTTGTCTGTGCCTGGCTCTGTCATCATTCCTTCATCCTTGTCAGTTTCATCGTATTGTCGATGTTTTTATCTAAACACGAGAGTTGTGGATACATTTCATTATTTCTTTGGTATAATAAATGTTAAAACCAAAATATGTTGAAATGAAAGTAATTGAAGAGACTTTGTGTTGCGTGTGCGTGGTAGTGGTGGTATTTACTTCATGAAGAGGGCTGTGTAAGATGCCTTAATGATGGACGAACGTGATGAAAATTCGGTGGCAACAGTTTCAGAACACAATGAACGTGCCAAAAAACTATATCGGTAAGTTAAAAAATACACATTTTACTATATTATGTTGTAAATAAAATTAGATTTTGCAAATGTTCGCTTTATCGAAAGGTCAAAGGTGATAAAATACGCATTGAGATATAATGATTCATTACAACTGACTACCCTATATATAGATGTAAAAACTAAAAACACTAAATTATGTATTTTAAAATGTAAACAATATAACTATCGATATATGATATGGAAGTGTTTATGAACACATACTTAATCAATCAAATTGTCACTCCTAAGTGCCACTTTTCAATATTCTCATACTATATAGCTTCCTATACATACTCCTCTAAGCTTTATGGTCTCAGACAGACCTACCCTTTTCTATGTGTTTTATTGAGGAACAAAGTTCTGAGTCATCCGTGTTTCCAACATCTCTGTTTTATTCTTTTTGCATAAAATATTTAAGGAAATAATAATCATTATTATAAATAGAATATTCTTAGATTTTGTGTTAATAATGATAAATAAATTAAAACAAAATATATGTGTTTCACTATCACATTAAACATTTTATTTTTTATTGTAACTCAACATATGACAGCACCCCGCTTGATGTTAAGCCGAAGTGTGGTCCATGAATGAATGTCTGTGCTACTACAATTCAATAACTGAGTAGCAATCACATCCACTATGCCAGCCTAGATGGAACCGGCAACTTACAAGCTGATCCCAAAACGTGACCAAATAATCACTTCACGGTCTGTATACTTGTAAGTGGTGGTACTTTCCCGGATCGGCAGACTGGGTACCACTGCCTACCACTCTTTGATAACCAGACACGAAGCAAGTATCCATCTCTTTTTTTTATTAACAAATATTTGCAATATTTTATATTATTAAATATTACAAATAAAAGCTATGAAACAAATATTTGCTCCGACCTGGGATCGAACCTGGGACTTTAAGCGCAACAAACCAATCGCTAAACCGTTCGTCCACACCTGTTGTCAATATTCATTATTCATTATATGTCATGTTCTTTTTTTGTAATTTTGCACTTCATCATAACAGGGATGAATTTATTGATTTAACAATTAAAAAAACCTTGTTACAGCTACATAAGTGATATAGCTCGAGGGATAGACGAAGCATCAACAACCTGTCAAAGCATCCCCAAATTATTCAATACAAATTTGGAGATAAAACGGCAGAAATTAAGGGAGAACTGCACCAAACTACTATTCCTTGACCCTGTTAACTATGGTAAAAAGTCTCTTGAGCTCTTGTGGCGGAAAGTCTACTACGAAACTGTGTCAAAAGCCAAAAAACTCTGGGATAAAGAAGAAAATGAAGAACAGTATGATAACTACTTATTTACCCATATTATGTCTGGTATAGGTCATTTTCATTGTATGATTGAACGCTTTCAAACAGACATCAAGCTTCAATTAAAAGAGCTGGACTATGTTTCTCTTCACAATGATGATGAAGTAGTAAAAAATCAGGAACCATCTTTGGAACAAATAGGTCGTTACTGCGTCCACACCTGCCTAATATACTTGGGCGATCTAAGTCGTTACCAAGCAGAAATCTTCCACACATTTGACCAATCCATTGCAGCCCGTTATTACCAACAAGCTGCACAGATTGATCTTGTATCTGGTATGCCCTATAATCAACTTGGAAATTTGTATATGGACAAGAATCATAATTTGACATCGGCCTGTTATTATATTAGATGTTTGAGCTCTGTGACGCCATTTGAGGGTGCCACTGGTAACCTAACCAAGTTGTTTGAGAAAAATGCTCAATTAGCAGAAACTATAAGTGGTTGTAATCATATACAATCACAACAGGAACATATTCAAGGGACTGTATCTAAATTTCTCTCCTTAATTGAGATTTGGTATCTTGGTAAAGAGGACACTGATATTCCACAGCGTTGTAATGTTATAGCTCAAGATCTTCGCATTGCTATGGATTGGGAAAAACTGCTGCCCTCTGAAGACATAAATAAGAACTATGAGGAGTTCATACAAGCAATGGAAACTGAGGAAATACATCCTTCATACCTAAATAATAACATTATACATGAAATGGTTCAGATTTGTATATTTACTGTGGCAAAAATGACGGAGTCTAATGACAAACGAGCTTTTGCTGTCAAAGCGTTCAGCTTGGCTCTATTATCACAGTTATTGCACAAACTCCTCCAACAATTACAAAATTTTGGTTTGAAGAATCCAGCTTCTAAATACAGGAGGCGTTATTCATCAGTGCAGGAAATAGAAGATGAAACAGAGGCTCAAGTAGAAGAAGTTGTTAAATCTGCAGATGAACCAATGAAAAATGGTGTTAATGATAAAGAGGAACTCAAACTTGAAGATGATGATGATGATGATCCAGATGTAATAGTAGAAGAGGAAATTGATATGACTGAAAAAGAAGTTACAGACAAAAGTAATGGGAAGAAGAATGTAACAAAGAGACGACGTCGCAGACGTGCGGCATCAGATACTTCTGACAGCGAAGAAAGTGGAAGCAGTGGTGTGGACAGTGACGAATCTGGAATGGACAATGATAACGAATCTGAATGCTCATATTCAGATTCAAATAGTGATATATCAGAGGATGAATCTGAGAAAGAGGTTCACGAAAATGGAGCAACAAAAGAACCTGATCTTACTAATAATAACATTAAAGAGTCAAGCCCAAAACCTGAAGTTGATATACAGAATGGAAAAGAGGATAGTGTAGAAACTTTAGATGCACAAAAAGTACAAAACTTTTTGAGGGGTGCGAACTTTTTACCAAGCCTGAAGTTACTACAAGATTGGATATTAAAGGAGAAAGATTTGATACTATCTTGTGGGGAGAGTGGCGAGTCATTATTTCAGTGTATAGTTGACTTATTAAACATTTTGGAATATAATTTCACATTCAAGCATAAGAGAGAGAACATCGCTTGCAATATAGTCGAATATGCGAGATGGTTATCAAAGAATCTAGAACTTGAATACAGGACAATACCTCTAACTGAAGATATAAATTTACGTGGGACAAATGTATGCAAATTTGATACAAGCGCAGCAGAATGGAATATTCTAAAACAATACAAACCTTCTGTATATGAAGAGAATGTTATAAGGATATTGAATTTCATTGATTTTGGTGAACAGATTGCTAATATTGTTCCAAAAATTAGGTACAATGTGACAATGCAAGTGCATTACTTGAAAAAGTCATCGCCGCCTAAAATGACAACTAAACCTAACAATAATAGAACAAGGGAATGGTATAACTCTAAAACTCCACCGGTATGTGTGTTTTAATTTTTTTTTATTCAGACTTCGACGTGCCTGATATTAAGTAAGATTCAAGTGCAGCAACGATTGAAGAAACTGTTTCATGTTATAGTTGTCTCCGTCACCTTGCCGGCCATAGTTGCCTCAAAATCGCTTTACCATAGGATGGAGAGAATACATGGGCTTACCAGCATTCTACTTGTCAATTGTTTGACAAAGAACCGACACATCTCATTTTTTAGTTTGACTGCCAATTTTTCATATTAAAACAAAGTCAAATTGTAATGTATCAATCAATCAATCAAATTGTCACGCCTTTTTCCCACAGGGATAGGCAGAGACAATGGAGCGCCACTTACCACGATCCTTACACAGCTCCCTTGCTTCCTTCACATCCACAATTCTCTTCATACAGGCTCTGTGGTTATGGGCACTAGGCAACCTAGCTTTTTTGAGGATGTCTCCGATTTGGTCGGAAAACACTCTCCTGGGCCTGCCTTGTTTAACGCATCCATCCACATCAGATTTATAAATTCTGAATATTATATAAAATTATAAATTTGTAATGTACATACAATAAAATCAATATGTATTTTTAATTTTAGACCATTTAATAAATAAAATGTTTATAAATATTTAGGTCATATTGACCAGCCGACGGAAAAGTTTGATAGATATAAAGGACATCATTTATTTTGGGCTCTTTTGTACTGCCCAATGATAAAAAATATAAATGGTAGTTTCAATATTTTTTCTATTTAAGAATGTCCTGATTTAATCGAGGAACATTTTTCTGAGACATTCCCGTTATATACTTTTACTTACCTCCCATTTCTAAATCTCTTTCGTCAATCTCATTTTATCTATGCTCTTAATGTTCCATTTATTTTAAGGCGACCATGGTGTAGTGGTAGTGCTATGGTTACGCAAATCGAGAAAACTCCCCGTTACCAATGTATCTTTGATATAAATGTACTTCAGTTTTCCTATTTCCATGATACAAGCAATTTAGTAGCTTATTATAGAAATGTAAATAAAAATAATAATTTAGTAATTTTAATACATTTCAGGTCCAAACGGATGGTACTGAGACTGGTCTCCTGCGTCGCATGGGTAAACTGTGGTTAGCAGCTCGTGTTCGTGAATTGGAATTGGAGAAGTGTGGAAGAGTAGCACCGACATTGTTAGCGCTGGACGCGACGGCACTAACATTACACTTGAAACGTGTTAAGCTATTGATGAGGACAAAAATGTTCATTATACTTATACCTACTGTTGGTAAGTTGTGGTTATTATACTTATACCCAGTGTTGGTATGTTGTGGTTATCATAATTCATACTTATATCTAGTGTTGATAAGTTGTGATTATCATACTTATACATACTGTTGGTAAGTCGTGGTTATCATACTTATACCTACTGTTGGTAAGTTGTGGTTATCATACTTATCACTACTGCTGGTATGTTGTGGTTATCATACTTATACCTGCTGTTGGTATGTTGTGGTTATCAGTAGCGTAGTATAATGGCGTCGATGTTGCGCGCCTTTGTAAGTTATATATCCCGCCCGGCAGATAAAAAGAGCGCTGGCATTAAGCTGCGAAGTAACTTATTTTGTTACCCACTTACTTTTAGTTTTACGAATGTGTATGTAGTTTAAAATACCACTCATTGACAGCGAGGAGCAGCTGTCCGTCTTTTTCTTTTCAGTATTTGTAATATTCAATCTAATTATTTTAACTACAAATAAAAGCTATGAAATGTTATGTTATGTTGTTATTTAGAGGTGTGTACGCAAATAATTGGTTAAGCTGTCTTTGTATGTCAAAAATTTTCATTAAGGTAGGCATTGTGGATGCGGCTGCTCTTTGTCTGAATGAACAGAGTTTTTTCATCATCATCAGCCAGAAGGCGTCCACTGCTGAATATAGGCCTCCCCTTTAGAATACCATTCCGAACGACAAGATGCCAGTTGTATAAAGAGAATAAGCTTTTTTCATAATGTTGTTCATTTACAGTGCTGCAAGAATTGGACGACGTGAAACGTGATCAGATCGAGGCACGCGATGCAATACGCTGGCTTGAAACGCAACTGCAGACCGGCTCAAGATACCTCAAAGCTCAACGTTCGGGACAATCACGTTCTCTACCGTTACTAAAATATCCAAAAAAGGCGCCACAACCAGTTTACAATTTCATTAAAATTCTAGAATTTTGTTATCATTTTGTGGCAGAAGAGAAACCCCAAGAAGAAAACACGAAGAACAGTTCCATGCTTATTTTACTAACGGGTAATGATCGTAATTCTGTCGAAGAGCAGTATAAGGAGTTCAGTCTAACGGGAGCAGCGACCTCTGCTGGAATATCATTAGAATGCATAACGACCTTCTACGCAAAATGGAGACAATCGGCTCAGAAGAACGGGAAAAAGAGATGAGCTACATTGGAAGTGATTGAGGTTTCCATTCTAAGGGTTGCTGAGGCGGGAAATGTCGACGCGACTACGAAAGGCAGTTGCCAACTTTGTGACGGAATTATGCCGCCTCTATCACACGAATAAGCGGTGTAATTAATACGTTATTAAATTTAAAAATATACACGTACTTATTCGTGTTTTGTGAACGTTTTTTTTTCTAGATTGTTTAGTTCATTGTCAGTTCATATATTCATTTTATTGTCAATTCATTCATTTATTTCAATGTCAATTCATTCATTCATTTTATTGTCAATTCATTCATTTATTTCAATGTCAATTCATTCATTCATTTTATTGTCAATCCATTCATTCATTTTAATGTCAATTCATTTATTCATTTCACTGTCAGTTCATTCATTCATTTTATTGTCAGTTCATTCATTTATTTCATTTACTAATTGATTAAATTGTTCATTGGGTTTGTCATTCGAAAATATAATTAACTTCATCTAAGCAATTGTTTTATTTACTCTCATCATTATCTTCTCTATGACACAACTCTCTGTGTTACTTAAAAATCGATGGAACAATCAATCAATCAAACTGTCACGCCTATTTCCCACAGGGATAGGCATAGACGAAAGAGCGCCACGATCCTGACACAATTCCCTCACATCCACGATTCTCTTTATACAAAATCTTTGGTTATGGTCCCTGGGCCACCCAGCTTTGTTAGGAATATCTCCGATTTGATCATAAAACACTCTTTCGGGCCTGCCTTGTTTAACGCATCCATCCACATCAGATTTATAAATTCCTTTCGTTAAAATTTCAATGAAACCCAGATTTAAAATAGCTCACAAACTTTATAGCGTCTCCGAAGTTAGCTGCGAGCGAGACTTCATGCAGGTAGACGTTATTAAGCTCTTTGCTTTGGGCTTCGCTATAGCGCATTAACACGCAAATAAGTTTTTATTGATTATTATGTATCAAATGACCAAAAATATACTAAGACTTCTAAGAGAAAAGTGGAATTGAAAATAAAGTAGATTCCTTGTGTATTTAAGAGCTAGAGGATTTGTATTGGTACAAAGGCAGGAGTGTTTTCTTTGGCCGGCATAGTGACGGCGGCTGAGGCAGCCGAGAACAAACTCGATTTTTTCAGTCGTCGTTACTCTTTGACCTCCTCTTGCTTATCATCAGGCGGGACGAGGTCAGATGTCGTGTCACAATAATAAAAAATATAATAAAAGTGTGGGCGACCCTTCCTCCTCTTTCTCTGTTGAGAGGAATTTCTCAAGATTAGTAAGGTAGGTAAATTGGTACCCAGTCTGCCGATCTGGGTTAGTATCACCACGTACAAGTATACAGACCGTGCAGATTTAGTCTCGTTTCGGGATTAGCTCGTAAGTTAACCCTTTCAACACGACGCTCAACAACGCAGATTATACCCGCGTACGGCCCGCTATTATCGCTGGCACGCGTATTGGCGTGCGCCGATCGTAGGTAAAGATTTTATTTACGCCATAGATGGTAAACATTTTGTCAATTTACCATCTATGGTAAATTATATTTAAATAATTTTGGTTATAAATTTAAATTGTTTAATTTAATAATATTTTAGTTTTTCTTTAAACAATTTGTGTAATTTAATACGTCATTCCGCGGACCTCTCGCGTCGCGTCGGTTCTCAATTTGATAACGGCCCAGCTAAAAGCTCATAGTAAGTAAACGTTTTAGTTAAAGCACAATAGTTCTATCTCTTGTTGATTTACTCATCTCCTACCTTCGAGCTTTATCATCAGAGTAGCTCAGTGGTACCAGTTAAAACACACATATATTCATATACATGGGTGTGTCAAACGTGAGGTCACAGATATGTTGAAAAGTAAATACCGAACTGATGACCTTCAAAACCCTCATCAATTTTAGCTATGAACCGTCTCGATCACGTCAGCTTTCAAACTAACAAAACCGCAATGTAATCGGTCCATTCGTTTAGGAGCTATGATGCCACAGACAGACACACAGATACACATACGCGCTAAACTTATAACACCCCTCTTTTGGGTCGGGGGTTAAAAAGAAGCGGCAATGACGTTCACAGTCACAAGTTCAAGCCAAGACCTTTAGAGAAGTTACGTTAATAAAAAGTAAGCTCAAAATCTTAAACCCGAGTACTGGAAAATCACGCTCTAAAACAAAAATCAAGAAAATATTCTCATCTGATATTGTTATGTGCAAACTATTCGATATTTATTGTGTAATAAATAAACAACTTACATTTTTTTCGGGGTTATAATTTTGTGGAAAAAAAAGGTTTGCAGATCCGCTTTAAAAAAAAATATCACTTGTTAAGATTTTAACCTACCGCCTTTAATATGTAGAGGTTCCATCTATGTCATTGTGTTACACACGTAAATATAATTTGAACAAGTGTATTATAGTTTATAATGAAATACGTATTTCAAGTAGTTTGGATAAAAATTATGTTTGAATCATTACCCATTATCGGGTGCTTCCCATTATCGCCGTATTCATGTAAAAATAAGCGGTGCTTTATTTGTTGTCTTTTTTCATTTTTATAACCAAGCAGTAATAAAAAATGTAATTGTTTTCACCAAACAACCATGTTTATCTAAAGAAAGCGTTTCTATAATTTCATTAGTAAATTTATCGAGAAATGGCGCAAGTAACAAAAAGAATTCATATTCAAAAGAGTTGCCTTTGTTACACTATCAGAGTCACCGACAAAAAAAACCTGTAGCAATAAATTATTTAACAAAACAACTTTTAACATTATTTATAATATATTATGTTATTATAAACATAACAATGAAATTCTTAGAGGAATTATAATTAGTTATTTAAGGTATCAGCCTGAATTAATAAATTTTACAACATTAAATTACTTGTTTTAATTATGTGACCAAGCTATTCATGTCCGTTTGATAATAACTATTTGACCACGAAAATAGCAAAAACTTAAATTTATCTTTTCTTAATGCTTAGCGAGTCCTTTGATTTCAAACTGTAATGCCGCTAACTCGCCTAGCGAGTCCATTGTGAAATGTTTGCGGTACCCGAGGTAACTTCATGCAAATCGTAGTGGAATTGAACTTGATGTCGGTATGATGTAAGGCACTACCACAGAAATCCCCCAAAGTATATAATACCGTGACGGTATACTAATATACATTAAATTGCATAAATACAAAGTCATTATTATTCAATAATAACGACTTTGTATAAGATCCCTGGCAAAAAAATATATCATCTCCAAACAAATTCGGACATGTTATGATTTATCTGCCATTATATTTATCTATCAATAAATGCGACCGATATTTATGAGGAACATAAATATGTTTTATTTTAATTATATTATTTCATTATCATGTTCAGACAAAATGTTGTCAATTTCTGATTTACCTTTGCCGTATGTGGATAAAAAAGATCATATTTTTAAATATCATGATTTACAAAACGAAGGCTAGTATATTATTAAGAACATTGTATATAAGCTTGTATAGAAAGGAAATTATCAACAAAACTTGTTTCGCGAAGATATCATCATTTTAGTTCGCACGCCAATTGGCGTGCGCCGTACGGTAAATAGGAAAAAATTTACGCCAATTGGCGTGCGCCGTACGGAAAGGGTTAACGGTTCCAAATAGGTAACTTGCAAGCTGGACGTATAGTGGACGCAACTGCTACTTACAGTTATTGAATTTTAGTAGCAGTGACCTCCATTCATGGACCACACTCTAGCTTAACATTAAGAGGGGTGCTTTATATGTCGATTCACTATAAAAAATCCTACCTAGTCTAAAAAATTCCCGTAATATCCGCACAGATCGGGGATGCTTTATCCGCATTCATTTATCTGAATGCGTTCTGTGTATGTTTAACGTTGGAATAACAGAAGTGATAGCTAGAAATGTAACGACTCGAGTTAAGACCTACCGAGTTGGGTCGGTTAACATCTACAATAAACCGGTTTGAACTATTATATATACTTAGAACGGACACTAAATTTATTCAGTCATACATACACATCCGAAATTCTATAGCAAACCATACCGGGTATTAGGCAATTTAGATTGTCGGACCGAATTCCGACACTGGAGAGTGGTCCATTAATGGATAAAGTAGAAGTGACCTACTACAATTTAATAACAGTAAGCAGCAATCACATCCACTATGCCGGCCTAGTGGTAGTATCAGCCTGATGAATCGTTAAATAGAAGGAAAGTAAAATAAAACATTATTTAATTTATATGTAACCACTCTATAATTTATTTAAAATAATTATGCCTAAAATATGAGATAAATTAAAAATAATTTATGTATGTAACAATAAACAGGCTCTGATTTCACCATAGCCTAACAATGAGCACTCCAAGATTCCGAAAGAAGATTATGTATTGTACCTATATACCTCGGGCATATACTTATGACCCCACTGGGCAGTGGCTAAAGCGCTAGGATTATGACGTCAAACAATGGTTAACGTAAAAGTGATGTAGCACTGTATAAAACAAATATTGAATGGGTACTAAAAGTGCATTGTGCCAGCGAGTGGTTTTTGAACCTGGGACTCGCAGTTTGCTAGCCATTTTACTACTACTTTTGTTACTCTGACGAGGTTCCAGCGCATTAGCTTCTGCCGGGGATAAACCAGTATAAAGTCATTGCCAAACCTACATACAGATACGTTTTTTTAAAATTGTGACTCGACATATGACAGCACCCCGCCTGTCGGTAGAGTGCCGTCCATGAATGAAAAGTTTATTGCTCGAAAGTTAAAATAGTTCCATAGGTACAATACATGACCCTAAAAATAATAAATTAACGTAATCTAATGAATTTCACAACACATTACAAAATAAATCTTAAATACAATTTAAACGCTCTTCAGTTACCACTAAATGTGACATAGTGAGTACAATTTGTGATATTACATCTAATTAATAATTAAGTATACTATGTGTTAATTCCGTGGACTAAAATGACAGCTCTCTCTACCTCTATCCCACTCTAACATGTAAGTCAAAATGAGATGCAAATAGGAACTGTCACTTTAACCCATTCAAATGAAAATCTTAAAGTATATAATACTTGGAGCGACTTCAAATCAGACTACCAAATGAGATTAATGTAAATATAATAATCTGATAGATATCTTTAATATGTAAAAATACTAATATGTATACTTTAAAACAAAACATCACAAAATATAAATAAAATATATGCTTTAGACCGCCTTCACATTAGGTCGCAAGTAGTGCGGCAGCAGCGCGACAGACTTGCGGCTGTCGCGCTGCTACTTCTACACTAAAAAGAGCAGCGCGACACGTGATTTTTCATAGCGAACAGCAGCGCGGCAGTCGGCTACCATATTTCAACACTTTGAATACGGTACATAATCACTATTCACATGCCGATTTTGAAACAGAATCAATCCCGTATATTATGAATGCGACGTCGATGGCGCCGAAGAAGAACCAGCAAAAGCAGGAGCAACAATGATGTTTTCTCGTTGGAGTCCATAGTTGAAACTGGCCACCCTAATCTAAGCAAGTCGCGCGTCTGTATTTGTAATGAGATGGCAGCCGCACTACTAGCTTTATTATGCACATTCTAGTATAAAATTATTATCGTGAAGGCGAATATTAAAAAATGCCCTCAAAACATTTATAAATAAAATTATCAATATTGTGTGATTGTGTAGATTTCAGTTAATAAATAGGAAACATACATATCACAAAATGTATGTCACAATGTAACAAGTTTCAACAGTCTTATAGTAGTATTATATTCTTACAGTATTGCACTTAGAACCTCAACATTGTGTGGTGTGATAAAACAATCATACGGTGTGCGAGGCCAGTAACAAGAAAGCAGCTATCAGCCTATAAGCTGAATCAATTGCTGGACAGTAGCGCGGTCCAACAGGCACAGGTCGAAGTCGAACGATTGTGTCGTTACCTCATAGCGGCCGGTCTCCGCGATCAGGTTCACTACCCTGTCCAGCTCCTCATTGCTCTTTATAGTTATGATACGTTGCTGCAACTCCCGCAACAGCTCCATGTAGTCTGGCGAGCGCTCTTCGGCATCTTCACCTAGGCTGCTGGACACGCCATTGTCTTGCAGTTTGGTCTCCGTCGTGGCGCCACTGCTGCTCTCTCCACCGTCTTTTTCAGTCTTTACAGGCGTGTCGCTGGGCTTGGCCACCTTTTGCCTGTTTTCTGCCTCTTCTTCCACAGCAGCTTTTCTCTTGCGCCTCTTCTCTTCCTTTTTAGATGACTTATCTTTGTGTTTCTTAGATTTCTCTTTATGCTGAGGTGCAGGCGGTTGTGTGGGCTCAGGTGTGGGTGTAGGCGGCTTCACTGGATCTGGAGTGGGTGTCTTAACCTTAATGTCATCCTCCACCATAATGGACTCCTCCTCAGACTCTGAATGACTACTGTTTGCATCATCATTTACTGGGATCACAGGTTGAGCTGCCTTAGTGCTCTTAGAAGTACATTGTGAAGCAATCTCTATGGGATGATGTGGTGGTGTGGGTTCTGGTGGTGGCCTCTCTTTAGGCACAGGTGTCTCTCGCTTTTCAACAACTTCAACTTTCTCTGGGACTGGTTCTTTAACTTTGTCATGTTTATGTTTTTTTTCCTTGTTTGAGTCTTTGTGTTTTTCTCTCGACTCATCTCTCTTTTTATCTTTCTTTTTGTGTTTGTGTTTTCTTTCTGATTCAGTTTTCTCTTTCTTGGGCTCCTCAAGTCTCTCTTGTGTTTCTTGAGGAGTTTTTCGTAAATTTTCTATAGAGAATTTATTAAAACTTTTGTCTGGTTTTGGTTTTTCTTTAGTTTGCGTCTCTTTTATGACTTCCTTCTCTTTAGGCACTTCTCTGGGTTTTGGTAATTCCTTTGTTAGTTCTTTTAAATTTTCTTTGGGTGACTCCTTTACAGACTTATGATGTTCTTTTTTATGTTCCTTTTTTTCCTTTCTCTCTTTGTCTCTGTCGTGACTTTTCTTCTCTTTCTTCCTTTTCTCTTTAGTTTCTTTTTCAACTTTTATGTCAGATGGTTCTATTTTTACTTTTTTTAAATCAAAATCATAATTCATTTTAGGCTTATAATCTTCTTTCATACTTGCTGCACTGTTTGATCTCATTTGTGGACTGGGTGGCTTACGGCTAGGACTGGGACACTTTTTCTTGGCTGCTTCGGGTGAGATGGATCTGTCACTTGGCCTCTTGTTTGATTTGTCTTTAGATCTCTCAGAGTCCTTACTGTGACTTTTACTTGACCTGTCTTTATTCTTATCCTTTTCCTCTTTTATTTTAATCTTTTCCGGTTTAGTCTCCTTCTGTTCATACTTTTGCTTTTGTTTATCTGAACTACGATCTTTATCTTTTTTGTCTGGTTTTGAACTTGTACTGGCTTTTTCTTGTGTTTTTTTAGCATCGGGTGATATTTTTGGTGGTTTCTGTATGGGTAACCCAAATACATTTTCAAAACTGTCTGTTTTATGAGGAATTTCCTTGTGTTCTTTTGTCTTATGTTTTTTAGGAGCCTCTGTGAATAATTTTGCTTTTGGTTTGTCATCTGTGAAGGAGTCTCTATCAGGGTTTGTGAAGGATGTATTAGCATTTACAAGAACACCTCCACCACTTAGCAATTTTCTCTTAAAGTCCTCATTAGGATTTAGGAAAGTATATCTATCTTTGATTACAATGTAAGTAGCTGGCCCTGTTTGTGGTAAATTTAGGTCATAGGTAAATTTTATTTTTTTAGGCTCATCTTTATTCTTTACATAGATCTCAATTGGCAGAGCGAATCCAGCATAGCCTGACTCTTTTACTGAAAAAGGTTTTTCTCGTACAACTGAAATAGACAACAAATTATATTTTTAGTTTACCTAATATGATGCAATCATGATTAATGTTTTCAGGAAATTTTAAATATTCAGTTATAATTTAAATTGAAATTTTAAAATTTACATAATAGAAACCACTATTTGTTCACTATTTATCTATAAATACTTCTATAAATTAGGTATTAGATAATTAGCAATAAAAATCTACTTTTAACAGCAATATTAATTGATTTACATATTTTTTGTAATAAAATTACTAAATATTTAATTGTAATTTACCTCTTTTTGGCTTTGGGAATGTTTCATGTAAATGAAAAACAACTTTGTCAACGAATGTACTGATATCTGCGCCGTCCTGTCCTTGGACGAAGACTTCCCAATCGTGGGTAAATCCTTCTGGAGTCTTTTTAGTTCTTATAGAGGCTTCATGCCCAATTTCAAATCCTACTTTTACAGCTGTCATGCTCCTCCTATAACATTATGCAAAGTAATTAATATAAAAATGGTAAACACAAACATTAACATACCAATTTTGATTAAAGATATCTACAAAACTAGAAATTAATATGTATTGCGATGTTTACTACTTTAAGAATCATAACATACTTACAGTTTTCCTTATTGTTTATCATAGAAAAAGTATATATTGTATTTTCCCTTTAAAATAATTCAAATTCATCAATAAACTTGTGAAATGTTTCTAATTATTTTATAAACACTGAAAATAATCTTTTAGCGCCCTTGTTATTTTGGTCCGCCATATTCGAATGACGATTAGTGATGTGCGTTTGACATATTATGTTTTTTTTTTTCATTTAAAGGCCAAGTAATATAACCAATAGGCCGTAGTCTACTCTGGTAGTCTATATAATTAATTATGATGTATATTCAGTGGATAAATGAAATACTAACGTGTGCATCTTTGAAGATTTATTCAAAGTAAATACTGTAACATGATTTACATTTATCACATAGTAATATTTTTTTTTTAAATAATTAAATAGTTTCTTTTACAACCAATATTTAAAACAGTGAACTTGACTAGAGACACCAACAGGAGTTTTGGCGGGTAACTGCAACTGACAGGACGCGCAATTTTGAATTATTTGAAAAGCTTGTGTTTTTTATTAATATTAATGTGTAATAATGGTGGAATTGTTATCCAGTAATAATTTTTAAGTTGATCAAGTATAAACAAGTAATTTAAAGTTGTGAAACGTGTTTCTTCATGTTCCCTCCAAGACTCCTTCTGAAGTTTTAGTAAAGGCTTTCCGCCGCTTTACTAAAACAATCATCATCAACCTCACAATGTTTTAACATTGAACCATATATTTTTACTTTGACACTGGCAAGTTAAATACTAAAGCCATATACAAGAAGAAAGAAAAAGAGACACCAACACAGGTCGATACATTTTATTATCAGATATATAAATTTTAAAATTATTATATCCATTAGTACTGGCAGGAGTTAATTTTATTTTTGCTACGGACGACGTACTTTAACTTGTGATAAAAAAACAATTGTTATTTCCCGCCAATTTTTTGAAATCAATTGTTGAGGTTTTGGCGGGCAACTGCAACTGACAGGACGCGCAATTTTGAATTATTTGAAAAGCTTGTGTTTTTCATAAATATTAATGTGTAATAATGGTGGAATTGTTATCCAGTAATAGTTTTTAAGTTGATCAAGTATAAACAAGTAATTTAAAGTTGTGAAACGTGTTTCTTCATGTTCCCTCCAAGACTTCTTCTGAAGTTTTAGTAAAGGCTTTCCGCCGCTTTACTAAAACGATCATCATTAACCTCATTCTCATCATCATCATTTGATGAATCACTCGCGTGGTTCATCTTCATCTTTACTTGACAATGTTTTAACATTGAACCATATATTTTTACTTTGACACTGGCAAGTTAAATACTAAAGCCATAAACAAGAAGAAGAAGAAATCAATTGTTGAGATTCCTGTCTTTAAAAAAAATACATATAACATGGGCAGAAGTGGTCTATGAACCAACAGAGATATGGTAATCATTTTTGGAAAGTACATATATACACGAATATTTTTTAATATGATATCATCAAAATATAACCCGGCAGTTTTAAGATATTTCAATTCCAACAAAAAATAATTTTATTTGTGGGGTGCATCTATATGTAGGTCTATAGGTAGGTTTATCAAAACTCCAGGGACAGATTTTGATGAATCACTCGCGTGGTTCATCTTCATCTTTACTTGACAATGTTTTAACATTGAACCATATATTTTTACTTTGACACTGGCAAGTTAAATACTAAAGCCATAAACAAGAAGAAGAAGAAATCAATTGTTGAGATTCCTGTCTTTAAAAAAAATACATATAACATGGGCAGAAGTGGTCTATGAACCAACAGAGATATGGTAATCATTTTTGGAAAGTACATATATACACGAATATTTTTTAATATGATATCATCAAAATATAACCCGGCAGTTTTAAGATATTTCAATTCCAACAAAAAATAATTTTATTTGTGGGGTGCATCTATATGTAGGTCTATAGGTAGGTGCATTTTTATCAAAACTCCAGGGACAGATTTTGATGCCCCTTTGCACAATGATGTATTTAAGGGCTCTCAATATGAATACCACCACTGTTGCTCTGTTGACCCATAGACCACTTTCCATACATTTTTGCCCAGTCTTATGAGATTTATGAGTAGCCAGAAGCGCAAAACTTTCAGTGTGCTCTATGCATAAAAAATAATAATAAATTTATTTTGTATTCGCTACAATTTTTTTTTATTGAGACTCGACATATGACAGCACCCCGCTTAATGTTAAGCCGAAGTGTGGTCCATGAATGAATGTCACTGCTAATACAATTCAATAACTGTGAGTAGCAATCACATCCACTATGCCGGCCTAGATGGAACCGGCAACTTACAAGCTGATCCCGAAACGTGACCAAATCACTTCACGGTCTGTATACTTGTAAGTGGTGGTATTACCCCGGATCGGCAGACTGGGTACCACTGCCCACCACTCTTTGATAACCAGACCGGAAGCAAATATCAATCTCTTTTTTTATTAACAAATATTTGTAATATTTAATATTATTAAATATTACAAATAAAAGCTTTGAAACAAATATTTGCTCCGACCGGGGATCGAACCCGGGACTTTACGCGCAACAAACCAATCGCTAAACCGTTCGTCCACGCCTGTCGTCATATATAATCTACTATAAAAATCAAAGGCTACTGCACTTAAACATACATAATTTGCACAAAATAACAATTAAACGATGTAAGAGCGTAAAGTAATTTTCACTAGATTTTTCAGTGCAAACCATAGAACACATTTTTTATTCCGTGGTGAAGGTCCAGCATGTCATTGATATGCACAGAGCGGCGACAACTGGAGCCCTGAGAAACGCCAGCACCGAAAACTTGCGCAATGCGCTTCCAACCACAACAAGCGTATGGAGCAGCCACGCAGGTATGCCAAGCTCGTATGCCTTGAGCTTGGAAGGAAGAGCCTTATGCCAGACCCTGTCACAAGGGTTTGGGAACGATGATTCCAAGTAGGTTAACGAAAGCTGGGGTGGCCTAGTGCCTATAACCGTAGATCTTATATTATGAAGGGAATCGTGGATGCGAGGAAGTGGTGTCAGGATCGTCAGAAGCGATTCATTGTCTCTGCCTATCCCTGTAGGAAAACATTGTATATATTTTAGGAGTATGAGCTTTACGAAATAAGAATATATATTTTTGTTTAACAACGCCAAAAATAAATGAGTGGCATTTTTTCTGATACTGAAGTGTTTCATTTTCATCTACTGAAGACATTATAACGGAAGACTAGGCTGTATGGACCAAGTTATCTTTGCCTTCCCAGAAAGTAGTAATAGTTATCTGTGCTTATGAAGTAGAAAAAAAAGCAAAAAAATAAATAACAGAGCCGGAGTTTTGGCGGGCAACTGCAACTGACAGGACGCGCAATTTTGAATTATTTCAAAAGCTTGTGTTTTTGGTAAATATTATTGTGTAAAAATGGTGGAATTATTATCCAGTAATAATTTTTAAGTTGATCAAGTTTATACAAGTAATTTAAAGTTGTGAAACGTGTTTCTTCATGTTCCCTCCAAGACTCCTTCTGAAGTTTTAGTAAAGGCTTTTCACCGCTTTACTAAAACGATCATCATCAACGTCACTATCATCATTTGATGAATCACTCGCGTGGTTCATGTTCATCTTTACTTGACAATGTATTAACATTGAACCATATATTTTTACTTTGACACTGGCAAGTTTAATACTAAAGCCATAAACAAGAAGAAAAAAAACAAATAACAGAGCCTAATAAAGACCAGTGAGAAATTCTCATTTGTATTGTTAGTTTAACTCCTGCAGAAATTAACTATTTTTTATATATAACTAATCATAATGCTTGGTATTGTAGCTAACATATTCAAACCCTTGCAGTAAGTATTTTCCATAACCTCAAAATTTACGAACGTAAATTTTACTTTAGATTCTTAATATTTTTCAGACTTATGAGGCAAGTAGTAACAAGAACAAACTATGAAGGTCTTCATACAGCGTCGAATAGTTTAGTCAAGCCGCTGCTTACCCCACAAACGATCGATTTTACAGCAATCAGAACCAAAATCCGTTGTTATTTCCCTCGTCCAAATGAAGTTCGTAGAATAAGAAGACATGGTTGGGAGAAAAGAATGTCAACACCTGCTGGTAGGAGAACAATCATGCGGAGAATTTTGAAAGGCAGATTTGTATTATCACACTGAACCAGAGTTGAATAGATTTAAGAAATAAAATAGTTAAGTAGTTATAAAATTCTTTTATTGTAACAATTAGAACTTAGCCCATTATACGATCAGTCAAATTATTGATGAGCCTGATTGTTGATTTGCCTGACCGTGCGCTACTCTTTATTTATTATTTCTGTTACATGTGTTCATGTAATAAAAAGTTTTCAGAATCTAACAACACCTATTGTGAAAATCCAAACTTATTCTTTTAAAAACAATTTATGCTAATTAAATAAATATTTTGGTTGTGAATGAGTAGATTCTTCTGAACTAGTCGGTGACTTTGCAGGTTTCAACAAATTTGACACTTCAGAGACCACCCATGTTGTCATTTTGATTATGGCAAGATGAGCTGCAAGTTGGAGCATTAGTGCCCCAAATCCTTTATAGAGTCCGGAGATGCCTTCCTTTGATATGGTTGTGTTGTAACAATCCATAAAACCTTCATAACCTGTTAGTATAGGTGTGACTGATGTGCCTGTGTCAAGATTGTCTATAATTGTTCTAGTGCCCTGAAAATAAATTGAATTTTAAATCACTTTCAATTTATAAATCTATTTCCACAGGGATCTGATAGTGGAGTGCTACTTTGCATTCACTGAATGAAACCCATGATTACATTATATTAAATAATGTGGCATCTTATGCTTGGTTAGGTAAACAATAAAAGTAAAACAGATTAAGAAAGTTAATGCAATATTCAAGAAAAGATTTTTTTGCTATAATTTAAAAATTAATGTTACTTGTCACATCTTTATTCCCACAGTTATAGAGAGAGCAAGGAATAGTTGACAAATTAAATAATATTGGTGGATTTTTAAATAGTATTACAGTAGGCCCAAACCATTGTAGAAGCGCAAAACATGGTTAAGGTGGCGTTCTATTGTATAATGCAATTAAAATAAGAACAGGACGGAATCGGCGCCATTTTGTGACATCTAACTCTCCAACCAACTTTACTTTAGTATGGTTTCTTTTTCTTTGCAGATAACCAAGAAAGTGAAGTTAATCAACAGCCCGTCCTATTCTTATTTTAATAGCATCTGCCTATTTCTGTAGTTGTACCAATTTAATTGATTGATTTTCCTTACCTGTATATGCAACCTATGTATAATAGTTTCGAGTGGATAGAATACAATTTCCATAACAATAAATGAGAATATGTTTGCTTTTAATTCTATATCTTCAATTAATGGATTCTGTGCCGGTTTCTCCCCATAGCCGAGGAATGAGTCACTCAGCTCATGCCTATGCCTCTGTTGGAACCTGAGGACTTTTATTGCTAATTGACGGAGTGCTATGCTGGAAGAAAAGAAATAAAAACACGATGTGATTATAATGCGATTAAAATAAGAATAGGACGGAATCGGCGCCATTTTGTAACGTCCAACTCTCCAACCATTTCACTTAAGTATGGTGTCTTAAGAAAAGTACACCTTAGTATAAATCAAGTGAAGTTAATCAACAGCCCGTCCTATTCTTATTCTAATAGCATATTATTATATAAAAATGGTAGGCATAGACCATGAAGTGATTTAGTCGCGTCTCGGTATTAGCTTGTAAGCCCATTTAAACTAGGCCGGCATAGTGGATGTGACTGCTACTTGCAGTTGTTTAATTGTAGTAGCATGGTAACAGCATCCTTCATTCATTACTCTCGCCACATCGCTCGGAGAACCGACAACCGATGGGGAAGAAAGGTTCTAGAGTGGAGATCACGAACCGGGAGACGCAGCGTAGGTAGGCCTCCCACTAGGTGGACTGACGACATAGTGAAAGTCACGAGTAACCGGTGGATGCAACTGGCATCTTGGCGTTCGGAATGGCGTTCTAAGGGGGAGGCCTATGTTCAGCATTGGACGCCTTCAGGCTGATGATGACCACTTTCAAAATTTTTATTGGTTACAATGGACCCCCTGCGGCTACATTTTTATCATATTCTCAAAACTCGACAAAAACTATCTTTGCAAGTCTCGACACGTTGTACTCATATGGAATATGCAAGTTTTACAGGGAACAGTCGCTGAGCAGTAATGTAGGCAACATTGATAGGAGAAGTCAAGCCAACGTTTTAGTTATTCACTATCGAAAACAGATAAATTATCGTAAACCCTCGCTTTCGCATTGTGGACCCCTTATTTTTGTCTCGCCAACGTAGACCCCTGGAGTTCTTACCGCCCGGAACACTTTGGAAATCAATGCTCTAGCTTAACACTAGGCTTGGTCTTGTCTTATGTCGAAACACAATTAATAAAAAAACTTACTGAGCAACATATTTAGTAACACCAACACAGACTGTAGGCATAACAATAGCCCAGATAGGCAACATTCTTCCTTTACTCGGCCTGCCCCATTCAAATAATCTCATCATACCCTCTCTGAACACGTCAAATAAAGCTGGCTTATCACTTGCTATATCACTCTGGACTGTCTCCACAAAACTTGCCGAATAAAATGGTGTTACAACTGCTAGACTTATGCTGAAAAAAATATAAAACAATACATGCTAAACAATTTTTATTTATTTACATTTCTATACTAAGCTACTAAAGTGCTTGTATCATAGAAACAGGACAACCAAACTTCATATATAAAAGATACATTGGTACCGGAGGGTGGTCTCGAACTCGTGCTCTCCGGTTTGTGTAACCATTGCACTACCACTACACCACGGTCGCCTTGAACATATGTACCTACCAGATTTCTTTTAATAAACACCTGTACAAGCTCTGTTGAGCTTGTTTGGGATGGCCCTTTTTGTAGAGGCTGCCTGAATGAGAAGACAGTGTTCTTAAGTTGCAGGACAGAAGTTCCTTGGCAAAGCGAGGACGCTTTCGGAAGTCTGCAGGAATGAGAATGGCCTCCTGGCCTTTCTGGGGGAGGTCAGGTGGCTCCATTGAAGAACGCACAAACTGAACAGGACTCAAGTGTGGATATCTCATTTTTTAAATATAAAAATGTTTTTTTTTTAGGTTTCAAGGCGTTTATAACTAATAAAAGTCTCTAATCTGTTACCTTTTTATTGTAATATGTTGAATGAATTGTACAAATGATTTGCATTTTTGAATCTCTCTGAAACAAAATTAAATTTAATAAAAAATCAGCGACATAACAGCGTTAGCACACCCGTTCGTTACGCGCATAGTTTCGGGTTCGATTTCCTGTCGGAGCAAAAATTTTTTAAAATAAGTTTTATTTATCATCGGAATAATAAAAAAGAAAAAATCAAAATAACCTATCGCGGTAAGGAGCATGAATATTGTTATTGAATTATAGTAGCAGTGACATCCATTCATGGATCATACTCCAGCTTAACATCAAGCGGGGTGTTGTCATATGACGAGTCACAATAAAAAAAGAACCGACAACCGATGAGGAAGAAAGGTTTTAGAGTGGAGACCACGAACCAGAAGAAGCGTAAGTAGGCCTCCCACTAAGTGGACTAACAACATGGTGAAAGTCACGAATAACCGGTGGATGCAATTGGCATCTTGTTATTCGGAATGGTGTTGTAAGGGGGAGCATGTTCAGCAGTTGACGTCTTCTGGCTGATGATAATGGAATAATAGGCGATGCAGCCTTTCCGTGACCACGATGGCTGCAAAGCTCTTGAAACGGCGTAATAATTTCAAATGTAAAATCAAAATAAACGAGATAGTAAGCCGCATGAAAATTGTTTAATTCACAAAATACAAACTTTGGCCATCCAGTCCCCTTAGCAACAACATCTTCGACGGCCATACTCAGGCCCTTTACAATGCACGTAGACCCAATGCCCTTCCAAAGCGTTGTAATATCTTGTCTCCGATGTATCCTCACAACAACTGGAAGTAATGTATATGGCACTATGTGCTTGTTTTTCAAGCTGTTGTGGACCTGCGAAAGAGTTACCCTCCATTTATTTTGAGTGATGATGCAAGTGATGAAGAACTACAGGCTTGGCGGAACGTTTAGCGATTGGTTTGTTACGCGTGAAATTCCGGGTTCGATTCCAGGGATATTTGTTAAAGGTGTGATTCCGTCGGCGACTGTGGTCTGCAATTGGCATCTTGTCGTTCGGAATGGTGTTGTAAGGGGGAGGCCTATGTTCAGCAGTGGATGTCTTCTGGCTGATGATGATAATGGAATAATAGGCGATTGTGAGGTCTAACAAACTCTAGAGCCTATACAATTGCTCAGAGACATCTTTTATTACTTACATAAAGGAGAACATTGTGAGGTGCTCTTTAACCTTGTTTCTACGTAGTCTCTTTACTTTCCGGACACTCTTAATTTATTATCTGACAAAAAAATAACTGGAGCTCTCAGTTTGTGTGATCATTTCGCTACACCAAGATTGCCTTATTATAGTATGACCAATTGTGTGAACATAAAGAGAAGTAAAGGCAATACAAACCTGGCATTGTCTCCGGAGTACAATAAATGGATGACTTAGTAAGTTCTCAGTAATAAGACTGGCTGCACTGACAGCTGTGGTGAAATATCCATTGTTATCTATAATAATAATAATATGTAAACAATATTAACCCTATAAAGATAACGACCAGGATGGCACATTGGTTAGAATACCAGTTCATTAAGCGTAAAGTCCCAGACTTGATTCCCGATCAGAGCAAATATTAAATATAAAAAATGAAACAATTTCTTAGCATACATGGATTCTCCGTGCGGGTGCTGAGTCCATTGATTGGCAGGCGGGAGAATGAAGGCAGTGTTCCGGACTTGTGACCGAAATGTAGGTTTCAAAGCTTTTTGTGACATGTCAACACTCACCTTCCCTGCCTTCACTATCCCCTCTACCCAAACAAATATTGTAAGACCTCACCAATGCCACCTTCGACATATGATCAAAAAATGTGCTTATGGCTGACCTTTGGAGGACAAGATTATTTAAAAGATGATGCAAGGTTTTTGCTGGTATTCCCCTTGCACCTTCTACAGCATAGAGCAGAGTTTTGAAACTGTTTTTCGTCATCTCATTTGTAAGATCATAATATTAATAAAAAGAAAAAAAGCAGATATCTCTGCTGTGGGTTGATTGTCAAAGAGATTGATTGATCCAGGGTAGTATCACCCCTTACAAGTATACAGACCGTGAAGTGACTTGGTCATGTTTTGGATATAGCCTTGTAATTTGCCAGTACCAACTAGGCCGGAATAGTGGATGTAACTGCTAGATACAGTTATTTAACTCTGGAAGCAGTCACCTTCAGCTTAACATTAGGTGGAGGATCAAGCCAGAATAATAAAATAAACATTTTTATAGTATGTTAAAGATAATAAATACATTGATTCAAGGTTCATATGTTAAAGTGTAGTCCACATATTTTGGGTTGTGTATATGTCTGTGTGAGTGGTATTGTATTATTATATATTTTATTGTTTTGAAAATTGTGGATGTGACGGAAGCGAGGGAGATTTGTCAGGGTCGTAGCTATACCCATCCCATCGGAGAAAGGCGTGACAATTTAATTGATTGATTTTGATTATTGTTTTGTGGATAAAACAAAAACAGCTCTGTAGGTCAACTGGATTGGTAGAAACGGCAATAACAGTTGTATCTTATACTAGATAATTAGATGAAATTAAGTTGTTTAGACATTTTTTTTAGGGTTAAATAATTTATTTATTAAGATTATTAGAATGTGAATTCACAGCTTAATAATACCACTTTTAACCACCATGCCACAACTTTCTTGCTTCCTTCACATCCACAATTCTCTTCATTAATGCTCTTTGGTTATGGGTTGGTTATTGGTACTGGGGACCACTGCTTTTTTAAGAATGTTCCTGTTTTATGTATTTTTCTGTATATAATTATGGAGCTGGCAGTAATGCATTATCTATTAATATCTAGTGTCAAAATGGCTAATTGAATAATCTTGGAAGATAAAATCAATATTATTAAAAAAAAATGCTACATACAACAAATGTATGTAATTAGGAACGAGTTAATAAAATAAATACAACATCGATCATATATATTTACTGTAAATATGTTATCGATGTAATACATTAAATAAGCAAACAAAATAATAATGACAAGCTATTAAGGATTAGGTATATTTAGATGAAAATTAGTTCTTACTTAATTATGTAAATGGTTATAGCTTGGAAATCTTTTAAGCAATTACTAAGTAACGATTTGTACATTTCGTACATACCATCATCAGAAAAATCATCCATTACCAGTGGAGGGCCCTGGAACTCCTCAGTTGCAGGGGTATGATAACCATAAATTTGTTGATAACGAGTGTCGTACAAATCATTTGTCTCACGACTAGTGTCTAGCCTAAATGGTCTGTTATAGCCACAATATTCACCAAAACCAGCCATTATAATTACATTTAATAGTAATTTTATTTGAAACAAAATACCATACGAAAATCTACGATGACCTACCAGCTAAAATGCTCATAATGTCAAATTAGAGAGGCAGAGAAATTAATTTGTGTTTATAAAGGTAAGATATAATATATATTATTGTTTTAGTTTTATACATGATTATGCTTATTTTATAAGATGTGTTTTATTTAATATGGTTTTTATGCATAAAACATTTTTAGCAACATATGTCAAACTTGTCATCTAAAATCATCGGACATTTGACATTTAGTATTTCGCGGAAAGGCGCAAGAACGGGAGGGCGCACGCCCGAGTTTATTTCTATAGTCTTTTGTTGCGATTTGCTCAGCAACTAAGTATTGATTATAAAACAGGCAAGACTGAAAATGAGGCCAGGGATAACCGGTGACATATAGTGCGGGAGAGCTTTAAAAATATGTTTGGTAAAGTTGTGCTATGTTTTTGTACGATACTTATTTACCGTGAGTTGTTTTCATTAAGAATTATTGTGTATTTCCGTTGTATTGTTGTCTGATAGCTTTAAATTGTTGGCAGGAATTATGGCTCAGGGGAGATGTACTGATGTTCGTGGTACATCGATACCCCATGGCCTACATTACGTGCCTGGCCCTGACAATTGTAGATTGTGTATTTGCGACAATGGGCACCCCAATGTATGTCAGGTTGTCCTGTGCTCCCCACCACAGGTAAAATTCTATTTACTGCATTCTATCCAAACCATTGGGGCACAAAAACAACACAATATTTGTCACTACAAATTCTTTCAATTTATATTTATCACTTAAAAATCTTACAAGGTCTTTATTTGAAAGTGTCATATCTGATCATGCTTCAAACAATAAGGAAACCAGTAATAAAAACATTTGTTCTTATTACTTATTAGTGTTTATAAGATTCTAATTAGTAATTCTATATTGCCCTAGTAATTTTACTGATATAATGATTGTCCTCTATCAAATTTGGTACATTTCTCTAAAAGTAGGGGATCCCTAGCAGAGCCGATAACAATAGAAAGTTGGAACCAGCAACTTACAAGCTGATCCCAAAACACGACTAAATCACTTCACTGTATGTATACCATAAAGGTGGTAGGACTACCCCAGATCGGTGGACTGGGTACCACTGCCTACCACTCTGATAACCAGAATCGAAACAAATATTCACCTCTTTTTTTATTAATAAATATTTGCAATATTTAATATAATAGAAACTGTGAAACAAATATTTGCTCTGACTGGGTATCAAACTCAGGACTTACTGCATAACTGAATGGTTTGCTAACCAAAACGCCTCGTCTGTTGTTTGTACTGGTTAGAGGTGCTTTTTCATGCCTCGTTTATAATTAAATATTTTTTAGGACTGCCGTTCATTTCATGTGGGGAAAACTTGTTGTGAGTTCATCTGCTTGGATGAAATAACTGAGGAACACAATCCAAATTTACGAATTGTTGCTTTAGCAATTACGGGACTTGCAGTGGCAGGCATATTAGTTGTGCTGTACAGGGCAACCGCACTAAAGCGGTTAACAAGGCAACATAGGCGCAATCGTGATTTAGGTAGTATCGGGTAAGAATCAGTATTTTTAAATATAATAGATAAGGAAATTATACAAGTAACGGTAATTAGAAAGTAATAACAGTTGCATATACATTTTAAAATAGTTTGATGTACAATGATCACAATGTAATTGAAATATATCCTTTATTTTGCATAGTTAAGCTGTGCAAATGATCAAACTATAATTATGACAGCTCAAAGCAAAATTGTTAATATGGTGCGGCTTTGTGCTTGACAGATGATACAAAATCCATATCTTATTTTCCAAATACTCAATTGCACAGCAAAATTGTTATTAGTTTTATCAACACAAGTATCGAACTACCATTTATTTTTATTTTTTCATCATTGGACTTTACAAAATTAGTACATAAAAGTTTACTTAAAACATCCACACCACTTTAAAAGCGGTTATTCACGTTCGCCACCGTTCGCTACGCCTAATGGGAACTCGTTTAAAGGAAATTCAATCAGTTATTCCCAGTCGCCACCGCTAATGAAAGTATACTTAAAAAACATATTCAGCTTAACACCAGGCTGGGTACTGTCACATATCGATGAAAAAATACAACTTTGAGGTATAGGAATTTTAAAAAGGCACTAATATTATATACTGTGTTTTTCTTACTTGTCACAAACAAACATGAAAATCACAATTCCCCATGCCCTTGACCTAAGGAATCTTAAATTACTATAATAAACATACACAATGTAACAAATGTACAAAAGTTATATACACACATATACATATACTTACATTATTTTTATCAAATACCATGTATATGTGACAATGGAAAATTCACAAATGACAAATATTTTTGTAATTTTTGTAATAATTTGTAATTTCACAGTAATTCATAGATATTTTTATATATTCGTATTAAATATTGTTGGTATTTTATCGTTAAGTTGTCATTATGCCAAAAGTTTGTTTACTACTTTTGCCAAGTAAGTCAAAATGTATTATAATAACATTGTTAACTCTCTTTTATTAGCTTGACTTGTATGTATGTATACACAGAATCTTTCGAACTAATATTCATTCACTTTCAGATGAGGTAACTAAAATTAATAACAATTAGTATCAAGCACCCCACGCTTTTAATTTAATGTTTTCTTTTTTGTCAATCACCAAACTCATTATAGGCAAAATAAAAAAATCAAATTAAATTAAGTCAGAGGATTTCCTATCGCTCTTAAACATACCTAATTTTTATATTTAAAAGTGTGTTTTTTAAAAGTTTTTTCTAACTATACATTTATTAAACATGCAGGTACATAAGCGGTTCAATGTGTGAGACTGCATTGGCATCATGGAAACCTCCGGGCTACATGCCTAGGGGAGAGGCTCCACCGCCATATGATGAAGCTGTGGCACAATCCAGAGTTGAAGAATCTAGGTGAGATATTCTACTGTTATACAGGTGTCACATTAATCAACGTGAAGTCGGTAACTGGTGATAGGCCAGGTAGTGACAGTTATCAGAAAAAAAAAATATAAAAAGAATTATAGAAGTTTTCGAAGAACAATCATGAAAATTGCGTAATGATCTTTCAAGTATAATCACTATAACAGCCGATTGTACCAAAAAAGTTTCAATTTACGAATTTAGTTTTACTTTATACTTATTCTATTACGTTTACTATTACGAAATCGTGAAATGGGTTGTTAATAATTTTACATCGAAACTACCATTTATATATATTTTATCATTAGAAATAACAAAAGTAGTACATAGAAACCCAAAATGAATGATGTCCTTTAGCTCCGTATATCTTATCTGTTAAACGTAAATGTGAAATGTGAAGTTAAAGAGAGGTGCACAACCCATTTTTCTTTTACTTATACAATACTTTTTACTAATTCGTAAATTATAATTTTTGGTACAACCGGCTGTAAATGTTTAATAATATATATTTTTAATTATAAATGTACTATTAAATTTGAATGCAAAAATATATATTAATATTTGTAATAAGGATTACATTAAAATTTGGATTACTTTAGAAAAAAAATTATCTGCCGACCGTTATAGAGCAGGAGCAGTTATATACCGTGGAATACTGTCGATTGTTTTACAAAGAATCGAATTGCCGATTTTTTCAGTTCGACTGTCGACAGAATGTGGATTCACCCGACTCTGATTGTAAAGGGACTAAAAGGACAACATAGGAAAAGTTTTTTTTAAATTTTGATTCTAGGCTTAATGAAACCACATTTAATCGGCCATTTCCGGAGTCTGTGGAGAGTATAACACGACCAGTAGATACAGTACAATATGCAGGACATAATTATATGAATTTACCTCGGCCTTTACAACAGGTATTATTTTTCCTATCGCTTGACATTTTACAGTACTTAATCTTTAGCTGGAGTGCAATCTATGAAACGACATGACATATACATTTTATACTAAGCTACTGAAGTGCTTGTATCATAGAAACAGGACAACCAAAGTACATATATCAAAGATACATTGGTACCGGTGGGTGGTTTCGAAGTCATGCTCTCGGTTTGTGTAACCATTGCACTGCCACTACACCACGGTTGCCTTAAATAACTGCAAGTAGCAGTCGCATGCACTAATTGGAACTTCTTACTTGATCCTGAAACATGACTGAGTCACTTCACAGTCTGTACGTAGTGGTAGTACCCTAGAATCGGCAGACTGAGCTAATAAACTGGAACTATCCGCCCACCACCCTGCCTTTAGTTTTTATTATTAACAAATATATTAATATACAATGTATATATATACTTGTGTGTAGTTTATGTAATTGTAATTTGTAGAATATTTGCATCCTGCCCATAATTTCTCATCATCCCAAAGGTTAGTTGTTAGAGAATGCCTAACAGGCACTAAACTCGCCTATGTCCTTATTTTTAAGTTTATTTTGGTGCAATAAAGGATTTAAATAAAATAAATAAATAAATGAATGAAATATTTTCTTCGTCGGCGAATTGAACCCGGGACTTTACTGGAGTAGACTGGTGTATTACCAATGCATGAATGTCATAAATAAATACAAATTTATGTAGATATATTTTATTTATTTTTTGTTTGTTTTAGATGGCAAATAACCAAAGCAATTGTTTGAACGCTCCTTTATTGAGATCTGCTCATAATGTTGAAATAAGAGATCCAACCTACTCAATTATGCATCATCCTTTGGATCCAAATGGTAAGCTAATAGTAAAAATGTGTTTCTTTTATATTATTGTGACTCGACCCGTCTGATGTAAGCAAGAGGAGGTTTAAAAGTGCCGACGACTGTAAACTCGAGTCTTCACGATTGTCCCAGTCGCCGTTACTATGCCGGCCAAAGGTGCTTCTTCGCGCATCGCTTGAAGGATCCAAGATCATAGGATGGAGAGAACACATGGGCTGGTAAAGAATTCCACTTGTCGATTGTTCTACAAAGAAACGACGCACCGAACCCTTTAGTTCCACTGCCGATTCGGTCGACAGAATGCCAATGCTTTCCCGACCTGTCACGGGTGTTACGGGAGTGAAAAAACTTTCTCTTGATCCATGTCTATTAATTTCAGTGACAATGTCGTTTCCCAGTACAATACGTTTAACTGGATCACTTGGTACGATCACTAACCGTGGACTACTCAGTCTTCTACACCGTGAGCCGATGCCTGACCATGAAAGACCGCACAATGTACCTGGATTCTATACAAATGGATTGGCTATGCATAGTTCGTTGTAAGTTTGTTCTTTCATTTCTTTTATTGTGACTCGACATATGACAGCACCCGCCTGATATAAAGCTGGAGAGAATGAAGGTGACTGTTACTACAGTTCAAGTAAGTAGCAGTCACATCCACTCCGCCAGCCTAGTTGGAACCGGCCACTTTCAAGTTTATCCCGAAAAGCGACTGACAAAACTGTTTTTTTTATTTTCATGTGCAAGGAAATCGTCGTTCGTACAGCCTAGTCTTTAGTTATTCATTATATCTTTAGAGGCTTTTATCATTAGTTGAGGATGAAGATGATGATAGTTTTGGACCATCATTATCATCATCAAAAGAAAAAACAAGTTCTTTAAATGATTTAATATGGTACAAAGTGTCAGATGCAGATACCCACCAAAAACTTCCTAATTTTCATCCAAAATTCAGGCATTGACTTCTATTTACAGCCACAGAACCATACCGCGTATATCAACCGCAATCGACACAACAGCTTTGGACACACCAATTTCAAACTTCAATCGAGGCGACAGATCTCTTCATAATGAAATAAGACGTTCCTTTCACAAACCTAACGAAAATAACCGACATTTAACGGAGACTGGTCGGAGTATGCCGCGAAATTTAAATTTGGCGTCGAGTAGCGATGTGAATCAACCAATGCAGAGGGCGAATGAGGAATCAATTGAAATGAAATGTGTGAAGCCTTTGCCTGCTCTTCCTGTGGAGCCGGTCGCTGCTCCACAACCTACTCTACCATTGACTGTGGATAAGGTAAACTGTTTTGCTTCATTACACCGGGTTTTTGACTACTATTAACTCTTTTAAGGTATATTTGGTATATAAAGGTATTTAAGGTATATAAAGAGCCTCTTATACGCTTCGCTTAAAAAATCTACAGTTATAGGATGTGAAGAATCTTCTATTATGTAGATCAGAGGAGCGTTCAGGGTCTGTGGGCTGCTAGGTTTCATCTGTGGTATGGGTCCCATTTTTCGTATAAAAGAGATTATTATACTTCAAAATAGGTCTTGATAATTGGTTGCTTACTCCACTCTTATAAATAGTCGTAAACAATCCCTGATTTTGTTTTCAATACTACTTCTTCGACTCAGGGGAATATCCAGCGACGGTGTTGCTTGTTAAAAAAGAAATCCGCACACTGGAAGAAATTACTTTTCCATTTACCTGATTTTCTAATTTGTGGTGGAGTTTCCTAGGTTTAAACATAGCCTATGCTTAAATGCGCCGCAGACTCTGACAGTTTAACGCTGATCAGTGATTGTTTACTAAAGCTTATTTATCACATTTTAGCCATCGTGCGTATGCAGTTACGAGGATACGACACCCCAAGGAACTGAGGAAGCAGACGATTATCGCAATGAATGTGAAAATTGCAAGTCGGCAAGCAGTTCCAGGTTAGTTTTTTTTAAGACCGCCGACTTAAAGAAACCGTATTTGTGAGGACGCTTTCGGAGGTCTGTTATCTGTAGGAACGAGAAGGGTCTCCTGGTCTTCCTAGAGGAGAATGGGTGGCTCCGCTGAGAGCAAACCGTTAACGAAAGCACAAAGAAACCGCAGAGGATCAAGTGCGGAAACGAGCCCGTACTAAACAACAACAACGGTTGACTCGTCGCTACCACTATACCGGCCAAAAAGACCCTATTTTTTTATTGAGACGTGACATCTGACTTCGACTTGCCTGATGGTAAGCAAGAGAAGGTTCACAAGTGCCGACGACTAAAAAAGCCGTTTCAGCGTACATCGCCTCAGTCGCCGCCATAATGCAGGCCGAAAAACTCTTGCTCTAGTATCATTGTCATTTTTTCAGATGGGTGTTAGAAGAAGAAGGCTGGAATGAGTCTGAACAAGAAGGCACACAGACATTACAGCGACGTAACCCGCCACAACCAGCGCCGCCGCCTGCTACTTCCACGTTACCACAACCGGTTACCAAACCAAGGTATTGTTTTTTTTATTTTTCTTGTGACACGACATCATACCTCAAACTGTCTGATGGTTAGCAGGAAGAGGTCCAAGAGTGCCTACGACTGTAAAAACCGAGTCTTTACAGTTGTCCCAGTCGCCGTCACTATGCCGGCCAAAGGTGCTTCACCTATCACTTAAAGAATACAAGATTATAGGATGAAGAGAACACATGGGCTGGTTATGCATTACACCTGTCGATTGTTATGCAAAGAAACGACGCACCGAACCTTGTAGTTCGATTCGATTGACAGAATGCGGATGCTTCCCCCGACCTGTTATTACGGGTGTGAAAACGAGGTAGGAACAAGGGTAAAGAGCTATTTCAAACATATACTAGAGAGCGGCGTATTTGCTACAACAGCTAAGTAACTGCAAGTAACCAACGCATCTACTTTGCCGACATAGATTGAACTTCCAAGCTGATCTGATGCAGCTTTAATCTTCAATTTATAAATAAATGTGCCTGGCTATCTCCAATGTGACAGCACTAGGCTGATGTTAACCGCAAGTACGTAGCAGCATATGCCACTCTTATGTCAAGCACTTAAAAGCCATTGTGATGTTCTACTGGTTCTAAAGAGATACAACTAAATGCCAAATCGTAAGCACTGTTTAAGTCCAATATAATGCCTGGTTCACATTATTCCAAAGAGTAGTAGGCAGTGATACCCAGTCTGACGATCCGGGGTAGTACCACCACTTACAAGTATACAGACCGTGAAGTGATTTGGTCGCGTTTCGGGATCAGCTTGTAAGTTGCCGGTTCCAACTAGGCCGGCATAGTTGATGTGATTGCTACTCACTGTTATTGAATTGAAGTAGCAGTGGCATCCATTCATGGACCACTGCTACTAAAATCCAGCTTCCATCAAGCAGGGTGCTGTCATATGTCAAGTCACAATAAAAAAATCCATTATTCCACATTATTCCAGTCCACTCATCCAGTAGTGCTACTGGAATAATGTGAACCTGCACTGGAATGTACCATTTCAGCAATCAATCTAGTCCAGTTGACTGGATTGAAGGTCTATTTTTCATTCCAGCGCCACTGGAATAGTGTGAACGGCCAATCCAGTGCCTCATTATACAATGAACAGTGAACACATATTGTTGTTTTTTGTGGAATTCTATAGTTAATTGTAAAATAAACTAAATTGTTTTTTTTTTGTACAGAGAACATGTGTGTTTGTGAGATATCACTTAAGAATTTTATAAACACAAAAACAATTTCCTATCTCCTTTTTTGAAAGCATTGTCACTATAGTGTTACCGATGTGACAGCTTTTGAATGACTGGAATAATGTGGGCGATATAATCCAGTCCAGCACTGGACTGGATTAACTGGCTGGGTTACTGGACTGAAATAATGTGCATCGGGTATAAATAGAGCCTAATTGTCGGCTCTTTTTTTCCCTAACTAATAAAGTGACATCTAGAATGCTTACACAAGTTTTGTGTGCGCGGATGTCATTGTCCCGAGTCACTTGTTCGAGAGTATTCTAGATGCGAGCGTAGCACATTGTTTAAAACTTTTTTTAAATAATATTTTGTTCTATCAACAGGCCGACCATGGGTCCACCATCAAATTGGGAGAATTGGTTCAACACAATACCAGACTCCGAGACAGAATCTGAAGAGGATTAGCATATTCACAGCTATACGTATCTTTAGGCGCTATGCAAAACGACATGAAAACACAAAATGGAGCACAAAATGTTACTACCGTTATACGAGTCATTCTGTGGACCGAATGGACATGCGAACTATACGATTCTTTGTCGAACATTTGATATGTTGAATGCTTGAAAAAGCACGGCGTCAAGATCAGAGCACCGCTGACCATGTCAGTGACGGCGACTGAGGCATCCGTAAATTGAGACAGTATTTTAAGTCGTCGTCACTCTGACCTCCCCTCGACTTTCCATTACCCAAAGGTAAATCGAGGTCAGATGTCGCGACACAATTAAAGGTGCTGCTCATTTTCTATTACTGAATTTTAGGCGAGCAACTAAAAGTGTGTATCGTGTTGCCTAGCGTCTTATAATGTATCCCACCAATTTGAAACTAATTTGATTAGCGATTTTTAGACAGTTCAAAAAGACTCCGCTGGATGGCGTTACAAAACAAGTGGGAATAAATGTCAAAGTATTGACAGCTTAGGCAATTGTACGTTTTCCGCATTTTTTCCGAATTTGGGTACTCGAGTGCTTAAATCAATATAAAAAGCATTAACTACACTTTTTTCGTAAAACGTTTTGTATTGCACCCCGTGCGTTCGGAGATACCATAATAACGTCATGCCGGATGCAATATTTTTATAGAACCGCGGTATTATCATAAGATTTTACCGACACTTGTCGAAACAGTGTTGTAGCTTTGTTCTCTTCAGATAAAATGGACTCTCGTAAATCTAACCAATACTGAGAGCAGTATTGGTTGTTCTCAATACTGGCGTTACTGTATATCAAACTTACTTTTACTTACTTTCGTTGATATCAGAACAATGCATTGATTTGCTATCGCTATTATCTGGTATGTAGCTGGAATTATCAATTTCGAATTAATAAAAAACCATCAGAATTTCCGGAATAGGCTCACGGAATTTAGAATTGGTATATCGCAAAACGATCACGAAAAATGAATGTATGCGGCCAGCCTTATGCAATGAAATAGACGGCATCTAACTTATTTTAGCTGTCAAACTTTTATCTTACGTCAAAAATGACTGGGATTCCCACTCGGAGCATTGACGCCATTATTTATAACTGGAATTTACCAAAAATTGCTGATTGAAGAAATATTAAGTTTAATTTTATTTATTTTTTGTTAATCATTCAAAGTATTGATAATCAAACTTGTTAAATTTTTTTTGGTATTTATAAGTGCATTTTAACTATACCTGGGTTAAGTTTTTGAGGTTATGCGGGAATAAATACAGCAAAGCTTTGAAATATAAAAAAAAACAAAAAGCTTTTATCTCATTATTTTTTAGCATAATAATAATTCGATAATAATGCATGCATTCCGTTGCATTCCTCAATTTTTATTTATTTTTTATCATAGATGTAGAATAAATAATAATGGGAAACACGAAATAAACAAGTCTTATTAAAATCCCAGTGCGGGATTTTAATTGTAATAAAGATCCCGGCCTAAAAAATAGCGCTGGCAATGCTGCGCAGTAATTTGTTTTGTTACCGAATGTGTATAAATTTTAAATTATTATCAATTATGTGTAGTCAAGTCTGCCTAGGCCGGCATAATGGATGTGATTGCTACTCACAGTTGTTGAATTGTAGTAGCAAAGACATTCATTCATGGACCACACTTTGACTTTACATCAAGCGAGGTGCTGTTATATGTCGAGTCACAATAAAAAAAAAGACTCCACATAACTGTCCAGCGCCGATCTTTATACCGTTCAGCTCAAAAGTCACCGCTCTCTTTATTTGCTGGGTTCTATACCAGTTCTCTATATTTTTATCTACAGTTATTATTGTGATGGTTAAGTATTTAATATTGTTTATTTATTTCTGTTTTTGTAATTTTCCAATGCTAGTTAGTGTATGAGTTAGTAATGACAATTAGATATAATAATAAATGTAATAAAATTAGGATTTTAAACATTTATGTGTTGAAAAATGTAGATAGTATACTAAAACAATGAATTTGAAATTTGATGTATTGAAAATTATGTTTGTGTCCTTAAATTATTTTATGTGTATGTTGTCATTGTACGCATGGGGTAACTACTTGTCTTCGGCGTGTCCTCGATAGACTTTTAATCGATTTACGACTTGTTTTGTCACATGTGATTTTTTTATTTATTAATTCCTTCATATTCCAAACGCAAACCGCCAAAGTATGTTAAATAATAAGAATGTTTATTTTTGTTATATATTTTTTATTTGTTTTAAAATAATATATTTTTGTAATTATTGTGGAATATTTTCTTATTTTAGACTATATAGATAGTATATTGTATGTAATTATAATATGTAGGATATAATAAATTATAATATATGAGGAACGTACTACTTCCAAAGCAGACGTTCATCTCTTTACCTTCTGGAACTAGGTATATCTGCACAGTACAAGTAAAAGGAACAGTAGATTATCTTAGCAATGTCCTTGAAATCTACGTCCAGGGCTGTTTTAAGCATATTCAGCGCCGGGGTGCGAAAGTCAAGGCTCCGCTCGCGTGGTCTCGGTGTAGTAGGTAACTATCGAAGTTTATGGCGGTCGGCATGCGCCCTCTAGGACTCTGCGCCCGGGTGCACCGCACCCCTTGAACCCCCGGGTAAAGACGTCCCTGTCTACGTCCGTTTGGTATCTATATGCCTCCTATGACTTCGAGTTCGAGGCGCATGGTATAAGGCGTGATCGGCCCTGTGTATAAAGAGGTTCTACTGTTCTTTTCTAAATATTGTGATATATCTGTGATTGTAGTGAATATATTGAAAATTGTTTTTTTTTTAGTTTTTTGATACGACTAATCGGGCACCTGTTTCTGACCTGTAGCGTCTAACAATCTGGCTGCGATTTCTATATGTAACTGTAGTAGTAGTTGCATCCATATATGGACAGCACTCCATTTTTTAAGTAAGAAACGAAATTCTAAAATTATCCTGAGTAATTTTTAAAACGAACGGAAAAGGTGCCTGATGCGGTAAAAAAATTACTAATATTAGGTGTGCAACTAAGTTCTCGCTGTTTTTTTTTTGATGAAAATGTCACTTTATTGTGAAAAATGGTTACAAACGAATCATTCAAAATATTTTTCATCGTTAGCAACAACTTTTTCTTATCTTTCTGGCAGAGCTCGAATACCGTCACCGTCGAAGTGTTCGTCTTTCGAGGCTATCCACTTTGAGATGCCATTTTGAGATGTCTTTATATGAGCGGAACTGCTAATTAGCCAGACCATGAACGGAACACTTCCCGCAAATGACACAAAATCTGACATTTTCGCACAACCAAAAGTATACGTGTCAAAACCAAATGTGTCAAAGCGGTTTGATTACCATGTGTCTAAGTTTGGTTTATAACGTTTTGGTTATGTCATAATCGTCCAGCACCTACTAGTAGAGCCAGGGGCGCAGCTACCACCGTATTTGCCGTATCAATTATACGGGGCCCCCAGGCCACGGGAGCCCCTAACGTGCGTAAGCAAAAATTAATAAAAACTTCAATGGGACAGGAACGCCTGTTAGACCTGACACTATTGTCCATAGAGCCAGAAAATTTTGAAAAACTAAAGTCATAATCAGTTTTAAATGATTTATTAAATCAGTTTGCCGAAAAAAAGACAAGGAGAGTGTATATTTAATTTGAATTGTTTGTAATTTTTTTGGAAAAAGTGACAGATAGATGACATTTTGATTTAATTTTATGGAAATGTTTTTTTCTTTTTGAGAAAAAAACGGGGCTTCCTAAGGGCCCCTAAACACTTTTTTTTATACGGGGCCCCGCCAAGGCAAGCTACGCTTCTTAGTAGAGCCATCCCTTGAAAAACAGCGAGAACTTAGTTGCGCAATTATGTACTTTTTCATTAGATCTAAAAAGTTTAATAATCTGAACATTTAGGATCTTCTTAGATTTTGCGCGAACATTGATTAATGAATTAAACAAATTTTATGCGGCTTACTATCGCGTTTATCTTACTCTCCGTGACCTCGATGGCTGCAAAGCTCTCGAAACGTCGGAATAATAAAAAAATGTAAAATCAAAACCAAAATAAACGCGATAGTAAGCCGCATAAAATTTGTTTAATTCATTTAGGATCTGTAACTGTATTAAACATATTTGTATAAGTACGGCACGCTATTTTGGTCGTTTTGACTATAAAGAACAACAATAGTTCCTTCAAAATTATTAATTTATATGAAAGTGAATGTAAGTAAAACTAAAGTAATGGTTTTGGAGAGTAAGAATGAAATGACAGAATGTGAGAAATGACAGATAATGATAGACGGAAAGAAAGTGGAACAAGTCAAACAGTTTATTTACTTGGGAAGTTTGTTTACTAGGGATGGAAAGTGTGATGAAGATATTGAGAGAAGAGTGCAAAAGGGTAACGTAGTGAACGGTGCCATCCATAGTATAATGAACAGCCAAGTAATGTCCCAAAAGTCATGGATGGCTGTTCATAATGCGGTGCCTGTCATTAATGCATGGAAGTGAATGTTGGGTGTGACAGAAGAAGCATGAGAGTAGAATTAACACAGTAGAAATGCGGTCGTTAAGGAGTGTATGTGGAGTGACGATAAGCAATAGAATTTAGCGGAGCATTATTCCGCTATGTTGGAAAAGGAAAGGAGATGTAGGAGTACGCGTGTTGCGTACTGTAGGAGTACATTGCGCGATAGATGTGGTTTGAAAGAGATGTAGTGACAAGGATTGATAAAGTAATGCTTCGATGGTTTGGGCAAGTGAAAGTAGATTGACAAAAAGAATTTATAAATCTCATGTGAATGGATGCGTTAAACGAGGCAGGCCCAGGAGGGTGTTTGCCGACCAAATCGAAGACATCCCCAAGAAAGCTAGGTTGCCTAGTGCCCATAACCATAGAGCTTGTATGAAGAGAATTGTGAATGTGAAGGAAGCGAGGGAGTTGTGTCAAGATCAAGGTGGGAAAAAGGCGTGACAATTTGATTGATTGATTGACGAAACGTCATGAACGGCGCAAACGTCAAAACGGCAATCATAGCGTGCCGCTGGTATATTAAATGTGATGTTCCTCCTTGTGTTTTGTAATTGATTCAGTATTATATAAATATATTAAAAGTCGACGTCCTATTGTTGCACTAGCAGAGCCTAACATGATCCTGATGTTCAAAAAGATCATTTAAATCCCTTGGAATACGAGTAAGAGTTGTCACGCCTTTTTTCCACAATGGAGCGCTGCTTGCTGGACATAACTCACTCGTTTCCCTCACGTCCACAATTCGTGGTGCATCCTTTTTTTGTAGAACAATCGACATGCGAAATGCTATGCCACTTGTCGACCGCATTCATGGACCGCACTTTAGCTTAACATCGGGCGAGGTGCTGTCATAAGTCGAGGTACAATAAAAAATACAAATACTTAAATGGTTACAAAACTTAGTTACAAGGTGGGACGAAGGCTAAAAATTAGTAGCTTGTGCTGATCAAATGTCTTTCTGGAATCAAGATCGTCAAGCTATTCAGTCGCGTTGGAAGTTGCCAGAATTTAATGAGCAGCATTCAATATATCGGCATTGTTGATGCGATTCCCACTTACATTTTTCGGTAAGTAGTAGTCACAGCCGTTTATAAACCGCACTCCGGTTTAACATCATGCGGTGCGGTGTTCTGACATTAGACCAAATGTAAGCATTTCCTAATTTATAACCTTTGAATTACTTATATTTGTAGTTAATTAATAAGCTAAGCCAAATCTATTTTCAAAAATATTTAAATTTAGAATTGCCTTGACATAGACAAATAGAGGAAAACGAATTTTGACAGATCGACTTGAATTGTACAAAATAAAACTAATGTTTAAAATAAAAATTATTTTTATTATATTATAATTATTGTTAATTTCATTGTCGTGAATTAGTAAAGAACAGAATATATTTAAAATATGTTTTATTTTAAATTTTAACCAACTTAAAGCTCCCTGTCCATAAAAGGAAAGATAGAGAAAAGATTCTTAACAGGATTTTATATTTTGTCATTTATCCTTTAAATGCAACGCTTGTATCATAGACACCGAAACCTTATATCGAAGGTACCTTAGTACCGAAACGTCATATGAGCTATGTTTAAATTAAACAATTCGACCTTTATCGGTCTTTGTACAGGCGCGCATAAAAACTACATAGACAATATTTTTCTTTCTTAAAATACCATTAAGCTTAGATTATTAAGCTTTAAGCCATAAAACAGCAAAATTACAATAGCGGGGCGAACTTATTGTAAAAAAGATTAATAAGTTTTTTTTAGGGTTCGGGCTGAACATTGGACGTGATTATAGCTAAGTTTACACAATCAAAAACAAGCTGAATATTAAAACAATATAAAATTGAGGGTTAAAGTTGAGCGTAGAACCACCAGATTCGGGTTCCGGGTCGGGTATCCATTCACCGCATTGGCGATATCCTTCTTCCTGTAAGAAAAACATCGTATATTAGGGGCTCTTCCCCTATAGTATACAGACCGTGAAGTGATTTGGTCACGTTTCAGGATCAGCTTGTAAGTTGCCGGTTTGATCTAGGCCGACATAGTGGATGTGATTGCTATTCACAGTTATTGAATTGTAGTAGCAGTGACATTCATTCATGGACCACACTTCGGCACACTTAACATCAAGCGGGGTGCTGTTATATGTCGAGTCAGAATAAAAATAAAAGAAATAGGTGTTTGGGGTTACTAAAGGCCTAGTCTGCGCTGATAAAAAACAGAAATACTCATCGCATTAACACGAATATTTGCCGTAGCCCGCTAATGTAGCTCCAGCATTGGAAGAAAGGCATGCGTGCCTCGCACACACAAGGTTGTAGAGATGTCATGCCGGCGAAGAGGGGGCATGATGGCATAAAGCCACTACCACACAGGCACGTTATTTCAATAATGTGTTATCGGATGCGCTATTGCGTCCTGATTCCTTGCATACAACTGCGTCCTACTTTTATTACGTCGTTATTATCGCAGCAGTGTGTAACTTCGTAGCCGTCATCAACTAAAAACAGATATCGCAATAACGCATCCGGTATTATCGACCGATAATAACGCACCTGTGTGGTAAAGGCTTGATGGTAAGAGGTCTGACGACTGAAAAAGGTAACGTTTGCTTCAGTAGTTGTCACTATGCCGACCAAATATTATATTATAACTTTAAATACTACAACATTTACCGCTTCATATTCATGAGGGAAGCAGGTTGTTGTAGGTGGTCTACCAGGCAGGTGTACTCTGTTTCTCCAACATGCGAGACGACTTGCTACATTCGGATGGGGGTCATCAATATCGTCCATGTTTACCTGGATTAAGTATGTAAAGAAATTACTTAATAGATACGTTATAAAAGGTTTTATTTTCGGGTAGTTATTATGGATTCCGGCAGATAATATTAGCGCTGCGCAATAACTCGTTTTATTACCTACTCACTTTTCGATAATTTTTTGTATAAATTTTAAAGGACATCATTCATTTTGGGTTTTATATACTACTTTTGCGATGTCCAATGATGAAAAAATATATAAATGGTAGTTTTGATACTTGTGTTGATAAAACTAATAACAATTTTGATTTTAATTGCTGTGCAATTCAGTTATTTGGAAAGTTCTATCGTCTGTCGATCACAAAGACACGCCATATTAACAGTTCTGCTTTGAACTGTTATAATTATAGTTTGATCATTTTTACACCTAAACTATGCAGAATAAAAGATATATTTCAATTACATTGTAATATTCGTACATCAAACTATTTTGCAATAAATATGCAACTCATATACAATTAAGCCCAAGTCCCCATACAAAATAAATGATGTCCTTTGCTCCGGGTCTGAATAATAAAACGCTTGTTGTCTATTCAAGATTTGCAAATGTAGCATAAAAACGTCTTACTATGCCATTCTTCAATGGGTCTGGTATAGGTCGTCCTTTATAGGTGCACAAATTATAAACGGCTATCATGATCAGATTGGTTTGTTCCACGGGTGCAGCGACCAATGGCCAGGCGCATGTGGAGTCGATTTCTGCTGGTCTTCTTAAAGCTTCTGTCGCTGCTGGCGTGCGCTGCCAAATAATTAAAAACATTTTAATGTTTGCATAAAACAGATTTGAGATGCGTTAGCGGGATTTAGGAAAGGAATGGGAATTATGCTGTATGGATCAAGTCTTCTCTCTAAGATGCGTCAGCGAAATAATGTTGGCAAAATACCAAATGGTATCTAAATGGTAGTTAGGCACCATTTATCCTAAAGATTGGTAGGCAGTGGTACGCAGTCTGCCGATCCGGGGTAGTACCACCACTTACAAGTATATCTACATATTTGGTCGCGTTTCGGGATTAGCTTGTAAGTTGTCAGTTCCAACTAGGCCGTCATAGTGGATGTGATTGCTACTTACAGTTATTGAATTGTAGTAGCAGTGGTATCCATTCATGGACCACACTCCAGCTTAACATCAAGCGGGATACTGTCACAATAATAATAAAAAGGTGTTTTGTGCTTTTGTTGATCTTGAAAAAGCTTACGAGAACAAGAATGAATTGTGGCAGCAACTGTCCGTGTTTGGATTGAAGGAACATTTAATCCATGTGCTGTAATCTCTATGAGAATTCCAGTGCATGTGTGAATTAATCTTGGGGCGGACTGCTTTGCATTTCTAAATGTGTCAGACAGGAATGTGTAGCGTCACCATGACTCTTCAATCTATTCATAGACGTGGATATGGAAACATAAACAAGTTCCATACAAAAATTATTGAATTGAAAATATTTATCGTACGCAGTGGTTCCCAGTCTGCCGACTCGGGGCAGTACCAACACTTACAAGTAAACAGACCGTGAAGTGACTTAGAGTCGCGTTTCAGGATCAGCTTGTAAGTTGCCGGATCCAACTAGGCCGGCATAGTGGATGTGATTGCTACTCACAGTTATTGAATTGTAGTAGCAGTGACATTCATTCACGGACCACACTTCGGCTTTACATCAAGCGGGGTGCTGTCATATGTCGAGTCACAATAAAAAAAAAGTCACAATAATATAAAAAAGGCCTTAAATAAGGATTAAGGCGACCGTAGTGTAATGGCAGTGCAATGGTTACGCAAATCGTCAATATTCGCTTAGGTGACGACTTGCCGGTACCAATGTATTTTTAATATATGTACTTTGATTTTCCTGTTTCTATGATACAAGCACTGTGTAGCTTAGTACAGAAACGTAAAAAAACCTACATATAAATACATACATATGTATTTAAATTTAAAAAAACTTTTTTCTTAAAATTTTTCTTACCTGCAACTCATAGATAGCTCGTGATCTGTCACAGGCAGCGAATTTAGTACGGTTAACAAGTACTTTTGGATCGAACAAAGTATCAAACTTTTCTCTCTCCATATCTTTCTTAAGGCGTTTACGACGTTTTGTTTTCTCAATTGATGTGTCTGCTTTTACTGATTCTGCTATAGAAAATATCAATCAATCAATCAAATTGTCTCAATCAATCAATCAATAAAAAGAGAATGGAGCGCCACTTTCTACGATCCTGACGCATTCCTTGCTTTTTTTGGATCGACATATGTTACCCTGCCTTATGTTAAGTTGGAGTGCGGTCCATGAATGGAGGTAACTATTTTTTTATCTGACCTCGACCCGCCTGATGGCAAGCAAGAAGAAGTCCAAGAGTGCCGACGTCACTATGCCGGGTAAAGGTGCTTCTTCGCGCATCGCTTTAAGGATCTAAGGTTACAGGATGGAGAGAACACATGGGCTGGTTAAGCATTCCACTTGTCGATTGCATTCCAGCTTAACATCAGACAGCGTGCGAGTCTAATAACAAAAATTACTTACTTGATAATAAAAGCCAAAGAAGTGATAGAGTATTGCTTGTATATTTTATTATTGATGTTATTGATTCAGTTAGAATTATCAATGTGGACTTCAGTGTCTGAAAGGCAATACCAGTTTAAACATATTATTTATGACGGTCCGTTTGACGCTTTAAAACTCCAGTCTTCTACCCGTAAAATATCGGTATCGATTTCCGGCCGAAGCAAAGATTTGTTTCAAAGCAAATATTTGTAATATTAAATATTTTATATTAAAGGAGTTAAGTCAGGATCGTGGCAAGTGGCGCTTTATTGTCTTTGCTTGTGCCAATGGGAAAAAGACTTGACAACTTGATTGAATAATTAAATATTTACAAATATTTATTATAAAAAAAGTAGGCAGATATTTGCTTCAGGTCCACTTTGGACCTAACATCAAGCGGGGTGCTGTCATATGTCGAGTCACAATAAAAAAAAAGTTAGTGGTCAGTCTGTCAATCCGGGGAGTATCACACCACTTTCAAGATAAGCTGGAATGTGGTCAATAAATGGATGTCACTGCTACTACTATTCAATAACTGTAAGTAGCAGTCACATCCACTATGCTGGCCTAGTTGGAACCGGCTACTTACAAGCTCCCAAAACGCGAGTAAATCATTTCACGATTTGTACATTTGTAAGTGGTTGTACTACCCCGGATCGGCATACTGGGTATCACTGCCTACCATTGATAACTAGACCCGGAGCAAATATCTTATAAAACAAATTATTTGCTCCAACCAGGAATCGAACCCATGTCTTAACGCGTAACAAACTAGTGTGCTAACCAACGCGCCACGGATGTCGTCAAAACTCTAGAACATACCTGAGCACAGGACTCCTGAGGAACAGCCTCCTCCTCATGAGAGAAGCAAATCGATTGATAATCGTGTATCCAATGCAATTTAAAAACGCTTGCATTTAAAAACGCCGCCATAACTTGAGGATAGGCAGTCGACAGATGTTGCCTGACCCCTTCGTGGTATTCGTCAAAGGTTTGCCTTTCACCAGCTACAATCCAGCCGGCATCGTCAATCATGATGCAATTCCATGTTTCCCCGTCACATTGGGCAGCGCATTTGTCTTCATCCTCTTCTTGGCACTGAAAATCAATCAATCAATCAAATTGTCACGCCTTTTTCCCACAAGGATAAGGCAGATACAATGGAGCGCCACTTGCCATGTTCCTGACACAACTCCCTCGCTCCTCTCACATCCACAATCCTCTTCATACAAGCTCTACAGTTATGGGCACTAGGAAACCCAGCTTTCTTGATAATGTCTTCGATTTAGTCGAAAAACAACCTCCTGGTTCTGTCTCGTTTAACGCATTCATACACATCATATAAATTCTTTTCGTCAATCTACTTTCACTCATCCTTTGCATGTTCCTTTATTTTGTATCAGTACCAAACTATGATATTTGTATTATTTTACTAGATTGGATATAACCATAGAACAGAGAAATATAAAGTTTTGTTTCTCTGTTGTGAGAGTAAAACCTATGCAAAAGATGTTCAGGAATATTTTAGTCGTCCTGTTTCTAGGAGCACGTTTGATATAGATTTGAAAAAAAATACTAATACGACTGCTACTTGCAGCTATTGAACTGTAATAGAAGTCGCCTTTATTCATGGACTGCTCTCCAGATTAACATCAGGCGGGGTGATGTCAGGGTACAATAAAACAAATAAATTACCGGAAAGTTGACAATATTGTCCAACATATCATCAAGATGTGATGGATGAAAATGGTAGCCAGCAACGCCGATGCTTCCTTTACCTTGAACAACAAGGGTACGAGCTGCTGTGAACCACTGGGCCCTTGCACCAATCTATAAAGAAAATACTGTTGAAAGAGTAGTAGGCAGTGGTGCAGGCCACTTACAGTACCACCACTTACAGACCGCAAAATGATTTACTCGCATTTCGAGATCAGCTTGTAAGTTGACGGTTCCAACTAGGCCGGCATAGTGGATGTGACTGCTACTTACAGTTATAATAACTCTGTATTGATAAATTTAAAAGTGTATTAACTATAATTAAAAATTTCACCAAATGACGTCACATCAGAGATAGTACCAAGGAGACTAGAAACATTTCCCCTTTGTATAGCAGGGTTAAAAACGTTGGCAGAAATAATTGCCAGCCTTTATTTGCAATATTTGATATAACTATTAAATATTACAAATACGAACCCGGGACTCTACGCGCAACAAACTATTCACCAACCGTTCGGCCACGCCTGTCGTCAACCTTTTATTCCGACTGATGAGGTAGAAACAAAGTTAATTTAATATTGTCACATTTGAACTAAAGAATTACCGGTTTAGGAGAATCATTAATAATCCTCAGTCTGGAGACGGGGAAAGCTGGAGCATGTATGACTAAGTTTCCAGGAGAAGCTGCTGCACGGCGATACCAAGGCTCATCGGGACCTCTAGGCCATTCCGATGCTTCGGGTGGGTCCACACGACCACTTGGATCATGATATAATTGCCAACGGGTTAAACCACTTTCTGAGAAACAAAGATAATATTTTTTGGTTTTTAAATGTAGCTCAAATAATTATTGGCTAGACAGCTCCCCAGATTTTGTTAAAATAAAGACGTTTGTAACATTTATAATAGGTTGTGAAATATCTCCCTTCCGTTTTTTTGCTCTTTATGCAATGCTTTATAAAAAGTGTTACAGTGATCGGATTTATGTACGGATGTTCGATAATCTGTTTCCATCTAGACGGCAACTTCATAATACCCCCCTCGTAGAAATCCCCCTCCTTATTTGCGAAGAACTCGGACAGCCACTTTTCACAAGCCTCTTTTGAGTCCAACTTTACCCCACCAAGGGCGTTCGCCATGGACAGGAACAGGTGGTAATCACTTGGCGCTATGTCCGGGCTATATGGTGGATGCGATAAAACCTCCCATCCGAGCTTCCGTAGCTTCTGACGAGTCATCAACGAAGTGTGTGGTCAGGCGTTGTCCTGGTGGAACAACAACCCTTCCTGTTGGCCAATTCTGGACGCTTCTTCAAGCGGTCCAGTTGTTCCCAGTAGATGGTAGAATTACCAGTAACAAAGAAAGCAATCAAAGACGTAGGAACATCTACGAGTATAATAACATACATGATGCAAAGAAATCAGCCAAAGACGTAGTTAATATTATTAACAAACAAGTTGCAAAGCAAACAGTTATAGACGTAGATAGCATTAATGACATACCAGTGACAATAGCATCTAAAGACGTAGGTAATAAATACCAGAGGCAAATAAATCAATCAAAGACGTGGTAAATATTAGTAAATATAGTATATAAATATTAAACATACAAAAGGAAAAAAAAACAGTTATAGAAGTAGGTAACAATAATAACATACCAGTGATAAAAAAGGAATCAAAAACATTGGTAACATAAGTGACATACCAGTGGCAAAGAAAGCGGTCGTCGATCCCAATGGGCAATATTTGCAATCTCTTACGTCAGGCTGTTCGTGCTCTCTTGCCCAAATTTCAGTCGCGATGGCGTCGTAGCACAAACGGGATATTAATTTCTCATCACCTGATTAATATTTTAAACAATTAGGCACACAAGATTCTTGTCACTAGGTATTAGTGAATTTAAAGTGGTGGTACTACCTGGTATCGGCAGACTGGGGAAATAATCCCCTTGCATTCTGCCTACTAATTTTAAACAACTACATTCAGGAGTACATCTGCCTCTTTTTTTTGTAATAATAACAAATATTTGTATTATAATTGTAAAATCTAATTATTTAATATAATTAAAGAAATAAATAAACGAAAAATATGAAACAAATCTGCTCCGACCGGAAATCAAAACCGGGCCGGATTCCCGGTTAATCACTTTACGCGTCCGTTACGCGTAAAGTTTATCTTCTGAGACGTTCCCCTGTATCCTCCTTCCACATGTGGTTTATAAATCTCGTTCCTTTTTCTATAATTTTAAAAACAAAATTGATCAAAAATAATACCTACATTTATAAGTCCTCTCCAACAAAGTTGGAGGTATGGGATAGAAATCGTGTCTGAGTTTTTCCATTGCAAAATATGGGTCCACCTTTCGTCTCCTCAAGAAATGCTCTACCTCATCATTTCTGTTATCAAAATACTGTTCTACGTGACGACAATATAGCCTTAAACATATAAATGAATGTAGAAATAATATCATCGATAGTACGAGTATATTGTAACAAAAGTCTTGTCTAGCACGGGTAATAACTTATAGTACACGGATAACTTTTACATCAGCCACTGCTGGTCATTCAAGGCAAAGAGATCGTTTGGACCTGTTTTGTACTTTGAATTTTTAGTTTCTACTTGCCACCTTCCGCAGAGAGGCATTTAGGAACCTATCTATTGTACTACAAACAGTCCTACACTAGACTAGACCACGACTAGGTGTAGGTACCCTTAATCGTGATCTTTACTCTCTACTCCAACGGTTAAAGATGTGCGGCTCTTCGCCACTTCAGCTTGCAATTTCTCATATTTGCCAATCCACTATACCGGCCTGGCAACTTTTAAGCTGATCCAGAAATGTGGCTGAGTAATTTCACGGTCTCTACTCTTTGAATTGGTGGTACTTGATATTGCTCAAACACAGTGAAAAGTTAGGCAGTATTTGTTAGAATACTATATATTAAAGAATTAACAAGGCATAACAAAATATAAGTTTTGAGTTCAGTGACCCTTCACTACTGACGCTGATACACTAGACAATTGTCTTCTAGCAAACCTTATAATGTCCAGCGGTCGTAATAGTACTACCCCAGATCTGCAGGCTGGGCTGAGCTCAACATCGGTCTGCATACCACTCTCAAATTACCTATTCATATTTTTTATCAAATTTTAGAACGTGAAAGAATAAAAATTTTGGTCCTTCGATCCGGATTATAGTACTAACCAATTACACTGATAAGATTTTTATAATTATCTACATACCGGATCCTGATCAATATCTAGTTGACTCACCAGTCAGGATGGACCGTAAAGTCAGTTTCATCAAGTGCCTTCAAAGCATCTTCCGCTAATTTCTGTGTTAGAATGGACTCTGGTACAGCATGCTGACGACCATAAGGCGGTAAAACCACAAATGCAGTGTAATGATTGATAATTCTCCGCCAGTGATATTCCCTAAACTCTAGTTGAGCTCTCATGCCGTTATCATAAATGTTTTTGCCATATAAAGTTCTAGACCCTTTCGGCAGTTCCATGATGACTGATCGACGAAACTAAAAATGAATTTATAAGCAAATTACATCTCAACGACTAGAACAAGATCTTTTTAATAGAAACAGGACGTCCAAAGTAAATTGGTACATGCTTTTGGTACAAGTGGTTTTGAACTGGTACGATAGCTCTTTGTTTGCGAGGCCATTTCACGGTCGCCTTTAAATTATGAGTCGTACACCATAGATGTTTTATCTTTATTTATTGTGACTCGACATATGACAGCACCCCGCCTCATGTCAAACTAGAGTGTGGTCTATAAATAGAGGCAACTGCTAGTAATATAATCCGTAATAGGAGCCAAATTTACTTAATTTCCCTGAACCTAATAAAACTTACATCGTACCAATCACTCGGATAGTGACGTGCTAGATGATAAACACCAGCTTGTTCTAGATCCAGGAAATCCACAGTTCTATATCCAGGCTTCAAAATATCACCATCAAACTAAAAAAATAATATATTTTTTATTTTTATTCAGGATCGTCATATGACAGCACCCCTGATGAGCAGGAGGAGTGCGGTCTATAAATGTGATCAATCAATCAAATTGTCACGCCTTGATCTCACAGAGATAGGTAGCGACAAAGAAGCGCTCATGATCAGAGAATGTCCCTTGTCATGAGAATGTCATGAAGGTCGAAACTCTAAAACTACCTTCGACTTTGTTTAAGATGTTAACATACCTACTTTTGATTAAGTTTTTATTACTTATGAATTCACATTAATCCGAAATGGTAATTGTCTATTTTCCATTGCAAGTGGACGTTTGAAAAGTTGCAAGGTAATTTTAATAATCTCTAAAAGTAACATCAAACTTTAATTTAATATCGTTATACAATATTATTCACTCATAGCCAATTTTGAACTGATGCTCTTAGGGTTTCGAAGCCTATAGCTTTGGCTTCAGTTTTTGGTTGAAGGTTGTGGCGATAGCCAATTAATCGGCTTCTAATTTGTCATAAGTTCTTGGTTGGACAATACTTATTAATATTATTATGAGGTTAGGTTAAAGCTTACCGTTGTTTTCAAATTGTCATGAAATACTATACTGCCACGATGATCTACCAAGAACATCGAACTACCAGGTCCAAGCTGTAATATAAATAAATTTAATCGTGCCTTATTTATATACCTTATTTAACAAAAATATTTGCCTTTGCTTAATGAAAAAAAAATGAATGCGTAAAAAGCTGCTGAACCAAAATAATTGAAAGAAAAGTATGATTCAACTAAATTATAGGTGATTCACGTAAACTCTGGAGAGATGCGCAGAGCTCTTTCAACTTGTTTCTACCTCTTCCTTTCACACCCGTAATACCCGCACAGGTCGGGGAAGGATTCCGCATTTTATCGCCGAATCGGCAGTCGAACTAAAAAGTTCGGTGCGTCTTTTCTTTGTATAACAATCGACATTTGGAATGCTTTGCCAGCCCATGTGTTTTCTCCTTCCTATGACCTTGAATCCTTCAAGCGATGCGTGAAGAAGCATCTTTGGCCGGCATAGTGACGGCGACTGAGGCAGCCGTGAACTACTTGGTTTTTTCATTCGTCGTCACTCTTGGACCTCTTGCTTATCATCGATGTCACGGGACGAGTTCAGATGTCGTGTCACAATAAATAAATAAAAAAATCATTACGGCAGCTCATTCAGTAGAATAATAACAATAATTAGGAAAGAACAATACATTAATAACAATACATAAATACAACAAAGACATAAAGTTAAGACATAATCTATGTTGTACCTACGATTTATAATTTTATTTACCTCATAGTATGGTAGTATATTTTTGAGATGGTCAACAGGTATGTCAACGCCTGCTACTCCCAAAAGGCGATTCACAGGGTACTGAAAATGTGCAAATGAAACTATTTGATAAGCTCTTAATGTAGCACAATGATGTGTTGACGTAATGATGATGTAGTGACAATTATGGAGACAGATATGTTGCGTTGGTTAGGTCATTTGATTGGAGATTGACGATGGCTGAGTCCCTTGCTATAACGGAGACGACACAAAGAAGTGGTCTCTGAAAAAATCTTTTTTAAAATAGCACAGGGGTCAAATGTCCTACAGGGGCAGCGCAGGGCAGGGCAAACATTTGTGATATAAAACCTCCCACACTGTTATCATGAAACCGTCCAAGTCAACGAAGCCGATTCAGCGAAGTTTAGCATTACAGTTTATGACCGCAAGCTTCGCCGACGTGGCTCTTTCAGGCCCTTGAGAAACTAGGGCTTGTTAAGACGCGGTCGTCCTCGGGTGGAAGTCTATTGGACAGAAGTGTCGTATTTGTTTTTTTTTGTAAGAAGAATTGCTGTCATCCATTCGGATATATCAGCGCGATTGAGTGGTGGACGCCCGTGAAGCAGGTGATCCATGAGAAAATAGAATTGACTCCAAGGTCGAGTGAAGCCCGACTTTGGAGTCAATGAATGAAAGGTAATGCTAAGGGAACTAGTTGGCTAAGAGAGGGAGAGGGACCTCTGGTGGGCGAGGCCTATCGTAATGGTCTTTTCAGTCTTTTGGTTTATGTCAAGTATGTGCCTATTAGCAGAATAGTATGGTATTACTACAAACAACACGTGCGCGATAATTTAAAAGAACAAAAAGAAGAAGATACTTATCACGATAAACGGGTTCTTCGTTAGGCGAGAGAGACGGTAAAAACTAGTGCATGCTTACCAAATTCGATGCAAAAATTTCTATGACAACTCAATATTGTTATCGATTGCGAATTGCATTTATCTAACTTACCGTTCGAGTAGCATTCCGTTGTTTTTCCTGCAATTAAACATTTATCTATAGATAATCAAGCGTCAATGATTTATAAGTAGGATAATAATAAGTTAAATAAACTGATTTTATGATTAACCGATATCATATTTGTCAATAGGGCAAAAATTGCGGATATAGATTAAAATTATAACAATTTCTTAAAAACTAGGTAATATCAATCAAATAAATTGTCTCTCCATGTCCATTGTCTCTGCCTTTCTCCCACAGGGAAAGGCAGAGACAATGGAGCGCCACTTGCCACGATCCTGACACAACAGGATAATACAAATACTTATTTTCCTTTTTTTATTTACTATTCTATACTAAGCAGGGCCGTCTTAAGCATATTCAGCGCCGGGGTGCGAAAGTCAAGGCTCCGCTCGCGTGGTCTCAGTGTAGTACGTACCTATCAAAATTTACGGCGGTCGGCATGCGCCCCCTAAGACTCTGCGCCCGGGTGCACTGCACCCCTTGAACCCCCGGGTAAAGACGGCCCTGATACTAAGCTACTAAAGTGCTTGTATCATAAAAGCAGGACAGCCATCATAGATACATATATCATAGATACATTGGTACCGGAAAGTGAAGTGCTCTCGGTTCCCCACTACACCACGGTCGCCTTAAGAACCTTCTTTTCTTGCCGGCATAGACTAGATATTTTTATAAGTCGTCAGCGTTTTTGGATCTTGTTTTGCCTACAGGTAAGTCAAGCTCCGTCGTCGCGTCGCAAACAATAATTGACGGATGTCGCGAATTATTGAAATATTAATTGAATCTACTTACCTCGTCTAACTGTATCATAATATTCTGTAATGAGGAAAAGGAAAATATTAAAATTATTAAAATATATACTTTACTAATAATAGATTTTGCCCTATTCTACAGAAAAGTAGCAGCCCAGCTATGTGACAACTTTTGACGTGATCTCGAAACGCGACTTGGTTGCTTCATGGTTTGTTGAAAGTAGTGGTATCATCCTAGGGCAGCCGGCGGACTAGGCAAATGACTACAGACTGTCTGCCTACCAATTTTAAAGAAACAATAAACATTGTACCAAGGCATTCCTACTATGTCGACAGAATCGGCAGTCAAGCTATAAGGTTGACATCGTTCCTTAGTATAACAAACGACAATTGGAATGCTTTGGCAGCCCGTGTATTATCCCCTATAATCTTCGATCCTTCAAGAGAAGTGTAAAAACACCTTAGTCTGTCATAGTGTCGGCGACTGAGATAACAGTAAATTGACATGGTTCAGACGTCGGTGCTCTTGAATCTGAACTTGTCTACCATCAGGAAAGTAAAGGTCAATTGTAGCGTCGCAAATAAAAATTGTCGCGTCGCAAACCAAAATTGTCGACCAAGTTGTCTCTAGCATTCTCGTATTTACTTTTAAAAGTAAATGAAACTTACTTCTACTCTAGTATGTTCAAAAACAGGCACTGATACACTTATTAACATCCTATATTTCAAATCATCTCCTTCGTAGTAATGGCCGTATTCCTCCTGTAAATTGAACTTATTAAAAACTAAACACATTTTATGCGGCTTGCTATCGCACTTATTTTGGTTTTGATTTTACAATTTTTTATATTTCTCTCCGTGATCACGATGGCTGCAAAGCTCTCGAATCGTCGGAATAATTAAAAAATGTAAAATCAAAACCAAAATAAACGCGATAGTAAGCCGCGTAAAATATGTTTAATTCATTAATTAATGTTCGCGCAAAATCTATAATAAGAAAATACAATTATTAAAAACCATTGAATTAATATTACTAACGTACGCCAGTAATATTAATTCAATGTTACAAACCTATAAGTTTAACATAGCCATTTTGTAACTGCGCAACTCAATGACAATAGGCTTTGTTTTGACAGTTGAACAGTTTGACAGTGATGTGCTATTTATTTTGTTTTGACTAGTATATAGTACTCCCCTATCAACGGATATAATACTTACCATATTGAATTGATGTGTATAATCTTTCACAAGTTGTGTTTCATTTAATAGCGCTTCCTTATTTTTTCTTAATTCTCTATATCTGTTTGCTTGTTCTATATTTTCTTTTTGATGCCAATGAAATTCACCTTTTCTCGGATCCTGCAATCGTTTTGATGATTATTTATATTGACAAATATTAGTATTTCTACGTAGCATTATATGAGATTTTTTTACGTGTATCAATTTGATAACTTGGTACTTAAGAGACCTCTTTATGATAGACTTATTGTCAGGGGCTTCTTTTTCTGAGACTGGTACTTGCCTGCACAACATTTGGTCACGTTTCGGGATCAGCTTGTAAGTTGCAGGTTCCATCTAGGCCGGTATAGTGGATGTGATTGCTACTCACAGTTATTGAATTGTAGTAGCAGTCACATTCATTCCACAGGACCACACTTCGGCTTAACATCAAGCAGGGTGCTGTCATATGTCGAGTCACAATAAAAAAAAATGCGAAGTTCAAATCTTTGATCTTTAAGTGATAAATTATTAATGCGCCTGAGTGGAAATTCGGATTAATAAGAAACTTCCAGAAACGCAACTGTATGTACAATACCTCAACATGCGCATAGACATCACTAAAAACTCTTAACCGTTGTTTTCTTTGTGCGACTAAAGGTCTCTCTAATACTCTGAATATTTCCATAACTTGTGATGTAACGTCCGAACTGCTGATCAGTTCAGTGAAGTGCCCATCTTGTGAACAACTCAAAGTTTTGGCACATTCCCTCGTGTCGTCACGGAGGCCTAATTCATCGTGGAGCCAGACCACGAATACCCTGAAAACATATAAAGGTTTAAATTTAATTAAACAATTAAAAAAGAACTCTATTTGAATGGGTTTCGAGTTGAAAATTCAATATGTATGATTTCAATATGGTTGCTAAAAATGTTCCCAAATAAGTATATATTTTTTATTGTGGCTCGATATATTATGACAGATGGACTTAATACCACCCACCTGATCTACATCTCCTGAGTAACAACTACAACGTGTTACGGACCGTTAAATACGTTCATGTTACATTGACCTTTGTCAATGTAACATGAAATGTTTTACTTATAAGCCTTATATGTCTTTTGTACTCAGCGACTGAGGCAACCGTGAACTGAATCGGTTTTATAAGTCGTTAATGCTCTTAGAACTTCCCCTGCTTACTATCAGGCAAGTCGAGCTCATCCTCACGTCTTAATAAAAAAGAATAATAGACTCTTACCGTATTTTTCCTTTAGGATCTATCTGTTTCATTAATTCTGTATAATTATAATATAATGTATCAGTTAGTAGTACAATAGCTTGTTGGCATGATGGTGGATTGTCTGGGCTGCCCTTCTCCTTTTGCAGTAATTGCACAGCATATTCCAACACTTCGTCTATTTTTGATGAATTCTTTGCCTTATACCCTTTTAGAGCTTCTAACATCGCCGCTGTATTTACATGGTTTGCCTGTAAACAAGGAACAGTTAGATTCTAAATTAAGTAATAAATCGAAGATAAGAGATCAAAAAGAAGTCATGAAGCGTATTCTTCCTAAGCCTCGACAGCATATAATATGACAGTACCCAATCTATTGTTGAATAACTGAATGGAGGCAGTTAAATAAAGCAAGTAGCATTCGCATGCACGATGTGTAATATGTCACTAATATTTTTTTATAATTTTATGCATTATGTGAAAAAAATATTGGTTCAAAATAACTAAGGTTATTTTGTGGTTAAGTCGTAGATGAGTCGTAGTCGCACAAATCTTCATATTTCTGGCCATTTTACACAATTATGGACTCTCTTGCTACCTTACTCAATTCTCTTCATACAGAATCTACGGTCAGGGGTCCAGTTTGCTTTGTTCGGAATTACTTCGATTTCCTATTTTCTCCATTCCAACAATTATCTGATTTATATTTTTTTCCTTAATCTCCTTCTAAAACAGTACTTTGGTCATTCATTGTCGAATATCCAATAATAAGAAGCATGAAATCTTATATTTGGATGGCGTAAAGACAGCGATTGTGGCAAACGTGGACTGACTTGTTTTTTTCAGCCGTCAGCACTTTTGGCTTACCATCAGAGTCACATAAAATTCTAGAATTATCAAATTAAAAACTACATTAATGGTGAATATACTAACCGAAACCAACTTATCATTGAAGCAGCTAATAGGAGATTCAACTTTCACGTTCAAATTAAAACGGAGCACATTGACACGGTCGTCATCAGTCAGTGCGTTGAGGAGAACTGAAGTGAACACCTCAGCCATGACACTATTAGAAGAATTACTCATAGACCCGGTTGCATCGAGGAGTATGAGAACATCCCTTGGTGCGCCACCAGCGCTAACATACCACGGTCGCAATCGGCAATCGTACACATCAGCTAAGCTATCATCGTCTAGGTTTAATTTTATCATGCTCTCCCAGGATGCCGCTGTAAAGTGGGTAAGAATGTTAATTATTCTGGAGCAAGAAAGGATATTACTTCATCATCCGAAAATACTATTTGAAGCTTTGTCGATAATCGTAGAACAATAGACAAGTGGGATTTCCCGGCCTAGAAGTTTGGACCTTAAAGAGTAAAAAAGCAACTCTCGCCGACAAAAGTACCGACGATTGAGACAACCCTGAATTGGGTTTTATCGTCGTCGGAGTTCTTGAACTTCCCCTTGCTTACTATCAGGCGTCACGGTCAGATATCGCTCGATTCAAAAATTTATTAAAGCAGAACGTATGGAACGATTTATGTTACAGCTTACTTTACCAATTAAACAATATTGAATAACAATTTACTTTATTATAATTAGTAATGTAACTATGTATTTTAACTATATTAACCTCAAGAGTGGTAGGCAGTGGTACCCAGTCTGCCGATCCGGGGTAGTACCACCACTTACAAGTATACAGACCGTGAAGTGATTTGGTCACGCTTCGGGATCAGCTTGTAAGTTGCCGGTTCCATCTAGGCCAGCATAGTGGATGTGATTGCTACTCACAGTTATTGAATTGTAGTAGCAGTGACATTCATTCATGGACCACACTTCGGCTTAACATCAAGCGGGGTGCTGTCATATGTCGAGTCACAATAAAAAAATAAAAAAATGTTGCGCAAATACGGCAACCTCGGTAGGTACAGGTTATGAGTTTGCGCCGTTTGGGGTCGAGGCAGTGGGCCTTTGGGGATCTTCTGTCCAAGCGGCTGACGGAAAAGTCTGAAGACAGGAAGGCTGGCATTTATTTCTGCCATCGTTATACGTTGGCAGAAATAATAGAAATAAATCCCTTACTATACAAAGGGGAAATATTGCCAGTTTCCTGGGACGTCTCTAGTCTAAAGATGATATTTTTTATTTATACTTATATATTTTGATCTGTTTATTTAATAAATAAGTTATATTAAATGTGATGGGGAGTTGTCCGTTTCTCATATATTATTACATTGTCCTGGATATAATTCAGAAAGGGAAACATTTAAATCAAAGCTAAGTATTCAAAATTGCTTAAATGAAGATAATTATAATAATGTTTTAGGCTTTTTAAAATTTATTCATATGAATGAAAAGGTGTAATTTTTAAATTCTGTAATCCCACTGTTAAAATCTCCACTGAAACAAAATATCTACTGTAGTCGCAAAGGACCTTGTTGTTAGAGCGACTTTAAATAAATTAAAAAATAATAAATAAGTTATATTAAAAAAGTTAATTAATACAGTTGTACTAATTACATTCTTTAAATTAAAAAGAAAAAATGGTTTTACATTATAGTTTTTTTTATAGTCATAGCAAACCTGGATAATGTCTCAGAAATCCTTTGGCACTACAAAAATATTGAAACCCAATCATGGAGTCCTGTGCGTAGTTACTCCGAAAGGTCTGTAGTAACCCTTCAGTATAATGAATACCCCGCAGTACTCGTGGATCTAAAATAAAAGTACATAAAAAGTTTGTGTCTTTGATGTTAAGAGTCGTATGCAGACAGATAAGTGGTGGTTATTTGACTATACCAGTCTGCCTGTCTGGGGAAGAGCGACTTTAAGACCAATAACTCAGCCAGATTTCGGCTTCCTTTGTACGTTTCTTTAATGCATGTTTTAAGATTAACATTTCATATTAGTTTAAAAAAATGATAGAATATAATCATTATAGATCCTACAAGCGAAGTGTGAAAAGGCAACTTTGGTAGGCATAGTGACAGTGACTGAAGCAATCGTATAAAGAAACGCTTATTTTTCATTAATCGATGACTTTGAACTTTCCATTGCTTGCGATCAGTCAAGCCGAAATCAGATGTCGCGTCTAAATAACACAACGAAAAGATGATATGAAAATCAGGGTATAAGATATCTTGTTTATATTCTATATTTGTTATATAAGTCAACCTTAAATAAATAAATCAAAATTCAAGGGTATGCTTACCACATTCAAATATTTCAGCAGATACATGTACACTTGAACAATTCAATGAGATATCTGCATCATAATGTTTGCTTGGTTTCAGTTTAGCACGATGAAGACTAGAACAATTTGATGGTTTAACCCAATCCAATGGTTCAGGTTGTTTCGGTTTTATATTACCTAATCCCTAAAACAATTTAAATATATTAAACTGAGCTCAGTGGCGTACCAATCCGATACGGCGTCCAGGGCAAGCATCGAGGATGCGCCCCTTCGTAAATTATCTAAATGTAAAATAAACATATACCTACCTATAGTTAATAAAACATATTAAATCTTGCTTAAGATATTCTTCAACTAAACTTGCATCGTCCTTTAGACATATCAGGAAGAAACCAAGAAAAAACTCTAACTAGAGCTGATTTTTCCTTGGATTATTAATATTTTTAAGTTTAATTATTTGCAAATGGCGACCTCTTCGAATGTACACTCACGCTTCTTTAAGTTCACAATTTATTTAATTGGCCGGCATTGTGGATGGAATCGCCTTTGGTCATAGACAACAATCTAGCTCAATATCAGGTAGGGTTAGTAGGTTTATAGAACGATCAACAAGTGGATTTACCATCCCATGTCCCCATCCTCTAACCTTGGATCCTTCAAGCGATGCGTGAAGAAGCATCTTTGGCCGGCATAGTGACGGCGACTGTGGCAGCCGTGACCGGATTCGTTTTTTGCAGTCATCGGCACTTTTAGACCTCTATCATGCTTACCATCAGACAGATCGAGGTCAGACGTTGAGTCACAATAAAAAAAGGTTAGTATATCGACCATTTACGATACGAATTCTGTCTTGTCTCATTCAAAAGGCTCTTAGGAACCGTCGTGGTTCCTAAGAGCCTTTTCTAATCGCTAACTCATCTCCTGTTTCTTTTTAGATTTCAAATAGTAGTTTCGATATTAGTAATGATAAAACTAATATCAAGTTCGCCTTTAATTGCTGCAATTGAGTTATTCGGAAAATAAAATTTTGATTTTGTGTCGTCTGTCAATCACATAGATACGCCATATTAACTGTTCTGCTTTGAACTGTCATAATTATAGTTTGATCATTTTGCACACCTAAACTATGCAAAATAAAAGATATTTTCCAATTACATTCTAATCTTCGTACATCGAAATTTTAATATGCATATTAAACTTTTAATATAAATTAAGCCCAAGTCCCCATACAAAATGAATGATGTCCTTTAAAGATTTACAATAAACTTACTTTACTTGCAAAAAAAGTATAATCTGACGATGGTTCTGCAGTACTTTCAGCTAGATCCTCTGCCATTCGCATTATGTTTTCTGCAGCTACAGCCCGTTTTGTAAATAGATCTTCCAAAGTTTTTGCAACTCTTTCAATTATTGTAGTTCCATTTCTGACTTCTGTTTTAACATTTGTGAATGACTTTAGTAATTCCTTGCGTCTCACCACTTTTTCCTCGTGAATTACTAATTTGTTTGACATTTTTAATGCCCATTCTGCAATCCTTTAATTAACCATTAGTTTTGAATTTGCACGACAATATTTGGCTGTATGTATATACTTAAATTGTTTCGGGATCAGCTTGTAAGTTGCCGGTTCCATCTAGGCCGGCATAGTGGATGTGATTGCTACTCACAGTTATTGAATTGTAGTAGCAGTGACATTCATTCATGGACCACACTTCGGCTTAACATCAAGCGGGGTGCTATCATATGTCGAGTCACAATAAAAAAAATATTGTCAAAACAATAGTCACTTCTAAGCATCATTTCTAGAAATATATGTATTATAAAATTAAACGGTCTTTAGCCGTTGCCGCTCTTGGATCTTCCCTTGCCTGAATACCATCAGGTAATCTGGTAAGATCAGATGACGCATCTTAATAAGAAGAAAAAGGCAGTTGTTCAAGAGAAAATCTAAAATTATATTTCAAGAAATATCTCTAATAAATCAGGCCGGCATAGTGACGGCGACTGTGGCAGGCGTGAACTACTCGGTTTATTCAGTCATCGGCACTTTTAAACCTCCATCGTTAAACCTACGTACCATCAGGTAGGTAAAGGTCAGATGTCGAATCACGAAAAAATACCTATGACAAAAATGCAAAATTATTTATTTGTCTTCCTATCTTCGTAAGAATGGAGGTGTGATACCTAGATAATACTTTATACTTATTCCTAAATTATACTTACATATTTGGAGTAATAATCTTAACAGCAACTCTTGTAATATTTGGACGTATTTTTGGAAAATTTACATTTACGTTAGACATTTTAAAAGTCTTATTAAATATTGGAGGCCCATCATTTAACGTTGTATTTTTCAACTCAATTTTACCTTGAAAAGTTTCATTTATTTTATGTTTAGAGTCGAAAACATGCTTATTTCCATCACTGGAAATTAAAACTGATAATAAAATAATTAGATAAACACACATTTTTTCAGCATTACTATATTTTAATGTTTATTTGTTAAAGGATGTGTTATTTGTATGGTGTTTATTTGAGACTAATAATTTTAGGGATGAGACAGGGCTTCCGCGCAGGCCCGGGAGTTGGCGACCGCCAGACCGGCGCCGGCTGCTGCGGCTTGGCTACGAAGCCTACTAAATGTGAGATTTTCATACATTTACATTAAAAAACATTTATGATACTCGAACTAATGTTTTATGTATTATTTCTTTTCGCTGTTAAATGTATATTGATTACTATTGATATAGTATTTCATTTTTTTCAATGAAACTTTTTATTCAAATACAGTTGGAAATTATTTTCTCTGTTTCATAAGAATTAAAAGTTTAGGAGTGGTAGGCAGAGTTGGTGGTCATTTGGCTAGTCTGTCGATCTGGGGTTGTACAACCACTTTCATGTGTAAACACTATTATACTTTTAATAGTGTTCGAGCCAGAAGTCGAGCCACAATAAGAAATTAAACCATTAAAAAATTGGAAATTAAGAAAATGATTTAAACAAATTTTATGCGGCTTACTATAGCGTTTATTTTGGCCGCTTTTAATTGACTACTACATAGTAACTAAGGCACATTTTAGTAGTTTATACACAATATATTTTTATTTATAAATTATATTGTGTTTGCGTTTATATGGTGGTAATTAAATGGTCTTACAAATCAAGAGAGCCCGGTTTGAACTTATTGCCAGTACCAATGTATCTATGATATAATGTGTACTTTGGTTGCCCAGTTTCTATAATACAAGCACGTTTAATACAGTCAAATTAGCTTGGAGACGTATTTGCATTTGTAGTACATACGCCTAAGAGCGCGTTTCCATTATGTCGTGGCGGTAGATAAAGATGTTACGATCTAAGAGATGCTTAGGATGATTAGTTTTACCCTTATTCCCAGTGGCATTCTGATTTGCATTTTTACCATAAAATAATTTTTCATTTATTTTAAAAGTATAAACGATTATTTTCTAAAATCAACGACATAACACGAATTAATGAAACGACCCGGTATAATGAAATCGCGCTCTAAAGAGGAATTAGCCAGTTTAATTTATTTAAAAAAATATAAATTTAAAATTTGTTTATTTACACTACTACAAACGCTAAAACGTCCCCAAGCTAAAGTATCTTTATCTACCGCCACGACATAATAGGAACGCGCTCTTAGGCGTGTGTACTACACACACTACTATTATACAAATACAAAAACGTCTCCAAGCTAATTCGACTGTAGCTTAGTATAGATATTAAAGCAAATTAAAATGGATTAAAGTTAAATAAGGTTAATCCATTGATTAAATTATTGTCCTAAATCGATAAAAGTAGACTAAATTATTAGTTCTTTAATTATTATCTTTATGATGGATATTAAAATACAATATAACATTACTGAGCAACTAAGCGATTTAGTTGCGTTATCATTATATTAACTATTAGAAGTTATTATTGTTTCTAAGAACATTAAGTCTTTTCACACCTATAATACCCGCACTGGTCAGGGAAGTATCCGCATTTTGTCGACCGAATCGACAGTCGAACTAAAAAATTCGGTGCGTCTTCTTTGTAAAAGACGCACTAAACTTGGTGCTAGTGCTAGTGTAAAACTAGTGCGTTGCGCAGTCGCAATTTTAATTTTGAAGCTCATTAATAATCAACTCCCAGATTGCGAGATGCAAAGGACATCATTTCATTTTGGGCTTCTATGTATTACTTTTGTAATGTCCGATGATAAAAAATATACATAAATGGTAGTTTAGATACTTGTATTGATAAAACTAATAACAATTTTGCTTTTAATTGCTGTGCAATTGAGTTATTTGGAAAATAAGATATGGATTTTGTATCATCTGTCAATCAACGCCACATTTGTTCTGCAAAGGACATCATTCATTTTGGGCTTCTATGTATTACTTTTGTAATGTCCGATGATAAAAAATATACATAAATGGTAGTTTAGATACTTGTATTGATAAAACTAATAACAATTTTGCTTTTAATTGCTGTGCAATTGAGTTATTTGGAAAATAAGATATGGATTTTGTATCATCTGTCAATCAACGCCACATTTGTTCTGCTTTGAACTGTCATAATGATTTTACAACTAAACTATGCAAAATAAAAGATATATTCCAATTACATTGTAATCTTCGTACATCAAACTAATTTAAAATGTATATGCAACTGTTAATACAATTAAGCCCAAGTCCCCATACAAAATGAATGATGTCCTTTATAAAAATTAGACAATAAATAAAAGATACGTGGCAAGTGGTTTTTGAACCCGTGTTCTCTGTTTGCGTAACCATTGCACTGCCACTACACCACGGTCGCCTTAAACCTTTTAATTTGTACTTATCAAAATACATGAACTCATAATTGAATAAATTAGTTTTTCTCGATTTTAAAACCAATCGGATACGATAAAAAATGAACGATGATCAATCGATAAATGTAAAAAATAATGAATTACTTTATGATAAAAATCTAAATTATCATTTGATACAAATCAATCATTTGTTCGGGTTTTACATAAATGCTTTTCAAATTGTTATAATCTAGATATTATGTTAATAGACGTGCCTTAAAATTAATTATAGAAAGAAGCTGTTGCGATGTGTAACCCGCGAATATACATTTGCTTTAATTTTATTTTATTGCGACTCGACATATGACAGCACCCCGCTTAATGTTAAGCTGGAGTGTGGTCCATGAATGGATGTCACTGCTACTACAATTCAATAACTGTGAGTAGCAATCACATCCACTATGCAGGCCTAGTGTATATACTCGTATAAAAAATGTGTGCCGGCCTTCGCACAAATATATGTTATATTGTAATACAAAAAATAACATTTAAATGCGAGGAAAGCGAGGGAGTTGTGTCGCTCGTGGCAAGTGGCGCTCTATTGTCTCTGCTTATCCATGTGGGAAAAATGCGTGACAATTTGATTAATTGATTGATATCTTAAAATTCGATGGTGAGGTTTATTATGGTGATTGATCGCTATAAATAATGTGAATGGATGCGTTAAAGGAAGCAGGCTCAGGAGGGTGTATGCTGTCCAAATCGGAGACATTCTCAAGAAAGCTAGGTTTCCTATTGCTGTAACCATAGAGCTTGTATGAAGAGAATTGTGAATTTAAAGGAAGCGAGGGAGTTGTGTCTGGATTGTGGCAAGTGGCGCTCAATCGTCTTTGCCTATCCCTGTGGGAAAAGGCGTGTCAATTTGATTGATTAATTGCTATATCATGGTATATGGTATTCCCCTGCCCTGACCAATTCAATTAATTCCTATATTTGGAATATCTATCCTATATCTATGATATAGCATGACAGATAATAGGTTGTTACTTGTATAATCCTTTGAAGGAGATCTCCTGATTAAGTAGTTCCGTTATGATTCACTTTATGCAATCAAACTATTTGTGCCCCCTTTCAACACCCTCTTGTATTCCAATTCATACAACTCAAACATCTCCTGTGTTATTATTACATTCGATATCACCAAAAATGTAAACAAATATATTTTAAACAAATTTTATGCGGCTTACTATCGCGTTTATTTTGGTTTTGATTTTACAATTTTACAGTCTCTTTTACGCTGGATACAAAGCTCTCGAAACGTCGGAATAATAAAATATAATTGTAAAATCTAAACCAAAATAAACGCGATAGTAAGCCGCATAAAATTTTGTTTAATTCATTAATCAATGTTCGCGCAATATCAAATATATTTTTTTATACAAACTACTACGAGTAAGAAAGGTTCTAGAGTGGAGACCACGAACCGGCAGACGCAGCGTAGGTAGGCCACCCACTAGATGGACTGACGACATAGTGAAAGTCACGAATAACCGGTGGATGCGACTGGCATTTTGTCATTCGGAATGGCGTTCTAAGGGGAAGGCCTATGTTTAGCATTGGACGCCTTCTGGCTGATGATGATGACATGATGTATAAAGCAATGAACAATGTGTAACTGTGTTTTTTTCTATCCAATTTTTATTACTAATATATACAGAAATATTTATGCGACCTTTATTGCCTACAAATTTATGTAAAAGTTTAACATTTATTGTCTCAGAAAATACAGTGCTCTTCTCTTTTTTATGGTATGGTATCTTAAAAAAAGTGCCCATAACCATAGAGCTTGTATGAAGAGAATTGTGATGTGATGGAAGCGAGGGAGTTGTGTCAGGATCTTAGCAAGTGGCGCTCCATTGTCTCTGTCTATCCCTGTGGAAAAAAAGCAGTTTGATTGATATCTTAAAATTAGACGGTGAGGCTTACGGGGACCGGACACCAAACAAGGACGGAACCAGAAGATTGTTTCTTAATGAAAATACTCTTGAGAGGGCGAAGTATGAAAAGAATTTCGGGTGTAAAGGTAAAGGAAAGAGATGTGTCAGGGTCGTGAAAAGTATTCCTCTGGAAAAAAAATATATATTTACAAATAATGTAAATAAAATTTATATGTATTACCTCTTTAACTCCTTTGATCCTTTGTAAATTGTATTACTCTTTGCACGTCTTTGAAAGTAGCGCCAATATTTATTTATTTATTTATATTTTTAAGTGAAATATTAAAATTATTAAAGGTAAGTATTTTTATTAAGACGCCACATTTAATTTCGACTTGCCCCATGGCTAGCAAGGGGAGGTCCAAGAACGCCGATGCCTGATAAAACTTTTGCCTGACAGTTCACGGTTGCCTCAATCGCCGTCACTATGCCGGCCGAATGTGCTTAGACAGGGAGAACACATGGGCTGGTAAGTTTGAATTTATTAAGATTAGGCTGTGGCTGATGCGCTGAAACCTTGTCGAAGTAACAAAATACTTTTATATTGTTGCTCGATATATTACAAACCTGATGTTAAGCTGGATAGCGGTCTACAAATGGAGCCGACTGCTACTACAGCTAAAAAATTGCAAGTAGCAGTTACTTCCACTATGCCGGCCTTAATGGAATTGGCCATTTACGAACTGATTCCGAAAAGTGACTGTTACTTCACGGTCTGTAATACTTGTAAGTGGTGGTACTACCCCGGATTACTGGTACCACTGCCTACCACTCTTTGACAACTAGACCCGGAGTTAATATCCTTCTCTTTTTGTATTACCAATTATTTGTTATACTCAATCTAATTATTAAAGTTTATAAATAAAAGCTATGCTATTTGTTTCTTTCATTCTACAAATTTTTGGACCTCTCCCCTCGTATTAATACATCCTCATATAATGCATTTCCACGAAATAAAAAACTAATATCGCAAAGATAATGAACAAAATCACAATAATGTGTAATCTTAGTACTTAAGTCGATATCTTGATCTATTAATTATTGTGCAAAAACATACGATTTGACAAATAAAATACGTATAAATATGAACATGACAACGTTCCCTATAGTCATTTGTAATTGTGATATTAAACATGAAGGGTGAGTTAATTTAATTATATTAAACCTCTTTTTTATTAATATTATATTTATCACGGAATAAGATCATCATAGATTATAATAAAATTATCGGTCAGTTACACAAAGATCTGTTGTTTTAAAGGACATCATTCATTTCGTATGGGGGCTTAATTGTATTAACAGTTGCATATACATTTTAGAATAGTTTGATGTACAAAGATTACAATATAATTGAAATATATTTTTTATTTTGCATAGTTTAGGTGTGCAAATGAAAGTACAAAGCTTTAATACAAATCCATGTATTAAAAGCACATTTGTTATTAGTTTTATCAATACAAGTATCGAAACTACCATTTTTTATATTTTTTTCATCATTGGACATTACAAAAGTAGTACATAAAAGCCCAAAATGAATGATGTCCTTTGGCAGATGAAAAAAAAAGTGCCCTTTAACGCTTGTGTGAGGTAGATTTAGAAAGCCTATAAGAATTGCCTCAGCCGTCATTACTGTGCTATTTTATTAATAATTGTTATTTTTTCTCCAGTTGCTTTTGTCTTCCTGCTGTGCGCAGCCTACGCACTGGCTAACATCCACAGCCAATGCCCATCAGACTACTCAATCGAGAAGCTCATTCCACACGAGGAATGCAACAAATACTACCAATGCGTCCACGGGTACGCCATCCAGCAAACATGCAGCGACGGCCTCTATTACAACATAGACACCCAACTATGCGATTACTACGAGAACGTCGACTGTACCGGCAGAAACGGTGAACCAGGTCCCAAATGCGATTGCCCAGAAGACTGGTCAAAGGAGCTGATCTTCGCCCACGCAGATTGCGACAAGTATTACCAATGTTATAATGGAAAAGCTCTCGAAAGAAATTGCTCAGCTGGTTTGTTCTTCGAGCCTGGTAAGCAATGGTGCGACTGGCCAGATAATGTTAATTGTGACAGGGAAATCGTTTGCCCGGATCCCCAAGAAGGTGGTAACGGTAACCCAGCTCCTGAAGGTATTAAGCACCCAGATTGTCCTACTGACTGGAGCATTGAGCTTTTGCTGCCTCATGAAAATTGCAACCAGTTCTATAGGTGTTCAGAAGGCTTGGCGTACACATTGGAATGTCCTCCTGGTCTCAAATACGACATTGGAGCTAAACGCTGCGAATGGCCACAGAACGTGGATTGCACTGGAAGGAATTAAACGTTTATTTCGATATAATACTAAAACCGTTGTTTGTTTGTTCTGAATAAAACTATTTTCTTTCTTTATTGATGTATATTAGTATCTAAGAATTGTTGTAAATAAATAAATATTTCTTTTATATATTTTTTTATTATATTCGACATCTGACCTTGACTTGCCTGGTGCTAAGAAAGGCTAGATCTAAGATAGCTAACAACTGAAAAAAACAGCTTGTAAGCTGCCGGTTTCAACTAGGCCAGCATAGTGGATGTGATTGCAGTTATTTAAACTGTAGTATCAGTCACCTGCATTCATGGACCGCACTCCAACTGAACATCAGGTTAACATCAGGTAGGTTAATGTTCAGGAACCATACCTTGTTCAGTCGAATTAAAAAGTTCGATGTGTCGTTTCCTTGTAGAACAATCGACAAGTGGATTGCTTAACCAGACCCTGTGTTCTACTTATACTAAAACCTTGGATCTTTTAAGCGATGCGTAAAGAAGCACCTTTGGCCGGCATAGTGATGGCGACCCGGCTTTATCAGTTGTCGACATTCTTGGATCTGCTCTCGCTTCTTCATTGACTATCAGGCAGGTCTAGATCGGCTGTCGAGTCACACAACAAATCCGCTTGATGTGTGGTCCATGAATGAATGTCACTGCTACTACAATTCTATAAATGTGAGTTGCAATCGCATTCACTATGCCGACCTAGATGGAACCGGCAACTTACAAGCTGATCCCGAAACGCGACTAAATTACTTCACGGTCTGTATACTTGTAAATGGTGGTACTACCCCGAATCGGCAGACTGAGAACCACTGCCTACCACTCCTTGAAAAGAGACAATAACAAATGAATATATCATTTTGCCTCTTATGATACAACCTTTCACATAATTGGGGAAATTCCTATTTGAAGGTGCGTCATTTGGATGACGTAACATTTCCGTCAACACTCAACACACAAAAATGTTCTAATTTTAAAAAATCTGCTAAAAATATTTTGTGCATTACATTGAGTTTATTTTTTAATTGGCAACATTGCTCGTGTTAATGGACGCATGCAGTCGCATCCACTATGCCGGTCTTGCTGCTACAACAGGCGTGGCACATTGGTTAGCACACTACTTAGTTAGGCGTAAAGTGCCGGGTTCGATTCCCGATCAAATCAAATATTTTTTTAGAGCTTTTGTTTAATATATTTGTAATATTTAGAATAAATATTACAAATATTTGTTAATAATATATTTTTTGAGAAGCCCCCGAATCAGTTGAAACAACTTTGGCCATAGCTTCACAGTTATATATATCTTTAATATCCCTTGCATCCTCATGGTGCATTATCAAATACTGTAGGTCTTCAATTTGATAACAGCCCAGCTAAAGGCTCATAGTCCGTACCAATTTTATTTAAGCGCTGTAGTTCTATCTCTTGTTGATTTGCTGATCTCCTACCTTCGAGCTCCATCATCAGAATAGCTTAGTAGTACCAGTTGAAACACCCATGTATACGTATACATGGGTGTGTCAAATATAAGGTCATAGATATGTTTGAAAGTAAAGTAAATACTACCGCAGCTAACAAAACGAGCTGATAACCCTAAAACCCCTGATCAGGTCCTCATCAATTGTAACTAACAACCATCTCGATCATGTCGGCTTTCGAACAAAAAAAAACGCATCGTAATTGATCAATTCGTTTAGGAGCTACGATGCCACAGCAGGCACACAGATATACAGAACCGGTAAACTTATAACACCCCTTTTTTGAGTCGCGGGTTAAATAAAGGCGGGCATTTGCTCCGTGTCTTATTATTAAAATGAGGTAGGCAGTGGTGCCTAGTCTGCCGTTTCAGGGTACTTACAAGTATACAGACCGCGAAGTGACTTAGTCGCGTTTCAGGATCAGCTTGTAAGTTGCCGGTTTCAACTAGGCTGGCATAGTGGAGGTGACTACTACTTACAGTTATTAAACTGTAGTATTATTATTTTGAACAGATTACAGAAAACGCCTGAATTAATATAATAACTAGAAGATATTATGCACAATTTTCAAGTGTTTATGAATACACGATTAGAATAGAAAATAATATTTATTATCATAATATGAACATCACTTTAAATAAAATATAACCCGACTAAATTAAAAAGTATGTAACTCCGAATGAATTGCAATAAATGTGTGGTTAATAGTTGCGGTGCGCTATGAAATGAACGTGCGAGCGTGATCGGCGAGTGCGCGGGCGCATGTGACGTCACCGGCCGTCACCCACTCAAATCGCGGCCACCGAGTAATTCTCAGTTTCTCAGTGATAAACGGACTCTGACGCTACCTCCACGCTCGTTGTCATTATGCCGAGCGATTGACCTTCAACCAGAAAACGAAGATCATCTTCATGCATCTTTGCGAACTATTTAAGATTCAGTTAGTGTGCTTTTTTGTGGCCAGTGTGATTCTGTGTTTATTTCAAATGTGACAGAAATGGTTTACTTTTCCAGATGTCAGCCGTCCCCGCACGAAGAGCGGAGATTTTATCATATTTTAGAAAATGACTGAAGGTCATCTAGTCCGGCATGAAAACCCTGTAAGTTAGCCACATGTTCTCCATGCCCCACACATTGCTACATGACCAATATTATCAACCGATCAACCTACTTATCGCGCCGTTTGTTTTTAAATACGTTTATTTAATTCATTGGTCGATTACGTGTGGTTATGTTAATTTACGAAGTATTCAACAGTTATCAAAATACAAACAGACTGGCAACAACTTTCCCGCGCAATTCCATTATGGCCGTCGTCGATTTAAGTAAAAGCGCGCCGAAATATCTGACGAGTTCCATTTCCCCATTAACCCATATACTCGTACCAGTAACAACATTTAAAAAGTAGCCCACCCGGAATTGAAGCGGTCGCCATGTTACTTTAGTTTTACAAAACCATCTGAATTTGATGGATTTAATTATCTCTCTGCTAATATCTAATAAAAAAGTTCACGGTCAGCGACTAGGAAACGTTTTTAGAATCATTAAGTCGTTTGTACACTTATCTATATTACATAAGAATATTGTTATTTAAAACCATAATTCGTTGCATATTTTTAATGCTCTTGTCACTGTTGGAGTGCCCGCAATTTTAGAACCTTGTGGTATTGCGCGGAGCGACAGCAAAATACCCGACGGTATGACTGTTGAACCGTGAAAACTTGGCAGGCCTTTGGTGTGGGATGCGACTTGTGTAGACACATTAGCTCCATCTCACATCTAAGCGACCTCGTATAGCGCGGAAAGTACAGCGATTTCTGCTGAGAACCTCAAGCTGCGCAAATACGGTAACCTCGGTACTAGTTACGAATTTGCGCCGTTTAGGATCGAGACGATGGGCCCTTGAGGACCTTCAGCTAAGCGCCCGGCCAAGGAGTTGTCCAAGCGGCTGACGGAAAAGTCTGGAGACAGGAAGGCTCACAATTATTTCTCCCAACGTATTAGCCTTGCTATACAAAGGGGAAAATGTTGACAATCTCCTCGGAAGTATCTCTGATGCGACGTCATTAGATGATATTTTTTTATTTATAGTTTAATTATAGTTAATATACTTTTAATGCATCTTTTATGTTATATGCAATTATAAAATATAATAAACACGTATTGCCATTCTTTTATGTAAGGCGTAAAATTAAAAAATGTATGGTAATGACTGCTGGGCATGACAGAAGAAGCATGAAAGTGCGATTAATGCTGTAGAAATGCCGTCATCAGTCGTGTTTTAGGACCAGCTTGGAAGTTGCTGGTACCAATTAGGCCAGCGTAGTGGAAGCGACTGCTAATTGTTCAATTGTCGCACGGAATCAATCTCATAAGGATTCATACAAACGGCAGTCGCCAACGGAATTTTTCATTTTTTTTAATATACATTTCTTTACTAAGCTACTAAAGTGCTTGTATCATAGAAACAGGACAACCAAAGTACATATATCAAAGATACATTGGTACCGGTGAGTGGTTTCGAACCCGTGCCACTCGGCCCACGTAGCCTTTGCACTGCCACTACACCACAGTCGCCTTAATCTCACCTTTAAGGCTTAGTTAGTTTAATTTTAATATTGTAGCTTATTTGTACGGCAACGGACTTTTTTTTCTGTTCTAATGTATTGTTAATGTTCAACTCTTAAATAAATTAATTAACACAAAATATTTTATATTATTATTATTTTTTTACATTTCTATATTAAGCTCGGCTAAAAGTGCTTGTATAAAGAGAGATGTCAGGACCGTGAAAAGTGACATCTGTCTGTCTATCCATCTGTGAACGGAGACGTGAGATTTTAATTAGGTTGTTGACATATTTTAATTTACAAAAGAATATCATCAAATGTGTTTACTTTTGGAGACGTATGATGTTATAATTATGTATTATATTCGCTTTTTTGTTCTCAAAACATCGCACGGAAGACTTAGTTTAGATTAGATTGGTAGTCATTTGCTCAATCTGCCGATCCGGCTTTACGAGAACCGGTTCAACTAGGCCGGCATGGTGGACTTGACTGCTAATTGTAATCATGGATCGCACTTCAGCTTTACATCAGGCGGCGACAGGCGAAGCCAATGGTTAGCAGCACAACAGTTTGTTAAGCGTAATGTCACGGGTTTGATTCCCGGGTTCGAAATGTTTCATAGCTATTGTTTGTAATATTTAATTATTGTATTAAATTTACAAATATGTGTTAATAAAAAAAGAGTCTGTTGTTTGCTTCGGGTCTGGTTATTAAAGAGTGGTTGGCAGTGGTGCCCAGTCCGTCGATCCGGGGTAGTACTACCCCGGATCTTCATATGTACTTGACAATGTTTTAACATTGAACCATATATTTTTACTTTGACTGGCAAGTTAAATACTAAAGACATAAACAAGAAGAAAGAAACCTCAGTTGTCATTACTATGCCAGCCAAAGGAGTTTTATAACATGACAAAATCAATTGAGACTACGCTGGACCTAAAGTATCATTGAATGTTTTTAATCGACTTTCAATCGATTACCAACTTGTATTGTCACTACGTCATGAGGCCGGAAGATTAATTTAACTAATGCACGATTTTATCAATCTAATGATGATCGATTTGTCATCATTTTAAAGGCTTATGACGTAAAATTAAATGGTCTGGCAACACTAAATACGGGTATAATTAAAATAGTTTAGGATTTTATTCTTTTATTCAAATGTTGTAAATTGCCAATCAACAAAGGGCATCATTCATTTTGTAAGGGGACTTGGGATTAATTGTATTAACAGTTGCATATACATTTTAAAATAGTTTGATGTACGAAGATTACAATGTAATTGGAATATATCTTTTATTTTGCATAGTTTAGTTGTGGAAAATGATCAAACTATAATTATGACAGTCTAAAGCAGAACTGTTAATATGGCGTGTCTTTGTGATTGACAGACGATTAAAAATCCATACCTTATTTTTCAAATAACTCAATTGCACAGCAAATAAAAGCAAAATTGTTATTAGTTTTATAAACCCGAGTATCGAAACTACCATTTATATATTTTTTCATTATTAGATATTACAAAAGTAGCACATAAAAGCCCAAAATGAATGATATTCTTTATAAACAATCTAAAGCGGGGCAGTACAAAAGTTTTTAGAGAGGTACACAGACAGTGGTGCCCAATCTGTCGATCCGGGGTAGTACCACCACTTACAAGTATACAGAACAAGAAGTAACTTAGTCGCGTATCGGGATCAACTTAGAAGTTGCCGATTCCAACTAGGCCAGCATAGTGGAGGCGGCTGCTACTTTCATTTATGGCATTTATGACATGCATTTAACAGTATGGCATCGCCTTCCTCCATTAATAGACCTCACTCCATCTTAATATCAAGGAAGATGCTTATTTACCACCAAGTAATTCGGAGTCAAATATCAAGTCACAATAAAAAAAGCGGCCAAGTGCGAGTCGGACTCGCCCATGAAGGGTTCCGTAGCAGGAAGTAACATAATATAAAAGTTCTTGTAGTTCGTTGTAACTTTGATCGATTTTTATATTATTTGAGTTGATTGAATGAAAGGTAAATTACGGTTTACGATTTATGACGTATTAAAAAAACTACTTAGTAGATTTCCTTCAAACCAATTTTCGGTGGAAGTTTGTACATCATATATTTTTTTAGTTTTATCATTCTCTTATTTTAGAAGTTACAGCGAAGGAGGAGGGGACACGCGCATTTTACCACTTTGGAAGTGTCTCTTGCGCAAACTATTTAGTTTAGCAAAAAATGATATTTTGGCAGACAGACATGACGAATCTATAAGGGTTTCGTTTTGTGCTACGGAACCCTAAAATTGATATTCATAAATATTAGGGTTTAATAGGAATTGAACCCGGTATTTACGTTTAGTGGATTGGTGTGTCAATTATAAAGCCCGCGGGTCAATTATTGATCAAACAAGTAATATACTTATAGAATTAGAGTAATTGTACATTTATTATAATGATATAAATACATGGCCACAACGATTATTATTTTAGTCATTTGTTTAGTGAAACGACATTGCCATGAACGATACTCACGTGAGTTGTTTTTTTAATATTATTTTTTTAATGGCTCGACGTATTTTTAAGGCGACCATGGTGTAGTGGCAGTGCAATGGTCATGCAAACCGAAAGCACGGGTTCAAAACCACTTACCGGTACCAATGTATCTTTGATACAGTATGGTCGTTCTGTTTCTATGATACAAGCAATTTAGTAACTTAGTATACAAATGTAAAAATAAAATGCCTGATGTTAAGCCATAACCACTTGCTGGTACCAATATATCTTAGATATATGTACTTTGGTCGTCCTGTTTCTGTGATATAAGAACTTAAATAGCTTATTATAGAATTGTAAAAATAATGGCAGCACCCCGCCTGATGTTAAACTGGAGTGCGGTCTATGAATAAAGACGACAGCTAGGACATAAGTACCAGTCGCATCCACTATGCAAACCTAGTAGAAACCGGCAACTTTCAAACATTACGTGAACGAAACTTTATGGTCTTTATACTTAAAAGTTTCTGACGACATGCCTGGCCTGATGTCAAGCAAGAGGAGACATCAGGCATTAGAAAAATGGCAGCGACTGAGGCAACCGTGACTGAATTTGATTTTTCAGTCGTTGGCGCTCTTGGTTACTATCAGGCAAGTCGAAGTCAGATGTCAAGTCATAAACTTAAAAAAAATACTAATTGTGACTCGACAAATGACAGCATCCCGCTTGATGTTAATCTGGAGCATGGTCCATGAATGGACGCCACTGCTACTACAATTCAATAACTGTAAGTAGCAATCACATCCACTATACCGGCCTAGTTGGAAACGGAAAACTTACAAGCTGATCCCGAAACGTGACTTCAGACTAAATCACTTCTCGGTCTGTATATATGTTTTATTTAGTTTAAGAGGTAGCATTTTATTGTTGTTTTATGGTTATTTCATATTTTTTATTATAAATTCATGTTGTTTCGATGCTGTTGAAATTGTAGACCTACGAACCTAAGGTTGACGAATTAATTTTAGTGCGAGCAATAACAAGATTGTATTTATTGAAGGTATTATTTTTATTAATTTATATTTACTAAATGCTATTAATATTAAAACAATAAATAAATAAGTTCATCCTCAAAATCCTCAAGATGACATCTTCAAGAAAGGTCTAGTGCGTTCGAGTATACATTTTTTTTTTATTTTTTTTTTTATTGTGACTCGACATATGACAGCACCCCGCTTGATGTTAAGCCAAAGTGTGGTCCATGAATGAATGTCACTGCTACTACAATTCAATTACTGTAAGTAGCAATCACATCCACTATGCCGGCCTAGATGGAACCGGCAACTTACAAGCTGATCCCGAAACGTGACCAAATCACTTCACGGTCTGTATACTTGTAAGTGGTGGTACTACCCCGGATCGGCAGACTGGGTACCACTGCCTACCACTCTTTGATAACCAGACCCGAAGCAAATATCCATCTCTTTTTTTTTTATTAACAAATATTTGCAATATTTAATACTATTAAATATTACAAATAAAAGCTATGAAACAAATATTTGCTCCGACCGGGGATCGAACCCGGGACTTTACGCGCAACAAACCAGTCGCTAAACCGTTCGTCCACGCCTGTCGTCAAAATTATACTCAAAGCCTAGTGCCCATAACCGTAGAGCTTGTATAAAGAGAATTGTGGACGTGAGAGAAGCGAGGGAGATGTGTCAGGATCGTGGCAAGTGGCGCTCCATTGTCTCTGACTATCCTATCCGAGTTAATTGGTTGCCAAATATCATATTGCGATGATTGATATGTTCCTACATTAATGTATGGAAGTGAATGTTGGGTGTGGCAGAAGAAGCATGAGAGTAGAATTAACGCTGTAGAAATGCGGTCATTAAGAAGTGTATGTGGAATAACGATAGCAGATAGAATAAGGAATACCACAGTGCGTGATAGATGTGGTTTGAGAGACGATGTAGTGACAAGGATTGACAAAGGGATGCTGCAATGGTTTGGGCACATAGAAAGGATGAGTGAAAGTAGATTGACGAAAGAAATTCATAAGAATTGTCGATGTGAAGGAAGTGAGGGAGTTGTGTCAGGATCGTGGCAAGTGTCCATTGTCTATGCCTATCCCTGTGGGAAAGAGGCGTGATTGATTGATTGAATTAATTCGTAGGTAACCAATTTGTTACCCGTTACAAATCACGACAATGTCAGTGATTTTTCATCGCAACATCACTACGGTCTGTATATTTGTAAATCATGGTACCTCGGATCGGCGGACTGGGCACCAGAATCGAACCCGATACTACGCGAAACCGAGTGGCACACTACGCGTGTCGTTAAAAGTAAAAATGTTTATTATTATATCGTTTGTATAGTAAACTGATGTACATAATTGCTTATTAAAACACACAGACACTCACACATACAAGCTACAGGAAAAGTATCGCCAAGTAGCGTTACCATTTTCCTCCTATTATGACTTGCTGATTTATTTGTTTGGTTATTTGTAATCAGTTTTAAATAGGCCAAAATTAACCTTTTAAGAACTAGCCATAGGGTCTTTACCTATGGATTTGCCATTCTGCAATACTATTTAGAATAAAAATATTTATGTTAATTTAAATAAATAAATAATCTTTTCGAAAAAAAAAGATTTTTTGCGTTTTGTTTTTCAAAATTAGTCTTTTGTGTATTAATTACTGTTAACTTTTTATTATATTTAAATCTTTTTCGTCATCATGGATGGATACAATGAAAAATCGAGTAATTCGAGGAATGCGACTACTATCGTGGCAGAAACGGCACGCAATATAAACGACGTATAACTACGGAGTGAATATTATAAACAAACCCGTTATTTAAACCAATTCCGTGGGCCTAATTGTATTAAAAGTTGCATATTATACATTTTAAAATAGTTTAATGTACGAAGATTACAATGTATTTGGAATATATCCTTTATTTTGCATAGTTTAGGTGTGCAAAACAATCAAACTATAATTATGACAGTTCAAAGCTATGGCGTGTCTCCGTGATTGACAGACGATACAAAATCCATATCTTATTTTCCAAATAACTCAATTGCACAGCAATTAAAAACAAAATTGTTATTACTTTTATCGAAATTACCATTTATATATTTTTTCATCATTGGACATTACAAAAATAGTACAAAGAAGCCCAAATTGAATGATGTCCTTTCGATCTAAATGATAAAAAATAACCTAAGTAAATAATAATGGAAAATAATCAATTATTTTTTATTTTATTTAAACATTTCTATACAGAACTACTAAACAATTGCATCACATAAACGACTAAGGGCCGGTTTCTTGATGGTTGGTGAAATTTGTCTATTTGTAACTTTTATAATTAGTTAAGCAACTATAGTAAATTCACTAAAAAATAGTAATCAGCGAAATGTGTTTCTTGAAAAAAAAAAATATTATTGTTATCAACAGACAGATCGTAACTATTTATAATTAATATTTTTAAATTCATTGAGGCATTGATTACCGTTTGACATGTAGTGTTGCGACTTTCTTATTTTTTTAAATTAATTGGGTCAGAAATGCACTAAATACTCTATCCTTATGCCAATAAAAAAAATATTGTCAAAGTCAAACTTTGTTTCCCAATACATATGTAATATTCTTTTAGATATCTTATTGGTTTGTAGATATATTAGTGGATTATGGCAATAATAATGGATAAAAATAGGTAGGGAACCCTCTGGATCTAAAGAACCTGATGATGGATCATCTCACATAGGTAAAACCGCAAGAAATATAACTATGGTGTTTTAACTAAAAATGTCTCTTACTATGCGCCTTTAGCTGTGCTGTTATCAAATTAAAGCCTGGAGTACCTGATGATGGATCATGAGGATGCAGGGGATATGTAACAGACATAATTATGCTGATTTAACAAACTGTTTCTTACATTAAGCTCATACCTAGGCTGATATGACAATATGGTTGAGGAGTACCTGATGATGGACCACAGGGATGCAAGGCGTCCTGTAATGTACTCAAGCTACGAATTACTGTTTATAAACGCGGGTTTGACTGCGGGGAACAGCTAGTACAGTTTCCGGCAAAAGAGCGCTGACTTTTGAGCTGATGAAATATAGGAAGATTAAAAGAGCGCTGGACGTCTGCAGTGGAAGCAAGTGCGCACATCTATATTATATCTCAGTTTTGATACTATTCTATGTTTCTGCCTATCCCTGTGGGGAAAAAAGCATGACAATTTAATTATACCTATTTCTCTGTATCCTATCTTTTATTTTTCAAAACTTTTATAAGGAGTATTTATATGTATAGGTTTTGTATATTATATAGAATAACATAATAGTAAAGGACATCCTCAAGAAAGCTGAAAGCTTACCTAGTGCTCATAACTGTAGAGCTTGTATGAAATTGTATTGTAAATGTGATGGAAGCGTGAGAGTTATGTCAGAATCATGACAAGTAGCGTTCTATTGTCTCTACCTAACCCTGTGGCATGACAATTTGATTGATTTTTATATCTAAAGTCATCAATTTATGTTATATTTACGCAATATTATATGGCTGGATTATTCATAATGCAGTGCTTGTTCCTATATTAATGTATGGAAGTGAAGGTTGGGTATGGCAGAAGACGCATGAGAGTAGAATTAACGCTGTAGAATTGCTGTCGTTATGGAGTGTATGTGGAGTGACGATAGCGGATAGAATAAGGAATAGCACATTGCGTGATAGATGTGGCTTGAAAGAAGATGTAGTGACAAGGATTGACAAAGGAATGCTTCGATGGTTTGGGCACATGGAAAGGATGAGTGAAAGTAGATTGACAAAAGAATTTATAAATCGGATGTGGTTGGATGCGTTAAACAAGGCAGGCCCAGGAGAGTGTTTCCTAACCAAATTGGAGACATCCTCAAGAAAGCCAGGTTGCCTAGTGCCCATAACCACAGAGCCTGTATGAAGAGAATTGTGGATGTGAAGGAAGCAAGGGAGTTATGTAAGGATCGTGGTAAGTGGCAAGTGGCGTGAAGAAGCACCTTTGGCCGGCATAGTGACGACGACTGAGGCAGCCGTGAACTAACTCGGATGTTTCAGTCGTCGTCACTCTTGGATCTCCTCTTGCTTATCATCAGGCGGGACGAGGTCAAATGTCGTGTCACAATAAAAATTAAAAAAAAAGTGGCGCTCCATTGTCTCTGCCTATCGCTGTGGGAAAAAGGCGTGACAATTTGATTGATTGATTGGATTATTCAGATTAAAAAAACCTGTATTATTATTAATAATTTTATTTTATATACTTTTGTAGATGAACATTATAGAAAACTGGCCCTCAAAGCGGGGTTATAGACCTTTCACAATATCTGTAGCTTCAATCTAGTAAGGTGGGGACCTTACTAGATTGTTTTGATCTAGTAGGGACTTTTGAAAGACTATTAGAACTTAATAAGCGCCGGAGACAAATTGTGCATTAATGTGCACTTCAAACTTCCTCAATGGTAAGCTGTTCAATCTAAATCTCCAGGATCTTGGTGTGAGCTCTGTAGCCATTTTGGCATTAACTTACGTTTTCCAATCTGAAATGATATTAATATTTAGGTATATATTTTTTATTATGACTGACATTATGGCAGCACCCGCTTGATATTAAGCAGGAGTGTGGTCCATGAATGAATGCCATTGCTACTACAATTCAATAACTGTGAGTAGCAATCACATCCACTATGCCGGCCTAGTTAAAACCGGCAACATACAACTGATCCTGAATCGTGTTTAAATCTCTTCACGGTCTGTATACTTGTAAGTGGCAATGTAAATGTGGATAATATTCTGAGGTAAGGTTCAAGAATGTTTGAGTTTTGAATAAAAAATAATCATTCCATCAAATTTTAAGTTTTTTCCCACGGGGATAGGCAGACACAATTAAGTGCCACTTGCCAAGATCCTGAAACAACTCCCATCACTTTTTTGCTTCCATCACATTTACAATACAATTTCATACAAGCTCTACAGTTATGGGCACTAGGTAACTCAGCTTTCTTGAGGATGTCTCCAGGGCCAATATTTCCAGTGGCATTAAATCTTATTGTTAATAATATTTGATCCTTTATACTGACATCATGAATTCTGTAAGAAAATAATTTAGATTAATATTCAGTAATTGGTTGGAACTGTATGTTAATGATTATTTAAAACTTTGCATGACCAATAAGAACATAAAATGGGTCATACAAAAAAGTATAGGTTTTTTTTATGTTATTTTAAAGGCTAAGAATTATATTGACCAAAGTACATATATCAAAGATACATTGGTACCGGTAAGTGGTATCGAACCCGTGCTCTCGGCTTGCATGACCATTACACTGCCACTACACCACGGTCGCCTTAAATTGCGCCGTGATTTCTTAGCATTACCTCTTTTACGGGGACCCTGTCCTAATTAGATATAGGACACTTTAAATAACCTCTCCTATCAGTTTGAATATAAAGTTATTTTCTTACCTTGTTGTTTGGCGTTCAAGAAACATTTTTAATTCTTTTATGAACCACGTGCATGTTTTTTTTATTAATCCGAAATCTTTCTTTGACATCATGTTAATCCCACAATCTAAAATTATCTTTCCTGGGACGGAAAGTCTTTTTATGTCTTTTTGCCATAAAACAATCTTCATCCGAAAATTGTTTGTGAATGAATGATGAATTTTCACAATAGGAAAAATGCATTTTCAATGCTCAAATTCGTTTTAATTGAGATAATTTGCAAAAAAAACGCAATACAAACATGTCAATTATGACACTAGTTCGCATATTACTAGAGATTAAATAGTTTGACCACTCACATCTGAGTGGTCAAAATAAATTGTTATTAGTGACGTCATATAATAAATAGCATGCCTAACAATCCATCAAGAAACGCATTTTTTTCGAAATTCAATCAATAGTAAGTTATCTGTCATTATTTTACGATTAGTTGAGATAACTATCCATCAAGAAACCGGGCCTAAGGGCCGGTTTCTTGATGGTTGGTGAAATTTGTCTATTTGTAACTTTTATAATTAGTTAAGCAACTATAGTAAATTCACTAAAAAATAGTAATCAGCGAAATGTGTTTCTTGAAAAAAAAAAATATTATTGTTATCAACAGACAGATCGTAACTATTTATAATTAATATTTTTAAATTCATTGAGGCATTGATTACCGTTTGACATGTAGTGTTGCGACTTTCTTATTTTTTTAAATTAATTGGGTCAGAAATGCACTAAATACTCTATCCTTATGCCAATAAAAAAAATATTGTCAAAGTCAAACTTTGTTTCCCAATACATATGTAATATTCTTTTAGATATCTTATTGGTTTGTAGATATATTAGTGGATTATGGCAATAATAATGGATAAAAATAGGTAGGGAACCCTCTGGATCTAAAGAACCTGATGATGGATCATCTCACATAGGTAAAACCGCAAGAAATATAACTATGGTGTTTTAACTAAAAATGTCTCTTACTATGCGCCTTTAGCTGTGCTGTTATCAAATTAAAGCCTGGAGTACCTGATGATGGATCATGAGGATGCAGGGGATATGTAACAGACATAATTATGCTGATTTAACAAACTGTTTCTTACATTAAGCTCATACCTAGGCTGATATGACAATATGGTTGAGGAGTACCTGATGATGGACCACAGGGATGCAAGGCGTCCTGTAATGTACTCAAGCTACGAATTACTGTTTATAAACGCGGGTTTGACTGCGGGGAACAGCTAGTACAGTTTCCGGCAAAAGAGCGCTGACTTTTGAGCTGATGAAATATAGGAAGATTAAAAGAGCGCTGGACGTCTGCAGTGGAAGCAAGTGCGCACATCTATATTATATCTCAGTTTTGATACTATTCTATGTTTCTGCCTATCCCTGTGGGGAAAAAAGCATGACAATTTAATTATACCTATTTCTCTGTATCCTATCTTTTATTTTTCAAAACTTTTATAAGGAGTATTTATATGTATAGGTTTTGTATATTATATAGAATAACATAATAGTAAAGGACATCCTCAAGAAAGCTGAAAGCTTACCTAGTGCTCATAACTGTAGAGCTTGTATGAAATTGTATTGTAAATGTGATGGAAGCGTGAGAGTTATGTCAGAATCATGACAAGTAGCGTTCTATTGTCTCTACCTAACCCTGTGGCATGACAATTTGATTGATTTTTATATCTAAAGTCATCAATTTATGTTATATTTACGCAATATTATATGGCTGGATTATTCATAATGCAGTGCTTGTTCCTATATTAATGTATGGAAGTGAAGGTTGGGTATGGCAGAAGACGCATGAGAGTAGAATTAACGCTGTAGAATTGCTGTCGTTATGGAGTGTATGTGGAGTGACGATAGCGGATAGAATAAGGAATAGCACATTGCGTGATAGATGTGGCTTGAAAGAAGATGTAGTGACAAGGATTGACAAAGGAATGCTTCGATGGTTTGGGCACATGGAAAGGATGAGTGAAAGTAGATTGACAAAAGAATTTATAAATCGGATGTGGTTGGATGCGTTAAACAAGGCAGGCCCAGGAGAGTGTTTCCTAACCAAATTGGAGACATCCTCAAGAAAGCCAGGTTGCCTAGTGCCCATAACCACAGAGCCTGTATGAAGAGAATTGTGGATGTGAAGGAAGCAAGGGAGTTATGTAAGGATCGTGGTAAGTGGCAAGTGGCGTGAAGAAGCACCTTTGGCCGGCATAGTGACGACGACTGAGGCAGCCGTGAACTAACTCGGATGTTTCAGTCGTCGTCACTCTTGGATCTCCTCTTGCTTATCATCAGGCGGGACGAGGTCAAATGTCGTGTCACAATAAAAATTAAAAAAAAAGTGGCGCTCCATTGTCTCTGCCTATCGCTGTGGGAAAAAGGCGTGACAATTTGATTGATTGATTGGATTATTCAGATTAAAAAAACCTGTATTATTATTAATAATTTTATTTTATATACTTTTGTAGATGAACATTATAGAAAACTGGCCCTCAAAGCGGGGTTATAGACCTTTCACAATATCTGTAGCTTCAATCTAGTAAGGTGGGGACCTTACTAGATTGTTTTGATCTAGTAGGGACTTTTGAAAGACTATTAGAACTTAATAAGCGCCGGAGACAAATTGTGCATTAATGTGCACTTCAAACTTCCTCAATGGTAAGCTGTTCAATCTAAATCTCCAGGATCTTGGTGTGAGCTCTGTAGCCATTTTGGCATTAACTTACGTTTTCCAATCTGAAATGATATTAATATTTAGGTATATATTTTTTATTATGACTGACATTATGGCAGCACCCGCTTGATATTAAGCAGGAGTGTGGTCCATGAATGAATGCCATTGCTACTACAATTCAATAACTGTGAGTAGCAATCACATCCACTATGCCGGCCTAGTTAAAACCGGCAACATACAACTGATCCTGAATCGTGTTTAAATCTCTTCACGGTCTGTATACTTGTAAGTGGCAATGTAAATGTGGATAATATTCTGAGGTAAGGTTCAAGAATGTTTGAGTTTTGAATAAAAAATAATCATTCCATCAAATTTTAAGTTTTTTCCCACGGGGATAGGCAGACACAATTAAGTGCCACTTGCCAAGATCCTGAAACAACTCCCATCACTTTTTTGCTTCCATCACATTTACAATACAATTTCATACAAGCTCTACAGTTATGGGCACTAGGTAACTCAGCTTTCTTGAGGATGTCTCCAGGGCCAATATTTCCAGTGGCATTAAATCTTATTGTTAATAATATTTGATCCTTTATACTGACATCATGAATTCTGTAAGAAAATAATTTAGATTAATATTCAGTAATTGGTTGGAACTGTATGTTAATGATTATTTAAAACTTTGCATGACCAATAAGAACATAAAATGGGTCATACAAAAAAGTATAGGTTTTTTTTATGTTATTTTAAAGGCTAAGAATTATATTGACCAAAGTACATATATCAAAGATACATTGGTACCGGTAAGTGGTATCGAACCCGTGCTCTCGGCTTGCATGACCATTACACTGCCACTACACCACGGTCGCCTTAAATTGCGCCGTGATTTCTTAGCATTACCTCTTTTACGGGGACCCTGTCCTAATTAGATATAGGACACTTTAAATAACCTCTCCTATCAGTTTGAATATAAAGTTATTTTCTTACCTTGTTGTTTGGCGTTCAAGAAACATTTTTAATTCTTTTATGAACCACGTGCATGTTTTTTTTATTAATCCGAAATCTTTCTTTGACATCATGTTAATCCCACAATCTAAAATTATCTTTCCTGGGACGGAAAGTCTTTTTATGTCTTTTTGCCATAAAACAATCTTCATCCGAAAATTGTTTGTGAATGAATGATGAATTTTCACAATAGGAAAAATGCATTTTCAATGCTCAAATTCGTTTTAATTGAGATAATTTGCAAAAAAAACGCAATACAAACATGTCAATTATGACACTAGTTCGCATATTACTAGAGATTAAATAGTTTGACCACTCACATCTGAGTGGTCAAAATAAATTGTTATTAGTGACGTCATATAATAAATAGCATGCCTAACAATCCATCAAGAAACGCATTTTTTTCGAAATTCAATCAATAGTAAGTTATCTGTCATTATTTTACGATTAGTTGAGATAACTATCCATCAAGAAACCGGGCCTAAAATGCATATTAATACCATATATACATTGAAGTCGGGTGTCGGGAGGTACGTGACTATTTTTTTGCGCGACCACTAGACCACGGTCGACTTATTTAAAAAATGCAAACATTTACTTAATAATTTCTACCTAATTGAATATAACAAACGTCATTCGTTGACCTAAAAGTTTAATTAAAATAGCAACATGGACAAAATTCGTTGCATGAATATAATTTTTTGCATTTATAAGTATGCATCTTTAAATATTACAATTTTATTTCGCTTTATATATTCATCATTGATAGTGTTTTTATAAATTTACTATTTCTCTTTCGGGTGTGTAAAAAAATACAAGGTGAGATGTTTAATTTTTTTTCTGTCTGAGTAAAGACATAGTTCATTTTTTAATTTTTTTTATTTCTATACTATGCTCCTAAAGTGCTTGTATCATAGAAACAGGACAGCTAAAGTACATATATCAAAGATACATTAGTACCGGTGGGTGTTCTCGAACTCGTGCTCTCGGTTTGCTTAACCATTGCAATGCTCGGTCGATGGAATAGATTAGTCGACGTCATTCGCCAGTTATTACCACACCAATCGATCGATCGTCGACCGGCAACCAGTTGCGTTTGCAGTTCGCGAGTAAACCATCTGTTTTATGTTATAATTCGTATTTTATGTGACGCGCAAAAAGGCGGAAGCCAGCGACATTGACCAGATAAAATAGAAGAATCGTGATGTCAGTATAGTGGACAGTGGCTCTCCACTGTCCCTGACTGTTAATTGAGCCGTAGTGTAGTGGTAGTAAAATGGTTACGCAAACCGAGACCACGGGTTCAAAACCACTTGCCGGTACCAATGTATCTTTGATATGCGTACCTTGCTTATCCTGTGTCTATGATCAAATCACTTTGGTAGCCAAATATAAAAATGTATATAAAATGTTAAACAAACATGGTATAAAAAAGGCGTGGTCTATCAATTAAGCAATTAAATTATCACGCCTTTTTCCCACAACTCCCTCGCTTCTCTCACATCCACAATCCTCTTCATACGGTTATGGGCACTAGGCAACCTAGCTTACTAGGTTTGTGTGTGTAAACACCAGTGGGTGTAAAATATCTCACAAACCAAGTAACCCGGTTTTCAACGAATTGCCGGTACCAATGTATCTTTGATATTATGACTGTACTTTGGTCACCTAGTTTCTAGACATTCCAACTAACCGTAGTAAATAAATGTTCTTATACAAACAAGTTGAATGTCATTCATATTACACTAATTTAAAGAATGCTGTTAATACGTAAAACTGGTTTTGGTTTCCGTAACCGTTTTAGTTAGTTCTCTAATGTATTTCCGACTTTAATATATATATTTTATTAGTATATTTAAAATATATTTCTTTAAATAGATTATCAATTATGCAATATTGTGTATACATTATTTAACTTTATTATTTTATCTATATCTTTTTTGTTTTGCTCCTTATTTTACTCAGTCAGTTACTTGAGCCAATTCGATTCGTGAATTGGCTCAAGTAACTGCTGCTGACGGGAAGTGAACATTATGGATGCGGCAACTATGCTTTATGTTTTAGACAAATGCATATGATGATGCATATGAAGATGGTCAAAAGTCACATCGCTGCCCGCCACTTATCCACATTTGCAACCTGAAGCACTGAACAGTGAACACCACCACTTCCAACACAATGGATTCACTCTTTACACTCTCTTCGCTCGAACAGAAGTTTGAGGAAACGATGCAAACTTTTGAAAATCGTTTCACCTCCGCATCACAAACTGTGACTCTGAACCAAATCGCCAAGGATTTTCAAAGTTTTAAATCCTTTATGAGAGATACGGTGGAAATGCTAAGGACCCAGATTTCTGCACTTGTTACTGCAACCGATGAAATCGAATCGAGAAGTCGAAGGAAATTCCTGTTGTTCCGTGGCGTAAAGGAGTCAAAAGAAGAGAATGTGACACAGGTAATCTGTGATATTAGCACTAAGACTCTTGGACTGGACTTGAGCACAGTTGATATCAAGTTTTGCTACAGGCTTGGCACAAAGACCGCTGATAAGCCACGACCTATCTTGGTCAAGTTTCAGAGCTTCGATGTTCGTGCTCGCATCTGGAAGTCCAAGAAAGCGCTCAAAGGTACATCAATATCACTGGCGGAGTTCCTGACTGCCATCCGCAGGCGTCTACATGCTGAAGGGCGTCGCATTTATGGCATATCTAACTGCTGGTCACAAGAAGGACAAGTGTATGTCAAGGTTACGGATGGCACGAAACGTCGCATTTTCTCAGAGACCCACCTTAAAGAGCTGATGTCTAAATATCCCCCCCATGTACCTGATAATCAAAAGAAAAGGGCAAGAGTAGCAAGGAATGTGAAAGCAAAGCAATAGCGGCCTGTGTAAATTCACCGGTTTTCATATTATCTATTTCCAAGCTTATATTATTTGTAATTTTGTAAGGATTTTACCATTTTAATTTATTTAAATAATATTTAACTTAATAATGTTTTACTTTGTAAACAATAATAATATCTTTGTTATATATTGGAGGTAGATACAAATTGGAAATTCTGTTTACATTATATTCTCGCCGCGTTCCAGTTGTTCTATCGGCGCTAACGTCAATCACCTTGCATATAATAATTTGCTTTAAAACTTTTATCATGTTATACTTACTTATTATTGTGGTCATTATTAATAAGGTTTCTAAACCGCTATATTACTGGCAGCAGATGTGATTTACTGATCTAATAGAAACTGCGATTGTAATAATATATACCTATATCTTATATTAAATATATATTATATTATATTATTTATATACATCTATTATATATTTATTTTATTTTCGATTATACTACATATTAATTCATCTGTATTACTTAAACCATGTACTCTGATGATGATTCAGACTCCTTTTACACTGCTGATGATTTGGACTCGGGTGAGTCATCTGAAGAGTTTGTTGACTGTATCGAGCCTCTGGGCGCCACTCTGAGGGGTAGATTGCTGGAGTTCGCAAAAAATTTTAATGTATGCCATATTAATGCGCAGAGTATCCCATGTCATTATCCAGACATTCTTGACACTTTTTCCTGTGGGGGCATTGACGCAGTGTTAGTTTCTGAAAGTTGGCTAAAACCTTTCTTGCCATCTACTTCTTACGTCATTCCGGGATTTGTGCTTCTGCGAAACGACCGCGTTGACAAAAGGGGTGGTGGCGTTGCTATTTACCTACGTAACGACATCTGTCATAAAGTAATAGCGTCATCCCCACCTAACTGCAGCGATTCGCCTGAATATCTTTTCCTTGAGGTCTCGGTTGGTGGCAAAGTGATTTTACTGGGTGTTGTCTATTGTCCGCCCACTGTCCCGGTTGACTCGAGATTGGAGCAACTTATTGAATCGATGGGATCTGAATACTCTCATCATATAATAATGGGAGACTTTAACGCTGACCTTCTCGTTGATTGCCCTCGCAGCAAGAGATTACGTTCGGTTGTTGAAGCTGCCAGTCTCACAATTGTACCTCTCAGGCCGACACACCATAACATTCACACTGCTGACACATGGCTTGACGTTATTATCACATCAAGTATGGAAAAAATAGCTAATCATGGACAGCTCCTTGCTCCGGCTTTCTCATTGCACGATCTCATTTATATGTCCTACAGGGCAAAGCCCGGTAAGCGCTCACCAACATACTTGCGTTGTCGCAACTACAGAAAGATGGATCTCGATGTTTTACATGCTGACGCTGCTGGTGCGGATTGGAATTCTATTGAGCTTGTTCCGGAAATAGATGATAAAGTCTCTGTCCTCAACAGTATACTGGTTCAGTTATTTGATAAACATGCTCCTGTAAGACAGGTCAAAGTCAAGCGTGCTCCGGTTCAATGGATAACAGACAGAGTTCGTTTGTCGATGAGGAAGCGGGATAGAGCATTCATAATTTTCAAAAAAGATCGCACAGATTTTAATTGGTCCAAATATAAAATAGCAAGAAATCAATGCAATCAGGCGGTACGTTCGGCTAAACGGAATTATTTTCACGAAAATATCTCTAAAGTCCAACCCTCTGGGTTATGGAAGTTCCTAAAATCTATTGGTATTGGCAGCTTCAAACAAGATTGCGTACCCTCTAATATAAATCTTAATGATATTAACACCCACTTCTCTTCTTCTAGCGTTCTTACCGCTGAGATTAAAAGCCAGACCATTACCAAAATTTCTTCAAAAACTTCCTCTAATCTGCCTTCTTTCACCTTGACACTGGTCACTGTCAATGATATCAAACAAGTCTTAAAATCAATTACATCAAGGGCCACGGGTGTTGATGGTATAAATCTAACCATGATATCTTTTTTATCAGAGGCCTTGTTACCAGTATTGCATCACATCATAAATTTCTCTCTACAATCTGGTCAGTTTCCTGCAATCTGGCGACAAGCCTTTGTAACACCAATTCCAAAAATACCGCACCCGACTTCTCTTACTCACTATAGACCTATTTCTATACTCCCCTTTTTTTCCAAAATATTAGAATCAGTAGTACACAAACAGCTCTCGGCTTTTTTAATGGAAAATCAACTTCTTTCGCCTTTCCAGTCTGGGTTTAGGCCAGGTCACAGCACTGCAACGGCGCTTATCAAAGTCACCGACGACATAAGATGGGGAATGGAGGAGTCAAAGTTGACTCTTATGGTGCTCATTGATTTCTCAAATGCCTTCAACATGGTTGATCCCGACATTTTGCTTGCTATTATGAGATATCAATGTGGTATATCATCTGATGCTCTGAGCTGGTTTTCAAACTATCTTTGCGGTCGAAAGCAGCAGGTGCGTTCAAATAAAACTTTCTCTGATTGGTGTGACCTCTCTGTTGGAGTCCCTCAAGGAGGCATCCTTTCTCCTCTGTTATTCTCCATTTTCATTAATTCCATCACTTATTCTTTGAGTTCCTCGTATCACCTTTATGCAGATGACCTGCAACTTTACACACAAGCCCCATTGGACTCCATAAATTCTGCAATTGACTTAATTAATCAAGATCTTAACTATATTAATTCTTGGTCCAATGATTTTGGAATTAGAGTGAATCCGGCCAAATGTCAGTGTATTATTGTAGGGAGCAGCAGGTCGATGTGTAGGTTGAACCCGGATCTATTATCTCTAATTAAGTATGATGGAGTGGCTATACCAGTTAGTAAAGTAGTAAAAAATCTGGGATTGAATATTGATGCTTCCCTCTCTTGGCAGCCACATATCACTGAAGTAAGTCGCAAAGTAGTAAATGGACTGCGATATCTCTATAGATTTAAGAACCTGTTACCGTCTAGTACCAAAAAATTGTTAGTTCAAGCGCTTATTCTTCCAATTATGGATTACGCCGATGTGTGTTATTTAGATCTTAACGAAACTCTTACTGATAAACTTGAGCGTCTTTCCAATAATTGTATCAGATTTATCTATGGGCTGAGGAAATATGACCATATCTCCTCATATCGTCGGCAGCTTGGTTGGCTAACAATCCGTGACCGCAGAAAATTTAGACTCCTTAATTTTCTTTATCCTATTCTCATGGAGACTACTTCCCCTATATATCTTAAAAATAGATTTAACTTTCTTTCAAACTCTCATCAATTAAACCTTCGGTCAGGAGACACGTTACAGCTGGAAATCCCTCTCCATCATAAGGGAGCAGTTGATGAAGCATTTGTGGTGCAGGCAGCTCGCCTGTGGAATAACCTTCCTATCGATATTAGAAAGTCCCGAAACAGAGTGGCGTTTAGGAGCCAACTTAGGAAACATCTCACTCAAAAATCGTAGTACTTTGGATGAATATAGATTATATTATTATTATGTATTGTATATTATATATATATATATGTATTATTTTTAATATATATCTATTTATGTATTTTTACCTATTATATATGTACGTTTATTGTTACTTAAGTCTTTAGTGTTAAGTTTTTATTTTTTTATTTTTTCTAAAAATTGTATCTATGTTAAACATTGTTTCATGCACCTGCCTTTCACTATCTGTTTTTCTGAAGGTTGACTGGAAGATAAAGCCATCGGGCTTTAAGTCCGCCTGTACGCCTGTACAAAGAAATAAATAAATAAATAAATATGATTAAATATGCAATAAGTAACAGTAATTCGTCGTCCATCTTTTCATTTTGCTCCGTAATCCGTATGCAAGCAAGCACTCATAGCTCGAGAACTAGGGCTTACAATATCGGATAGTTTTCAACTCCGGAACTGATTTCCGATATTGGGCACACAACTCCGGAATTCCGATACTAGTTCCGGAATTGGGTAAAAAAATAAAGTCTGTAGGTAATATGTATTTATTTAATCGCATTTGTATTGATACATCATCTTACTTACTAATTTAATTCTTTTATTAGAGGAACAGTCATAAAAATACTTTTTTGGTTTTCTCGAAATCATAAATCTTTTAAACAGAATAAAACAATTGTATTTTTAATTAAATACCAGGAATTAAATCTTTTATGAATTTCTTTAGTTTACATTATCTACTTTAATAGGTACCTTCTTAAAAAATAGTTATTATTAAGATCAAATCAACTCTTATTACCTAACCAATTATGCTTGTTATTAGAAATACACTATTCAAGAAGTAGAGCGCTGTTCTTGAATAGTGAGCTCTCAAGAGCAATAAAGCATCCAACATTTTGTCCGAGAGCGAGCTTCGTATGCTGATTACAAAAGTAACCGGCACATAAAAATGCTCTCTCACTTTCCACGCTCGTTGGAAGAACACACATGATATAATTATAAGCTTGCGTTAGATATACACCTCTTTCTCCACCATTATAATACATGGCTTTCTCAAATTTGACAAACCCAGAGAGGTCGAAATTAGCAGTTTAAGGGCTTATTACGGGTCCCCTCCTGACATTTATGTAACTCTCTGTCGAGCTGTTCTTGTAGTGTTAAATCGGCGGTTGTAACTTCAACATCAGAACCAGAAGATGAAGAATCATCCTTTTCCTCTTCGTGCTCACTTGAAGTAGGATTGAACTTAAGCTGGCGCAGCAAATTGACAATGATCTCTGTGTCAGCTGTGTAAAGACTCGCATCGCGTCGACACAAAGATAAACAGCTACTTTTACGACATTTAAGCTGTGGTGAATGTCGGTCAGGGTTTGGATTTCATCTTCAGAAAACGAAATATCAGATTTTCAGTCTATTAGGGCTTTAAGTACCGAGTCTTTAATCTTTAAAACACTCCGATCATGTCGGACATACGACAATCTATCTGTAGCTGTATGTCCTTGCCATGTTCCGTTTTGACATATTGTCGCCTTAAATCAGCTTTTAAAGGAAACTTTCTTATTATTCTTACAAGGCGCCTAACTTTTTCTATGACCTCATTGTGGGTATTTCGATCAGCCCGAGCAGTGGGAGTTGTCATTCGTTTCTGAATCGGCATCCTCATCGCTTTCGTATTCACTGTCATTATCGGATGCCTTATCAACGGATGCCGGCGGGATTTCTTTAGTGTTTTTATATAAAGCGTCGATAACCGCGAGCTGATCACCATGAGCTAGACATAATTGGTGATAGCCTTTGCAGTATGTTCCCATTTTCAGCATCACGCTCGCACCGTCGGTCGTAAGGCTCACGATGTCCTCATCCAAAGACACGCCGAATTTAGCAAGATGGTCTAGCAACATGTGAGCTGAAATAGCTGACATTGACCCCGTAATTTTTACAAGTCCGAGATTTTTAAAATTTGAACCACCAAAACCGTTGCTGTACAAATTTATATTCATACCTTTATATCATGTTTATACCTCTTGTTTCGTGAAGAGGTCCATTCATCCATAGTTAGAGAGAATCGATGTCGATGAATTTTCAATTCATTTATTGTATTTTTTATGTATGTTTTTACTTCTTCGGTCTGCGTTAATACAATTTTCGCTACTGTATTCACTGATTTAGGTAATTCATGACCACTTTTCTTAAATATTTTTATTAACGGGACGCCTCGTGCTAATAGTACATTCGAGACGCGTATTTTGAAATCGTAATAATAAATCTATTTTAGATACTTAAACGTTTTGAAAAGTAAAAATAATGTATAAAAATTTTTAACTTCGGAATACGATATTGGCTCCGGAATTGGCTCCGGTTCCGGAATTGAAATATTGGAAAGAATCTATCCGAAATTCCGGAGTTACGAAATTCCGAAATTCCGGAATGCAAGCCCTATCGAGAACGAATGACTTTAGAAAAAGTCTGACGCAAGAATCGTATGTGTATAGAGTAAATATGATCAGATAGTCTGATCAGACAATCGTAAATTAAATCTGACGTGTATTCCCAGCGTTAATATAAAATATCAAAGAATATCAGAACATTAAATAAAAACACATAAACATGCTACTGCGTTAGTCAACGTTACATTAATTCTGAAATCTTATTGGTTCTTCAACTTTTCAACTTCAGTTTCATATGCCACCGTCATTGGAAACTTGTCAATTTTTTTTAAAAGAAATTTCCGATTAAAATTTCTAAAGAATCTTATTTAGATTATTATTTATTTATTTATATTATTGTCTATATAAGAAGATAAATCGACGTTAAAACAGAAGATAGTTCTTCGATCAAATCCGGGGAATTCTTTAAAAACAGTGGTATTCAAGTTTGTATGAATATAATTATAAATATTAAGAATGCTAGAGGCTAGAGAGTTATGTCAGGATCGTGGACAGTGGCGCTCCGTTGTTTCTATCCATGGGACAATTCCTATTCCTTCCGACCGTCGTGTAGTGGCAGTGCAACGCAAACCGAGAGGATTGAGGACTTTGGTCGTCCTGTTTCGATGATAGAAGCACTTTAGTAGCTCAGTGTATAAATGTAAAATAAATAAAAAATGAATAGAACAAAATCATAATCTGAGAAAAATCTGGGATGGAATATACCTATATATTGGGCTGACGGCTGAATGCATGTCACGGAGAATGTTCCGAGGAGCTCTTTAACCTTATTCCTACCTAATCCTTTTTAATTTTTTTTATTATCTTTTTTATACTAAGCTACTAAAGTGCTTGTATCATAGAAACAGGACAACCAAAATACTTATATTAAAGATACATTGGTACCGGTGAGTGGTTTCGAACCCGTGCCATTCGGCTTACGTAGCCATTGCACTGCCACTACACCACGGTCGCCTTTTACACCCGTAATACCCGCACTGGTCGGGGGAAGCATTTGTACCACTCTTATAAAACGGGCAGACGGGCAGTGGTACCCGTCTGACGATCCGGTGTAGTACCACCACTTACAAGATACAAAAGTGATTTAGTTTCGTTTCGGGATCAGCTTGTAAGTTGCCGGTTTTAACTAGGCTCGTATAATAGAGTTATTTAACTGTAGTAGCAGGCGTATTAAATATATATTATGCGGTTTACAATCGCGTTTAGTTCTGGTCATTCATTTTACAATTTCTATTTATTTCGACGTTTCTTTTTGTTTAATTCATTAGTTCGCGCAAAATCTATGTAGAAGAAAATCTATGTAGTAGCACCTCCGTTTATGAACCGCACTGCAGCCTAACATCAGGCAGGGTGCTGTCATATGTTAAGTCACAATGAAAATAACAAGTAGGTATTAACTTTACTAATTTCTTAGATTTTGCGCGAACATTGATTAATGAATTAAGCATATTTTATGCAGCTTACTATCGCGTTTATTTTGGTTGTGATTTTACCATTTTTCATTTTTCCCACGCCGACGTTTCGAGAGCTTTGCAGCCATCGTGGTCACGGAGAGACAAACGCGACCAAAATAAACGCGATAGTAAACTGCATAAAATTTGTTCAATTCAAGAATTTGTTTAATTTTATAGCAATTACATTTAGTATCCTTTTCAGATGTGCATTCGGGTTTGGTTAGAAGTTGGTCATACATGCGAGCCTCGTCCACTATCATCAATGGGTCGTGCACTGGCATTGGACTGGCGGGTTTGGGTACGAGGTGCGAGCGGTCACGACATCAGCCATTTTGTACAAAAAGTCGTCTTCAATCTACATCCTGCTAGTGCGTTTGTTTATCCCAAACGAGGTAATGAATTTGTATATATTATTGTATGATTTATGTATATTTAGGGCCCAAATTGTAGAATTTAATAGAACAATGAATTAACACATTTTTTGCCACTATCGCGTTTATTTGATTTTATTATTTAGACGTTTCGAGAGCTTTGCAGCCATCGTGGTGACATAGAGACTGCACGATGGCTGCAAAACTCGAAACGTCGGAATAATAAAATAAAATTGTCAAATTAAAACCAAAATAAACGCGATAGTAAGCAACATAAAATTTTTTGAATTCATTAAGCAATGTTTGCGCAAAATCTAAGAAAATATTCAATAGAACAATCAAATTGATTAAGGCGACTGTGGTGTAGTGGTAGTACAATGGTTACTAATGTATCTTTGATATATGTACTCTGATTGTCCTGTTTCTACGATACAAGCACTTTAGTAGCTTAGTATAGAAATGTAAAGAAATAGATTTAATTGTCACGCCTTTTTCCATAGGGATAGGCAGAAACAATGAAGACCCATTTACCACGATCCCCTCATCCACAATTATCATCATACAGGCTCTGTGTTTATAGGCAACCCAGCTTTCTTAAGGATGTCTTCGATTTGGTCGGAAAACACCCTCCTGTGTCTGCCTCATTTAACGCATCCATCCACATCAGATTTATGATTTCATATTATAAATGTATGATGTATGTGTAACTAGTAGGCTCCGATTAAATTTTGTAGGATTCAAAGTCTGAAAAATTTGTTTTACCGCCTATGTGTTCTTCTTATAAGCCTCAACTATGCCGGCCAAAAGTGCTTTTCCAACCTCCAGCCGGCATTTAGTAAACTGAATCGGTTTTTCAGTCTCAAGCGCTCTTCAACTTCCCTTTGCTTTGCATTGCGAAAAACGGTTTTTAAACTGTTCGATTTGATTGAAGAATAATTTTCTGGATCATTTTTTTTATTGTGACTCGACATATAACAGACATATAATATATTTCAATAACTGTAAGTAGCAGTCACATCCACTATGCCCTCCTAGTTGGAACCGGCAACTTACAAGCTGAATCCGAAACGCGACTAAATCACTTCACGGTCTGTATACTTGTAAGTGATATCAGACCGTGTGTACCACCGCCAACCACTCTTAAAAATGGGATCGGTCTGTTTACTTCTTCTAGTAATCTATAATTTATATATATATTTTTATTAATTACCCCTCAATAAATAATAATACAATAGAAGAACAATTATGATGAAGATGAACAAGAACACCTAAATTATTATATTATTGTGCAAATATGTTTTTGTATTTACTGCGCAATGAATACAAGAGCTTGCAGCTACACAAATACAATAAACAATTAAAATTATATTGTTTCAGTATTGCAAGAGCCGCCGTATGAAATCCAAGAGTCAGGCTGCACATCAATTGAGATACCAATCCATATTTATATTAAGAATAGCGAAAAACCAAAGAGGATTAAACTTAAATACACACTACATTTAGAGAACCAAGACAGAGTCTCCACAGAGTCTAACTGTGTCTATTATGACTTTGCAAATCCGTCGGATGTACTCAAGAAGAACTTACTGAGAAGTGGCGGCGAAATCATTTCCAATGCCTGCGTTTTCGGTGGTTCTAGTGATAATATACTAGTCGTTATAACGAATAATAAAACACCCAAACATGACTACAAGCATAAACTAATGAAAGCGAAGTCATACACCTTCATAGAACCAATTACTTGGAAGAATGATGCGAAAAGAAAACACAAACTTAAAGCAAATAACTTTAATAATAAAATTGATTTTAAAACGATACTTAAGAGTGTTGAAATGAGTGACGCTGAAATTAATACGGTATCTAATGTATTTTCTTCTTTTAATAATTATGAAAAGTCGAAGGATCCTCTTATTTGTTTGCCGCCAATGACAGATTCCATTTATAAAGTGCCGGAATTGCCTTCTACGCTTAAGTCTAGCCTTTCAACGATTGAACTAGACTATACATTGCAATAAATATTTATTTTATTTCCTATACTAGCGGCACGCTATGATAGCCGTTTTAACGTTTTCTCCGCTCATGAAGTTTTGTATAAATTAATAATTACAATTGAAGTAACAATTTCTGTTCTTTTCTTTCTTCTTGTTTATGGCTTTAGTATTTAACTTGCCAGTGTCAAAGTAAAAATATATGGTTCAACATCGTCAAATAAATATGAAGATGAACCACGCGAGTGATTCATCACAAGATGACGATGATAGTGAGGTTGATGATCATTGTTTTAGTACAGCGGCGGAAAGCCTTTTACTAAAACTTCGGAAGGAGTCTTGGAGGGAACATGAAGAAACACTTTTTACAGCTTTAAATTACTTGTCTATACTTGATCATTTACTTAAAAATGATTACTGGATAACAATTCCACCATTATTACACAATTAATAATTATGAAAAACGCAAGCTTTAAATAATTCCAAATTGCGCGTCCTGTCACTTGCAGTTGCCCGCCAAAACTCCAAGTCAACAATTGCTGTTTTTAATAGTGACAAGAAAGAACAGCAAACGTTCTTTCAAAAGTAATTATTAAATTATAGGGATCTTCATGAGCGGGCCATACGTCAAAACGGTCATCATAGCATGCCGCTAGTACCTATAATAACATTTTCCTATACAAAGCGTTCTTTATGTTGTAAGTTTCTGACTATGTCTTGAGAAAATATACCTTTAAAAGACATTAAACAACTGATTTTCTTGACATCTAGGTATTTTTCTTTATTAACATTTATTGTAACATTCACTCTAATTACATTAAATATTACAAAAAACAAATATTTGCTCCGACAGATTATAGATTATAAGTATATTATAAATAAAAGAAATTATATTAATGCATTATTTTCTTAGATTTTGCGCGAACATTGATTATAACGAAATAAACAATTTTTATGCGGCTTACTGTAGCGTTTATTTTGGTTTTGATTTTACATTTTTATTATTATTCCGACACGTTTCGAGAGCTTTGCAGCCATCGTGGTCACGGAGAGACTGTGGTGTTGGTCATCCTATTGGTTGATGCTGTTATTGTTTCTAAAACAACCCTGTTTGATGTTTCAAGTTTATTGTTCCTGGTTTATTTCAATTTTTTGCAAAAATAACTGACGGTATCATCTGGTTTGCTGGACTTGGGATTTAAGTTTGTGTATTTTATGGGGTCCCACCTGGGTTATGGGGTCCCAGGTGTTAGTTAATCGCCAACCACCTTCTCTATTGAAATTAGGATGTTTTTTTATACTTAATGGCCTCGCGTAACATTAGATTTTGCGGTATCAGTCAACTTTCTTTTGCTAGGATCTTCGGTTTGTCAAAACGGATATAGAGGTTGATGTCGCCGTCCTGTTGATGCTCACAAACTACAGACTTTCCACTACGTTGGTGTTTTATATCGGAATAATAATGAAAAACTGTAAAGCAGACACCAAAATAAACGCATAAAATTTATTTAATTTATTTATGCATTATTATTTTTAAAAATGTAATCAGAATTTGACCTATGATTAGGTAACGTGTTATTTAGTTTTATCGCACGAGGACAGTTCACCGTACGGCTACGCACAAACAAGATAAGAAATGTACAGTCACCTGTTTAAATTGTTTTTTATTTATGTTTATATTTATACCTTGGTCAAAGGCAGCCAAATATCTCGGCGTCCATTAGGCTAAAATTGATTGACGCTAGCCAAGTCGTAGCAAACAAAGAGTGGTAGGCAGTGGTACCCAGTCTGCCGACCCGGAGTAGTACCACAACTTACAAGTATACAGACCGTAAAGTGATTTGGTCGCGTTTCGGGATCAGCTTGTAAGTTGCCCGTTCCTACCAGGGCGGCATAGTGGATGTGATTGCTACTTACAGTTATTGAATTGTAGTAGCAGTGACATCCATTCATGAACCACACTTCAGCTTAACATGAAGCGGGGTGCTGTCATATGTCGAGTCACAAAAAAAACTCTACTTCACTACTTACCGTAGAAAATTAGCGTAGAAAATAAGTCATCTACCGAAAGCCTCATCCACCGTTAAATCCTCCAACACACCTCACTTTCATTGTCTTCAAAGTCCGACTTCACTCGAGTTAAACTCTTAATACCTTTTCAAAAGATGGCATAGTAGATAACGTGACTGTACATTTGGATGCAAATATTATCATTAAGGAATGAGTTTATTGCGACCAATGTGATATTTATTTTAAATATAGTTTTATTTCTGTTAGTATACTTTTAGAAATAGTTTTAATAAATTGTGGATGTGAAGGAAGCAAGGGAGTTATGTAAGGATCGTGGTAAGTGGCGCTCCATTGTCTCTATTAATTATGTATAATATATATAGTAGGTATAAGGTATGGCAGTGAAAACAAGTACACACAACTTGGAAGACACACACACTACTGATTAAAAAATATATCACAGATTAGGTTTTAATTAAAAAAAAAACACAGGTACCTAATATTCCAATAGCAAGTTGTAAAAATGTAATATAAAAACAAGTTGTATATATCAAAAAGCATTAACAAATAGATTTTTTATCTCAAGGGGCCACCGTACGAAATAGTAAATCACGACACTAGGTAAGACAGTTGGATTTCCTGGCGGATAATGACTTTGTTATACTATTTATTGTATGTGCCTTAATAAATTTTATTAAAATGTTTAATAAACTCTTTTATTATAAGGGTATTATACACTGTATGTTATAACAAACCAAACTGAGAAATCACACAAGGCTACTAGTAGCCTACTACCTACTTATACCAGCGGCATTACCTCCCAATCTTCCCTGGCAGGAGGAGGCATGGTGTGCGGCACTATCGTCTCGACCAGTCAGAAGTCCCTAGAGGGGCCTTGATCGAAATTTTATACCCGGTCGGACGATTGGTCAGTAGAAGGTCCGACTGACAATACCGTGCTGGGTCACCAGCTGTGTCAGGTCATGCATCGCTTCATCTGTCGCTCAGATATTTAAAGAGCCGGGTTGTCTACGGTTCCCCGTGGTGGGAACGGTAAACGCTCACGTAAGACCCTGATTTCAGAACCAAGGTCTGCTTGTACCCATAGGAAGGACAGAGAAGGATCCTTCAAGCAAAGCAGACGGCGCGCTACAACAGATTTAGGACCGGATGTACAAGCATACCCCGGCTTTCGCTAAGAACCTTTCCTCTAGCGTGTAGTGCTATAATATATAAATAACATAAAGTACACATAAAGTGTCCACCGGTTCTTTTATCATGAAGTTTCGTATAAATTAATGATTTCGTTACAGGAGCAAATTGCTGTTCTTTATTGTCACGTTCCGCTGGTATAAACCTATTTTTATACTGTCGCCAAAAACCCAAAAATGTATTGGCTAACACAATTGAACAAGGTATTGTGGCCAAGATATTGAACAAAATATTTGGACTTAAGAAATAGAAGGAGCCCTAAAGAAGATACAAAATACAACCTTTCATACTATTTTCACTTATGGCATTAATAAGAAATCAGAAGGGGATGAATATACATTCGTAATTTAGAAGATTGTCACTAGTTTTGACAAAGAAATTGGACTTAAGAGATAAAAAGAGCCTTAAAATAGCTACGAAATACAACGGTTTATACTATTTTCACTTATGGCACTAAAATTAGTTAAAAAGGGATGAATATACATTTTTACATCCGTAATTTTTAAGGTTGTCCCTAGTTTTGATCTTTTTTTTTCTAATGAAGGTAGGCAATGCTACGGAGCGAAACAAGGTTGTCAAGAGTGCACTTATCGTTAGTGATGTACAGTATCGACGTCAATATCGATAAAATTAAAATAAATTGTACACTAAAGTGTTAGTACAACGTATGAATTGTAGTATTTTCCTATCATAAATAACATTTTTTGCGGTTTAGTATTTAAATTAGCATTCTGCTAGATTAAAGGGAACCTCTCTTGCATTTACTTACGTTACTAGACGCAGTTCTTAACGCAGAACACGACTACTACTCAATACATTATATAGTCCGCGTCACGTAAGAACACCCAGGATGGTTCTTCAGATGGTTCACCCAGGGTGTTCCAAATCGGAGACATCCTCAAGAAAGCTAGGTTGCCTAGTGCCCATAACCATAGAGCTTTTATGAAGAGAATTGTGAATGTGAAGGAAGCGAGGGAGATGTGTCAGGATCGTGGCAGGTGGCGCTCCATTTTCTCTGCCTATCCCTGTGGGGAAAATTTTTGAGTTTATCGCGAACAGACAGACGCGGCGGGGGACTCATATGTAGTAAAACTATTAGTATGATACGAAAACCAGTGGTCAAATTTCAGTGCACCGCAAGTGTACGTGGGAGCGAACGGAGTATGGATCCCACGCGGCAATCGATGATCGACTGGACAGCCAATTGCGCGCACGGAACTTTGTTACCTCATGCCCCGCGTCCCCCGCGTTCCTAAACGCACCTAAAAAACGACTTCTGCGCATCTGACGACTCTTGCCAACTTACGTGACGCGAACTATACATACACTATTTACGCACTTAGGGATAAAAGTAGGACATATCAAGACGGTGTGAATTGCCTAAAGAGCCTAAAGTGAGGTTGGCCACCACACACGCGTGATGAGATGTTCTGAATTCTCCTGTAGTGCGTGTACATTTTTTTACATCTGTATGAATAGTTCGACTTTTTGCCCTATTTTGCAGGACGAGAATGTTGCACTTTTTTTTTTGTAAAAGAGAGTGCAGTGTAATTTTTCATCAATATTAATAATGTATTCTTATCATATACATTAAAATATATATAAACATTAAGAACATAATACATAAAGCACATACACACTAGATGACTCGGTAAACTTCTCGGTAAAGGTGGTACCTAAATTTCTTTAAATCGTAACTGTTCCTTTTTTAATACTCGTAATCATATCAACCTTTGATCTATAATCAATTAAGATCGATAATATTTAATATTAATAAACCGCAACGTGTACGGTTTAATGTTTGTTTGGTTATTAAATGAAAGGCGTTCGTTATTTAATTAAATTTAATTACTTTTATTAGATTTACAGATGCAGTAAAAAAACAACACAAAAATTTTTAGTTTATTTCCTTTCTGGCGCATAAATAAATAAATAAAGATTATGAATTTACAACCCGCGAACACGCGATATGGTAGAAACAGGACGACTCCAAGTAAATTCCGCAAATTCACGACTACTGACCATTTGATTTGTTGATGACCGTCCGTTGGAATCATCAAAATACGTGGAATCAAAATATCCTTTCAATTTTAAGTGCCGTAGTTTTATATCTTAAGATAAGGATGATAGTTTTTAGGCTTTGTGATTTTCTGAGACACTTTCACAAAAGTTATCTATTTATTGTTAATCCTCTTGTAGCCCTGGCAATGCCAAAACTCATTGGTTCACGAACTTTATCATGACATCATCCAGTGTTTGTATGTCTGGCAGTTCCAACGGCAAAGTGACATTTCCTATCTGAAGCTTTCACTATCACTCCTAGCCCAATTGTTATGATCACAGCCGGAGACATTTGGCATGCGGTAAGACAGATTTTAATTAATACAAGAGTACAATCATACATTATTGTTTTCTATTTAAGGGCTTGTTGTAAACAATTAATCTTTTTTTTTGGGGAGTCTCGATTCTATTTTAGAGTATTTTAAGTGTTGCAATTAGATTTTCCCGAAAGTTAGTATTTTATTATACAAGTGTATTTTATAGTTTTTTCCAAAATTCTGCTGACTTTTAAAAAGTGAAGAGAAATCAGCGCCAAGAGAAATCGTCCAAGACTATAGCGTTTTTACGACTTCTGCACCCAGCTTAAATAAAAGGGATTTTTAAAATTATATTCAAGAAAAGACCATGTTAAAGCTGTTAAGTAAAAAGATGTTAAGTAGTTGTCATAAATCCAGGCTTTCTTGACGATAAATGTGATAGTAAGCCGCATAAATTTTGTTTATTAATCAATGTTCGCGAAAAAATTAAGAAAATCCTACATAGTCAATTTCTTTAAACAACTCCTGACATCGTTGGGTTACGCGTTAGCACGGCCGTCAGAAAGATGACTCTGAATATCTCAATGATCAGTACTATAGACTCAACACACACCATATGAATGTCCGTGATCGTACTTTAACAACATTTTATTACACCAACACGAGTCCGTTTTTGTTCTGGGGTGAGTTCAAGAGGAATCAAGCAGCAATAAAGTTTTCTAACTTTTAAATTTTAATGTAAGATAATTTCGAAATTAACAAATTCGAAATTGTCTCAAACCAATCCTGAAATGTTCTGGAATCTCTACATAGGTAATATGCCGATTTTCTTCAATTAGTTGCATGACAGTAGCCACATTTTCATTAGTGATCGCAGTTAACGGCCGACCTTTACGAATTTCATCATGGCAACTATCAAAAAACACCTTATGGTACTTAAATGAGATGTTTTCCTCACAAAAGCATTTTGAAGACGAGCAGTGCAGTTAATGAACTTGTATAATCATAAAAATCAGCGCCCTAAAATCTTTTCGCGGTAATTCCACGGACTATGAAATTTAACTTGTGATAATAACAATTGACACGCAGTTTCTCGACATTTTTTATATTAACCGTTAGAGTGCTAAGCGGCGCAAAATTGATGCTATAGTTTGAATCGAAAATTGCGCCGCAGCGCAATTCTGCCACGCGCATCAGCGTGATTTTGGTGCTTCGTGGTAGTGGACGTATTCTAATCTCGCGCATAATTTGTTACGAGAGTGCATATTTATACATTTAAAAACAACTTTTCAAATGTATAAATATGCATCGTATTTCAGCGACATTATATACCGAACCAACAGTTATAAATCGATGAGTCGTTCAAAAAATGTATAGCAATTTTCATATATATTCACAAAAATTGCTTAGCACTAAAACAGTTAATATATAAGTTTTTACTCAATAATTGATCAATAATAATACCTACTTAATAAAAAAAATGCATTCGAAAGATTTATGAGCGGCCAAAAGCGCAGAACTACAGTGTGCCCTGCGTATATTCAACAGAAAGTGGTGTTTCTATATAAAAAAGCGGTCAAGTGCGAGTCGGACTCGCCCATAAAGGGTTCCGTAGCAGCAAGTAACATAATATAAAAGTTCTTGTAGTTCGATTTTTATATTTGAGTTGATTGAATGAAAGGTAAATTGCGGTTTTCGATTTATGACGTATTAAAAAAATAACTAATTACTAGATCTCGTTAAAACCAATTTTCGGTGGAAGTTTGCATGGTAATGTACATCATATATTTTTTTAGTTTTAACATTCTCATATTTTAGAAGTTACAGGGACACACACACACGCATTTTACCACTTTGGAAGTGTCTCTCGCGGAAACTATTCAGTTTAGAAAAAAATGATATTAGAAACCTTAATATTGTTTTTAAAGACCTATCTATAAGTTTCAGTTCTAAGTATGGGGAACCCCCAAAATTTAATTTTTTAATTTTTATTTTTGTGTAAAAATCTTAATCCGGTTCATAGAATCCATCTATTTACCTAGTTTTAACAGTATAGCTCTTATAGTTTCGGAAAAAAGTGGCTGTGACATACGGATGGACAGACTGACATAACGAATCTATAAGGGTTCCGTTTTTTACTACTAATAAGGGACTGGTTTTACGCGCCTACAGAGTGATTCGATTATTGCCCTTTAAATATTATAATTTTTGTCAAATGATTTCTAACTTTATTACTAGTCTCACATATCTGCCTTGTCAAATGATGGATCCGAACTGTTAAGTATAACTGGCAAATTGTTTTAATCAACAAGTTTCTATGATTATCATCGAAGTCCTGTTCGAATGAGTGCTCAACTAAATTATCAAAAATATTTGAAATAGTGAATGAGCCACAAACTTTGTTGGTCATATACATTATTTGTTTACGGGTTCCCAAACATTGATCACCAATTTTGTATTTCTGTTCTCTTATAGTTTTTTCAGCAACTTCACATATTTTTGATACATCATTAGATGGTTTAATTAAACCTCCCCTGTCTTTGACTGATATTAATGATATTCTTCCCGAATGTTGAAGATATAAACTTTCTAAACAAGTTTCGCATTTTAAACTTTTTTGCATTTTTCTGACGACAAAGCCGGCTATGTAATGCACAACGTTTAAAGAATATTCACTTAGTGATTGGAGAGATGTTGTATAGTCGTGGTCTAAATCAATATGTGGTAACGTTCCTGAGTCCTCCGTGCCATCGTTTACAAGGCGTATATTTCCACTGCTCTTGTTAATAGCATCAAGAGACTTACTGGAAGTACAATTTAGTATTGTTAGTTTGTCAAGCGGAACACAGTTACCGCTGGAACCATCTTTAAACTGCGCGTGTACCAATAGTCTCTTATACGCCGCTTGAAACATGCGTGCAGAAGGATTATTATTAAATCCGCATTTAGCTCTTACCGCTCCGAAAAAGAGCTCAATGTGGTCTTGTGACATCTTATAAGTACTTAGGTATTGCAGTGAATTGTTGGTAACAATGTTGGCATATATTTTTGTCAATGATTTCATGCAAATTAAGAATCCATTAAATCCTGTTTTTCGGTTAGAACGTATTAGCTGTGTGCCATTTGATATTTTTAAATTACTTATATATGATTTTGCAACGGTAAAAAAGGATTCCGTTTCGTTAATGTTGAAGGAGCCCAGTGCCTTTTTATAGCCTTTAGCACGCATATTGCGACTATTAAAAATATCAAACAGATTGTTGAAAATTCGTAGGAATTTAATTGTGCCTTTGCACTTTTCAAACCCAGGTATTTCTTTATCTTTGCAATATTGTAAAGCGTCTGCAACAGAGTTGCTAAATAGTTGCGCCGCAAGACGGACTTTCATCTTTTGTTTAATAAAATTTACATGGTCTTTTCTCAATTTGTTTCCAAGGTGTAAACCTTCCTCTTCTTGCATTTTTAAAAGTAATTCAATATAATGCCAGGATATTACATTATCATCGTTATCTATTAATATTCTTTTGTCTGCAAACGCATTTCGGACGAGCTTTAAATTGTGACAAGGGTCAGGCCATAAACATACTTCAGACTCTGCACATTGAAAGGAAACGGCACCAGAAAACATGTCACATCCCAAATGACTAGCCATGGCGATGTTACTTGCCGCTCCGTCATATGTCAATGATACCACAACCACACCACAATCATTTAGCAGTTGTATACATTGCTGTACTAGTACTGATTTTTGCTGGGCGGTTATGGATGCTATTAAAAAGTAACCGACAGGAATTTTCCAGGTGTCATTCAGACATGTTACCATAAATGTTAATGCTTGGGTAGCAATAGGTAAAGAATCTAAATCCAAATCACATCCAAGATGAACATAGCCATAATACTTCATATTATGGCTATCCCATTCTATAACTTTTCGTATAGCCATTTCGTCAATGGCCAGAGCACAAAATATATTTTTTTTAGGATTTTCCTCCACCCGCAACCGGATAGCTTCTAAAGCTTCAGTTGTAAATCCTGGATTACAATTAATCCCTTTATACCACGCAGATATAGTTTTTGGATGGGGCAATACATTCTCAAATTTTTCGCGAATAAATGTATATGCCCTTGGGGACAGATAATTTAATGTAACGGCAAATTTTTTTAACTCCAAGCTACATTCCCTGGTCAGTATTTCGTTTTGTTTTTTTTGAAGAAATCTTTTTATAAGGTCATTTTTATTTATGGACTCTAATAGTTCCAAGTGTTCCAATTCAATGTTTTCGTGCTTTAATTTTTCCATCAAAATTTCGTAAAGCTGGGATATATTTTTACTGCTCCGCGAATTTCTTTTTGTTAATGTGTTTATTTTGCGTAGACGTTGGTTATTAATCTTCTTGGCACTTTCTAGTTTTTTTTATTAACATACCAATTTTTTTCTTACAGATATGTAATTCCATCTTTAGTTCCCTTTTTTGTTTTTTTAGTTCGGATATTTCCAAACAGAAATGACTGCTTGTTTCAATAACAGTGTTTGTTGGTTTAGACCGTTTTATTTCTGGGTTTTCTTGTTGTGAATCCGAAAGTGGCCTCTAAAACAGGATAGTTCTCATTAGGCTACTTTAAGTACATATTCAAAATCAAGACGGTTTTAACAAAGTTTTTACTTAACGCATATTTTATATTTAACAGCTGTAAATATAAAATATCCTACCTTATAGTATGGATGAGCTACTTGAAAGTGAATAACTTTATCATTTGGTTCTGTATCTGGACCTGGAGCTTGAGGCTGCAATTTATTAATTTATATTTAATATATTAATACTTTTACGACAATATTAGGTTGAAATGTCTGCTTGCGACCGCCATATTAGATTAACTGTATCTCAAGGCGCATATTACGTACGGTACTGACATAGTTGTAATCATGTAATAGTAGTAAAAAAAGTAAGCCGTGTAGGAGCCTGGCCTGGCAGATGTAAAACATGAAAAATTTAAAACTACTTTGTATAAAAAATATGCATGAAAGGATGATTTATTAATAAAATAATTTCTAACAAAAAAAAACCGACTTCAAACAGTAAACTAAAAAGCAAAAAATAAATTTTCTTCACACAAAGTAATACGTATTTTCATTTAGTTAAATCGAAATGATTAAATAATTACTTTATAATTTTAAAGTCGGTGCCAAGTAAAACAATAACTGTGTATAGATATTATGAATCTTTCTAACGAGTTTTGGCGGGCAACTGCAACTGACAGGACGCGCAATTTTGAATTATTTGAAAAGCTTGTGTTTGTCATAAATATTAATGTGTAATAATGGTGGAATTGTTATCCAGTAATAGTTTTTAAGTTGATCAAGTATAAAAAAGTAATTTAAAGTTGTGAAACGTGTTTCTTCATGTTCCCTCCAAGACTTCTTCTGAAGTTTTAGTAAAGGCTTTCCGCCGCTTTACTAAAACGATCATCATCAACCTCATTCTCATCATCATCATTTGATGAATCACTCGCGTGGTTCATCTTCATCTTTACTTGACAATGTTTTAACATTGAACCATATATTTTTACTTTGACACTGGCAAGTTAAATACTAAAGCCATAAACAAGAAGAAAGATCAAATCTTTCTAACAACTAACGATAATATTAGTATTAGGTAATTATTACGAAATATCTGATTTTTTAAAATTTAATACGTTCATGCTATTATTATAAGTATTAGATAGTTATTCATATTTAAATGTCATTGGATTCCATTTTGCGTATTTTATTTTAGTAAATTCTTTTGTTTTAATCAACATTGATATCTTGAGTACATTTGTTGTGTAAATAGCTACTATATGTCTAAGTTGTATTCAGTGTTTTTTCATAATTCGTTTCCATTTACTAGTAGTTTGTAAGCCAGTATTTAGGTACATAATATTAAAAAAGTTACTTTGATAGTTAGTAGGTTCTTATATTTTTCTAAAACTGTTATTTTTGGTAATTGCTTTGATATATTTATGTGTGTGTAATGTTGTAGCATTGACTTGGCACCAACTCCAAAATTATAAAGTAATTATTTAATCATTTCGATTTAACTAAATGAAAATACGTATTACTTTGTGTGAAGAAAATTTATTTTTTGCTTTTTAGTTTACTGTTTGAAGTCGTTTTTCTTGTTAGAAATTATTTTATTTTACGATTTTAAGTGATGGGTAGACCGAGCAAAGATGCTTCTTGAATGAGGAGACGACGGTTACTTGAGACGGAAAATGATAGTCGGAAACGATTAGACATAATAAAAAAATCCTAACAAACGCACTAGTCGCCCCTATGTTACTAGAGATCCCCTCGATTTCTTTGGTCTGCCATCATTAAACCCTGATTTCCTTATCATGGGACCACCTTGGAAATATCTTCTTTCCAACAAAAAAATAATAATCAAAATCGGTTCATAAACAACGATACGGCTGAAAAACATATACGGCTGAATTGAGAAACTTCCTCTTTTTTTGAAGTCAGTTAAACTTTGATTCCCTTATCATCAAAATCAGTTAATAAACAACGAAGTTGTCCGCAAACAAACATAAAAAGATATATACAGACATTTTAGAAACCTTCTCCTTTTTTGAAGTCAACCATCTTTGAAATATCTTCTTTCCAACAAAAAAAGAATAATAAAAATCGGTTCATAAACAACGAATGTATACGGCTTAATTAGGAAACCTCCTCTTTTTTTGATGTCGGTTAAACTTTGATTCCCCTATCATCATAATCGGTTCCTAAACAACGAAGTTATCCGCGAACAAACATTAAAAATATATAAACAGTCATTTTAGAAACCTTCTCCTTTTTTGAAGTCGGTTAAACCCTGATTTCTTTATCTCGGGATCACCTTTGAAATATCTTCTTTTCAACAAAAAAGAATAATCAAAATCGGTTCATAAACAACGAAGTTATCCGCCAACAAACATAAATTAGAATGTTGCATATTTCAGACTTATATGATTTTCTCTTGGATGCCATTATTAGAACTGGACCAAATTAAAATGGGACCAAACGGGAAGCATCAGCTTTCAAATAAAAAAAGAATCATGAAAATCGGTCCAACCAGTCAAAAGTTTTGAGGTAACAAACATAAAAAAAATACTGGTCGAATTGAGAACCCCCTCCTTTTTTGAAGTCGGTTAAAAAAGTGTACCATCACAACCATCACAACCACCACCACCGAAACCACAACTTCGAACAAAACTACCACCTCTATCACCACCACTAAATTACCATCGCCATCACCACTAAAATCACCGCTGCCACCACCAAAACTAACACCACGAAAACCACCACCACCACCATCACCACCACCACCACCATCACCACCACTACCAACAAAACTACCACCACCAAAACTTCCATAACTAAAACTACCATCGCCACTACCACCAAAATCACTACTGCCACCACCACCGCTACAACCAACACCACGAAAACCACCAACCACCAAAACTACAACACCACCACCACCAAAACCACTATACCTAAATCTACCATCGCAACCACCACCAAAATCGCCACTGCCACCACCATCACCAAAACAAACACTACCACCACCACCACCAAAATAAAATTGCCCTCAGAGTTACACAATGCCAGTGTCACAGCATTAGATATTATCAATCAATCAAATTGTCACGCCTTTTTCCCACAGGGATGGGCAGAGATAATTAGACATTACTGCATGTCAATAGATGTTTTACACCAATAAATATAAAAAATATATATTACCTCTTCAACACTTTTAACGGGTAAATACAAAGTTGGTACAGCATCTGTTTTCAGTCTTCTCCATTTTATATTATTATTCGGAACAAATGAATCTGTGCAGAAATGTTTGGAACAAATATGGCTGTGTTTTTTCACAGTCCAATTCTTTCTCCCAATAATCCGTGTCCACTCCTTTTTAAAATTTTCATCACAAGGAAATCTGAAATATATTGGAAACTATCGATATCGGTATCCATTTCCACATCCCTATGTTTTCTTTGATTTCTATAAAAAACGTATTAAACAATAAAGCTATATATTAATTTGTGCACAATCAAAGTTATGACTTCGATTTAATTATTTTTGATTGAATACCACATTTTTATGAATGAAAATATGTATAAAATATGAAACTTACCGATGAAAAGATAAATCCGCATTATCATTTTCTTTGCGGGATGTATGCGATTTGCATCCTTGCACTACACATGCCATTTTATATTATTATTTAAAGTAAATTAAATTATTCGTGTTCTTAAATTTTAAGCAAAAAAACAATAAATATTTAATTTATTATAATATATCACTTGACAACCGGATCACAATTTGACATAATGACAATTGACATTAAAATACTTCAAAAAATAATGACGGTACAATTATACCGCTACTCTTGCTACCACGTGACTTTTAATTAGGCAGTATTAAATTACAACCAAATGGTTGTAATTGCAAAAAAGTCGTGCCAACCTTTGAAATAAAGGAATTGAAGTACAAGTAGTTGTCTCTTTTAGTCACACGGGTGTAAACATAATATAAATGAGACAAATATCAATGAATTAGTTTTTATTTTAGCATAGATTCTATCTTCTCCATATTCTTAGAGTTTTGATGATTATTTGACAACCTAATTTAACAGAATAACAAATGACATTAAAATACTTCAAAAAAGGATGATGGAACAATTATGCCGCTGCTCTTATTACTACGTGACTTTTATTTAAGCAGTATCAAAAGTCAACCAAGTGGTTGCAATTGAAAAAAGTAGTGCCATCCTTTGAAAGAAAGGAATTGAAGTACAAGTAGTTGTCTCTTTCATTCACACGTGGTATAAACATAGTATAAATAAGATAAATAACACTGAATTAGTTCTTATTTTAGCACAGCTTCTATTCTTTCCATATTCTTAGATATTGAATCTGCAACTGGATGACCGGAACTATTTCAGTGCACAAAAGTAACGATATAAATAAAAATATTACTTTATAGATTTTAATTTGCTTCGTTATCTCACTTATTTGTTTTAATTTTATACCATTTAGTTTTATCGCTGGCACTACGACGTAGCAGAGCCTTGACTTGCCTGTAGCAAGGGGAGGAGGTGTCCAAGCGCGCTAATGACTGAAAAAAACAACTCGTTACTTTTAAGGTAATTAAACGTTTAACATTATTATTATTAAAATCGACATCCAAATCCAAACCTACACACCCAAATAGGAAGACAATTTTGGAAGTGTATAAATATACGGGCTATAAGAAATGAGTATTCAATTAACATTCGAATTAAAACTATGTGTCACTAGCAACTTGACTATTGACAGCTGAGCTGATCTGTCATTTTATTTATTAGAATCTAAATTGAAAACTCAAAAATATATTGAAATTATTACCATGTAATTAGTGTTAAAAAATAAATAATATATAACACGTAATCAAAAACACACGAAAAATGGTTTGCATTCCATGTTTTATTATACCCGTGTTGCTATTTTTATGGCACAAATTTGTGCAACCTTACGTTTTGCGATTTTGGAATCCTTGGGCAGTCAAAGACGCTGATGGCAACGTAGTGAAAACCGAAGTTCCTTTTAACTGTGAAGGCGGCGTGTGTACATTCCGACGAAAACCAATACCAGTAGAAAACGTAGATTCTACCGAAAAAATCGCGAAACCGTCACAAATGTCGCTCGATACAACGGACAAAGCAGAGCCACAAAGGTTGAAGGCCGAATAAACAAAATTACACGTATTTTTATTATACATTTATTTCCCCTTAAAGCATTTATGTTATTGATATTATAATTTGTTCAACCCAAAATTTGTTTTTTTCTTCAAGCGTGTCCAAACAATAAGTACATACAAATTCTCCTGGTTTGGAAGAATTATATTAGCTAGGCTGGGTATGTAGTTCCAAATTACGGCTCTAACCAGACTTTAGAAGTGATCATAATATAATATGAATCATTGCCAGTCAACTTCATGTCTCAAAAATGCACTCTAAAGCAACAGCTCCATAACAATATTGAAACCATGTCTAGCACATAACAAGGGTCTACAATGCCTCCCGTAGAATAGCCTATCTCACAATTATTTTTATTGTAACCTGACATCTGACCTCAACCTACCTGATGGTAGCAAGTGGAGGCCCAAGAGTGCAGATGACTGCAAAAACTGATGATTCAGTTGCCCCATTCGCTGTCACTATGCAGTGCTTCTTCACCTATCATTTGAAGGATAAAGAGAACACATGGGCTTGTAAATCATTCTACTTGTCAATAGTTCTACAAATAATTTTGCCCTTTTAGTTCTACTGCCGATTCGGTTGACAAAATGTGGATGCTTCCACATGTATTACTGCATCCACCTGTGCAGTAATAGTTAGCAAGATCATACAACGGCACTCCACTATCCCTGCTTACACCTGTGGGAATTAAGGTGTTATATAGACTATATTTTGGGCTTCTTAGGTATACGACATATACGGGTCTTGACGACAGGCGTGAACGAACGGTTTAGCAACTGGTTTGTTGCGCGTAAAGTCCCGGGTTCGATCCCCGGTAGGAGCAAATATTTGTTTCATAGCTTTTATTTGTAATATTTAATAATATTGCAAACATTTGTTAAAAAAAATGTAAGTTGCCGATTCCATCTAGGCCGGCATAGTGGATGTGATTGCTACTCACAGTTATTGAATTGTAGTAGCAGTGACATTCATTATTCATTCATGGACCACACTTTGGCTTAACATCAAGCGGGGTGCTGTCATATGTCGTCACAATAAAAAAAATACCAATATGAAATAAAACAATCATTAAAATTATTACATTTTATTACATTACAAATAAACCGTTTGATAATCTATCACTTAGTGAATAAACTAGTTTAATAATGTAGTTAAATTTTACAAAAGAAATGTCATAGCAATGGCAGGAATAAAACGAGCATACTGCAGATAACTGCAATCTTTGCATAAAAAAATTTATTTTATCTAATTGTCTAGTCAATTACGAATTGTTTCTTGCCAAAAATAGTTTTTGCACATATTATTTGGGTATGGCCCCCAAGAAAAATATTCAACATTGACGTTTATTCTTCGCATACAACTTTCTTGGAATTTGTAGCTTTATTAGGGCCCCATAATTAAACACTATATGCAAACTAAACATGAACTATAAGAACAATTTTATTATTCATAAATTTACGAGGCAAGCATTTTGATTAATGAATGTCCAAAAAACAATACAAATAGAAAAGAAATGCCTACCTTCTAAACATTTTTTATGGTTACTTAACTATAATAATAACCAGCGGCACGTTATGACAGTTGTTTTGAAGTTTGACCCACTTATGAAGTTTCATATAAATTGGTAATTACGTTTGAAGGAACAATTATTGTTCTTTATAGTGACAAAAAGAATTCAAACGTATTTATTAAATTATACGAAATTTCACGAGCGGGCAAAAGTCAAAATGGCCGTCATAGCGTGCTGCCGATGTAAACTATTTGTACGCTTAATTAAAGTTACACATAGGATTAACTTAGATCCAAGACTACATAATTACTAAGTCTGATTCTACACACTGTTAAATTTTTTTAAATTTACATTATAATACTAAGCTACTAAAGTGCTCGGTACCGGCAAGTGGTTTTGAACTCGAGCTCTGGCTTTGCTTAACCATTTCACTACCACTACACCACTCTATTTATATCCATGCATTTTGTTAATTTGTAATAAGTAATGAATCTAGGTGCTTAATTGAAAACAAGTTAAAATGCTGTCTCATGTACACGTGCCGCGTTAACGACCGTCAGCGAGAAAAATTAGAACCAGAGCAGCCTAACATTACAAAATTAATGACGTAAAAAAATAAAAAATATAGAATTATAAAGAAAATTAAGTTTCTTAATGCAAACATAATTTCTTGTCTTACCAAAGAAAATAGGTTCTAACACAAATGCTCAAATTAAAGAAATCTTATAACAAGTTTTTTATTCAGAGATTTATTCCTAATTAATTCTGGGGTTAATTTGACTGTTTTCTTCACCTAAACCTACTCATGGACAGTTTGAAATACTTCCGGTTAGCAGACGCACCAATGGGTCTATGAAGACTAGTGAATCCTCCAAGACTGTTGGAGGATTCCACAAGTCCAACTCTCTTAAAACTTCTATTACAAGAATGTTTAAATTTTTGGATATCAAAATTCTGTTCTTGTGGCCTTCACAAGCTCTTAAGAGTTTAACTTGTGGGTCCTGGAAGGTCAGGTAATTTAAACAGAGTTTCAGGGACATGAAAACATCAATCTATTTTGAACAACTATCAAAAACATTTATCTAAAAGCTAAATAACATTAACAAATTAATAAGTGAAAGAAGATTGACGAAAAGAATTTATAAATCTCATGTGAATGCGTTAGACGAGACAGGCCCTGAGGGGTGTTTGCCGACCAATCGGAGACATCCTCAGGGAAGCTAGGTTGCCTAGTGCCCATAACCATAGAGATTGTATGAAGAGAATTGTGAATGTGAAGGAAGCGAGGGAGTTGTGTCAGGATCGTGGCAAGTGACGCTCTATTGTCACTCTATGTCTCTGCCTATCCCTGTGGGAAAAAAGCGTGACAATTTGATTGAAAGTTTTAATGTATTTTTAAAGAATAATGTGAACTTAATTTTGTAATTAAATGTATCAATAAGTAACAAACAGATTATTTCACACTCTTGAGCTCCACTTCAAAGATCAATGTTGCGTTTGGTGGAATAACTGGAGGAGATCCTTTAGCTCCATAACTGCAAATATAAATACAAATTCATGAGTGGTAGGCAGACAGGTGGTAGTTAATTACCTGTCGATCTGGTACCAACTACTTTCCAATGTAGACTGTTTAATTACTTAGTCGCATTTTGATATCAGCTTAAAAGATGCCAGTTTTAAGTAGGCCGGCCATAGTGGATGTGACTGCTACTTGTAGCTATTTGACTGTATTAGCAGTCGCCTCCTTCATGGAAGGCCAAAAGACCCTTTTTTTTTTTTTTATTGTGACTTTTTTTTGCTTCTGCAGACCTCCAGAAGCGTCCTCGCGTTCGGAGCTTCTGTCTAGTTTTGCTTCGTCAAGCTGATATTGCCGGTCAGAGCAAATATCAGCTTGAAATTAGTGAGTTCCAACTAGGTCGGCATAGTTGATATGCCGACATACAATTTTTGAACGGTAGCGGCTGTCAACTTCAGTTTAACATCAAGCAAGGTGCTGTCATATGTCAAACCACAATAATAAAAAACAATTTAATATTTACAAAAACTAAAAAAATGCACTTACGCCATTGGTGGTGGGCAAACAATCTTCCTCTTGCCACCGACCTTCATACCCACAACTCCATTGTCCCAACCCTTGATCACCTCCTTGCTACCCAAGCGGAACTTGAATCCTGGACCCTTTGTGCAGCTATCAAACATCTTGTTATTCGTCTTCAAACGACCTTCGTAGTACACCTAAATATTATTTAAAAAAATATAAATTATTATTAGCCAAGGCAGCCACAGTAACACAGAGAGGACACCTGACCCCAACTCGCCTAATGGTAAGCAAAGGAACTTTCAAGGGATTCAACTGATTCTAGGAGGAATTAAGAAAACCGATTTAATTTGGTGTTCCTTAGCCGCACTATGCTTGCTGGAGGAGCTATTTTAAGTATCCAATATTATCTTTGAACCTTTTCTTGTTTACTAACAGGCAAGTCGAAGTAATAAAATAAATTTTTTTCGACTGCTAGATTACTCGTGAACATCATGGCAATGAAATGTATAGACCAGTGTTTCCCAACCTTTTTAAGGTATGCCCCACCTTAACATTTCTAAAATGTGTATGCCCCCCATAAATAATTTTTAACTTTTTAATTTTTTTTAAATTTTTTATTGTTACTCGACGTTTGACAGCACCCCGCTTGATGTTAAGCCGAAGTGTGGTCCATGAATGAATGCCACTGCTACTACAATTCAATAACTGTGAGTAGCAATCGCATCCACTATACCGGCCTAAATGGAACCGGCAACTTACAAGCTGATCCCGAAACGTGACCAAATCACTTCACGGTCTGTATACTTGTAAGTGGTAGTACTACCCCGGATCGGCAAACTGGGTACCACTGCCTAACACTCTTTGATAACCAGACCCGAAGCAAATATCCATCTCTTTTTTTTTATTAACAAATATTTGCAATATTTAATATTACAAATAAAAGCTATGAAACAAATATTTGCTCCGTCCGGGGTTCGAAACCGGGACTTTAAGCGCAACAAACCAATCGCTAAACCGTTCGTCCACGCCTGTCGTCTTTTATCGTTTTCGCCGATATCTAGTATTGCATTTAAACAACCCAAAGCGAAAGGGTTATTGTCGTGTCGAGTCCATTTTTAAATTGCCCTCCTGTGGGGCGTGGTTTCCACGTTGGAATACACTGGTATAAACTGTAAAGTGACTTAGTCTGAAAGGTGATGGTTTTAGGCCATACAGCCTAACATAAGTAGGATGCAGCCATGTCGAGCCACAATAAAAAAAAGTGTTTATTATTAAGTAAGCATAACCATAGAGACTATATGAAAAGAATTGTAAATGTAAAGGAAGCAAGAGTTGCATTAGGGACCTTGGAAAGTGGCACTGCATTGTCTCTGCCTATCTAATAATAATAATAAAATATTTTTTTTTTAGGAAAGAGTGTGGAACTCTTGGCACTATATCTATGATCATCACATATAATTTTTTTCAAAGATAATGAAGAGTATTTTACCTGAACAACTTTTCCAACTTTGGCAGCAGGACCAGACCCAACCTTCAGATCTTCAATAGATACACCATTCACATTCTTCTTCTCTTTCTTTTCTTCAGATGACTCAACGACCTTGGCTTCAGTTTTTGCCTTCTGTTAATTGAAAGAATTAATTGGAAATCATAGAGCCGACTCTGAAGTGGATGCTATGACTCCACTTTGGAGTGGGGCAACCGTGAAGTCTCTTTTTTACAATCGTCGGCACTCTTGGACCTCCTCTTGCTTAACATCAAGCAGGTCGAGTCACAACAATAAAAAAAAATTGATAATAACTAATAGAGAGTTTATTTTTGAAAACCTTTTAAAAATCTTGTTTTAAAAGTTAAAGAATCATGTGACTACATATGATTTATATATATATAATGAGGGTGGGAACAGTATTTATTTTATATTTTTTTCTAAATATAGACATTTTAACTTAAAATATGACATAATTTTTTTTTCTGTAGGTCTTCAAATTACAATATTTTTTTAAAGATTGCAATAAATGTCCACCGGCTCATGTTTTCGTTGAGCCACATGCGTTGGCCGTGACGTCATCGAATACCTTTCTTTGGGAAGATTCGTCGCGCGCACGTTATATTTTATTATTCGGGAATATTATAATAATGTCTTCTTAAAGTACGGTGTATAAATACTGTATTATTTGTCAATGTACGAATACTTCGATCAGTACACCAAATAAAATGTTTATTTATGTGCCAAAAGGTGAAAAATTCGAAAAAAAATAATGTACTAGACGATATAAGTTGACTAAAAAATAAATTATTTTCTCTCTATAGCTGCTATTCGCGAACTAGTTTACTAGGTATTAGGCAAGAAGCAACAGCTTACATACCTAGACCTACCCTAAGACTGTTTTGTTTTAATAAATATTTGGTGTGGTAAAATCACTCAAATTCAGTTCAGCAATATGGTTATTTTAGATGTAATAATTTCGCGAATAATAAACATCTTTTAAACTAAATTGGATAATTTTAAAACCTATTAATTATTTTAAATTGAAATTTTATAAGATAAGAAAACACAACGACTGTCGACTGTCAAAAACTGGGGACGTTTCTTTTATCACATGTTCATGCTTACATCAAACGCATTAAGCAGGCAAGCCCTGACTTATTTTCTTTATTTACATTTTTTTTATTGTAACACGACATCTGACCTCGACCCACCTGATGATAAGCAAGAGGAGATCCAAGAGTGATGACGACTAAAAAAACGAGTTCGTTCACAGTTGCCTTAGTCGTCGTCACTAAAGGTACTACTAACGACTAAAGGTCCTTCTTCACGCATCACTTTAAGGATCCAAGGTCATAGGATAGAGAGAACACGACAGCATTCTGTCGATTGTTCTACAAAGAAAAGACGCACCGAACTTTTTAGTTCGACTGCCAATTCGATCGATAGAATGCGGATGCTTTCCCCGACCTGTGGGGGTATTACGGGTGTGAAAAGACGAGATAGGAACAAGGCTAAAGAGCTCTTCGAAACATTCTCCTTGGTATAGGCGATAAAGGACGCACAAAGCCGTCATGTCTCTGCGTAGTTGCAGGGGCTCCAGAGTTCGCGTGACCTCTGCATTCGGACAGCTCAGCGCCGCAATGAATCCAGGGCATTGAGAAGATACTTGGCAGAGTCGTCCCAGAGATGCGAACAGTACTCCGCGCAAGAGCGAATCTGAGCCTTGTATAAAAGCACGCGAAGCTCTGGCGCGAAGAACCACTGCACCTTCTTTAGGATGCCAACAAGGTCATCCTGTCTTATTGGCCCGCAGGGACCACTTTGATTCAAGTCGCAGCAAAGGGACATTCCAAGAACAAGGGACAAGGGTTGCAACAAGGGACATCTTGTTGCAACTTTTCATTAGGGAAATAAAATATGAACATGCATAAAAGTTATATAAGCTATTATTAAATTAAATAAATAAAAATAAATATTGTCAATTATTTTTAGGGAGTTTATAGTTTGGCCACGCCGGTGTTTGCCTATAGCTTTTAGAAATAGTTATTTTAATGTTCAGTCAATAATAGACTGTTTTGAAATACAAATTTTAAATATATTTATTTATTTGTACATTATTTTACGAACTCGTAATGTAATGTATAAATAAATAAATGATTAAAACAAGACTAATAAATATGCGAGTTTGGTCTATTCTAAAACAGTGCGAAGCAAATAATGAATGAATGTTAGGCCGTATAGGTAGATGATGACGTCACGCTTTCTTAAGTGAAGGGCAGCTAATGAATCGAGGTATATTGATTTAAGTAAATTTAAAAGCATTATAACTTTTTAAATACGTATCGTATCGAAGTGAAATAAAATCTATTGGTTTAGTTATATTGCGATCTTTAATTGTAGTCAATAAAAAATATAATTTTTTACACTTTTCCCACGCTCATTATTATAGACATGACATTGACTTACCTGACAGTAAGCAAGTCAGGCAAAAGTTCAAGTAGGCTGATTGCTGATAATGATCAGACTTAGTTTATGGTTGCATCAGTCGCAGTCACTATGCAGCTAAGGATATGATATAATTATTATAAAAAAACTGACCTTAGGAACTCCATTAGCTTGAGGCGCCTTCTTAGCTGCGTCAGTTTTTTCTTGTGCCAACTTCTTCTTTAGTCGTTTCTTCTGACTCTTGCTGAGCTTCTGTTCTGAAGTATCCTTGCTTGTGTCTAATGTGTTGTTAGCACTGGAATCCTGTTCCATGGCTTCTTCTTCGTCCTCCCCTTCATCCTCAGCATCTTCATCATCTTCTGCCTCCTCATCACTGAAATAACGACAGGCGTGGACGAACGGTTTAGCGATTGGTTTATTACGCGTAAAGTCCCGGGTTCGATTCCCGGTCGGAGCAAATATTTGTTTCATAGCTTTTGTTTGTAATATTTAATAATATTAAATAGTGCAAAAATTTGTTAATAAAAAAAGAGATAGATAATTGATACCATCAACTTTCCTGATGATAAGCAAAAGGGAAGTCCAAGATTCAACCTACCAGTTGTTATCACTATGGCTGTCTTATTGTGGTCACATGTCAAACATAATAAAAAAAATACAACACCTTTCATCCAACTCATCTTGAAAGGATTCATCATTTTCATCATCAGAGTCCAAATCCTCTTCACTCAAGAGTTTCTGAAATTGGTCCTCATCATCTGAACTCTCCTCTGGCTCTCCTTTAGCTTTTTTCTTCGATATCTATTATTGAAACAAACATGTTTATTACTTATTTAAAATTATGGTTGGGTTATACTGTGTTTATTTTATTTGGGAGAAGTAGTAAACAAAGGTATAAGTCACCATTTAACATGCCCTTAATGTTTGGAAACTGTTTACTACTGTTTTTTCTACAGAATAAACATACACAATGTAACAAATGTGCATAAGTTTTTAATAAGTTTAATTATGCTAAAAGTTTGTTTACTATTTTTGCCAAGTGAGGAAAAAGATACTAGATGCTAAAATTTGACAGCCAAAGAGAGGGCAGCTCACTTATTACCCCATTAGCTGCCAAATTTTAGTACAATTTGATATCCAAAGAGAGAGCAGCTTACTTATTACCCCATTAGCTGCCAAATTTTAGTACAATTTGACACTTAAAGAAAGAGGAGCTTGCTCAATGACCAATTGACAACAGAGAACACTATGTGTCAATTCTAAAATGCGACTTTTAGCTCTGTACACTTAGAAGTGGTGGCAAGACAGACTTCGGATTTAGTTGTTATATTAAGCTACTAAATGTATGTTTTGTATTATAGAAACAGCATGACCACAGTACATATATTAAGGTCTGCTATATATATATCCAATGGTTTTGAACCGGGAGCTCTTGGTTTGCAAAACCATATATCTACTACTTGACTACAATTGTCTACCATCTGTCAGTTCTATTGAATCAAAATTATCACCTTAGACTTTTTAACACCCTCATTTGCATTCAATCCATTCTCCAGTTTCCTCTTATTTTTAGCAGGAACTAATTGGGGGACTTTCTCCTCCTCATCCTCTTCCTCATCTTCTTCATCTTCCTCCTCATCATAATCAGGGTCCAAGTAACCAGTCAAATGAATGTTACATTTACCTAAAAAAAATTGAATTTATTTTTATGAATGAAGTCTATATGTGTGCAGGATGACAAAGGTCTGGTAATCTTGGAAGAAATCAGATGGCTCCAAGGCAAACTGTTGAAGAACAAAGCTGCGAAGGTCTCAAGTATTAAAACCAGCCCATAAATAGCATGCGCTGTGGGTTGATTGAGAACACAGAAGGTAACATATTTTCTCATACAAAAAATAATAGTGACGGCAACTGGGGCAGCTGTGAACTAACTCACTTTTTTCAGTCATCATCACTCTTAGACCTCCTCCTGCTTATCATCAGGCGAGTTGTGGTCAGATGTCGTGTCATAATTTAAAAAATATATTTATTCAGTTAAGCTAATCCAACTATTATTAGAGCCAAAATTTTTTGATATTTCTTCATACTTTCCTATCACAATGGCTTACACACAGAGTTAAAATATATTAATAACCTGTGTGCCTATGACATTTGCACTCCTGGCATATAAAAAGAGCACTGACTTTTAAGCTGAGCAGTATTATGCTACAGCCACACTATGCTCTTCGCACTGCTCCTCATGCTACCGTGAATATTGCCCTAACAGCCACACACTCCCCTACTTTGACTCACACTAAAAAAACGACAAAAAATGGATCACCAGGCATGATGAGCAGCAGGACAAATAACGCAGCCACACTATGTCTCTGCCCATTTCCCTCGCCACTCGTCTAGTGTGTGGCCGTAGGGTAAGGATTGACGGTAGGAGCAAGTTGTGCACAAAATTTATACACATTTGTACAACAAAAAGTATGTAACAAGTTAAGCGCTGGCCTAAATACCAGCACTCGAATTTTCTGCCAGGTCCATACTTTGGTGATGCCACAGGCCTCCCATACATAAATACAAAATAATAGATCTGTGCTGGGCCACATACAAATTAGTATGTGGCGGATGTTATATTATTTTTCCAGTTTATATATAGCTGACTTAAGCAAGTATAAGGTGAATAGCGAAATAGATTCATTCAATAAATAAAATCTTCAATTCAACACTTACCATTTGTCATAAAAGCAACCGAGGTCCCAGACTTAAAATACAAATCCAAGGGAACCTGAATACACTTATTTTTTTGTAAGGTGCAGATCAGATAATTCTTTCCATCAACAATTACCATTACTTGGCATGGCTCGTTGTCGCCGGTCAAGGTGTCCAAAGCCGCTTGGGACACGTGGAAAGCCTTATCTACGTCTTGATAGTAGCGGCTGGAAGGCTCCACAATAAGTCCTGTGCAATTAAATAAGTAATTAAGGAATAAATAATAGGAGAACAAAGAATGGCGAAAACACGTGGTAGAACTACCGCCGAACTTACCCCAAAACATTTTGGTATTTTTAATATACTTCCCGTATATAAAACAATAAAACTACAGTAGCTACTCGCGCGTATACTTTATGGAATACTAATAATGAGATAATATGAATAGTTTTCTTATTACTTCAATCGCAATTTAACTCCAAAAACCACACGAACCGAGTGCGCGGCAAAATGTTCAAGGAGAAAAAATCAATGTGAATTTTAATAGACAATCAACCAGTTCCTAATACAATAATTGGCAACATTTTATCATAATTTTAAAATATTAACTTAGAAAAAATAATTTTATATTTAGTTAAAGCCTTTGAAAACTCGTATTATTAATTAATTATTATTAAAATAATTTTAAAATTTAGTAAGGTAAGAGTGTAAAGAAATCATATTTCATGACAGGTCATGAAGCAACAAATAAGCTATATTATTCTTGATTGCTATAATATAGGCTATTAATCTGTCTACGTTTAGCATGAAATGCTTGAAAAACTCATATTTCGAATGGATTTTTATTATTATTTTATTATATTTTTGTTGTTAGCAATAAATGATCATAGACAATCTCTTTTCGTTTATCTGTCAAAAAGGCGACAGTGCTGAACACAATCATGGTAATTTAAAATGAATAAAACTTAGACGATAATCCTTTTAAATCCGCGTTTATTAAGTGAATCCGTACATTTATTAGTGTTATAATGTTTAAGTGCAGTGAAATGTATCTGTTCGCGGCGATATTTATGCGTTTCAATGTTTGCAGGGTCGTGTCAGAACTAAGACCGTCAAGAAGGCGGCGAAGTTGATCATTGAGAAATATTATACACGCCTAACATTAGATTTTGACACCAACAAAAGGATTTGCGAGGAAATTGCCATTATTCCTACCAAACCTCTCCGCAACAAGATAGCTGGGTGAGTAGTTTCATTCATAAACATTAACATTTTTTTTTATTTTGTGGCACATGACATCACCACACCTGATGTTAAGCTTCAGATAATTTGCAAGTAGCGGTCGCCCGCACTATGCTGGCCTAGTTTGAATCGGTAACTTTTAAGCTGATTCACTTTACGGTCTCTATACACTTCAAAATCATGGTACTACTACAGACTGGATAAATGACCACCAACTAATAGGCTACCGCTATTAACTATTTTCCTTTTAAACTATTTCAGTGCCTAAATCCTAGTTGCAACAACTATCTTTAAGTTACAAACAATATTACATTCAACATGAATACTAAATATTAAGAGACAAGTTAGTAATACATATTAATATTTTAAATTCTTCACACATTTGTTTATAGTTTTGCTACCCATTTGATGAGACGTTTGAGACACTCCCAAGTACGGGGCATCTCCATCAAGCTTCAGGAGGAGGAGCGGGAACGCCGTGATAACTATGTACCAGAAGTATCAGCCTTGGAACATGATATCATTGAAGTTGATCCAGACACTAAGGAAATGTTGAAAATGCTGGAATTCCCCAATATTAATGGTCTGCAGTTAACTCAACCTGCTACCCAGGGGGGTTATGGTGGAAGACGTAATTAAGAAATAAACATTTAAATTAATAATTTGTGTTTTTATTTATTTGTAAAATGTAAAATTTTATTTTATATTCCAAGTTATATTCTGTAGTAATTATAAAGCAATCATCGGCCTGAAATATAATAAATTGATGAAATGTATGGTAGATTATTTGTTGTAAATGAAAATATTTTTTGGAAATTAATTTTCTGTGGGCTTAGCAATCTATTGTTTTGGAGAAGATATGGAATTAGGGTCTATATTGTAAAAAAATTAAAGTTGTGGTTAAGGGAATATTCCTTGTTTATATTGAAATGTTCGTAGCATGTCGTTATATGAAAAAGATCGTTCAGAAACCGCACTTATGTCAAAAGCTATTTTTAAACGTCAATTCACTTTGTTGTAGTTTGTGATTTATGAAATAATCATAAGTTTCCAAGTGATCATGTAATTATCTAAAATAAGTGATCACGCAACGAAGGCAATTAATTAAACTAGATAATAAAATAAAAAACACGTTCAGAATACTAGCATGGTGACGCTTTGATGCCGCAAAGTTGGCAACACGATAATTTTAATTGGTATGTTTGCTGCTCTTATTTCACTGCGGACTTGAGAACGTCGCTTGAAAAATCCCAATAGAATAATATTTTACTACTTAACTTTTATTGGCGTGTACATTATGTATAATGGAATGCGCACATTTATTAGATAACATAAAGGCAATTAGTGAATCGTTCGAGGACACCAAGCTCACAAAGAACTTTGAATGTTCAGGTAATTATTATATTTTATTTAATTAAACAGTAGGGTAATACGTAGATTTTGTGTTAGTAATGTTTGTATTAGTCATAAGTGCAATAAATTGCGAGGTTGGTTTGAAAGATCAATACAACGGGCGGAGTGAATATCAGCTGTTATCGAGGTGAGAGGTGTGAGGAGGGGGTGCGGCATGATTGACCGTGAATGCTGCGCGTTGAGAATTATACATTTCCTCAAACCTCGCTATACATTTTTAGACTTGAATTATATTAACAAAACTAGCTTAAAACCAAACCTAAAACTAAGGGAATTGAGTAATCTATTAATAAGCAAGCGTATGAACGAAAATAACACGATACCAAAATAAATTTACCCGATCTTTTTCCATTATTGCTAGTTGTACTATAATCATTATATTAATAGGTATTGTGACTATCGTAAAATAAATTAGTAAACCAGCCAGTCAATCTGTTAACCTGTAATGTAATCCAATCGCATTACGATAAAATGTAAACATAACATTTTATCTCTTAATATATATTTTTAATATTGAATAATGTAGCTTAAGTAGGAATACCGCCCCAGTAGTAAAGTTGTGAATTTAATAAAAAATATATAAAATGTTATAATGTAAGCTCTAGACCTGTTTCCAGAAATTCTATCATTCCATATAGTAGGTAATTTTAGAATCCAGAACAATATAAATAAACAATATCGAGAACTGTTTATTTTCTTTACTAAATACAAAATGCCTTGTACTTAACCTTAAGTGATAAAGCACATGTAGGGTTGCCACACCTGTTTTTTTTTATTTCTGACTTTTAACCTCTACTGTTTTTATTTGTGACCTCAGCTGTTAATTTAACATTATATGAATAACCCCTTAAATACATTGTTTTGTTTATTGATCAGACCCACCTGATTCTAAGCTGGAGTGTGGTCCAGTTTCGGAATCAACTTGAAAGTTACCAGTTCCAACTAAGCCACATTTGGCATATGGATTAATTTATTTAACTCCGCACGGATCGCACTCCAGTCTAACATCAGGCGGGGTGCTGTCATATGTCGAGTCACCATAACTTTTTTATCATTATTATTATAATCAATCAATCAAATTGTCACGCCTTTTTCCCACAAATGATATTAATAACCCCCTTCAATACACTGTTTTGTTTATTGTGGCTTGATGTCTGTGGTCCGTGAATGGAGGCGACTGCTGCTGTTAAAACTGCAGTAGCAGTTGCATCCACTATGCCGGCCACCCGAGATAAAACATGAGTGTTTTTAATTTGGTAAAGTGTAATTGTTAAATGTAATATTTAATTTTGTTAGGTATTCAAAATACATATGTATAAATAATAGTAATTATCCATAATATATAAAAGTAACACATTATCGAAATTGTAAGCCAATTACAATAAGTAAATTAGGAGCTGTCAAAGTAGTTAGGTTGGCAGCTGTACAATCCATTTTTGTACACTTGTCTCTTAAAGTTAGTTGAGAAAGAACTAGAAACACACACAAAGTTTCAGTAAGTTTAAATAAGAAAGAGTGAATCTCTCTACCTACAAAAATTATGTTCTAATTAACTGCTCTGTTTGGCAGTTATACGAAGCTTTATGAACGGTGCAATTGTCAAAATGGCCATCATAGTGTGCCGCTGGTAAAATTACACACTTGTCCGTTTTTTACAACTCACTTTAGTTACATACATACAAGGTGACCGTGGTGTAGTCGCAGTGAAATGGCTATGTAAGCCGAGTGGCACGGGTTTAAAACCACTCACCAGTACCAATATATCTTTGATATATGTAATATTGACAAAACGCTCGCTGCACCACCTTAAGGGATACAATGGTATGAACTATTCTTGCGCATGTAATACGCCCATTGTCGGCTGCTTCGACGTTAGCCTATTGAAGGCGAGTATTTATCTATTTTATTTTTGTTTTATGATCTACAGGTAACATTGTTTAAATTTTTTTGTTACCAAAATATTGGTATTAGAAGATTTTTTGTTCAGTCTATTAGTTGAAGGTAAAGAGGCGTGGCTTATGCTCCTGTCAGGCGCAAGGGAATATTTTGTTAAATGATGTTGCACAGATTTGGTCTATTGTACTTTGGTTGTCCTGTTTCTATGATACAAGCACTTTAGTAGCTTAGTATAGAAATTTATAATAAATAAAAAATATATAGTAGGTTGCTGCATTCATTTGACCACTTAGTTATACTTCATCTCCACTCCGAATATGTATTTTTAATTACAGTCAACAATTTTAGCTCTCGCTTAGGTTGTCTGGAATGTTTTCCTATGTTCTTGTTAAAAGAGATGGCGTTGCCAACGTTTTGACTTGGTACAGCGATCATAGTTTAAATGAGTTAATGGATGTTACAGGATGCAATGCAAAGGAACAGAACTGGTTATGTCTCCAGTGTGGTGTAGTGAATTGCGGTCGATATTTAAATGGCCATGCAAAAGTACACGCGGAATCATCTGACCATCAATTATGCATGAGCTGTGATGTCTTTTCAGTTTATTGGTAATTATGATTTTTTAATTTTTAATTTTGGCAATTTTTTTTATTGTAGCAACACTTTTTTTGAAGACGTGTCATTTAATTCATGGTGGTAAATGAAGGAGGTCTGACTACTGAAAAACTTTGACACCAATATGCCTGATTTTACGCTTGAGTGCGTTTCATGAATGGATGCAACAGCCTTTATAGTTACATAATTACAAGTTACACTTGTACTCACTATGCCAACTTAGTTGAAACCTTCAATTTCCATGTTAATCCAGAAACATGACTGAATTGCTTCACAGTCTGTAAACTTGAAAGTGGTGGTACTATCCCTGGATTGGCAGACTTGGCATATGACCACTAACTATTTGCCTTTTTTTATTGTGATATCTGACCTGAAACCTCCTGATGATAAGCAATAGGAGGTCCAAGAGTGACGACGACTGAAAAAACCGAGTTAGTTTACGGCTGCCTCAGTCACTCTCACTATGCCGGTTTTTTTTTCTTCAACTTTTCCATGATGTTTTTACAGTTACAAATGTGATGAGTTTGTCATTAATGATACAGAAGATCAGACCATAGACAAGTTTAGGCAAATATTTAAAAATATTCAGGATAATACACAGGAAGACTCTGAACAATTACAAGATGAAGATGAGACAGGATCTGATATGACAAATTCAGAACTTATTATTGCTGAGCCTGACATAGATTCAGGGCTGGAAGTTAAGCAGGATATTACTGATGAAGATATAAATAGAGATAGAGATTTAGATGATGAAAGTAAAAAAAATAAGGTAAGAAAAACATATAAACCAAAAATAACATCACTTTAAAAAAAATACCAAAGACAAGTTCAACTGAAGTAGATTGACGAAAGGAATTTATTAATCTAATGTGGATGGATGCGTTAAACAAGGCAGGCCCGGAAGGGTGTTTTCCGACCAAATCGGACACATACTCAAGAAAGCTAGGTTGCCTAGTGCCCATAACCACAGAGCCTGTATTAAGAGAATTGTGGATGTGAAGGAAGGAAGGGAGTTGTGTAAGGATCGTGAAGTAGCGCTCTATTGTCTCTGCCTATCCCTGTGGGAAAAAGGCGTGACAATTTGATTGATTGATTGAAGTTCAACTTTGACTCAAAAAGAAGAAAAAAAATTTGTAATTGTGGCAACACTAATCGCCAAACTTTAACAAAAGCAATAGACAAATATAATTGATTCTCCTTGTTTCTGCCTCGTATTTTTACTCCTGTGATACCTGCACAGGTTAGGGTAAGCATCCGTGTTCTGTCGACTGAATCGGCAGTCGAACTAAATGGATTTGCTTCTTCTTTGTCGAACACTTGACAAGTGGAATGCCTTACCAGTTCATATGTTTTCCCTGTACTAAAACTTTTTATTGTGACTTTTTCACTTATTATTATTGTGACGACATATGACATATTCCACTTGATGTTAAGCTAGAGTGCGGTCCGTGAATGGAGGTAACTGCTACTACAAATAATTAACTAACTATGCCGGCCTAGATAAAACCAGCAACTTACAAGCTCATTACAAAACGCAACTAAGTCACTTATGGTCTGCTTGTAAAAGTGGTGATACTACCCCGGATCGGCAGATTGGGCACCACTGCCTACCACTCTTTGAATATTGGTCATTGTTTAAGTATTTTTATTACAGCTTGCAGAAGACACAGTACGTAGTTTAAGACCTCGTTCAAGAAAACGATCTCATTCCGAAGACAGCAGTTCAACAGAGAACTCATCACAACCGAGATTAAAAGAGAAGAAATATTCACAGAATGGAAAGAGTTCACGGGAGAAAAAAGTTGTAGGATTGAAAAACTTAGGGAATACGTGTTTTATGAATGCTGTATTACAAAGTTTGAGTAATATTCAAGAGTTTAGCTGTTATTTTAATTCTTTACCATCACTTGAACTTAAAAGTAATGGGAGGAAAGTGTATCATTCAAGGAGTATTACGAGGCAAGAGATGCATGATGTCCTGATGGCTGAGGAGTTAAGAAAGGTAATAGCTTATTTATTTTTACGGTAAAAACACAGTTTAATTAAATAAATATATATACTTGAATTGGAGGTAATAAAAAAAGTTTTAATTCGCATAAGTTGGTCTCTGCTTGGATTGGAACTGGAAACTTACAATTCCGAAACTCAACTGAGTAACAGCACTGTCTGTAAATGGTGGTACGGATCGGTAGACTGGGCACCACTGCCTACTTTTACATCCACAAATTCGGCTTTATTTTTTATTACAAATATATTTTTATTTTTTATTATTTTATTATCAATTTATTTATTAAATTTTACTTTTAAAATCTTGGTTGCACTTCGGTTTTGACTTTTTGGCTGTTTTACTCATTCACAAAAGGGAATAATAAAATTATGTTTCAATTATAAAAATATATGTATTTTCCTGCTGGTTGCAACTAGGCATAGTAGATGCAACTGCTACTTGCAGTTATTAAACGTAGTAGAAGAAGTCCCCTCCAGCTTATCATCAGGTAGGATGCTGCCATATGTCGAGGCAGAATAAAAATAATGTAATTTCATAGGCGTGACAATTTAATTGATTTTATATATCTTATTTTTTATTTTACATTTCTATACTAAGCTAGAGTCTGTCTAAGCCGAAATGACACGCCCCTCCACTGCATTTACTCACACGTACAAACATAAAATATGGATGCAACACACCGAAAATGCAATTGTAATTGGTCATTCAATTGCTGGTTAGACACAAAAGGAGGAGCACGCTGATGAAGTATAGTAGTATATTTAGTAATATTTGCATTCACACGTTTAAATCAACTAATTAAGTGGAAGAGCGCGTCATTTATAGTTAGACAAGCTATACTACCAACCAAAGATACTTCGGTACCAGTAAGTGGTTTTGAACCCGTGCTTTCGGTTTGCGTAACCATTGCACTGCCACTACACAATGGTCGCTTTAAATTGTATTTATTGTCTATATTTTAGGTGTTGATAAATCTAAACAAGGGGAGCGGTGCAAAAGGTGCAATATCGCCCGAGTGTTTATTTCTTGTTATTTGGAAAGTTGTGCCCAGATTTCGTGGCTATCAGCAGCAGGATGCTCATGAGTTTCTGCGGTATATGCTGGATAGGTATGTATTAACATTTTTTTATATTTTTTTATTGTGACTTAACATGTGACAGCATTCCGCCTGCTGTCAAGCTGGAGTCTGGTCCATCCACTATGCCGTCCTATTTGAAACCGGCAACTTACAGGCTGATTCCGAAACGCGACTAAGTCTCTTCACGGTTGGTACTACCCCAGATCGGCAGACTTTGACAACTAGATCCAGAGCAAATATCTGTCTCTTTTTTAAATAACAACTATTTGTAAATGTAATTAAATATTACATATAAAAGCTATGAAACAAATATTTGCTCTGACCGGGAATCGAAACCGGGAGCTTGTAAGTTGCTGGTGACATAGTGGTTGTAACTGCTTCTTACAGTTATTTAACTCTAGTAGGCAGTCATCTTTATTCATGGACCGCACTCCAGCTTAACATCAGGCAGGGCGCTGTCATATGTCGAGTCACAATTAATAAAACTTGTATGAAGAGAGTTGTGGGTGCGAGAGAAGCAAGGAAGTTATGACAGGATCGTGCCATGTGGCGTTCCATTGTCTCTGCCTATCTGTGTGGAAAAAAGGCGAAAGAAGGACATCATTCATTCTGTATGGGGACTTGGGCTTAATTGTATTAACAGTTTAATATACATCTTAAAATAGTTTGATGTACGAAGATTACAATGTAATTGGAATATATTTGGGTTATAAATAATAAATTATAATTATGACAGTTCATAGCAGAACAAATATGGCGTTGATTGACAGATGATACAAAATTCATATCTTATTTTCCAAATAACTAAATTGCACAGCAATTAAAAGCAAAATCGTTATTAGTTTTATCAACTCAAGTATCGAACTACCATTTATATATTTTTTCATCATTGGACATTAGTACACACAAGTACATAAAAGCCGAAAATTAATGATGTCCTTTGATTGATTGATTGTTTTTTTCAGATTACACCAAGAGTTATTACAGTTATTGCCTCAGGAAGGGAAGGACAGCAGCTATGTTACCGCACTAAGGACTGGCTCTGCATCCATTGTTACTGCGGTGTTTGGTGGGACATTACAAAGTGAGGTAAGCATGCATTGCTGTACTAATTCTGGCTACTAGGGTGTAGTAGTAGTGTAGTTCACGCAAACCGAGAACCCCCAGTTCAAAACAGTCAACAATGTATCTTTGAATTATGTATTTTAGTCGTCCAGTTTCTATGATACAAGTGGTTTTGAACCTGTGCTCTCGGTTGCCTCGGTCGCATTGGAAATGTACATTTTATAAAATGAATTATATTTTTTTTAGGTGCGTTGTTTAGCGTGTGGTACAGATAGTAAGAAGTTCGATCCATTCCTTGATTTGTCATTGGAGTTGCCGGAGACGGCGAGGCAAGACACAACGGTTCTCCTGTCTGAGTGCTTAGCCAGTTTTGTTCAGGTACTAAATAACCTTATTTTTCTTTTTTTTTATTGTGACTCATCAGACCTCGACCCGCCCAATGATAAGCAAGAGAAGGTCCAAGAGTGATGACGACTAAAAAAACCGAGTTAGTCACTGCCTCAGTCGCCGTCACTATGCTGGCCAAAGGTGCTTCTTCACGCATCGCTTGAAGGATCCCAGGTCATAGGATGGAGAGAACACATGGGCATCGTGGCTATGAAGAGATTATTTATAGCTGATAAGCTCTCGAAACGTCGGAATAATAATTAAAACCAAAATAAACGCGTTAGTAAGCCGCATAAAATTTGTTTAATTCATTAATCAATGTTCGCGCAAAATCTAAGAAAATACTATAAATTATTTTGTCTGTCTACTTCTAAAGTGACCATCAAATAACCATATCTGTCTCTTTTTTTATTGTGACTCGACATATGACAGGACCCCGCTCGATGTTAAGCTGGAGTGTAGTCTATAAATGGATGCCACTGCTACTACAATTTAAAAAAAAAAATAGTAGCAATCCCGAAACGCGACTAAATTACTTCACGGTCTGTATACTTGTAAGTGGTGGTACTACCCCGGATGGGCAGACTGCCTACCACTAGAAGACCCGAAGCAAATGTTTCTCTTTTTTTTTTATTAACAAATATTTGCAATATTTAATATAATTAATAAATATTACAAATAAAAGCTATGAAACAAATATTTGCTCCGACCGGGAATCGAACCCGGGACTTTACGCGCAACAAACCAATAGCTGAACGTTTGACCACGCCTGTTGCCAAATTAATTAATTAATATTTGTGTTGTCTAAACCAGGTGGAAGAATTAGCTGACACGGAACGCTATTATTGCAGCAGTTGTAAATGCAAGCAGAAATCGACGAAACAATTTTGGATAAGAAGACTACCAAATGTATTATGCTTACACTTAAAGAGATTTAGATGGAATAATTATTTTAGGTATATATACTTTTTTACACATCTACAACGAGTATAGTTCGCGTCACATAAGTTGGCAAGAGTAGTCAGATGCGCAGAAGTCGTTTTTTAGGTGTGTTTAGGAACGCGAGGGACGCGGGGCATGAGGTATCAAAGTTCCGTGCGCGCGATTAGCTGGCCAGTCGATCATCGACTCCCGCGTGGCATCCACGCTCCGTACACTTGGGTGCACTAAAATGGTGCACCACTGGTTTTCGTATCATACGAATAGTTTTACTACATATTAGTCCCCCGCCGCGTCTGTCTGTTCGCGATAAACTCAAAAATCAATCAATTAAAATGTCCAGCCTTTTCCCCACAGGGATAAGCAGAGAAAATGGAGCGCCACCTGCCACGATCCTGACACAACTCCCTCGCTTTCTTCACATTTACAATTCTCTTCATACAAGCTCTATGGTTATGGGCACTAGGCAACCTAGCTTTCTTGAGGATGTCTCCGATTTGGTTGGCAAACACCCTCCTGGCCCTGCCTCGTTTAACGCATCCATTCACTTGAGATTTATAAATTCCTTTCGTCCATCTACTTTTACTCATCCTTTCCATGAGCCCAAACCATCGCAGCATTCCTTTATCAATCCTTGTCACTACATCCTCTTTCAAACCACATCTATCACGCAATGTGCTATTCCTTATTCTATCCGCTATCGTCACTTCACGTACACTACTCAACGACTGCATTTCTAGAGGTTGCCTAGTGCCCATAACCATAAAGCTTGTATGAAGAGAATTGTGAATGTGAAGGAAGCATGGGAGTTGTGTCAGGATCGTGGTAAGTAACCCTGTGAGAAAAAGGCGTGACAATTCGATTGATTGATTAATATTTGTCCCACTGCTGGGCAAAGGCATCCCTATCTTTTTTCTCGGGACTATATGTTTTTATTGTTTTTTTTTTTTCAGGACGAAAGTAGATACAAATATATCATTTCCAATAACTGATTTGGACATGACACAATTTGTATTAAGCAATTTGCCTGATACTCGTCGCTCGGGGCTTGGCAATAATTTGTACGATCTGGCAGCTGTCATTGTCCATCATGGGTCTGGGTGAGGCGCCATTTTTACAATTATATAGCTAACTAAATAATAAAAGGATTATTATTACAAACCGTCTTAGTTTACGGCTGCCCCAGTCGCCGTCACTATGCCGGCCAAAGGTGCTGCTTGGATGATTATAGGATTCATCCAAGGATGGGATGGAAGGAACGCATGGCCTGGCAAAGCATTCCACTTGTCGATTGCTCTACAAAGAAACGACCAAACCTTTTAGTTCGACTGTTGATTCGGTCAACGGAATGCGGATGCTTCAGGATGTGCGGATATCACGGGCGTAAAAAAGGCGGTAGGAACAAGGTTAAACTGTTTGGTACATTCTCCGTGGTATAGGCGATAGAGGAGGATGCACAAAGCCGAGACATGTCTGCGAATTTGCAGGGGCTCCGGAGTGGTAGGCAGATAGTTGGTGTTCATATGCACATTTTTTTTATATACATTTCTATACTAAGCTACTAAAGTGCTTGTATCATAGAAACAGGACAACCGTAGTACATATATCAAAGATACATTGATTTTGGTGAGTGGTTTCGAACCCGTGCAACTCGGCTTACGTAGCCATTGCACTGCCACTACACCACGGTCGCCTTGAATCAATGAAAGTTGAAAGGTTTTATTGAACCGATATTTATTGCTTCAACTTGATTTAAAGTCTGTTCAGACGGTTCAAATCGCGAACGATTTCGCAGTTGATCGCCCCGTGAGAACGCTGTATAAAGGAATCTTTCAAATTAATATTCACTCACTTCTAGAGGTCTGAATAATATAAAAATTTGTACACGTATTAAAAACCGATGACAATACAAAAATTTCATTATTTTTTGTGCCCGGCATAGTGACGGCTTTTTAGGCAATCGTAAACGGATTCGGTTTTTTCAGTAGATTTTCTTTTTAATTCACATTGTCATATTAACGTTTTTTTTAAGTTTTTTTTAACTATTGTATAATTTATTTCATTTCACAGAGCTGGTTCAGGCCACTACACAGCATTCGCGATAAACGAAGACCAGTGGTTTCACTTCAACGATCAAACTGTACGAGCGAGTGACGCGGAAGCTGTGGCCGCTTGCAAGCCATACATTTTATTCTACATTAGACGCGAATTAAGTCTCCCAGTCACAACATCGTGACGTTTTTTATACACCAGTATTCACGTATTTTAGTGATAGTGAAGGCATAGTCACGGCGACTGAGGCAACTTAGTCGGTTTCTTCAGTCATCCAGTGGGGGCGTGTCGTCATAATAAGAGAAGCAAAAACTATAACCTGCTTGAGCAACTTTGAAAAAATGCTACGCTAAAAACTTCTTTTGTTTAATATAAATAACGTCGATAATAGCTTTAAATGCTTTCTGATCGGCGTAGTAAAAAGTACTTAAGCAGTACCTGTAAGAATTATTAGTGAAGTAATCGCCTTTGTATTTAGCAATAATCGCTATGTCACTATCAATTAAATTAATTCGTTCAGACATCACTAATCATTACTGCCAACTTTTAGAAAGTATCCTACATTTATTGGATCATAAACATCTCTATAGTATTGAATTGAGAAATTGGTTTAAGAATTTAATATAGTGAGATGCAGATACTGCATTCTATGAGTTAGAAAGGAAAAGCGACACATACAAGCAGATTACAGCATGTGTACAGACATTATACATCACATTTTACAAGTCTCGATTTTCGACGATCACATTTTCTGTCTTTATATTAATTATTTCCTAGTTTTATTTTATAACATGTATAGTTTTTATTTTGAAATACGAACAATGGATTTTAAAATTTATTGCTATGGTTACTTCATTGGTGATGACAAGTTAGATTGTTAAGTTGGCGAAGATGTGGCAGCCATCTTGGATTATAAATTTTGTCGCATTTATTTCATATTTGGGCGTTAGGCTTTATTAACAAGCAGTACTTGTGTTCTATTTACAAATTTTAGATAATTAATAGTGTGCAAAAAAATTAAACTGACTGAAATTACGCAAGTTTTTCTAAATTGACCGGCATAGTGGATGTGACTGCTACTTACAGTTATTGAATTGTAGTAGCAGTGACATCCATTCATGGACCACATTCCAGCCTAACATCAAGCGGGGTGCTGTCAAATATCGAGTCACAATACAAAATGGTTCGACACGTTATTTGTCTAACAACCGACAAGTGGAATGCTTTATGAGGGATAACCTTAGATTCTTCAAGCGTAATGAGTGTTCAGTCGTCGTGTCGGTGCTCTTAGACTCACAAACCCCCTGCTTACAATCAGGTATCAGGGCCCCGATTCTCGTGATACATTACGGCGACGAAAAAGCACTAAAATTGCGTCGAGGTCCTGAAATCCGCGTGTACAAACAGGGCCTTCACACAAGGGAACACGTTACACCTGTAATCACCGACTAACACAAAACTTACCTCAATTAATAGATTACTTTGATAATTAATCAGAGAAACAAAAACAGCTTTCCACACGTTTTAGTTTTGGAGAAAAAGATAAAAAAAGGTTCAATTGAAAGTCTATGGGAAAGAGGAAAGAGAGAGAGAAAAGCATTAAAAAGGGTAGAAAAAGAGAAGAAAGAAAAGAGAAAGCAAAAGATGAGCCCAGAAAGATATGAAAATGACAATTAAAGAAGGAAAGGGTAGAGAAAGAAAAGAAAAGTCCGACAGCAGACGAGTTATGCAAAGAGTTGCAATAATATTCGTAAAAAATATTCGTCTATTAAATTTTTATACAGCTGAATAAAAAAAAAACTATATTTAGCTGTTTCTCTATGGCATTTTCCGTAACCTTTGACCTTCGATATCTGGAAAGGTACAACGTATGGAAAATTTTAATTATCTTCATTAACTTATACTCATGTACCCTTCAAATTGGTATAGGTTTTAATTTAATCGGTGATTGCAGGTATAACGTGTTCCCATGTCAGTGTTGTGGCGTGGCTTTTAGAGCCCGTGACCAACCAGAAATAGTGCCGGGACATCTTTATGAAATTTCATGTCCTTATTAAGTGCCTGTATTGATTAGTTCTATTCACAATTTTTTTCTGACAAGGTTCCTTGTCTGCCAGTTGCTTTTAAGAATAAAAAGTTGCATCCACTGGTTACCCGTGACTTTTACTATCAGTCCATCTAGTGGGAGGCCTACCTACGCTGCGTCTTCCGGTGGTCTCCACTCTAGAACCTTTCTTCCCTGAATGTCGGTCTTCGAGCGATGTGGCCGTATATAGATATATACTGAATTGTTACTTATATTGATTCAGTAATTATATCACATAAAAATAGTCCCAGATGTTTGATTTTTCTAAAAAGGCTGGGAGTCTAACCAAACAGTAAGTCAAATCTCATATTAAAGAGTATATTGACATGTTTACCGTATAACCCAATATAAAATTATCGTAATAAAAAAACTTTGTTTAACTTTTAACTGTTCATTAATATGAGTAAATGGCGATGTGACAGGTGGGACTTTATGTCAATTTCTGCATTATACATCTCTGTTGTGCTATTAAAAAAATTCGATTCGAATAATTTACTCATTAAGAATACAGAAATGCCCATATTAGACACAAGTGAGTATGCAAAATGTAAGGACCGCTGCAATTATAAATTAGTTTAAAATAGTTCAAAGATTAATAAAATTTAAATAAGAATGTTAAAATATTTGCCGGTCCTCTTATTTAGCATATACTAGTATAAATACTACTATATTTATACTCTACTTCTAGCATCTGAACTATAAGATAAATCTAGTTTGAAAAATAGCTTATAAGCACCAAAAATAGACCTGACTTGTAAAGGCCCCATGGCTTAAGTATAACCCGCCTAATTTAAATATTCAGTGTTTCTAATAGGTCGTATTTATAATTGTTGCGTGTTTGCTTCTTTTTTTACATTCCTAGAATGATTTTCAAATTGATATTACTAAATCACATACTTTTTGCAGCAATAATTTTTATATTTGATTTTGTGATAGTTTTGTTAAGGTGTTCAGATAAGATACACTTTATTGTGCATTTGAAAAGCGCTTCATTGCGTACGAGTTTTTTTAGTCAAATTTACTTTTATGCATTAGATGTGCCGTGAACTGAGGGTACTTTAGCTGTTGGAAGTGCTTGGAACTACCCTCCAACCTGGCTAAGCGATAATCAAGAACGTTAACACCACATAGCGTTTAAAACGCGAACTACATCCGAAGCCGTCTTAAGCATATTCAGCGCCGGGGTGCGAAAGTCAAGGCTCCGCTCGCGTGGTCTCAGTGTAGTAGGTACCTATCGACATTTATGGCGGTCGGCATGCGCCCCCTAGGACTCTGCGCCCGGGTGCACTGCACCCCTTGAACCCCCGGGTAAAGACGGCCCTGACTACATCAATGCTTAGACGTGTCGGGGGTTATTTCAACCCATTCAAAACAATAAGTTCGGCAAGTCGTTTTTATTGCAGAACAATCAACAATTGGAATGCATTACATTACCAGCCAATTTATCTCAGTTTACGGTACGTGTAAACACTATGTAATGATTTTTTAGTATAAATATTGGGATAAAATATATAGAATAAACGGTAAATTAATTAATAATTTTGTTTTTATTATAAATCTGTTTTGATAATTCCCCAGTTATTATATACAGGTATAATTCAATTCAAACTTAGTGGCTTGAAATTGGGCGCAAGACGATGCACATTAGGCGACCGTAGTGTAGTGGCAGTGTAATGGTCACGCAAACCAAAAGCACGAGTTCGAAACCATCCACTGGTACCAATGTATCTTTGATATATGTACTTTGGTTGCCCTGTTTCTATACAGGCACTTTAGTAGCTTAGTATAGAAATGTATAATAAAAAATTATATATAAAATACGGTATAGCGGTGCTCGAAGTAGGCGAGAGAGCTTATTATCGTGAGTGTGCCTTTTTTTTTTGTTATCGCAGGAGAATCCCTTCGGATACCCCGCCACCAAAAGGGGAGTGACGGGGTTATGTGGTGCGCACTAAACTCCTGCGGCGACCATCTCGGCGAGTATACGAAGGGGGGCCCGGGAGTACCTGTAAGGCTTTCTACGGATCACCCCCTCCACGCCAGCTATTAAGCTCCGCCTACTTAGGAGAAGGAAAACCGCCTGTTTTCCTTCTCTTTTACGGCAACGCTATGATCGCACTGCGCTGCCGTCCTCTCGGGGCCGTGTGTCCGGGTGTGCAGCGCCCCTACACGAACACACCCACGACCCCAAGGCACACTAGCTACTCCACACAGTGCCCTCTGCTCTCAGAGGGACACGTGGAGCAGCGCCACACGTCAGACTTTTAGCCATCAGCCAACAAGAACCCCCTTAAGGGAAGTTATTGACTGATGCCCAGGATGCACCGGCCCATCTGCTTTCCGCATCACCGAAGCGATACGGCAAACAGACAGACACACGAGGAGGTAGTCTGACTTAGCACCCCATCGTGAGTGTACCTGCACGAAGTGCCTTCAAGCTATGCTGTGTTTTTACTTAGAAAAAACAGAACATAAAAATCATCATTTCCCTTGACCTTTATATAACTAAGGAAACTTTTTACTACTGTATTCTATAAAATAAACATGCACAATGTAACAAATGTACAAAAGTTATTAAAATCACTCACATATTTACAGTATTTTTATCAAAAAACATTTAATTGGGAACGGTAAATTTACAAATGACAAATGTTGTGCCCCAATAATAATAATAAACCATTTTCTCAGTAATTCATAGATATTTTATATATTCGTATTGATCCGCGTCAGTAGTAATTGTTTTTTATCGTTAATCCAATATAGCCTATGTTACTCACTAACGAGGAATGAAGCTTTCTGATGGTAAAAGAATTTTTAAAATCGGCCCACTAGTTTCTGAGTCTATTCATTACAAACAAACTTACAAACCTTTCCTCCTTATAATATTAGTATAGATTGTCACTATAAAGAACAGCAATTATTCCTTCAAACATGATTATAAATTAATAGAAAACTTCATGAACGTTTAAAACGTCAAAACGGCCAGCATAGCGTCCCGCTGGTATAATGTGTATTACGAGATGATAGTGAATAAATCTAATAAATTCACAATTGAGGTTCTGTTGTTTTATTTTATATTAAGATATCGCTGGACGGCATAGTGACGACGGATCCTGCAACCGTAACAGAATTGGATTTTTCAGTCGTCTTGGACCTCCCTACAGGCCAGTAGAAATCAGATGCCGCGTCTTAACAAAATAAAAATGGCGGCTTCATAAAATAATACAAATATTTTTAAAGATATGATGTGGCTCGACTTATAACAGCACCCTGCCTGATGTTGCTGGAGTGCGGTCCATAAACGGAGGCGATTTCTACTACAGTTAAATAACTGCAAGTAGTAGTCACATATACAATGCCGGCCTAGTGAACCGGCAGCCTCCAACTAGGAACAGTCTAGTTGGAACTTTCTGTTCCCGGAAGCTATAAAGCGGCTGAGTTACAATGCCTACTTAAAATATTGATTTTAAAAAATGATTAAAGAGAACGTAATGCAAATGCAATACAATAATTTATAAATAAGAACCGGAAGACGAGTTGTAGGTAGGCTTCCACTAGATGGACTGACGACATAGTGAAAGTCACAAATAACCGGCGGATGCAACTGGCATCTTATCTTTCGGAATGGCGTTCTGAGGGAGAGGCCTATGTTCAGCAGTGGACGTCTTCTGGCTGATAATGATGAACTACGTGGAACTGTCGACGGAAGCAATAACCTTTTTTCTGCCTGCCAATATAAACACGTAAGTATCTACAGACTATGTTGGTCGTGGAGTGGAGATCTTACGCTTTTTATGTACTATTTAATTTTATGTGATGTCCGAGTGTGTAAGTAGTGGGCAGACAGTTGCGTGATACCGATTGCGACCGCAGACTGCAGTTTCGCCTTGCACGCAAATTATCTCATACAGATTCATACCTACTAACCTATAGATTTATTATACATACACGGAGTATAGTAAATCTATGTACGAACCAGTAGTGTACAGTCTGCGGTCGCCATCGAAATCGCACCTTTAGAACAGCAAATATGCGAGATGTAACGTCCCGACTTACAACCCGGGTTAAACCGAGTTGAGTCGGTTCGGTTTTAACTATTATACGATTTGAATTTAGATATTTAGATCAGACACCAAATTTACTTAGTCATACATGCACATCGGAAATTCTATAGCAAACCACACCGAAATCACATTTAGATTGTCGGACCGAACTGTCAACTCGGTCAACACGTTCACTGCCACTACGATTTGCGTGAAGTTACCTCAGGTGCCACATACATTTCACAGTGGACTCGCTAGGCGAGTCGGTGGCACTGGAGTAAGAAAACACTGGACTCGCTAGGCGAGTCCAGTGGCACAGGGTTTAGGTATATCCGCTTTTTACCACAAAATTATAACTCCGAAAAAACTGTAAGTTGTTTATTTATTACACAACAAATATCGAATAGTTTGCACATAACAATATCAGATGAGATTTTTTTCTTGTTTTAGAGCGTCTTTGTTTAGAACAAAAATCATAATAACAATCCTAGACATAAAATAAGTCCCTATTGTGATTATAATGTTTTGTATTGAATCATAAATTCTAATGAGCGAATTGTATTTTGTTATAATTATTTTAAGTATAACCTTTTACTACATATTAAATTTTATAACATTCAATTACATTTATTAATTTAATAAGATATAGAAAATAATAAGAAATAGGCACGTATATATATACGTGCCTATATATTATATTTTAAATATACTGTTTTTGTTCGCCATCTGTTACTTATTTGTGTTATAAATATCGCATTAACAAAATGTTTGAGAAACTCTGGCAGTGAACTCGCCTAGCGAGTTCATGGCACTGGAGAATAACTTTTTTTCTTAAAAAAATAAAGTAAGTCTTTACACCCGGGCCACCTCATAAATTTATAAATTAGCGCATATTTAGTCTACACTGTGATTTTGAGAAGAAAATACGCATACGTTTTCGAAATAATACAGAAAAACACTGGACTCGCCTAGCGAGTCGCTGGCACTGAACGTGTTAAATCGAACCATCAATGCGGTTTGCGAATCGAATTATCTATATTTTCAAATCGACCCAATTCCGTTTGAAAAATTTCGAGATCGATCGAGAGAAAGATGGCAATCTTTGCTGGGTAGATAATTTAGATTGTCAGACCGAATTATCAGCTCGGTTTGTAAACCGGTTTGAATCGAATTCATAAATTCGTTTGCGAATGGGGTTATCCATATTTTTAAATCGACCTAACTTGGTTTGAATAAATTCTAGATTGTCCCATCTTTAGGCGTAACCAGACATAGTAGCATAGCTTCAAAAACTTCGAAAGCTATTTACGTCCATACTAAAAGCTCTCCTATATGCTGGTCGTTCGTGTTTCGCAACAAAGTGTACAAATGAATTGATTGTATCAATTTAGCGTCACAAAGCGAGCTAACAAATTGCATTAAATTTTCCGCGGCGCGAACCATTTCGAGCACTTAGTTCATTAGACGCGTCTAAATAACGTTAGGGAAGTGAGCGCCGGGAACTATGTTGAGAGGTCTATATTTTATTACGCGATAGTGTACTGTTATTTTATTATAATGTATTTAAATTTAATATACAATGTAATTTCATAATTAATAATATTAATCGTTATAATTTACATCTCTATACTAAGCTACTAAACGGATATTTTATAAATTTAATACATATATTGATAAAAAAAATAACTAAAATACATTATTAAAAGGAGTCCCTTTAGGCAAGGTTCCGAAGATACTGGCAGCGTTCCCCCTTTGAATAGCTAGACTATGTATTTAAATTATTATATATTCTTTATTGAGAAATACATAAAATTTAAAGTATATTAACTATAATTAAACTATAATTAAAAAATATAATCTAATGACGTCGCATCAGATATAGACCAAGGAGACTGGCAACATTTCCCCTTTGTAGAGCAAGGCTAATACGTTGGCAGAAATAATTGCCAGCCTTCCTGTCTCCAGACTTTTTCGTCAGCCGCTTGGACAACCCCTTATGTATCTAAATCTAGGCAATTTTTATATTATTATTTTTTTTGGACCAGCACTTACAACTGAACAGAATCTATACAAACCGTAAGTGACCGAGTCGCGTTGCGGGGTTAGCTTTTAAATAGTTGGTTCCAACTAGGCCGGTATTGTAGGTGCAACTGTTACTTGCATTTATGTAACTCTAAGCAGTCGCTTCAGCTAACATCAGGCAAGCCACAATAAAAAAGATTTGATTTTTTTAAATTGTAGTTAACCGCTTGATGTTAAGCTGGAATAATTACTATTCATATCTACAAGCTGCAGTCGTATGTACTACGCTGCCCTAATATACATATAGAGGAGGTGAATTGTGGATGTGAAGGAAGCGAGGGAGTTGTGTCAGGATCGTGGCAAGTGGCGCTCCATTGTCTCTGCCTATCCCCGTGAAAAAGAGGCGTGACAATTTGATTGACAAAAAAGTAATTCCTCATTTTTTAAAAACAAATATAATGATATTGAAGAGGACTCAATTGCATAGTACACCTACTAATAAAGAAGGCAGAGGGTAGTCGTCGAAAACGTATTAATTTAGAAAATTAAACACCGACTTTGTGCTCTTATTAAGTTACTGCATGATATGGTGACACTTTTATGCAAAATTTAATTGTTATTTTGTAACTACAGGAGTTGTTTTTATTTATTATTTTGCCACTTTAAGAGGGGAGAAAGGTAATCGGTTATCTATATCATATGCATTTATTTTAGGCTCGAGTCAAGGTGATTGTGATGTAGTGGAATTGCAATAGTTAACACAAACTGAGAGCACGGGTTCAAATGTTTAAAACCTTGGCGGTACCAATGTATCTTTGATATATGTACTTTGCTTGTCCTGTTTCCATGATACCAAGCACTTTAGTAGCTTAGTATAGAAATGTGTAAAAAACAGAACTTCTAGTTTGGCAGGCACAATCAAGATGTGAAGAAGAATAAAAAAGATAGTATTTTTTTAGATTTTGCGCGAACATTGATTAATGAATTAAACAAATTTTATGCGGCTTACTATCGCGTTTATTTTGGTTTAGATTTTACAATTTTTTATTATTATTCGTCGATGGCTGCAAAGCTCTCGAAACGTCGGAATAATAAAAAAATAGTAAAATCTAAACCAAAATAAACGCGATAGTAAGCCGCATGAAATTTGTTTAATTTATTAATAAAAAAGATCTTGCCTGTTAAATACTTCTATACATATATATGTATTTATTTTTGTCCTGGATCTACCAGATCCAGATAGTTAAGATGCCTTTTCAATGTATTTTATTGTGACTACGTATGACAGCACCCAGGGCCGTCTTAAGCATATTCAGTCACTTCAGGACAGACGAAAAAGATATGATCTACTTTACCTCCATAAAATAGTGCACTCGTCTGTTGATTCCCCTACCCTTACATCTTTATTGAACATCAACACAAGATATGCTAGTCGCTCACCAAACACATTTTCCTTGCAAGTATACAAAAACAATACTTCATATTACAATCCAATTATTAGGATGTGTCGTGAATACAACAACATTGTATCCGAAAATAAGGACAAAGTAGATATTTTTAATCCCTCTTTTAGCGTCTTCAAAAGACACATCACTGATATCCTCAAGCCTACTAAAATAGATAATAATTAAGTTATGAGAATAATTAGGATTCATTTAATTTAATTTGTAATTTTTGAATTAGAATTTTATATAACATTAAGACATTATTATTTAATTTATTATTTGAATGTAGTCATTGTAATTATTTGGATGTAATTTTATGGATTTTATTGGTAATTTTTATTTTATGTTTTAGGAGTTTTAAATTTATTGTTTTGCTGTGTGTACATAATTTTGGGACACAATCTAGTTTATAATTGTCATTTTGCGTAAAAAAAATTAATGTAACGATTGTGTCCTGTCATGTATGCCTATAAATAAATAAATAAATAATAAATAAATATTCAGCGCCGGGGTGCGAAAGTCAAGGCTCCGCTCGCGTGGTCTCAGTGGTACCTATCGAAATTTATGGCGGTCGGCATGCGCCCCCTAGGACTCTGCGCCCGGGTGCGCTGCACCCCTTGAACCCCCGGGTAAAGACGGCCCTGACAGCACCCCGACTAATGATAAATTTCTCTTGAGAGTCTTACGTTTTTTTTCACTATACGAAATCTATTACACTTTATAAACATTTTACTATGTTTGTGCCTAAAACTGATTAACCCTACTAAAATAGGTACTTTTCAAAACAAATGCTAGTTTCTGTTCTTTCAAGCACAACAGAAACATTTGTAAGTCATATAATTAAATACACAGAAAAACTTTAAGACAAAACGCGTCTAAAGTAGGAAAAATATTTATTCGTAACACACAAACTATCCATTAGCTGACGTGAGAATAAAACAAATGGCCTCTATGTTCTATCACTCTATTATGAGTCTAAGGCCCGCCTCAAATTACAACCCAGCGCATACACAGTACACTGCACAGCTTCTGGCTGATGAAGATGATGTATTGAGAGAATCAGGGCCTTGCGGGATTAGGTTTGACAAATAAAAACGATTATCGTCTTTCGTCGACGATTGGCAAAATAATTAAAGCTATGCTAAATCCACTAAAACGAGACTATTGACGATAATGACTTATGGTGTTGTCGCACCGATATTCGTCATAACGAATAATAGTCTCGTTTTAGTGGATTTAGCCCAGCTAAATTATCGAGAGACGATAATCGTTCCTTTTTGTCCAACCTAACCCCGCAGGGCCCCGATTCTCTCAATACATCATTTTCATTAGCCGAAGACAGTTGCATCCGCCGGTTATTCGTGACTTTCACTATGTCGTCAGTCCACCTGGGAGGCTTACCTACGCTGCGTCTTCCGGTTCGTGGTCTCCACTCTAGAACATTTCTTCCCCGCCGTTTATCGGTTCCTTGAGCGATGACGCTTAATACAAAACAGCATAATGACTTGCCCACGAACTTCCACTGCTTTATCAACGTGACTTATACTAATCTAACTTAATGATATATGGCAACGGAAATAACCTAATAAACGTAATTATCATTATTTCTTTTTTATTTATTGTTACTGTCGGTGCTGTCCGACCCCGCTTGATGTTAGGCTGGAGTGTGATCCATGAATGAATGTCACTACTACTACAATTTAATAACTGAAAGCAGCAATCACATCCACTATGCCGGCCCAGTTGGAACCGGCAACTTACAAGCTATTCTAAAAATTCAAATTCAAATATTTCCTGTTCCTACCCGATCTTTTACTCCCACGACATCCGCACAGGTCGAAGAGAGCATTCACATTCTGTCGACCGTGCGTCATTTCTTTGTCGAGCAATTGGACTGTTTTACCCGCCCATCCTACAACCTTGAATCTTTTGAGTGAAGTGTAAAAAAGCACTTTCGGCAGTGAACTGAGTCAGTTTCTTAGTCTACAGCGCTCTTTATCGTCAACTATACCAACTCTTAATAGACATTAAACCGGAGCATATAATTAGAACTTATTTTAGTCTATCAAAATGTTTTTAATTCGTTTACTGGTTGGAAAAATATAGAAACATATGATTAGTTGCCTTACAGAGGTGTGTATTTGCTTAATGGAATAGTGTTGGAGATAAAAGCGGGGAGGTTTTATCAATGGATGCGATCTAGAGTTAATAATTACGGGGTCTTGTGTGTCTGCGTGAATGCCGCCTTTCTTTATATATGCGAGTTAAACTTACACCTTACATTGTTATGTTATATAGGTAGCTATACATATAGAGAAGTATGTATAGATAAGTAATTAGCTTTATGTAATACTCGATTAAAGCAGGCAGCGGTGGTACCCGGGGTAGTACCACCACTTGCAGTTGTACCACAAGTGCACAGACCGTAAAGTGACTTAGTCGCTTTTCGGGATCAGCTTGTAAGTTGCCGGTTTCAATTAGGCCGGCATAGTGGTTGTTATGACTGTGTTATAAAACTAACTTTACGCGGGTGAAACCGCAAGCACAGCTAGTATCTATTATAAGTGGATATACATAGGTAATAGGTATGAAGACAGTTGTGTAGTGTGAGGTAAAGCACTCAGTGTCCCCTCTCTGCGAGCAATTAACATGCTTTTAGTGAAATTGCTTTATTAATATTAACGAAGAAAGCGAAAAAAGTTAATAATGCGGTATCGCCCGGACATAATTGCGAATAGCCTATGCATTAACGTTCGATTCTATATTTTTTATAAAATTTATTTATAACTTGTTGTACTATGGTGCACGCAGGAGGGCTTAATGCTAGTTAGCATTCTCTACCAGCCAACCTTTGAACAATAGAAGCTTGTCCAAAATGTGAGCAGAAGGAAAAAGATCATTCAGAGAAAAGAGACAAATAGATAAACACAACATAAATACATATAGGTATTAACACAATCAATCAATCAAATTGTCTCCCCTTTTTTCACAGGGATAAGCAGAGACAATGGAGCGCCACTTACCACGATCCTTACACAACTCCCTTGCTTCCTTCACATTCACAATTCTTTTCATACAGGCTCTGTAGTTATGGGCACTAGGTAACCTAGCTTTCTTGAGGAATGCTTCGATGGTTTGGGCACATGGAAAGGATGAGTGAAAGTAGATTGACGAAAGGAATTTATAAAGGAAAGTGTTTTCCAACCAAATCGGTATGAACACCTACATAAATAAATATCTATTTATTATAGTTCATATGTCTAATTGTATGCGAGATGGATGCGGTTTGAAAGAAGATGAAGTAGAAAAAGATTATGTACTATTGAACATAATAACTTAATGGTAACTCAATGGTTGTGACAAGGATTGCCACCTCCATAATGCCTAAATATTTCGATGGTTTGGGCACATGAAAAGGATGAGTGAAAGTAGATTGATGAAAGAAATTTATAAATCTGATGTGGATGGATGCATTAAACAAGGCAGACCCAGGAGAGTGTTCTCCGACTAAGTCGGAGACATCCTTAAGAAAGCTGGGTGGCCTAGTGCCCATAACCGTAGAGCTTGTATGAAGAGGATTGTGGATGTGAGCGAAGCGAGGGAGTTGTGTCAGGATCATGGCAAGTGGTACTTTATTGTTCTGCCTATCCCTGTGGGAAAAAGAAGTGACAATTTAATATATATTTTTGATTGAAATCATGTAAATAAAGTAGTTTTTGTTGACGTCGGCGAGTTTTATTTGAGATTTGTATCAAATGTTGCGTGTGAAGGCCAAAAACCGTCGAAGTACTATAAACAACCAAACATTACTGATTGAACAGAAAACGTCAACATTTGGCTCACATTAATATAAAATTTATAGTCAAAGTATAGTTTTAAAAGCATAGTTTATTTTACTTACTACCAGTATACAAAGCTATTAAACGTGGCTTGTCAAGCTACATGTTTGACAGTTTTTTGACAGTTTTGAATAAATGAGATCACTCTTTAACCACCAGACCACGATCGCCCTCAATATAATTTAACATGAATTGGTTCATATTATAATTTGGTTTTTTATTTCATATATCTCAAAAGAATAGCGTGTTATGTAGAAAATATAATAAATATTAACGAGAACTAAATAAAAATAAAGACCGAATGGACGACTTAACTGAACTTAATGATTTGCCACGACCTTTTATGATTAATACTTGGTCTATATCTTTAAATCCTTCAAACAAGGCGCAATGAAAGCAGCTGTAAATTAAATCGGATTTTTCAGTCGTAAGCGGTCTTTTTATATTCCCTTGCTTACCATTAAGCAAGTCGAGGTCAGATGTAGAGTCATAATAATAAAAAAAAAACCTCTACAAATTCGCTACGAACTATGAGAACTTATATAGATACCTATAGCAGAAATTATAGGTATAATATTGTAAGTATGAATAAATCGCTCTAACAGCTAAGCCTGTGGCTAGTGGCGCTCTATTGTCTCTGCCTATCCATGTGGAAAAAAGCGTGACAATTTGAAAAATTGATTGGTGTATTGTAGCTTTTGTGGTATGATTTGAAAACTAAGAGGCTCTGTTTCTCAACCCTTTGCCGATACCAATGTGTTTTTAATATTTAATCCATGATACAAGCACGTTTAATATGAGAATAATCAATTAATCAATCAATCAAGTTGTCACGCCTATTACCCACAGGGATAGGCAGAGACAATGGAGCGCCACTTACCACGATCCTTACACAACTCCCTTGCATCCTTCACATCCACAATTCTCCTCATACAGGCCCTGTGGTTATAGGCACTAGGCAACCTAGCTTTCCTAAGGATGTCTCTGATTTGTTCGGAAAACACTCTCATGGGCCGGCCTTGTTTAACGCATCCATCCACATCAGATTTATAAATTCCGTTCGTCAGTCTACTTTCACTCATCTTTTCCATGTGCCCAAACCATCAAAGCATTCCTTGTCACTACATCTTCTTTCAAACCACATCTATCACGCAATGTGCTATTCCTTATTCTATCCACTATCGTCACTCCACATACACTCCTTAACGACCGCATTTCTACAGCGTTAATTCTACTCTCATGCTTTTTCTGCCACACCCAACCTTCACTTCCATACATTAATGTAGGAAAAGAGAAAATGAGAATAATGCAACCGTTAAAAAATGTTTAAAACATCTATTTTGTTTCTAAATGGAGGCAATGAGTTGACACTTTCTTTACCCAAATATTTTATAGGAAATGACGCTTGATGTTATGGCAACTAATATAACTTGATAGCGCCGCCGGTGTCTTCTAAATTATAGAGTGGCCGAAGTGCACATAATTGACACTTTTTGACACAAAATTACAATTTAATTTCACACTAGAAAGTGACTTTGGACTCAAATTTTTATTGTTACTTTGGGTTTTATACAAATACATATTAGTTTTAGGGGTAAGCATGTTTAGAGGTTGTATGATGTGTCAAAGTAATTCGTGTTTAATGTTAATTAAAACTTTGTCAAGTAAAAGATAACTTTACTTGTGATCAGATGAAAGTAATAATTAGAATGATGAAGATGGTTTTAGCAATTAATCAATTTTTACGTCTTTTTCCCACAGAGATAGGCAGAGGCAATAGAGCGCCATTTGCCACGATCCTGGCACAACTCCTTCGGTTCCCTAACATCCACAATTCTCTTCATACAAGCTCTACGATTATAGGCACTAGGCAACCCAGCTTTCTTTAGGATGTCTCTGATTTGGTCGGAAAACATAGCGGGCATAGTCACTTAGTTAACTTACAAGCTGATCCCAAAACGCAACTAAGTCACGCAACAGTTTTTGGACGGCACAGTGGCGGCAACTGAGGCAGCCATAAACTAATTTGGTTGTTTCAGTCGTCGTCACTCTTGGATCTCCTCTTGCTTATTATCAGGCGGGTCCAGGTCAAATGTCGTGTCACGATAAAAACAAAACTTTTCGGTTTGGATACCGTGGTGGTGGTACTATACGGGGTCGGTAGACTGGGTACCACTGCCTATTACTCTTTGACAACTAGTAAAATATAATAAAAACTGTTATAAAAGAAATAAAATGTGCGGAACCATTTAATTGAACATGAATAACCGTACGTTACATTTGACACGAATCCTAAGATGTTTTTGTATTGAAAATTGTTTTTCAATATTTCGTGAAAGTAAAATTACAGGAATTATTGTAAAGACAATCAAGCTAATGTGTTTAAGTGCAAAATTGAAATTAGATTTTTGTTTAGTGTGAAATTATAATATAAGTACCTAATTATTATTATATTCACATTCACAAGCGAAGGAGTTGTGTCAGGATCGTGGCAAGTGGCGCTTCATTGTCTCTGCCTACCCTTTTGGGAAAAAGGCGTGACAATTTGATTGATTGATTGATATTATATTCTTTTACATCTCTATACTTAGCTAGAGTTTGCAAATTTAATTGATTTTCATTTAAACAAAACCTCCTTTTTATGAAGCTATCCCTTCACAGTTGGATATGAAAATTAGCTCTGAACTTGGACGAAAACATAAATAATTTGCGAACTTTTACTCCGTTTCTTTTACATATCTATAAAAAGCTACTTAAATTAAAAAAAAAGTGATATAAACAGATTTCTATATAATTAAAAAGCTCCAAAATCACACCGCAAAGTGCTAAATAATTTTTAATCATGAGAACATGTTTTGGTCATGTGGCTGAAAAGTTTTTTCTATTTAATCCGAGCCTATGTCGGCATGATGCAAACATAATTCTATTGAGTGGTTCGGGTGTCAATTATTGTAGCTCAATCTACGAATCATAAGTAAGACTGAGATATAAAACGTTACAAGTCGTTCAAATATAAAAATCAAAATATTGTATTATTTTTATTTTTAAGAATAGTAGGTAGTGGTGCCTACTCTAGTGTGAATGTGAGTTTGTTTGTTACGTTTTCACGCAACAACTAATTAACCGATCATCATAAAACTTCTTACACATATTTTTGGATGTATATATACTAGAAGTAACAATGGATCTTTTAATTTAAAAAAAATTTACTATAGTTTCCAACTGATAGTTTCAGCTGTTTGGTTTTTTTCTATATTTATTTTTATTTCCGTCTGTCATTTTTATATGAGTTATCGAGTTATAAATACAAAAAAGGGATATACCGTCGAATTGAGAACCTCCTCCTTTTTAATGACTGTGTTATAAACCTAATTTTACGCGGGTGAAACCGCGGGTACAGCTAGTAAGTTATATATAGTAGTACTAGCTGTGCCCGCGACTGCGTCCGCGTGGAATAGTTATTTTGGGAATCATATTAATTTTTTGTTTACCTACCTGCTCAGCTTTATTATAAATTACCTATAGCTGTTACCCGCGACTTATTTTAGACGATTAAATTACGTAACTAATAGAATATATTTTAAAGTAGTTTAAAAAGAATATATTTTAAAGTACTTCTGCGTAAATTATATTTTCAGTTCTATTTTCTTGTGCGCAAAACTCGCAGCCGCTTTGTAGCAGCAGTCTGCCGAGAACGCTGAGTCCTTTTTCTAGGCATTACAGTGACGAAGAAAGAACGAAGGAAATGAAAACTTAACCAAACTAACTGTATGCTTAAACTAAAACCTAACCTAATAAGAATTGTAAAACCTGACCTTGAAAGAATGTAGATGACACCTACAGGTATTATTTAGAACAAAACAAAAAAAGTGTTATTGTGAAAATATTAGAAACAAAATACTATACTTAAAACAAACACTACCTACTATAGAGAAAACTATTACAAAATGAAATTGTATAAAAAAGGATTTTGCACGATGATATTATATCGTAAAAACAAATTAACGCTGCATTCAACCGATCAGTAGGGAGCCGACCGCATAGTATGCTTGTCTGTCTATAAATGACGCGCCCCCCCACTTTATTAGTTTATTTAAATGTGTGAATGCAAATATTACTAACTATACTATTAAACTTCATCACGTTCGTTCCTCCTTTGTGTCTAACCAGCAACTGAATAACCAATTACTGCATTTTCGGTGTGTTTTATCCATATTTTATATTTGCTCGTATGCGTAAATGCAGTGGAGAGGCGCGTCATTTCGGCTTAGACAGACTATACCTCGTAGAGCTACACCCCCCTCCGCCTCGCCCGCAAGCACCGCCTCTCCTCGCCCGCCGGTTAGCGCTCATCATGCGACGCGTGTGAATTTTGTTTCAGAGTTATTTTAAAATTGTATTATCTTGTAAGATGTTTATTGAAATTAGGTGATGTCAATGACAATTTTGTTCACAGTTAAATACTCTTAATTAATAACACATTTATTTCGATAAAGAATAATATTATTATGTTTATACAACTCTGACAAATAATTTGTAATAATGCATTAATTAAGGCCAAATTTGACTATTATAAAAACGGTTATTGTGAGTTAATCTTAAAAGAAAGACATATACGGTCGCGGACATTTTTTTAGATAATTTAAAGAGGAATAATTCTTTCATACATATTTTTTGGGTAACTCGAACGGTTTTCGCAGCGCACGCAACGGAAACCCTCAAAGACGAATAATATTCCCCGTTTTTTCCACATTTTCGACTGTTTCTTCGCTTCTATAAGTCGCAACGTAATGTTTTATTGCCTAAAGCCTTCCTCGATAATTGATCTATCCAACACAAAAAGAATTTTTCAATTCGAACCAGTAGTTCCTGAGATTAGCGCGTTTAAACAAACAAACAAACAAACAAACAAACAAACAAACAAACAAACTCTTCCGCTTTATTATATTAGTATAGATATAGACCGTGAAGTGACTTGGTCGCGTTTCAGGATCAGCTTGTAAGTCCCCGATTCCAACTAGGCCGTCATAGTGAATGTGACTTCTACTTACAGTTATTTAATTGTAGTAGCAGTTACCTCCATTTATTGACAGCACTCCAGCCTATTATCAGGCGGAGTGCTGTCATATGTCGAGTCACAATAAAAAAATACAAACACCTCAATGGTAACATTTAAGTGTTTTAACCCTCTAAAGTTAAATAACTGTGGTAACAGTCGGCTTTATTAATGGACCCCAGCTTAACATCAGGCGGCCAAACCACTTGCGCGGAGTACTGTTCGCATCTTTGGGACGGCTCTGCCAAGTATCTTCTCAACGCCCTGGATTCATTGCAGCGCCGAGCTGTCCGAATCATAGGAGATTTAGAGGTTACGCGAACTCTGGAGCCTCTGCAATTACGCAGAGACATGGCGGCTCTTTGCGTCCTCTATCGCCTATACCACGGAGAATGTTCCAAGGAGCTCTTTAACCTTGTTCCTATCTCGTCTTTTCACACCCGTAACACCCGCACTGGTCGGGGAAAGCATTTACATTTTGTCGACAGAATCGGTAGTCGAACCAAAAAGTTCGGTGCATCTTTTCTTTGTAGAACAATCTACAAGTGGAATGCTTTGCCAGCCCATGTGTCCTCTCCCTCCTATAACCTTGGATCCTTCAAGCGATGCGTGAAGAAGCACCTTTGGCCGGCATAGTGTCGGCGGCTGAGACAGCCGTGTACTAACTCGGTTGTTTCAGTCGTCGGCACTTTTGGATCTCCTCTTGCTTATCATCAGGCGGGTCGATGTCAAATGTCGTGTCACAATAAATAAAACAATTGACGACGGGCGTGGACGAACGGTTTAGCGATTGGTTTGTTGCGCATAAAGTCCCGGGTTCGATTCCCGGTCGGAGGAAATATTTGTTTCATAACTTTTATTTGTAATATTTAATAACATTAAATATTGCAAATCTTTGTTAATAAAAAAAGAGATGGATATTTGCTTCGGGTCTGGTTATCAAAGAGTGGTAGGCAGTGGTACCCAGTCTGCCGATCCGGGGTACTGGATTGGTACTTAGAATTGTAGAATTCCTTTGGGAAAAAGGCGCGACAAATTAGTTGATTAATTTAAGTACACGGTGACAGTAAGCATTGGGATATATTGCAAAAAAATACGTGATAACTTGCAACAGTATTCACTGCAGCCTCTAATTCGGCGCCAGCGCATACATAGATGTTATCTGTATTTACACGTCAGCATCAAAAGATACCGACAATAGCACACAACTTTTGTTTTGTTACTATTTATTACTATTGACTTTTTGGCACCTACAATACTAATGATTCATGATTAATATTTTCTTAAATTTTGCGCGAACATTGATCAATGAATTAATCAAATTTTATGCGGGTTACTATCGCGTTTATTCTGGTTGTGGGATTTACATTTTTTTCAAAATTTTATTATGTATCTCCGTGACCACGATGGCTGCGAATCTCTCGAATCATCGGAATAATAAAACATTGTAGAAAATGGTAAATTCAATAACCAAAATAAACGCGATAGTACTTAAGCCGCATAAAATTTGTTTGATCATAATTTTATCATTAATGTTTAATTTACATTTATTTTATTTGTTTAATTCATGATTATTTCATTAATGTTTAATTTAAATTTATTTTCTCCTTTGTTGTTTATTAATTTGTTATTTATGTTCAAATTTATTCAGTTGTTTTTTATGATGACTCGACGTCTGACCTAGTCTTGCCTGATGGTAAGAAAGGGGAGGAAAGGATATCGCTCGAAAAACCAACAACCGATGGGGAAGAAAGGCTTTTGAGGGGAGACCTTGCGCCGTTTTTTTTAATCTAAGTACAAATCAAACTATCTATCTGTGTCTAAACCTTTATCTATAAAATAACATTCCTAACCTGGAACATTCTTAGCTTTTGCGCGAACATTGATTAATGAATTAAACAAATTTTATGCGGCTTACTATGGCGTTTATTTTTGGTTATTGATATTACAATTTTTGATTATTCCGACGTTTAGAGAGCTTTGCAGCAATCATGACAATAAAATTTGGTTTAATTCATTAACATTCCCAATTTCGTATACAATTTAGAGCTAAATACGAGTACGAGCTATATTTACATACATCCTGATGCACTTGCCGAGGTGGCAGCGAGTGCATTAGTGTGGCCTGTAATCAATGGCCCGCTCCCGCTCTTTAATCAAAATGCCCCGACACATGTCGCGTCTATATCGAAATATTCGAAGCCTACGAATATTTCCCGAGCGAGTATTACCTCGTAGAAATCCAACTTTTGTCTTGAGAAGTTAATTATGTTTTTAAATTTATTTAATTCTTTATTGTGCATCATAATAACTTAAATCAGCCTTTCCCAACCTTTTCCAAGGGCGGACCCCCTAGCATCACCTTACCATGATCCGCGGACCCCTAAAAAACTCACATAGGTCAATATATTTTATTCTCAAAATCTCAATTAAACTCTAATGCAGTGTTTTTGTATGTAAAAGGCTAGCCACCTATCACTTGACACATTATTCTATCTTGAAATTAAATAGGGCACAATGGTCTGACTAAATTCGGCTGCACCATTTTCTTGTTTTTTTTTTCTGTGGATCTCTGGGATAGGCCTGCGGACCTCAGGTTGGGAAAGGCTTAAGCCAAATGACACAAACATTACTAAACAGTAATCTCTTCTAGGCAACCTTTGTGTAAAAAGAAAACCTATACTGATATTATAATATGAAGGATACTAGGTATGTACCCAATTTACTATATATATATATATATATATATTTTTTATTGTGAGTCGACATATGACAGCACCCCGCTTGATGTTAAGCCAAAGTGTGGTCCATGAATGAATGTCACTGCTAATACAATTCAATAACTGTGAGTAGCAATCACATCCACTATGCCGGCCTAGATGGAACCGGCAACTTACAAGCTGATCCCGAAACGTGACCAAATCACTTCACGGTCTGTATACTTGTAAGTGGTGGTACTACCCCGGATCGGCAGACTGGGTACCACTGCCTACCACTCTTTATTGTCGCCTTGCACGAAATCAATTTCATACATCCCAGTAGTGCAGTCTTCGGTCGCCGGCGAAATCAGACCTTTGATGAAAAAACTTAAGATCAAATGTTAACAAAAGCAACCCAATATAATTCTAATTAAATATTCTAACATAAACGCACACCGCTTAACATCTGTCTACACTTACAGATTTTATAAAACAATAATTTCAATCAATAAGAAGTCAGATGTCTAAATACAAAAGACAGTTTATTTAGTTATTTATTTACTTTTCTATATGAGTTGCTAAAGTGTTTGTGCTTGTATCATAGAAACAGTACGACCAAAGTAAATTCATATGCGTGCGTCTTTTCTTGGATCCTTCAAGCTATGCGTGAAGAAGCACCTTTGGCCGGCATAGTGACGGCGACTGAGGCAGCCGTGAACAAACTCGGTTTTCTCAGTCGTCGTCACTCTTTGACCTCCTAAAAGCATATCATCAGACGGGACGAGGTCAGATGTCGTGTCACAATAAAAAAAAAAATAATAAAAATATATATATACCGGTGAGTGGATTTTAACACAGCCACTACACAACCGTTGTGAGATTAATCGATGGGTCTGCCTATCCCTGTGGGAAAAAGCCGACTATTTAAATGATTGATTCAGAGAAACAATGACGATGTAATTAAATAACTGAAGAAGTATTTCAGTAGTAAGTATTTTGTCTGCCGGATTTTGAACTTATGACTAATGTTTTGCGCTCCACAATTAAATATTGTCAGTGTCTACTGTATTTAATTTATTGGCAGCTGAAGTATCATATCGTAACAAATATTCTTAGTCATTGCGGTGCCTTTCAATTTTTATACGAAACGTTTGGAAACAGCCTTTTGAATAGGCACAAAGGCTAACGTATCGCCTCGTTATGTAAAATCGGGCAAACAAAAGCGGGCGGTATCGCTTTCGGACATAACGATTCAATCGAATAAAATTAACAATAGCTCTTCAAAACAAGAGCCGTATATATTTAAACAATGTACACATATGGATATTTATAATACTGATAGACATCTTACATATAAATTAAAAGGACGTAAGCGATAACAAAATAGTTTTCAGTAGGGTTTTACTAGAGAATTAAATTTTTAATTAGAGAATAAATACATTGGATATTTTTAAACAATTAAATTTAAGACAAATAAAGTTGTGTTTATTATGTAAAATTCCATAATAAGCTACTAAAAGTGTACTTGAGTGTACATCACCATCTTGAGACGGCAAAGCCCGCTCTGCTCTTCTTGACGGAGACGCAGATAAAGGCACCGGCTGACACCTCGTACCTCCAATGCCCCGGCTACTCGCTTGAGGAAAGATTCCTCGCGAAAGCCGGGGTATGTGTGTACATCCGGTCCGATATCTGTTGTCTCCGTCTGCTTTGCTTGGAGGATCCTTCCCTGTCCATCCTCTGGGTACACGTAGACCTTGGTTCCCAAGCCAGGATCTACGGGTGCCTTTATCGTTCCCACCACGGGGATTCGGAGACAACCCGGCTCTTCGATTCTCTGAGCCGGGCGACAGACGAAGCGCTGGAGCGGTTCCCGACCGCGGAGGTCGTGGTCTTGGGGGACTTCAACGCACACAATGAGGTGTGGTTGGGGTCCCAAAGGACCGACCACGCGGGAAGGGCTGCTCATGCTTACGCCCTTCTGCATGACCTGACACAGCTGGTGACCCAACCCACCCGGGTACCAGACATTGTCGGTCATGCTCCCTCTCTGCTGGACCTTCTACTGACCACTCGTCCGACCGGGTATACAATTTCGGTCAAAGCTCCCCTTGGGACTTCTGACCACTGCCTGGTCGAGACGATAGTGCCGCGCGTCGTGCCTCCTCCCGCCAGGAATGAGGTGCGACGTTTATGGCACTACAGGTCGGCGGATTGGGAGGGAATGCGAAATTATTTCGCTTCGCTCCCTTGGTGGCAGCGCTGCTTCAACTCCGAGGATCCATCCACGTGTGCCTCGGCCGTTGCTGATGAGATAGCACTGGGGATGGAATATTACGTTCCATCCAACTGTGCATCTCGTAACGACCGGAGCAGGCCCTGGTACAACAGTGACTGCGCGGCTGCTGTTTCAGCAAAAAACGCAGCTCACAGTGCATGGGTCAGGGGTCGAAAACATCATGACCCTCACGTGGATGAGTTGAAAGCAGCTTACAATCGTGCCACCAAGTCTTGCAGAAAGGTCTTTAAAAAGGCGGAGGCACAGCGCGTTTTCAGGATTGGCGAGAGTCTATTAGCGCACCCAACGGGTAGTCGCAGCTTTTGGAGTCTCGCCAAGACTGTAGAATCTAACTTCTGTCGTTCTGTACTGCCACCGCTGAGACAGCCTGATGGCTCACTGGCGCATACGGCGAAGGCGAAGGCCGATCTACTGGCCGAAGTCTTTGCCTCAAATTCGCATATCGACGATCGTGGTGTAGGGCCACCCACCCTGCGTCCATGCGGACATACGATGCCTGAGATTCGTATCAGACAACGCGATGTCCGCATGGAGCTACGATCGCTTGATATCCGGAAGTCCAGTGGTCCCGATGGTGTCCCAGCGCTTGTGCTTAAAACTTGTGCAGCGGAGTTGACTCCCGTCTTGACGAGGCTATACCGGCTCTCGTACGCATCGGGCTGCGTGCCTCGGGCTTGGAAGGGGGCCAATGTGCAACCCGTCAAACTACCGTCCGATTGCTGTAACCTCAGTACTGTGCAAGGTTATGGAGCGAATAATTAATATTCGCCTCATGGCCTACCTGGAGGGTCACCAGCTGATCAATGACCGTCAATATGGCTTCAGGCCGAAACGGTCAACTGGTGATCTTCTAGCGTACACCACGCACGTCTGGGGTGAAGCGTTGGATGGTAATGGAGAAGCCCTTGCTGTTGGCTTGGACATCTCCAAAGCGTTTGACAGGGTCTGGCACAGGGGCCTTTTATCCAAGCTCGAGGCATACGGTTTACCTGACCGTCTGCGGGGCTGGATAGCTGACTTCCTGCGTGGCCGCTCCATACGCGTCGTTGTGGATGGAAGCGCGTCGCGCAGGATGTCGGTGAATGCCGGCGTCCCTCAGGGCTCCGTGCTGTCGCCGACTTTGTTCCTTCTGCATATCAATGACATGCTGGACCTCATATCCGGCATTCATTGCTATGCAGACGACAGCACGGTGCATGGACGCTACACTGCCCGCCCCGCAGCCGGCAAACAGGAGATAGCCGATATGAGAAAGTCTGTTGTAGCGGGACTGAACCGGGTTCTTGATCGTATTACCCACTGGGGCGACAAGAACCTGGTTCAGTTCAACGCAGACAAGACTCAGGTATGCGCGTTCTCGACGAAAAAATCCCCGTTTACTCCCCTTCCCTCTCTTTGTAACATCTCCCTCAGTGCTTCGGACAGACTGGACATTCTTGGAATGTCCCTTCGCTGCGATCTGAATCACAGGGACCATATCGAGCAAACTTGGCATCCTGAACAAGGTGCGGCGGTTCTTCGCGCCAGAGCTTCGCCTGCTTCTTTACAAGGCACAGATTCGCTCTTGCGCGGAGTACTGTTCGCACCTTTGGGACGGCTCTGCCAAGTATCTTCTTAATGCCCTGGATTCATTGCAGCGCCGAGCTGTCCGGATCATAGGTGATGCAGAGGTCACGCGAACTCTGGAGCCCCTACAACTACGAAGAGACATGGCGGCTCTGTGCGTCCTCTATCGCCTATACCACGGGGAATGTTTCGAAGAGCTCTTTAACCTTGTTCCTACCTCATCTTTTCACTCCCGTAATACCCGCACAGGTCGGGGAAAGCATCCGCATTTTGTCGACCGAATCGGCAGTCGAACTAAAAAGTTCGGTGCGTCTTTTCTTTGTAGATCAATTGACAAGTGGAATGCTTTGCCAGCCCATGTGTTCTCTCCATCCTATGACCTTGGATCCTTCAAGCGATGCGTGAAGAAGCACCTTTGGCCGGCATAGTGACGGCGACTGGGGCAGCCGTGAACAAACCCGGTTTTCTCAGTCGTCGTCACTCTTGGACATCCTCTTGCTTATCATCAGGCGGGACGAGGTCAGATGTCGTGTCACAATAAAAAAAAAAAAAAAACTGTAGAAACTGGTCATAAAATGGTCGAAGTACATCATATCAAAGATATATTGGTACTGGCAAGGTACTGGTATTGAACCGAAACACTTGGTTTGCGTGACCATTGCACTACCATTGGACCATAGTCGCCTCTATCTATATGAAACTATTTTTTATTTCTGATGAAATGTATTATTGTATTTTAGGAGTCTTATAAGCTCTTTTTCTTCCAACACAAATATAATGTCTTAACGCAAATAACACAATCGATGGTTTTGTAGTGTGACGTGTAGTGGTCGGGGGCGTATGATGGCCTCGTTCGACACAAAGAAGCCACAATCATACCGAAACTATAAAACAAAAAGATAGAGCACCATAGAGATGCCTTTAAAGTTTTTATTTGCCCAATCTAACTAACACCGCAGCAGATGCTGTCAGACGGCCTTACGAAGTAAATTCATATTTTAAAAATACATAGCGTTAATCGTGAGTGGAACGATAAAAGGTCTACTCAGAAGATTGTTCTTCAATCAAATCGGAGACATTACCTGAACGGAGGCTCTATAAAATGTGTATGAAGAGAATCGTGAATATAAAAGAAGCGAGAAAGTTGTGTAAGGATCGTGGACAGATATATATATTAAAATGGCAGAGCTAGATCATATGAGAGAAATAATTTTCAAGTGGACTGTATTCACGATTTAAAAAGTAATAATTACTCACTTACTTGATTTGCAGAGTCTGTAGAGTCTTTACCTCAACGATGAGCCGCAGGAGATCACAAAGTTCATGCACAATAATACTATAGGTATTATTAGTTAGTTATATTAATACGCGATTATTAGTTTTGATAATCTCAGTTTAGAGAGAAATTACAACGGCGAGAAAGCTATCTTTCAGGGCGCAAAGGAAAAAGGACGGAAAGGAATCTATTTAAATATGATTATTTTTTAATTTATATTATGGCGTAAACATATATATTTATATATATATATATATATATATATATCATTTTTAAGTTGATGGAGTGAATTAAAGCTGTTTAACGTGTCTCTTCGTGCTCGCTTCAAGACTCCGTTTTAGTAGAGCTTTTCCACCGCAAAAATAATCATATATATCCCAAAAGAACATAAAAATGTATGGAGATGCATAAATTATAGCATCTCCATACATTTTTGTGTTCTTTTGCGATATTGTAGCCTTTTACGAAAGCTTTTCAGCAATATCTATTGAAGTGTACCTTTTTATATTATTACTTACTTGCTGGAAAATGCATCAAATCACGTGAAAAATACTTTGATACTGCGGATTTGGGTCATATCTTTATGCTGCAAGCTTTTAGATGGAAATGTTCAAAAATTGTTACATATTTCTATGCTTTGCCTATCGTTTTTAAACAATTATTAATAATATTATTAATAATAAATCCAATAGATTACAGGTTTTTAGTACTTGGACATTCTTTTTTATTCCATTTTCCATTCATTTTCGGGGATTATTATTATCGGGGGATAATAATAATCCCCCGATTGCAGCCAAGCTCTCAAAAACAATGGAATATTCGTCGCATAAAATTTGTTTATTTCATTAAATAATGAATTTTGATTGATTTTTTTTGAATTGCGCGAATTGATTAATGAATTAAACAAATTTTATGCGGCTTACTATCGCATCAACCTATAGGACAACCAACACCTCAGTCTCTTCGTGACCACGATGGCTGCAAAGCTCTCGAAACGTCGGGATAATAAAAAAATGAGAAATTAAAACCAAAATAAACGCGATAGTAAGCCGCATAAAATTGAATTAATAAATTATGAATTAAACAAGGTCGTCGATTTAAATAATGTCAAATTAATTTGCATTGTTAATATTTTTTTCTTTACATAGTTTCGCCATGGCCAAAGTGTTGTGGGGGTGTTATAAGGGTGGTTGCTATGCTAAATAGCCGCATAGTTATGTACAAACATTTCTGGTGCCTCAAACAGTACGCCCCAAGCTGTACTCTCTGCCCATCAAGATAGTGGGACCAAAGAATTTATTTATAAAAAAGTACACTTGCAGCATAACATATACATCAATGGTAATTTAATATTAATATCATTTAAAATAGGTACATACTCGTATATGTCTGCCAATTAAAAGTATACACAACATTTGTAAGAAAATTGTGATCAAGAAAACAAAAACAAAAAACTAAACATGAATAATTAAAATATATACAATAAAATTATTATCATATAAGTGTTTGACGACAGGCGTGGCATAGTGATTAGCACACCAGCGCGTTACGCGGAAAGTCCCGAGTTTGATTCCAGGTCGGAGCAAATATTTGTACCATAGCTTTTATTTGTAATATTTAATCTAATAAAAAAAATTACAAATACATTAAATACGTTTAAAAAAAGAGGTGGATATTTGCTCCGGGACTGATTATTAATGAGTAGTAGGTAGTGTTGTCAAGTCAAGCTTATCCCTGTGGCAAGAAGATTTGACAATTTGATTGATTGATTAAATATATAAGCATATCCCGAATTGCGACTAACTCACTTTTCGGTCTGTGTACCCCGGATCGGCAGACTGGCCACCACTACTTTTTAATAAAGCAAATACATATCTTTACCTCTTTTTTTATATCAAATATTTGTAAAATGTGATATAGAAATTGGGGCTCTTTTAAAAGAAAAGACAAGTTAAAAGAGCCCCGACGATTAAATAAACAGATGCTATTACGGTTATCAAGCGTATCGCGTTTTTTAGTAGTTCCTGCTACTACGACATCAACTCCATTTGCATGAAACGTTCGTTCGGTCTGTGCCTAGGTAACCTAATAGACGTCTATCAAGGCAAGACTGCACGTGCCGAATGGCGGTTGCACTTCTCTCTAACTTCGTGCACAAATTAGGAACAGCCAAATTGCGGTATGCAGATTATTATGCTCTTTGTTTTCAATTAACGTGAATAGCTTCGCCTTTTGTGTTGTTATATAGTCTGTGGCATTGTGAATACACAGACTACCAATATACTTACTACAATTAATTAACGTTTATGAAATTATATTATTTTAACGTTGTTTTGACTTTATTTAAATCTGTTAAGTCACGGATGGCTGTTCATAACGCAGTGCTTGTTCCTACATTGATGTATAGAAGTGAAGGTTGGGTATGGCAGAAAAGCATGAGAGTAGAATTAACGCTGTAGAAATGCGGTCGTTAAGGAGTGTATGTGGAGTGACGATAGCGAATAGATGTGGTTTGAAAAAAGATGTAGTGACAAGGATTGACAAAGGAATGCTTCGTTAGTTTAGGCACATGGAAAGGATGAGTGAAAGTAGATTGACGAAAGGAATTTATTTGATGTGAATGGATGCGTTAAACAAGGCAGGCCCAGGGGGTGTTTTCCATTTCTTATTTATTCTTATTATGCATTATTATTTTTTTCAATTTGATCATAATTTTATTTAAAGACTTAAATAACATTTATTATTATGATAAAATTAAACGTATATTAAATATAATTAATTAATAAAACTATAAATAAAAAATATCATCCAATGACGTCGCATCACAGATAGTCCCAAGGAGACTGGCAACATTTCCCCTTTGTATAGCAAGGCTAATACGTTGGCAGAAATAATTGCCAGCCTTCCTGTCTCCAGACTTCTATTATTATTTTGTATTTTTTTAACACGCTTTTATTAGCTTGACTTGTATGTAACTATGTAACGGATTCTTTCAAATTATTTTTCACCCACTTCTAGATGTCTGAATAATTTGAAAACTTGTACACGTATTAAAAACCTATGACAATACAATAATATTTTTTTGGCCGGCATAGTGACGGTGTCTGATGCAACCGTAAGGTGACTTGGTTTATTCAGGCGTCGTCATTATTGGACCAAGAACAAGAACAACAAGAAATGTTTACCAATTATTAACTTTTTAGTTCATATTGTCATATAAGCGTATTTATTAGTTTTTTAACTATAGTATTATTTTGTTGATACTTATCTTTAACTTTCAGAGAATGTCTAGTGGACATTTTTTTTACCTTTTATAATATTTCGTAACCTTAAATAAATAAACACAAATAAAAAATGCATAGGCACAACCGTTTTAAAACATTATTTTAGTTTTGAAAACACATTTAATATTGTCTCACCTCTTATGTGTTTGTTTGCTTTCACATTCCAACATGGAGACCTGACCTGACCCCAAGTCAGAAGTCATGGTAAAACACACAACTACGTTCACAAGCACATTTCTAAACAAATCTAATATAATGACAACCAGTATACTTGTTTAAATGAATTGTAAAATCATCGTGACAGACGGTTGCAGGAAACTAGAGAGACAGTTTCCTGCAACAATCAATTTAGGGCTTTAGGGCGACCGTGGTGTAGTGGCAGTGCAATGGTTACACAAACCGAGAGCACGAGTTCGAAACCACCCACCGTATCTTGTATGTTTGATATTTGTACTTTTGTTGTCCTGTTTCTATGATACAAAAACTTAAGTAGCTTAGTATAGAAATAGAAAAAAACAACGAAATTGGCCTTTTCCACAGGGATCGCTCGCTTCCCTTACATCGACAATTCTCTTCATGCAAGCTCTACGATTATGACCACTAGGCAACTTTTCTTTCTTGAGAATGACTCAAGAAATACAGACCTGTGGATAAAATTATTTATCGCACTAAACAAATTACATAGAAAAACAATAAAAATATAACAGGATGTACAATTGGCTGCCTTTTCACTAAAAGCAATCACTTCCATTGGCGGCCACGTAGCCATTTCTGAAAAGAAATAAACGTATGGGAGTTTTGGCGGGCAATTGCAAGTGACAGGACGCGCAATTTTTAATTATTTGAAAAGCTTGTATTTTCAAATAATTAATGTGTAATATGAATGGTGAAATTGTTACCCAGTAATCATTTTTAGGTTAATCGAGTATAGACAAGTTATTTAAAGCTGTGAAAAGTGTTTCTTCGTGTTCCCTCCAAGACTCCTTCCGAAGTTTTAGTAAAGGGAAAGCCTTTACTAAAACTTCGGAAGGAGTCGCTATACTAAAACGATCATCATCAACCTCACTATCATCGACATCTTGTGATGAATCACTCGCGTGGTTTATCTTCATATTTACTTGACAATGTAAATATAAATATACATTGAACCATATGTTTTACTTTGACACTGGCAAGTTAAATACTAAAGCCATAAACAAGAAGAAAGAAAATAAAATAAACGATTGGACAGAGTATAGAAAAACTAATAGAAAAGCGTAGAGTATAGAAAAGCGTAGTATAAACCTTATAATGCCTCGAGTCTATCTTATAAGACTACTTATAGTATAGATAAACTTATACGTTGGATATAGTTGACATAAGAGCATTCTGGATATGTTTGAGCAGCTATGAGATGAAATCCGAGACGATACCCGCCTATATCAGCACCAAGCATTGTTGTTTCTGCTCTTAAACACGCTGCCATTTGACCAGATGCTTCCTTAAAAGTTTTCTGGACATTAAAACTGGATGATATTTTTTAAATATTGGCAGGCGGTGGTACCTCCAGCCACATTTGCAAGTAAGTATATAGACCGTGAAGTGACGTAGTCGCGTTTCGGGATTAGCTTCTAAGTTCCAACTAGGCCAACATAGTGTATGTGACTGCTACTGACAGTTATTGAATTGTACAAGCATTTAGCAGCACATACCTCCATTCATTTATTATCAGGTGCTGTCATATGTCGAGTCACAATAAAAAAAGGTTTATTTTTAACTATTTTAAGAAGGGTGGAAGACAATTGGTAGTTATTAGCCCAGTCTGCCGACACTTTCATGTGTAAAGACCGTGAAGGACTCAGTCTTGTTTCAGGATCAACTTGCAAGTTGCCGGTTTCAACTAGCCGGCCGGCTTATACTTACAGTTATTTAACGTGCAGTTGCTTCCATTCATGGAGCAGACTCTTGCCTTAACGTCAGGCGTGGTGCTGCCGTGTTGAACAACAATAAAAATGTATGTGTAAGGTACTTAGAAAGTAATAATTAAAACTGGATAGAAAGATAACCCATGAGCTGACGATCTAAACAATGACGTGTCAAAAGAAGGTTTAGATAAATATACAGTAACTACTATTAAAAGTTTTTTTAAATTATTATTATCGAATCAAAAGACAATCAAATTGTCAACCTTTTCCCACAGGGATAGGCAGAGACAATGAAGCGCCACTTACCACTTGCCTCGCTTCCCTCACATTTACAATTCTCTTCATGCAAGCTCTACGGTTATGGGCACTAGGCAAGCCAGCTTTTTTAATTATAATGTGTATTATAATCCGTGTTACCACAAAAAAAATAAACGCGCTTTAGACAGGAATTAAATATGTTTTAAGTCAATTTTGTACCAGAAAATGACGTTCGACTGGATACAAATATTTAAATACTGTGTTAAATATCTTTTGTAGTAAGACCGTATTTGTTTGTGATCTCACTTATTATTTTATTTAAGGTAAAAATAACTGTTTGTTTCTTGTTCTACTCTATTCTATTTTTGTTTAATGTCGCCTTAAGGTTTGTTTCATAAACAAACTGTGTGCCTATTGCTGTTAAAGTTTCTTTTTCGGGCACAAAATGTCTAGAAAACTCTTAAGTCTATATTATTACGACTGAAGTTGTTTGCGTGTGCGTCGTTTGAATGCGTATTTATTTACACATGTTGACTCAATGTGTTTCTAATGAGTTCCTCTGTTTCCCCTCGATGGAGGGACAACTACCAGTCTTCGCAACTCGGACATTACATTTAACACTTTAATGACAACTAAATATAATCTTTATTTTTATTTTTGTGACTCGACATATGACAGCACCCCGCTTGATGTTAAGCCGAAGTGTGGTCCATGAATGAAGGTCACTGCTACTACAATTCAATAACTGTGAGTAGCAATCACATCCACTATGTCGGCCTAGTTTGAACCGGCAACTTACAAGCTGATTCCGAAACGTGACCAAATCACTTCACAGTCTGTATACTTGTAAGTGGTGGTACTACCCCGGATCGGCAGCTTCTTTACCATTTTAATAATAACTCAAAAGAGTCTTTTATCCTTAATTGAAACAAGTAATGTCGTTAGCAAATATGTAATTTATATTTTAAGTACAAAATTTAATTATGGAAGACTGCCTTTTGCCCAAGCCAATGGTGTCCATTTATTTTATTTTGATATTAATTAGGGTGCGATGTCAGAATATGCCTCCTTGTATGTCTGTCTGCTTGCCATATCGCTTCGGTGATATGGCCTACCGGAAACAATCGTTTTATTTTGCGGGTACCTCAGTTGTCATCACTGTGCTAAACGATTGCTTCCCCTCTGCAAATGATAAAGATAGGCAGAGACAATGGAGCACTACTTGCCACGATTCTGACACAACTCCCTCGCTTCCCTCACATCCACAATTCTCTTCATACAAGCTCTACGGTTATAGGCACTAAGCAACCTAGCTTTCTTGAGGATGTCTCCCTCCGATTTGGTACGCTAACACCCTCCCTGACCTGCATTGTTTAACTATTTATTATTTATTTACTTTCTATACTGAAACAACTAAACGTACTTGTATTATTAAAACTAAATGAACAAAGTACATATTAAAAATATATTGGTACCGGCTAGTGATTTTTCACTGGTAGATTTGGATTTGCGAGGCCATCTATCTACAACGAGACCACGGCTGTTGTAGATATCCCGAAGTGCATTTGTCGCTCATTATTTTTAATAATTATTTATTTATTGGGTTTAAGTGTTCTTTATTATTAAGTATATCAGTAGTGAAATCTATTTAAACACATATTAAGTAGATTTAAAGGTAACCTACTAATATAATCTTAAAAATGAATATATAAAACAAATTACAATAAAAAACAACTTAAATTTATTAAACCTTACAAACTTCAGAAATAAAAGAGTTATGGATTTTTGATATGAAGATCTGATTTTTCATCGTGCACGGTCGCCATAGATAGAAAGGTTTTTAAAAGAATCATAAAATAGTCGTTTTAGTGTTAGAGGAATGTTTAAATATTTAGGTAAAAACTTTCAAAGATGGTAATGACGAGCTACCGCTATTAATTGTGGGAAAGTTGATCTTTGTTTATTAGTTAATCGGTTGTCTTTGATTTTGTATGCAAGCCATTACTCGTAAACGGAGGCTTAGGTAAACATTAACGATTTTGGTGAAAGCTTAAATAAATAAAAAACATTACCCAATTTTACTGTATATCTAAATTACTAATAATTTGGACAAAAAAAAACACTGGAACACATCAGACAAATGCGACGGGATCCAAACCGGTGTCGGTCATTATTCGTGTCAAAATTACAATATCCTATCTTTCCTTCGTGCAGTTCTTTCAACGCTGGGTCCAGGCCGGATTTGAAGGAGGGCAGGCGGAACTACTGCCCCGGGGCCTCCACAAGAAAGGGGCCTCCATAATTCTTTATCTAACTTTTTATTAGTCGCCAACACATTAATGGACAACGGGGTCCTAATGTCAAGCTATAATTATAATAAAAATTGTGAAAAATTGAAACATTTTTAATTGCACTGTTTTATTTGTAAACTACGAGGGCTGCTACTCGTATGTGTCCGAAACTGGCCACTTACAAAAACATAATGTAAAAAGTATTAATTACATTTGAAAATGGAACTCATTTGTTTCACAACTGTAAATTGTCTTTTTACACATTGGCGCCATTTTAAAAGTTGCGTGTTATTCATCACCATGGATTAAACTTGTGAAAGGGCATCATTCATTTTGGGGTTTTATTTACTACTTTTTTATTGTCCAATAATGTAAAAATATTATGCAAAATAAAGGATGTTTTCCAATAACATTGTAAACTTTGTACATCAAACTATTTTAGCATGTATTTGCAATTAATACAATTAAGCCCAAGTCCCCATACAACATGAATAATGTCCTTTCGTGTGATGATTTATTACGGAGACATCTTCAAGAAAGCTAGGTTGCCTAGTGCCCATAACCATAGAGCTTGTATGAAGAGAATTGTGTTTGTGAAGGAAGCGAGTGAGTTATGTCAGGATCGAGGCAAGTGGCGCTCCATTGTCTCTGCCTATCCCAGTGGGAAAAAGCGAGACAATTTGATTGATTGATTTATTACGATTTTCGGCCGTTACTTGATAAATATTATTTCTATGTGAATAATATTTTCCCACACTCGCCAAATACTACCTGAACGAAACAATTTCCATGAAATTCATTTGAAGCACAATAGGCCTGACTACCTACTTATTTATTTGTTTGTTTTTATTTTAAAACCTAATGCAATATGTACAAAAGAATATTTAATACCTAATGCAATATGTACAAAAGAATATTTAAAACCTAATGCAATATGTACAAAAGAATATTTAATACCTAATGCAATATGTACAAAAGAATATTTAAAACCTAATGCAATATGTACAAAAGAATATTTAATACCTAATGCAATATGTACAAAAGAATATTTAAAACCTAATGCAATATGTACAAAAGAATATTTAAAACCTAATGCAATATGTACAAAAGAATGTTTAAAACCTAATGCAATATGTACAAAAGAATATTTAATACCTAATGCAATATGTACAAAAGAATATTTAAAACCTAATGCAATATGTACAAAAGAATATTTAAAACCTAATGCAATATGTACTAAAGAATATTTGATACTGCTAGACATTCTTTGCCAGTGTCCAGGGACCAACAGAAGGATTAATAGGTGCAAAATGATAATAATAATGAACACAATATAAAATACCTATTATATAAAACCTTAAGCATAAGAGTTGTAGGCAGTGGTACCCAGTCTGCCGATCCGGGGTAGTACCACCACTTACAAGTATACAGACCGTGAAGTGATTTGGTCACGTTTTGGGATCAGATTGTAAGTTGCCGGTTCCAACTAGGCCGGCATAGTGGAGGTGATTGCTACTCACAGTTATTGAATTGTATTAGTAGTGACATTCATTCATGGACCACACTTTGGCCTAACATCAAGCGGGGTGCTGTTATAAATCGAGTCACAATAAAAAAATTTAAAAAAAAAGTAGATTGACGAAAAGAATTTATAAATCTCATTTGAATGGATACGTTAAATAAGGCAGGCCCAGGAAGGTGTTTGCCGACCAAATCGGAGACATCCTCAAGAAAGCTAAGTTGCCTAGTGCCCAAAACCATAGAGCTTGTATTAAGAGAATTGTGAATGTGAAGAAAGCGAGGGAGTTGTGAAAGGATCGTGGCAAGTGGCGCTCCATTGTCTCTGCCTATCCCTGTGGGAAGAAGGCGTGACAATTTGATTGATTGATTAGGCATAAAAATATCTACAGGTACCAATGTCTTTGATCTTTGATTGTATGTACTTTGTTTGTCCTGTTTCTATGATACAATCATACAAGTATTATACACTTTAGTAGCTAATTGTACAAATGTAAATAAAATAAAATATTAATAGGTAATATATTTAATCCTTATCTAGACCGTGATCTAGTGGTACGAAAATGGTCTCTCGCAAACAATAAGACTCCGTTTTCAAACCACTTGCTGGTCGCAATGTATATTTGATATATTATGTTCTATAATTGTCCAGTTTCTAAGATACACGCACGTTTAGTAACTTAGTATAGAAATTGAAGTTATTGTAAATATTAAAATACGTAAGTACTTATACGATTATTTCGAAAATTATTGTTTTGTTTTATACGTGCGGTTATTTAACCAAAAATAAACCACCACAATAATTCAAAAGATACACCCAACAAGAAACAAAACAAAAGGTGCGTCTTTTCTTTGTAGATCAATCAACAAGTGGAATGCTTTGCCTGCCCATGTGTTCTCTCCATCGTGAAGAAGCACCTTTGGCCGGCATAGTGACGGCGACTGAGGCAGCCGTGAACAAACTCGGTTTTTTCAGTCGTCGTCACTCTTGGACCTCCTCTTGCTTTTCATCAGGAAGGACCAGGTCAGATGTCGTGTCACATTAAAAAACAAAATAAATAAAAAATGAAGCAAAAACAGTCCCGCATAATTTATAAAACATCACCGTATAATCGATATGAATATAACGAGTCACCTCAACAAACTTGAGGTTTAAAAAATAATCTTGAGACTGTCGCCCGAGCTGAGTTTGCTTCTATTGTAAAGGCACCAAATGTAAACACTTCACATCAAATCTTTCTGAGAAACACATTGTGCTGTACACTCCAAAATCTAAATTTCAAAACTTCACGGTGTAGGTAACTCTATACACAAAGAAAAATGCGTACGAGCATAAATAAAATATATTTATAAGAACAACATGTGTGGGTCGAGATATTGACGATATTCGACAAAAACAAACAACGTCCTATATTTTGGGATGAGACGACAAACGTCACTAAACTTGGCAGACGACGACAGGCGTGGACGAACGGTTTAGCGACTGGTTTGTTGCGCGTAAAGTCCCGGGTTAGATCCCCGGTCGGAGCAAATATTTGTTTCATAGCTTTTATTTGTAATATTTAATAATATTAAATATTGCAAATATTTGTTAATAAAAAAAAGAGATGGATATTTGCTTCGGTTATCAAAGAGTGTCAAGCAGTGGTACCCAGTCTGCCGATCCGGGGTTGTACCACCACTTACAAGTGTACAGACCGTGAAGTGATTTGGTCTCGTTTCGGGATCAGCTTGTAAGTTGCCGGTTCCATCTAGGCCGGCATAGTGGATGTGATTGCTACTCACAGTTATTGAATTGTAGTAGCAGTGACATTCATTCATGGACCACACTTCGGCTTAACATCAAGCGGGGTGCTGTCATATGTCGAGTCACAATAAAAAAAGTCATTACCAATGAAGTGCGCGGTCGCCGCTCTGGTTCGGCAAGGCCCCTCTGGCCCCTCCATTCGATATCCACCAAAGTTTGGCCCTTGAAGCCGCAAAGGCTTCCTGTACGTGATTGAATGGAGGAAGTATTTGTAGAAGCTCGCACTGGGCGTATAAAAGGCTTGTTACGGGACTGAAGAGTACTGACAAAAATCGACTCAGTTCACGGTTTTCTTAGTCGCCATAACTATCCCGGCCTAAAATTCTATGCCTTGCATGCCCTACGGAACATAAAACCGTAAAAATGACAATGAAGTCTTACATGTGTTAACCAAATTTTAAAAGTAATGAACTCCTTAGTGTCAAATCAAATCAAAATTATTTATTTGTCAAAAGTTTACAATAAGGATGGTAGATTAAAAAAATAGAGTCGCTATGTTGCGTCCAAAAGGCATTCAAATTAAAAATAACTTTTTTAATATAGTAATAATGTTGATGTCAAAATGTTGTGTAACATTTCCCTTGGTACTTCGGACAGACTGGATATCTTAGGGATGTCCCTTCGCAGCGACCTGAATCACAGGGATCACGTTGAGCGGGCTATTAAGACCACCTTAAACTTGGCATCCTGAACAAGGTGCGGCGGTTCTCCGCGCCAGAGCTTCGCCTACTTTTATACAAGGCTCAAATTCGCTCTTGCGCGGAGTACTGTTCGCATCTTTGGGACGGCTCTGCCAAGTATCTTCTCAATGCCCTGGATTCATTGCAGCGCCGAGCTGTCCGAATCATAGGTGATGTAGAGGTTACGCGAACTCTGGAGCCTCTGCAATTACGCAGAGACATGGCGGCTCTATGCGTCCTCTATCGCCTATACCACGGAGAATGTTCCGAGGAGCTCTTTAACCTTGTTCCTATCTCGTCTTTTCACACCCGTAACACCCGCACTGGTCGGGGGAAGCATTCACATTTTGTCGACAGAATCGGTAGTCGAACTAAAAAGTTCGGTGCATCTTTTCTTTGTAGAACAATCGACAAGTGGAATGCTTTGCCAGCCCATGTGTTTTCTCCCTCCTATAACCTTGGATCCTTCAAGCGATGCGTGAAGAAGCACCTTTGGCCGGCATAGTGACGGCGGCTGAGACAGCCGTGTACTGACTCGGTTGTTTCAAGCGTCTGCACTTTTGGATCTCCTCTTGCTTATCATCAGGCAGGCCGATGTCAAATGTCGAGTCACAATAAAAAATAAAAATAAAAATTTAATTACTAATACCATGTCAAAATAATTAATAATAACGCCGAGAAATCAATTAAATGTTATAATTTGTCATTTAAAAATTTCTTTATTGTATAATATGTCTAATTGATTAAAAATGAAATAGGATTCCTTTTAAACAATCTAATATTTTCAATATCTCTATTTTCTATCTAGCCTCCTAAAAATGCGTAGAAATGCGGTCGTTAAGGAGTGTATGTGGAGTGACGATAGCGGATAGAATAAGGAATATCATACTGCGTGATAGATGTGGTTTAAAAGAAGATGTAGTGACGAGGATTGACAAAGAAATGCTTCGATGGTTTGGGCACATGGAAAGGATGAGTGAAAGTAAATTAACGAAAGGAATTCATAAATCTGATGTGGATGGATGCGTTAAACAAGGCAGGCCCAGGAGGGTGTTTTCCGATCAAATCGGAGACATCCTCAAGAAAGCTAGGTTGCCTAGTGCCCATAACCACAGAGCCTGTATGAAGAGAATTGTGGATGTGAAGGAAGCACGGGAGTTGTGTAAGAATCATGGTTAGTGGCGCTCCATATGCCTATCCCCGTGGGAAAAAGGCGTGACAATTTGATTGATTGAGGAAGACTAGGAGACTATCTAGTGTAATAACATACCTAAGTAGGCATTGAAACACCGGCCTTCTGAGCATAGATTGTTGAGCGCCCTCTTGATATTGAGCTCAGCGATCGATTCATCAGTGGAGTTGTCAGCGATCAGGCTATCGATAGTTAAGAGTCTTATCTTAATATATCTTACGTGTGGTCTTATCTTTTACTTTAGATGAGTACTATATTATTATAAAAGTAGCTAATAAAATTAATACATTTCTACATATCTTTTTGGTATGGCTTCTGTTGAGACAAGCTTGTTATTTTTTTATTGTAACTCGACCTATGACAGCACCCCGCTTGATGTTAAGCCGAAGTGGATGTCACTGCTACTACAATTCAATAACTGTGAGTAGCAATCATATCCACTATGCCTAGTTGAAAACGGCAACTTACAAGCTGATCTTAAAACGTGATCAAATTACTTCACGGTCTGTATACTTGTAAGTTGTGGTACTACCCCGAATCGGCAGACTGGGTATCACTGCCTCTGATAACCAGACCCAAAGCAAATATCCAGACCCAAGCACTTTTTTTATTAACAAATATTTGCAATATTTAATATTATAATTATTAAATATTAAAAATAAAAGCTATAAACAAATATTTGCTCCGACCGGGAATCGAACCCGGGACTTTACCCATAACATAAAGTTTTGTAGATGTGAAGGGAGCGAGAGACTTGCGCCAGGATCATGGAAAGAGACGCTTTATTGTCTCTGCCTATTACTGTGGGAAATAAATTAGAAAACAACTAAATAGCTATAAACATCCCACACTTAATACGCTTCAATAGAAATGTACAAATATTCACACAGGATGGGAAATCTCTTAAATTATTGCCAACAATAATTGTAAATATAATTAGGTATTTAATAATGTTCCGACGCATCTCCGCTGTTACAATACAAAACACAGTAGGAAACCTCACAATAAATTGTATCCCATTTAGCATCATTATAAAGAAAGAAATATTATGTTATTGCATATTCCAAAAATAAGACTATTAAATTGTATAAAAATAGAAATTCTATTATACTAAATTGTAATAATTTAATAATTACAATTTAATAGAAAATAGTGCTCATAATCGTAGAGCTTGTATGAAGTGAATTGTGGATGTGAGGTTCGCAAGGCAGTTTTCTTAGGATCGTGGTAAGAAGCGCCCAATGTCTCGTCTGTCTCTGTGGGAAAAGACAGAATAAAAGCTACCGGGTTGCGATGTCAGACTACCTCCGCGTGTGTATGTCTGCTTGCCATATAGCTTCGGTGATATGGAAAGCAGATGGGCCGGTGCATCCTGGGCATTAGTCTATAACCCCCTTATCCTTAAGTATATGGTTGGCATCAGCTAAACGTCTGACGCGTGGCGCAGCTCCTCGTCTCCCTCTGAGAGCATAGGGCACTGTGGAGCAGCGAGTTTGTCATTTGGCCCATACTTGACATTGAAAGAATGAAATGGTTTTGTATCAACACAAACTATCATTAATTAAAAGAAGAAGAAAAAAAGCTACCGCGTGCATTTCTACTAATAAAGTTGAACAGCTACAAGTAACAGTCGTACCCATTATGCCAACCTAACGCAACTAAATCGCTTTATGATTTGTACATTTGTGAGTGGTGGAACTACCCCGGTACAGCAGACTGGGCACTTCTTAGACAACCAGACCTGGAGCAAGTATCCGCCTCTTTTTTATAAACAAATATTTATAATTCTACTATAATTATAAATATGAACGTGAGTTTGTTTGTTAGGTTTTCATGCAACAACTACTTAACCGATCGTCATGAGACTTTGTACACATATTTTTTGAGGTACTAGAAGTAACATAGGATACTTTTAATTTTTTTTAAATATATATTTTACTATAGTTTCTAATTGACTATAGTTTCAGCTGTTTTGAATTTTTCTCTAATTATTTTTATTTCCGTCTGTAATTTTTATATGAGTTATCGAGTTTTAAATACAAAAAAAGGGATATATAGTCGAATTAAGAACCTCCTCTTTTTCTATGACTGTGTTATAAACCTAATTTTACGCAAATGAAGCCGCGGGCACAGCTAGTATTTAATATAATTTATTTAATATTTTATTAAGTAAGATTCGTTGTAAATATTTTTATCTTGTTTACAAATGCATGTATCCTGTGTTTTTATTTAATGCATTTGATCTACCATCTGTTCACTTCCTGATTTCCTATACGACACAATTAAATGAGTCCGTACGAGCGGGTTTCAATGCAGTACGCGTCGGTGCACTACTATACTGAATTATGCTTAGGGGCGTTATTATGGCATTTCAATTTTATGTTATTTTGTTTAATACTATTACACAGAAATAGAATTCAATGTTAGCCTAATAAACATAATGTTTTTCTTAGATTTCAAGCAAACATTAATTAATGGATTAAACAAATTATATGCGGCTTACTATCTCGTTTATAAAGAAAATAAAATTGTTATATTAAAACCAAAATAAACGCGATAGTAAGCCGCATAAAATCTGTTTAATTAATAGCATATGTGTTTATTATGTTAGCATATTATTGTTTATTTACATTTCTTTACTAAGCCACTAAAGTACTTGTATCATAGAAACATGACAACCAAAGTACATATATCAAAGATACATTGTACCAAAGTGATTTGAACTCGTGCTCTCGGTTTGGGTAACCTTTGCACTGCCACTACCTACACTACGGTTTAATTTAAACTATAAATAAAAAATATCATCTAGTGACGTTCATCAGAGATAGTCCTAAGGAAACTGGCAACATTTGCCCTTTGTATACAAAGGTTAATACGTTGGCAGAAATAATTGCAGCCTTCCTGTCTCTAGACTTCTCCGTCAGCCGCTTGGCCATCGCGTTATTAAACTATTTTTAAAATTAATATTTTTTGTGCCTGACGACATAGTCTTCATAGTCGATCTTTTCGTTCGGAATGGCGTTCAGCAGTGGACGCCTTCTGGCTGATGATGATAATTAAATTCTTTTTTTTTCCACCCATAGGGCGTGGCATCATATTGTTTTGTACAGCTTACTTCTGCATTTAAATCCTTCCTAGTGCGTCTTTGAATTCGTTTGCCCTCCGTGAAGGCGGTCTCTTCTAAGAAGACCAGGAGACCCTTCTCGGTTCTAAAGCGTCTTCACGCCCATAGTGTATCCATATCCTAGTTTTAACTTTCAAGCTGATCCCAAAATGCGACTTAGTCTTCATAGTCTGTACTGGGTAGTGTGGTGGTGGCAGACTGGCCAAACGACCAAAAACTGTCTGCCTACCACTCTTCAAGTATTTTTTATTCACGAAATAATATTAATTAAGCATAACCCCTATAACCCTTGTTATTGTTAAAAATAACAACTCAAATATAAGTGCAAATTTAGTGAGTACCAACATTGAAATAATAAAAAACCGTTTTCAACCCTTGCCACTTGGAGTTGAAGTGCGAATCACAGCGGGCGGTCTATTTATTTTGTAGATATTTGCCTTTATTTTCAAGTATGTAACTAAGTAACAGAGGTGTTGGGAATGTGCTGCGAATCGCCCCACACTCATGTTTGCAAACTATTCTACAATTGCATCAATGTATCGGGTTACAATACTTACTATTTGATTGCGTTGCAAATAATTGGGAGAATATTTCACGTATTGAGTTTGTTGCGAGATTTTGGGTTACGAGGAATCATTAGAAGTGTCGATATTTAGGGGAATGTATAATTAAATCTAAATTGATAATATTAGTTAGTATTCACTACTATTATGAATCTAGATAATACTTATATGAATATTAGGAAATTTAATATCAAATAATAATTTATTCATAAAACTTGATTGTAGGTACTGTAATTATAAAAGGCTGACTTATTCTGACAAATCTAATCTGCCAGCCTTCAGTATATATTGATACAAACCTCGAAATGAGTTTAAAAAAATATAGGTAAGTACTTAAAACGCTTATAAATAGGCAATAAATAAATTAAATAATAATAAATTGGTTTTGTTAGTGTAATTTTTTAGTTTTTTTTTACCATATAGTTTTTAATTCCTTTTTGTGTGTTAAATTGCTATCTCTTTGTATGTACTATAATTATTTGGAAACATTGCTGATTAGTGTTCTATTTTTATTGTTATATTTTATGCATTGAATAATTGTGTGTTTCCTTAATAAAGTTAAATAAATAAAAATTTACGAACGAATATTTAATTTTATAATAAATTATCTTACAAGTTACTTTAATATTAAATTGTAATCATAGTTATAATAATTCTGTCTATTGTTAAACAAATATTTCAACAATTGTTGAATGAATTCCCGCTTTAGATGAATATGTGTGAAGCGTTGAGTAATATAATTTGTTATTGTTTTGTGCGTCATTGGCGGGCAAGTTGGGGGGTGAACCATAGGCGGGCCGCCCTGGGCGCCCGGACGCTTTCACAATGTTCATCGAATCTGAAACATTAAGACCGAACGAGTCCCATCTATTGTGCTCGAGCGATTCCACGCAAAATACTACACATTTTCTTTTTTACTGTTTATTGTTATCGTTTGTTTCGAGGCGCAAACTGTTACAGTACAATGAATCGAGTGGTGCGCGTCGATGGATGCTTTCAAGTGTCAAAAAGCAGTAATTTGCTTCATTGTTGGGGTAAAAGTCGTCGCGCCCTTTGTCGACACTTGACACAATTGGAAACGTTTAGGTTTAGAAGTGGCCAATTCAGGGAAAGTGGTCGAGTTTAGATAGCTCTTGACGTTAGATAGTGACCGTGTGAGATCTCTCGTATGTGCTTCCATTTCGTTTGTTAATAATGGTGGACCTAATGGAGTATATTCGAATTTTATTTTATGGTTCACTTATTAAATTAAGGTATATAGTAATGCATTAATGAACCGTTTATAATTTAACTAAATATGAAGTCTAAAAGAGCCGGCATAGTGACGACGAAAGGAATTCATACCTACCTAAATCTAATGTGGACGGATGCGTTAATAGTCGCAAACCCAGAGGTCACGCAAACTTATTTTCAATCAATCAATCAAATTGCCACACCTTTTTCCCACAGGGATAGGCAGAGACAATGAAGCGTCACTTGCCATGATCCTGACACAACTCCCTCGCTTCCTTTACAGTCACAATTCTCTTCATACAAGCTCTATGGTTATGGGCACTAGGCAACCTAGCTTTCTTAAGGATGTCTCCTGGGCCTGCCTCGTTTAACGCATCCATTCAATTAGGTTCTCCGATTAAAAACCATTTGTCAGTAACAATGTATCTTTATTATTTGTTTTGGTCGTCCTGTTTCAATGATACAAACTTTTTATTAGCTTAGTATAAAAGGTTAACCCTTAACTGGTATTAGGGGTCAAAGGACACCCTGGTGATACTTATTTAAAACCATAACTTTGCATACAGATTTAATGCATGATGGTACAGATTAGTGCATCTACGTAATCCGTAATTACAATATGCCTTAAACAAATTTAAAATATTCTTTTAAACTACAAAAAATATTTGTAGTTTGACGACAGGCGTGGACGAACGGTTTAGCGACTGGTTTGTTGCGCGTAAAGTCCCGGGTTCGATCCCCGGTCGGAGCAAATATTTGTTTCATAGCTTTTATTTGTAATATTTAATAGTATTAAATATTGCAAATATTTGTTAATAAAAAAAAAAAGAGATGGATATTTGCTTCGGGTCTGGTTATCAAAGAGTGGTAGGCAGTGGTACCCAGTCTGCTGATCCGGGGTAGTACCACCACTTACAAGTGTACAGACCGTGAAGTGATTTGGTCACGTTTCGGGATCAGCTTGTAAGTTGCCGGTTCCATCTAGGCCGGCATAGTGGATGTGATTGCTACTCACAGTTATTGAATTGTAGTAGCAGTGGCATTCATTCATAGACCACACTTTGGCTTAACATCAAGCGGGGTGCTGTCATATGTCGAGTCACAATAAAAAAAAAAATTTAAAACACTGTTTGTATACAATTAAACGTAATTTTGTGATATTAAATTGACTTAAAACATATTTAAAGACAGGCTAAAGCGCGTTTATTTTTCAAGAGGTAACACGGTTACATGTCTAAATAATAATTATGTTGTATTTTCCTAGATTTTGCGCGAACATTAATTAATGAATTAAACAAATTTTATGCGGCTTAATATCACATTTATTTTGAAACGTCGGAAAAAAATAATAATTACCAAATTAAACGCCAAAATAATAATAAAATAAACGCGATAGTAAGCCGCATAAAATTTATTAAATTTAATAAGTTATGTTTTAATAAATGAAACGGAAATCAAAACATATATGGATGTTTTTAATTTCATTAATAAAAAATATTGGGGTTAGTTTTTACCCCCGATAACAAATTGTGTTACCCATTTTAGCGATACCAATTAAGGGTTAAATAATAATAAAATGTATTTTCTTAGATTTTTGCGCGAACATTAATGAATTAAACAAATTTTATGCGGTTAACTATCGCGTTTATTATCTCCGTGACTACAATGGCTGCAAAGCTCTCGAAACCTCTGAATAATAAAAACATGTAAAATCAAAACCAAAATAAACGTAAGCCGCATAATTTTTTTTTGTTTTTTTTTATTGTGACTCGTCATATGAGAGCACCCCGCTTGATGTTAGGCCGAATGAATGTCACTGCTACTACAATTTAAAACTGTGAGTAGCAATCATATCCACTATGCCGGCCTAGTTGGAAACGGCAACTTACAAGCTGATCCCGAAACGAGACCAAATCACTTCATGGTCTGTATACTTGTAAGTGGTGGTACCACCCCGGATCGGCAGACTGGGTACCACTGCCTACCACTCTTTTATTACCAGAACCGAAGCAAATATCCACCTCTTTTTTTTTATTAACAAATATTTGCAATATTTAATATAATTATTAAATATTACAAGTAAAAGCTATGAAACAAATATTTGCTCCGACTGGGAATCGAGCCCGGGACTTGACGCACAACAATCCAATCGCTAAACCGTTCGTCCACGCCTATCGTCAATTCATTAATAATCATATAATTATGTGTTCATAATGAAAAAATCAGACTTGTGCCATGTGGTTATAAACCAAACCTGCAGGCAATAAGGATTATAAGAGTTTAGAGAAAAAAAACCACCACTACAAAGTGTTAAATTTTGTAGTTTTCTCACAGAGATAACATTGTCCGATGAAAAGGGATTTTGTATGACGCATTTGCCCAGCTAAAAACATCCATTATTTGTTCATAATCTTTTATTATTGTTCGTATTGAATTTTATAATGAGTCTGAAGAGGCAAGTTTATAATGAGCATATATATTTTAACATTTTTTTTATTGTGACTCGACATATGACAGCACCCAGCTTGATATTAAGCTCCAGTGTGGTCCATGAATGGATGTCACTGCTATTACAATTTCAATACCTGTATGTAGCAGTCACATCAACTATGCCAGCCTACTTGTAACCGGCTACTTACAAGCTAAACCCTAAACGCGACTAAATCACTTTACAGTCTGTATACTTGTAAGCGGTGGTACCACCCCGGATCGGCAGACTGGGTACCACTGCCTACCACTCTTTGATAACCAGATATCTGCTTATGGATTTCTTTCATTTGTATTATTTACTAAATAGCTCGAATATTACAAAAAAACTAATATTTGCTCCGGGTATGGTTGTCTGAGTGGTACCCAGTCTGCCGATCCGGGGTAATACCACCACTTACAACTATAAGGACCGTGAAGTGACTTAGTCTCGTTTTGGGATCAGCTTGCCGGTTCCAACTTTTTTCTATGAGCATGTGCCTCGACATATGACAGAACCCTGCCTGTTGTTAAGCTGAAAGTGTCATTCTAGGTGGAACCGGCAAATTTCAAAGTAATCTGCGAAACGCAACTAGCATCACAACTACTCCGGTACGGCAGATTGGGCAAATAGCCACCAACGGTCTGCCTACCACTCTTAAACAATTATAGTAGTAGCAGTCACTACAGTTGACTATTAAACTGTAGTAGGAGTCACCTCCTTTAATAGACCCCACTGCAGCCCAACACCAGGCGGGGTGCTGTCACAAAAAACCCTAAGAAACCCGGAGCTAATATCCGCCTCATGTTTAACTATCAAATATATGTAAAACTTATAAAATTCATTAATACAATCAAATTGTCACGCCCTTTTCTCATGGGTGTAGGCAAAGATAATGGAGCGCCACTTGCCACGATCCTGACACAACTCCCTCGCTTCCTACACATCCAAAATTTGCTTCATACAAGCTCTAAGGTTATGATAAAAAAGGTAGCCAACCTAGCTTTCTTGAGGATGTCTCCGATTTGATCGGAACAACGAATGAAACAAACCTGCTCCGTTCGGTAATCACCGGTTTGTCGTTACTGACTTGGTACCTACGCGTAGCAAACTTGTGTGTTTTCTAGTTCTTTATTAAGGTATTTTATGAAATCCTTCCACTCTGTTCAGGATTAAATTAATTTTAAAAAAAAAATGTCACGCACGGTTACCTAGGTAAAGAAATGGAGCGCCACTTAATACGATCCTGACACAACTCCTTTGCTTCCCGTACATCCACAATTCTTTTCATACTAGCTCTACGGTTATGGCAGGCAACTTATAAAAAATAAAAACCTTTATAAAAATGAGCATTAAGTCTTAAATCTTCTTTAAGACTTAATCCTTACGCAGGCATTATAATCTCCTAATTGACAAGGAGACTACTGTTTTCTACAAACTCATAGAATACAATTCTATTTTTTACCATTGTTTCTCTTAAAGCTGGATTAAAATGTTTTTTTAAACAAAAATATTATCTCACAATAAAGAAGTTCGTGCTAAAGAAGCAAGAGATTGTAATTAAAAAAAACTGTACAACAATTATTACCAAGAAACGAATAGTACCTACCTAGTCGTACTTGTGTTGATGTAATGAGTAAATGTGATGTTATTTGTGGTTTGACATCACCCAGCCTGATGTTAAGGCAGGGATCTTCGGCAATATCCTATTTTGAGGTACTTTTGACGATCAAATAACTATGCTTATTGAAATGTTATCAACTCAAAAAAATATACGTGTAAAGAAGAAGCACATATATTGCATGCACAAAAAATAAAATAAAAACACTTCATGGATCCATGGGGCAGCCGGATCTGACTCGGTTATTTCAATCGCCGTCACTCTTGGACCTCCTCTTGCTTATCATCAGGCGGGTCAAGGTTAAATGTGGTGTCACAATAAAAATAAAAAAAATAGTGAAATATTAAATTGGACTAGATCGTTAATTTAGTAAACAGTTTCTAGAAATTAACAAAATGTTGTTATACAAGGTAAATTATTCGTACGAAAAACATCGCAAGCTCAAGAGTAATTTGCAAATCTCGACCTTATTTCGCCTAAAACACGTTTTGTTTATAACGCAGAGATTACTTGCCTTAAGCTGGAGTACGGTCCATGGAAAGGACTGCTAGCACAGTTAAATAACTGCAAGTAACTAATTATTAATTTTCTTACACACATGAACTTTTCAATCCAATTTTCAGTGTGCATCAGGATGGCGGGTGTATTGTAACGAATACGCATTCAATAAGTATTAAAACAATGTACCAGGAATGTTCCTTAATGTACCTAGAATATTTTTTAATATACCTCTTTTAAATCGTAGTTATCACCAAAAGTAACTGAGTCGCCATTCTGATATTAAAACGGGAAGTAACATCTAAATCTAAACAATTAACGCATTAACTTTGTGTGAATTAAGTAGATTGACGAAAGGAATTTATAAATGTGATGTGGTTGGATGCGTTAATTGAGGCTTTCCTAGGAACAGCTGGGTTAAGAAAGCTGGGTTGCCTAGTGCCCATAACCGTAGAGCTTGTATGTAGAGAATCGTGGATGTAAAGTAAGCGAGGGAGTTGTGTCAGGGCGCTCCATTCTCTCTTACTGTCTTTGTGGGTAAAAGGCGTGACAGTTTGATTGATTAAATTAAGCGTCACCAATATACCAGCAATTTAGGGTAGGTTACCAACCTTAACATAATTACAAGCAATAGCAGAAGGGACAGATCGGTAAAGAATAAATTGCATTTTTATTTTTTTCTTTCAAATTATTCGTTACAAAGCACCCGCCATCCTGAAGCACACCAATGATATTGCACTAATATTACTAGCAAATGCTAGTACCTAATATTAGCTAGGTACTGCTAAAGAGGCACGTTATTTTGCAACGAACTCAATTTGACGACAGCGTGGCTATGCATTGGTTATGTACACGTAAAGTCCCGGGTTCGATTTCATTTCGATTTGTTTCATATCATTTAATGTTTAATTATTAAATTGTAGTATATAACAAATATTTATATTTTCTTAGATTTTGCGCGAACATTGATTAATGAATTAAACAAATTTTATGCGACTTACTATCGCGTTTACTATCAGTCTCTCCGTGACCACTATGACTGCAAAGCTCTCGAAACGTCGACATAATAAAATAAAATTGTAAAATCAAAATCAAAATAAACGCGATAGTAAGCCGCATACATTTTTTTTAAAGAGACGTGTATATTTTCTCGGGTTCTGGTTGCCAAAGAGTGGTAGGCAGTACTGCCCACTATGTCGATCCGGGCTAGTACCTACCACCACTTATATTATACAGACCGTGATGTGACTTAGTCGCGTTTTGGGCTCAGCTTGTAAGTTCAAACTAGGCCAGCATAGTGGTTGTGACTGCTTACAGTATTTGACTGTAGTAGCAGTCACCTCCAATTATGGACCGCACTGCAGCATAAAAACAGGTTTTTTTCCTCGAAAGGGTGAATATTATCTAAAGTTTACGTAAATGCAAAACGGAAACATTATGAGTAATCCTAAGACGGAAATGGAAGATTCATAAACAGATAAGCTTTGTCGAAAAAGGGATGCAACACCTGATTTCTGTTGAATAGAATTAACACGCAAAATACGAGATAATTTTAAATGATTACTTTTAATTAAACGTTTTTTTTACCTTTGGCCAGCATAGTGACGGTGACTGAGGCAGCCGTGAATTAACTCAGTTTTTTCAGTCGTCGTCACTCTTGGACCTCCTCTTGCTTATCATCAGACGGGTCAAGGTCAGATTTCGTGTCACAAAAACAAGATATAAAAAAATTTATACTAAGGTACCAAAGTGCTTAGAAACAGGACAACCAAAGTACATATATCAAAGATACATTAGTACCAGCAAGTGGTTTTGAACCCATGCTCTCGGTTTGCATAACCATTGCTTTGCCACTACACCACGGTCGCCTTAAATAAATTGTAAATTGTAGATAAGTACTAGACTAGATATTATAGTTCGCGTATAAACCTGCAAACTAAATAGTTTTATAAAAAGTTAAATTCTGAAAACAATGCCTAGTTTTTATTGAAAAAAGAAATAGGTACTTTTTACTATATCTAATTTATACCTAAATTAATTAAACACATTTTATGCGGCTTACTTTTTATTGTGACTCAACATGACAGCACCCCGCTTAATATTAAGCTGGAGTGTGGTCCATAAATGGATGTCACTGCTACTACAATTCAATAACTTTAAGCAGCAATCACATCCACTATGCCGGCCAAGTTTGAACCGGCAACTTACAAGCTGATCCCGAAACGCGACCAAATCACTTCACGGTCTGTATACTTGTAAGTGGTGGTACTACCCCGGATCGGCAGACTGGGTATCACTGCCTACCATTCTTTGTTAACTAGACCCAAAGCAAATATCCACCTCTTTTTTTATTAACAAGTATTTGCAATATTTAATATGTTTATTACAAATAAAAGCTATGAAACAAATATTTGCTCCAGCCGGGAATCGAACCCGGGACTTTACGCGCAACAAATCAACCGCTAACCGTTCGTCCCCTCCTGTCGTTACTACCACGTTGTTGTACAATTTATAATTCCGACGTTTCGAAAGCTTTGCAGCCATCGTGGCCATCGCAATTATTAACCAAAAATAAACGCGATAGTAATTCGCATAAAATTTAATTCATCAAACAATGTCGCAAAATCTAAGAAACTTCTAGACCTACCTGCCCCCCTAGCACGACAATCCAAGAAGCAAGATTAAGACTTGCAAAGAATATCATTCCAACTCATTTTAAATAACTTACTAGAACAGTGTATCAAAAAAGATATTTAAACGTTCTGTAAAACTTTACACAAAACAACGTTGAAAACTTTAATTTTTTTTTAACATTTTGATTTACCGGCCTATTAGGTTATTTAAAATGAGCTACAATAATATTCCTTGCAGTTCTTTATCTTGTTTCTTGGATTGCCGTGCTGGGGGGGGGGGGGGGGGGGGGCTGGTTAATAAGTAGCGTGAGAATGCTCGTAAAACTACCTAGAGTACAAAATTATGAGAATATATTAGAATCCTTATTCCTTAGAATTCCTAATTAGGCATTAAGTTCAAAAGGATTACTAGACAATACTTCTAATTATATTGCCTACCTGTTGGTCTTTGTTATAGGTATATACACGTTTTAAGTTTAGACAAACAATAGACAAGTGCTTAAATATAACTATTGTCCAATTTTTAGGAAATTTAAAATGTGTGGGAATGTATTTTAAACCGTGGTTCACCGAGAAACGTAGGAATGTGTACGGTTTCATATTTATTTTATTAAAATGCGACATCTGACCTCGACTTTCTTTATGATAAGCAAGTGGACGACGAAAAGCAACGCGGTGTAGTGGCAGTGCAATGGTTACACAAACCGAGAGCACGAGTTCCAGACCACCCACCGGTACCAATGTATCTTTGATATATGTACTTTGGTTGTCCTGTTTCTATGATACAAGCACTTTAGTAGCTTAGTATAGAAATGTAAATAATAAAAATAATAAAATAAATAATTCCTTTTAGTTTACGGTTGCCTCAATCGTTGTCACTATGCCGGCTAATTGTTATTTTCACCTGTGGCTTCGCATAGTTTATAGAATGCGAAGAACACTGGTTAAAAATTCACTTTACTGAACCTATTGTACGTATCGTGTTATGATTTAGTTGCGTTTCGTAGTCAGCTAATAAGTTGCCGGTTCCAACTAGGCCGGCATAGTGGCATAGTTAAATAACTGTAAGTAGCAGTCACCTCCATTTATGGATCGCACTCTAGCTTAAAATCAGGTAGGGTGCTGTCATATTCTGTGGAGTAACTTTTAAAAAATATACCTAGCTATTTCGAGTAACTTCAGAGGTTTTGCTATAGTTTTGCCTAATATCTCGGTATTGTTAAGAATATTAAGTTCTATATGTTTTTTTTTTGTTATATTCCACGAAGTATCAATAGAAGTACCCAGTCTGCCGATCCGGGGTAGTAACACCACTTACAAGTATACAGACCGTGAAGTGATTTGATCACGTTTCGGGATCAGCTTGTAAGTTGCCGGTTCCATCTAGGCCGGCATAGTGGATGTGATTGCTACTCACAGTTATTGAATTGTAGTAGCAGTGACATTCATTCATGGACCACACTTTGGCTTAACATCAAGCGGGGTGCTGTCATATGTCGAGTCACATAAAAAAAATAAAAAAAAATTTAAGATGTAGATACTTATAAAATCCTTAAAGTCATCTCACAACAGCGAATAGGTTGATTTCACTTAAGGCAATAATTACCTATTTGAATGAAATTAGGTATTTCACTGTGCAGGATTTTTCAATTTTTTTCATGGTTATAAAAAGGAGAAAAACACTGATTTTTTACATAAAATCTATTTATTTCTTTCATAGGGTAGATATTTAATAATATTCTCTATTATTTTCATAGACATTAATAACATATATGCATTATATATAAGTACCTATATACATAGACATATAACAACGCACATTAGCCTCTCTCGATTATAAAGTACGAACAGTAGATTACATATTTACATTCAGTGTTAACGCTTGGTCGCTTTCAGACTTTATTAGGTAAAATACTAAACTAAGAGACAATTTACTACTTATATAATGATGAATTAAACAAATAGTTGAGTTGTGTCAGGATCGTGGCAAGTGGCGCTCCGTTGTCTCTGCCTATCCCCGTGGGAAAGAGGCGTGACAATTTGATTGATTGATTAAACAAATTTTTTATGGCTTACTATCGCGTTTATTTTGGTTTTGATTATATATATTTTTTATTATTCCAACGTTTCGAAAGCTTTGCAGCCATCGTGCTCACGGTTGAGACTGAAAGCTTTCGAAACGTCGGCGAAATAAAAAAATGTATAATCAATAACCAAAATAAACGCGATAGAAAGCCGCATAAAATTTGTTTAATTCATTAATCAATGTTCGCGCAAAATCTAAGAAAATACTACTTATATGATTTAATTAAAACCTATATTTACACAATAAACAATAAATGTACAAATGGAGATATGAGAACACTAAAATATCACAAGAGTTGAATTAACATCAACATCAACATCAATCCATCATGAGACATGATTAATAAAATAATATCTAGTGATTTGTACAGTTCGCAAAGTAGGTGGTCTGCCACAATGCGGCGTAGTATCCACCTTCAACAGACCGTGAAGTGACTTAGTCGCAATTCGATATCAGCTTAAAAGCTGTCGTGCATACGATAGCATAGGTGAATACGACTGCTACTTGCAGTTATCTAACTGTAGTAGCAGTCACCTCTTTTAAATAATCGTATAAAAAATAGCAACACAGTCTCGAACGTCCGAACAATTGAAATAAATCTAATCAAATAACACTTTCACTATAAGGAACAATTAAAAAGCCACGTAAAGTGTTTCTATGTATCTAAGTATCAGGCGGGCGATGTTCTGTGGGACTATGAGGTGGTGCTAACATTACAGGCGCATGTCTCCTTAAGTGCTGAAGGAGACCAGCATCCAAAGCCGGCCACACTCCCCAGCCACTCAATAAAGGATACTGTGCAGTCGGATTCAAAGGTGCTCTTACTTCATCATCGCCATCTCGTTCCCGCTCCTCCTGGTCACTAGCCACCACATCAATATCTTCCTCAGCCTCCTCTTCACAACTACTATCACGTCTCGATGTCTTCTCAGGAGCATTATCATCTGGGGCTAATAATGACGCAACGTCAAATTGCCGCTTTCTCGTTGTATTACTGCCAGGAAACCTACCAGCCCCCCAAAATGGAAGCGGCGGTAACGTCGTCGGCGGTGGAGATTGTGGCGGCGGCGACGGAGAATCCTCACCATCATCATCAACGGCTAATCCCATATGTTTACGCACTTTTCTCTGAGCTTTACGTCTGCGGAAATCACCTTTTCTGAAGTCTTCAATGTTAGCCGGGTGTATAGCCCAATAATGTCCTTTTCCATTCGCCGAACGTCCAGCCTTCACGAAACAATCATTCAGCGAGAGATTATGCCGTATTGAGTTTCGCCATCCCGGCCCTCGACTTCGGAAATACGGATAATTGTCTAATATGTGTTGATAAATATCCGAAAGCACTAATTTACGATCAGGAGAACTTAGAATTGCCATCGCGATCAGTCCTATGTAGCTGTGTTGCGGTTTCGGTTCTTCCGGTTGCAGCGCTCTCTGCTGCAGAAGAGACATGGAGAGAGCGAGCCTCGGCGCGTAGGGTCCATAGCAGGGTGCCACGGTCGGTGGGTAGAGTCGTAGTCTTTCAGCGACGGCATAGTTGTAAAGCTGCAGCCTGTAGTGGTCGAGTGCGGCGGCCGTCGCTGATTGTGAGTTATCCTTGCCGAGTGGCCACGGGCCTCCTTCGGCGCCGCTGCACATGTTCGTTGTGTGTATGCAATGCGGGTGGCAACTGCGAAGTGCGGAGCGCGAGTGAGTGATGTCCCGGCTGGTAGTTGGAGCCTCCCCGGGTACATGGGCGGGCGTGGCGGCGGCCAATGGCGGCAGGTTACCGCGCTGTTGGTATACGTGTTTTTGTTTAGCGCCCCACTCCGCGCGGCTTCACGGCTGCACGCGCCCTGCCTTGAGGCTAACAGTAGCGTCAGACATTCAATATTCACTTCAATTACACTGGTGTTTGTAGACCGGTTTTTTCTTTTCTTTATATAAACTAAATTGCATTATATTTGTCTTGATGGGTGAAATATTTTGAAATAAAATGAAAACCAAAATTATTTACCTATACTGAATGAACCACAAAAGGCGTACTTTTGACGTTAATTTAAAAAAAGTTAAGAAATAAAAAAGTTTGCACAAAAGAGATTTAGATAAATTAAATATTAATTCCCCAATAAGGCTTTACACAATACAAAACCAGTAGTAGTAAACCAGTATGTTGATGTGATAGAACATATTTTTAGAAGAGACAAGACACAAGAACAACGTGATTGGTACGCGTAAGTGTAAATTTTTCCCCAGATACCTATTGTAAGTATATTAAGTAAAGAAAGTAGTCTTATCCGAAAAATTAAATATCCATGAAAAAACTTATCAAGAAAAACATTTTAGTCGTTTGGCTTGATAATTTTTAATATATCTTAATAACTTTTCGGGGAAATACATTGTAAGTATATTAAGGATAAATTTGGAGCAAAAAGTGGTACCTATTAAACCGAGGGCTCATATAATAAACATAACAAATCAAATTATCACGCCTTTTCCCCACAGGGATAGGCTAAGGAGCGCTACTTGCCGCGATCCTGACACAACTTCTTCGCTTTCCACACATCCACAATTTTCTTCCTACAAGCTCTACGGTTATGGGCACTAGGCAACCAAGCTTATGAATGTTATACTAAGATCTACTTATGTAGGTATCTTAGTATAACATTTTGTTTGCTGACGCTACATGCCGAGACCGTTACAAATGACAACTTCGTAGCGAGTGCTTCCCTGTTATTTTAGAGATATCACAACACATAACAACGCATTACTTCTCAGACGGCGAAACAGAAAGGGACCGAATTAGAAAAATAAATTGAAACCACCCTCGTGCAAGTGAGATAGCACGATATGCAACAGTTTCACATGTTGAACAAAACAGACGTGATATGGTTTTGGAAGTTTTTAATTATGCAAAAGCAACCTTATTCTCGGGAATGAAGGTTGATATTTGAATGGCAATTACTTGTCTGAGAAGTTTAGTTCTACGTTGTGGAAAACAAAAATAACTAGGTTACCGATGAGGTGAGAAAGAGATAGATATACGGTTTGTTAGGTGTGTAAATAGAGCGGAGTATGGTGTACAATGCAGTTACCGCCCATTTAAATACGCCATTTTGTTTAGTGTCTCCTTCCTCCTTGTATTTTTGTAGACAATCTTGTGGAAAACATTTTCCTTTTGTTTTCCCGAACGATACCTGACTGAAATTGGCAACTTTTTCTCTGCGGCCGATATTAGACACCTACCTAGATATAGTTAAATATGTAGATATAGATTTTATTTATTTACACGATTTTGTTTTACATGTAAACTGTATGGCTAGTTTTATATCTATTATACTAATCATTTCAGCACTATTAGGTATTCAATCAATCAAATTATCAAGCCTTTTCCCCATGGAGATAGGCAGAGAAAATGAAGCGCCACTTGCCACGATCCTGACACAACTCCCTCGCTTCCTTTACATTTACAATTCTCTTCATATACCTAAGCTCTAGGGTTATGGGCACTAGGCAACCTAGCTTCTTGGGGATGTCTTCGATTTGGAACAAAAAAAACAGAAAACCATTTACTTATATACCTATTTAGAAATTATTATTTCAAAGCTGAGTAATACCTGTAGTTATTAAATCAAATCGCTAAAACAAATTTTGGATTAAAAATAAATTCAAATCGTGAAGGCGACCGTGGTGCAGTGGCAGTGCAATGGTTACACAAACCGAGAGCACAGGTTCAAAACCTCTTGCCGGTACCAATTTATCTTTAATATATTATGCACTTTGGTTGTCATGTTTCAATGATACAAGCACTTTAGTAGCTGAGAATATAAATGTACCTAAATAATAAATTTAAAAAACACATATATACAAAAAATACAAAAATACAGTCGTATAGTCTGTCTAAGCCGAAATAACGCGCCCCTCCACCGCATTTGAGCACACGAGAAAACATAAAATATAAATGCAACACACCGAAAATGCAATTGTAAAACGCTGATAAAGCATAATAGTATAGTTAGAAATATTTGCATTCACACATTTAAATAAACTAATAAAGTGGAGGGGCGCGTCATTTATAGTTAGACAAGCTATAAGTAGGTTTAACAATTGAAATAGTAGCTATTTGAATAATTGAATATTAAAAAGGGGTCATAAAAAAGGAGGGGACACTTAAAACTTACGTTTAATAATAACAATAAAAAGTAATTCAACGCCTCAAAATGTTACATAAACAATACAAAACATAAAATAAACTCAACCGTTAAATAAATAGACCGTAACACAAATGAATAAGGTTTTACTCCAATACTATGGATTATTCTTGAAAACAATTCAATCTCAGATTGGAAAACAATCTTAATTCAATGTCGATATCTGACTGAATTACCTGATGGCAAGCAAGGGGAGGTACAAGAGCACCAACGACTGCAATCGTTTTAGTTTACGGTTGCCTCAGTCGCCGTCACCAAAGGTGATTTTTTATACTTTGCTTGAAGGATCCAATGTTTAATCGATTGAAAACCCAAAGTGGTGCATCTTGAAAGTCAATATTTAGATGAAACATAAATAATTATCATAAAGTTTTAAAAAAATTATTCCTTAGGAGTTTGTAAGTAATGTATATTTTCCGTTTTCATACTTGGCGCAATCTTCTACAACGTCATTATAGTAACATTTAATATCAATAGATTATCGAACTAAGTATGGCGATTTCTGCTGAGAACCAGCTGCGCAAATACGCCAACCTCAGTACAGGTTACGAGTTTGAGAGTCGAGATGATGGGCACTTGGGGACCTTCTCAAGCAAGCGCCTGGGCAAGGAGTTGCTCAAGCGATTGGCGCAAAAGTCTAAGGACAGGAAGGCTGGCAATTATTTCTGCCAACGTATTAGCCTCGCTAGACAAAAGGAAAATGTTGCCAGTCTCCTCGGGACTATCTCTAATAGGACGTATCTAACTCTAGATGATGTATTTAATTTATAGTTTAATTTTAGTTATTATACTTTTATATTAAAATTTTAGTCTTTTAAAATACGCCATAAAAACAGCGACACGAGAGATGGTGACAGCCGACAGATGACACGGTTGATTTTATTCCATTTATTTACAGTACTAATTCATACAGTAATATAGAACTATGGAATAATATGTCAAAAATTATAAAATAAAAAAATTAACTTTATTACGAAATCGTAACTTACAAGAATAGGGTTGCGCGTGGTACGGGGCCGCTTACAATAGCATTTGAAGCTGTAGGCGTGGCGCGCCGCCTACAATTCCTTTGTAAACTCACTTAAAAGCCCTTACAAAGTTCACAACAATTAAAAACGACAAAGATTTTATATAAAAATAAACCAATTTCATTGTATTAGCTGTGATGTAGATGGTATTTAAATATTTTTGTGACGATAGGCGTTGTTTGTTGCGCGTAAAGTCCCGGGTTCGATTCCCGGTCGGAGCAAATATTTGTTTCATAGGTTTTATTTCTAATATTTAATAATTATAATAAATATTGCAAATATTTGTTAATAAAAAAAGAGGTGGATATTTGCTTCGGGTGTGGTTATCAGAGTGGTAGGCAAAATGGTACCCAGTCTGCCGATCCTGGGTAGTACCACCACTTACAAGTATACAGATCGTGAAGTTACAAGTTACGCCTAATGTTAAGCTGGAGCGGTCTATGAATAAAAGCGACTGCTACTACAGTTTAATAACTGTAAGTAGCAGTCACATCCACTATGCCGGCCTAGTTGGGACCGGCGACTTGTAAGCTGATCCCGAAACACGACTGTAAATAATGGTAGGTACTTATTTACTACCCCGGTTCGGCAGACTGGGCCCCACTGCATTGATAACCAGACCCGGAGCAAATAATCGCCTCTTTTTTTATTAACAAATATTTTAATATAATTACAAATAAAAGCTAGGTATGAAACAAATGTTTTATTTGTCCCAGAATTGAACGCGGGACTACGCATAACAAACTGTTGTTAGTAACGCGTAAAATCCGTAATCTCACCGTCGCGTTTTGGCATCAGCTTGTACGTTGCTGGCTTTATTTAGGCATGGGTAATTAACTATTGGCCCAGGAGGGTGCTTTCCGTGCTTTAGTGCCCATAACCGTAGAGCTTGTATGAGGAGAATTGTGGATGTAAAGGAAGCGAGGGAGTTGTGTCAGAATCGTGGCAGGTGGCGCTCCATTGTCTCTGACTATCCCTGTGAAAAAGAGGCGTCACAATTTAATTGATTGATTTTATTTAATAAACTATAGTTGCATTCGCTTTTATCACTGCTTTGCAGCCTAATATAAAACGGGGTTCTGTCACATGTCGAGCCACAATAAAAACGAAATAATAAAAACAATAACCGCATTGGTAAACCGGCGCACGGCCGTGTTGGGTCGCACGTAAACATGGAAAAGCTGAATAATTGAATAAAACACAATGTTTATTTTAATTGTTTTGCGTTTAAAACGAGCGCGAATGATTGAAAAACTGTTTACATGCACCACCGACAATCACCCTGCCGTGGCCGCGCATTTCAATTGTAAACTAAAACTTTTTAAAACTCATAGACAAACCAATACCAAAGGTATTCTAACTATAAATGACGCGCCCCTCCACTTTATTAGTTTATTTAAATGTGTGAATACACATAAGTATTTCTAACTATACTTTTATACTTCATCAGCGTGCTCCTCCTTTTGTGTCTAATCAGCAACTGAATAACCAATTACAATTGCATTTTCGGTGTGCTGCATTCATATTTTATATTTGCTCGTGTGCGTAAATGCAGTAGAGGGACGCGTCATTTTGGCTTAGACACGGGCTGTTGACTAACTTTACAAGACTGATTCAAAGGTGTATTTTCCTTGCCGGTCCGCAATGAAAAAGACACCATACTAAAGTGAAGTTGGTTGGAGAGTTAGACGTCACAAAATGGCGCCGATTCCGTCCTATTCTTATTTTAATCGCATTATATTGTACGATTTTATTATAATAAAATCCTAGTTAATTTCTATCACCGATGAAATAAATTACCTGTTGGGAATTTAAGGCGACCGTGGTTTAGTGGTTGCAGGTTACGCAAACCGAGAGCACCGGTTCAAAACCACTTTCCGGTACTAATGTATCTTTGATATAAGTATTAACTTTGGTTGTCCTAATATTTTCTTAGATTTTGCGCGAACATTGATTAATGAATCAAACAAATTTAATGCGGCTTACTATAGCGTTTAACGTCGATTTAATAAATAAAATAAAATTGTTAAATCAAAACCAAAATAAACGCGATCCTAAGCCGCATAAAATTGGTTTAATTCATTTGGTTGTCCTGTTTCTATGATACAAGCAATTTAGTAATTAAATAAAAAATAGAGTTTTTAAGTGTTTAAACTTTTAAAACAAACAAACAAAGAAACCACTATTTACAAAGGGTAGACAAAAAGAAACGAAAATTTATAAATTTCGAACATAAATATTAATACCAACAAAATGAAAATAAAGAGAAAAGTTTATTCAAAACGAGACAACCTAAACATAAACACGCCGACAAAATTAGCGAACTTTTACGAAAGCTTACGTTCGAAATAACTTTTACCAACAGAAAATTAATTCTGTAGCCGCTTGCTTGGTAGAATATTCAATTAGAGGCGAAGGAGAGTTTGTGTAGAAAACTGTTCGCAAAATATTTTGCCGTCACAAAGGAAGGACGTATTAGGGTAAGGAACACCCCCCTAAGGCACCGTTTCGCGCCAACGTTCATAATTTTATGCAAATACAAGCCACCGAACGTTTCGGTCGCGACTCCCTGTTACGTAAATTGTTTATGTAGCTTTCTGTCTCTATATACAAAATGTTTTTATTTATTGTATGTATTTAGGTTTCTAAATATTTTTTTTAAATTAAAAAAATATATCGGCGCCTATAGTGAAAGATGTAAGTGAAAATGTAAAACCTAGATGTTCTTTTTTTTAGTCAATGGCGTCTGTGTAGTTTGTATTAATACAAAACTATTTCATTCTGCCAATGTCAAGTATTGTCCAAAAGCCGAGCTCGCTGCTCCACAGTGCCCTCTGAGAGCAGAGGGACACGTGGAGCAGCGCCACGTGTCAGACGTTTAGCCATCAGCCAACAAGAACCCCCTTAAGAAAAATTATTGACTGATGCCCAGGATGCACAGGACCATTTGCTTTCCGTATCACAGAAGCGATAAAGCAAGCAGACAGACACACGAGGAGGTAGTCTAACATCACATCCCCTAGGTGTTATTAATTAAATTAAACGTTTAATTGAATTAACTCTTTTCTCGGTCAGTCAAACAATATCCAGTTAACATTTAAATACAAAATTAAGTGGTGGTTGCGAGTTAGCTAGCTTACGCCTAAAGGACATCATTCATTTTGTATGGGGACTTGGGCTTAATAGTATATGCAGTTTAATATGCATCCTAAAATAGTTTGATGTACGAAAATTACAATGTAATTGAAATAATATCCTTTATTATGCATAGTTTGGGTGTCCGAAATGATCAAACTATAATTATGACAGTTTAAAGCAGAACAAATATAGCGTTGATTGACAGATGATACAAAATTCATATCTTATTTTCCAAATAACTCAATTGCACAGCAATTAAAAGCAAAATTGTTATTGGTTTTATCAACACGAGTAATAAAACTACCATTTATATATTTTTTCATCATCGGAAATAACAAAACATGAAAGCCCAAAATGAATGATGTCCTTTGTTCATACTTTACGTAGTTTTATAACTTTTATCAAATAGTAAAATAATATTAGTTTTTTTATTGTGGCTTGACATGTGACAGCGCCCCGCCTCACGTTAAGCTGGAGTGCGGTCGAAGCTGGAGAAAGAAGAAAGAAGGAGCGTCGACTACTAAAAAAAATTTTTCATTACCTATACGATAGCTAAGTCGCAGTCACTATGCTGGCCAAGGATGCACTTAGTCCTGGCGGACTAGACTGTAGGGTTTTGTTGGACAAATGAGAACGATATCGTTTCTCATCGGCGATTTTCAATATAATATTAAGCTAGGCCAAAACCACCAAAACGATTGATTATTATCATTTTTTTTATTGTGACACATCTGACCTCGACCCGCCTGATGATAATCAAGAGCAGCTCCAAGAGTGACGACGACTGGAACTGTGTTAGTTCACGCATCGCTTGAAGGATCCAAGGTCATAGGATGGAGAGTCTTTTTATGGTGGTTTTAGCTGCAGAACTCAAATATACAGTTTTATTCATATGTTCCGTGGTTCAATCTAACCCTGCTAGCTAAAACCGAAGCTCCACGGGGTTCGTCACATAGCGTAAATTAATCCTTAGGTCAATGATTAAAATTGTATTTATAGTTATGTGTGTATAAATTTATCAAAATATGATTTCGTGAAGCCATTGGATGGAGAGGGGAGTAGGGTATTATCCTCAAATAGGCGTATTAAGGTTTTGGCTTGTCCGTGCTTTGTCGATTTTAACTACGGCTTCTTTAACTCGTTGTACATACTAGTGTGAGTCTCCTTTTCGCTTTGCGTTCCAAAAAGACACATTTATTATATAAATGGATTATTAATGATGGATTATGTAAATAATTACCCTCCTGGGCCTGCCTTGTTTAACGCATCCATCTACATCAGATTTATCGGATGTGTTCCGATCAAATCGAAGACATCCTCAAGAAGTGCCCATAACCATAGAGCTTGTATGAAGAGAATTGTGAATGTGAAGGAAGCGAGGGAGTTGTGTCAGGATCGTGGCAAGTGAAGCTCCATTGTCTCTGTCTGTCCCTGTGGGAAAAAGACGTGACAATTTGATTAATTTATTAATAGATAATATACATGGGTCATGTAAATAAATCGACGATATGCGTAGCGAATTGGTTAGCACACTAGTTTGATACGTAAAGGTCCGGGTTTGATTCCCGGTAGGAGTAAAAGTTTGTTTCATGACTTTTATTTCTAATATTTATTAATTATATATTAACAAATATTTTATTAAATAAAAAAAGAGACGGATATTCGATCCGAGTATGGCCTGGTTACGGAATGGTGCACAGTCTGCCGAACCGTTATAGTACCACCACTTACAAGTATACAGACCGTATAATAACTTAGTTGCTGGTTCAAACCAGGCTGGCATTGTGGTACACTTAAAAGTGGTGGTACTTCTGACTATCCACAGACTGAGCAAATACCCAACACCTGTCTGTCTACTGCTTTTTCTATCAGTATAATAAAAAAGGCGACCGAGTATGTACTTTGGTTGTCCTGTTTCTATGATACAAGCACTTTAGTAGCTTAGAATAGACATGTGAATAAAATAAAAATCCATTGTATTTTTACTCGTAATATGTACATACATTAATATCACATAAACTAGGCGAGCATGTCCCCCGGGGGATGATATCTATAGCTTTTCAGATTATACGAATAACTGAGGATACGAACCAGGGGAGTCAGGTAAATTCAATAATGATTTTTTACCTCTCAAGCAAAAATAGAAAATAAATCTCTGTGAAATACCAGATATAATTTTGAAAACGGATTGGTTAAGGGGAATTAAACAATTTTGGCCTTACTGCAAAAAATATTTACAACAGTGTTTAAATAATTGTATACATTGTATATAATTGTATAAAACGTCATTTTTTGCTAATTAAACTTAAAACATGTTTAATGGCTGTCTAAGGCGCGTTTAATTTTTTGGTGGTAAAACGGTTTACCTATGTATAAGTCTTAAGTTTTCTTTATTATGTACCTACTACCTACCTATTTATTAGTAAGATATATTTATGGAAAGATTAAAATTTGTGGATGTGAGGGAAGCGAGTGAGTTGTGCCAGGATCGTGGCAAGTGGCGCTCTATTTTGATTGATTGATCATAAGACAGTTTAAAAGTGATTTGTAGGTAGGTACTTCTTTTTATAGGTAACATAATGGTAAGGCAAATAAAAGGATTTATCTAAGTAGGTACTCGTATATAAGTTAAGTCATATCAAGTTGTATCTTGAAATTTTTTTTTTTTAATTCAACACCAGTTCGTTACGCGCAGTGTAACGCGGGTTTGATTCCCTGTTGAAGCAAAGATTTGTTTCCTAGCTTTTATTTGTAAATTTGTGGTTTATAATTAGATTAAATATTACAATAATTTGGTAATAAAACAAAGAAGCGGATATTTGCTCCGGATCTGAATATCTAAGAGCGATAGGCAGTGGTTCCCAGTCTGCTGTTCCGGGATAAAACATTATACAGACCGTGAAGTGATGTCGCGTTTTGGGCTTGTAAGTAGCCGGTTTCAACTAGGCCGGCATAGTGGATGCTAACACGAGACCAGCTGTCATATTGAATGTTGAGCTCTTAGAGTAAGAATATAATGGGAACTTAATAGTTGAGCTATAATAATAAAAATAATTAAAAAAAAGAAGACGGATAAAACAGAATTTTTTTAAAAGACTTTTTGTAGGTATAGCTACCTACACCTATCTACAAAAAGCCTTATAAAAATCGGCAATTTACTAGCTGATCCTGAAAAGGTATTAATTAAGTCACTTCGCGGTCTGTATACTTGTAAGTGGTGGTACTACCCGGATCGGCAGACTGGGCACTACTCCCTGCCACTCTTTTAAATAACTAAATGAGGTTATTTTATCATATATTATAGGTAACCAACAATAACAATTGTTGTGTGGTATCTAAGATACGCCCCTAATACGTACGCCCCTGATTGGTACGAAACAATAGAAAGCATTTATAAACATAAAACACAAAGCTAAACATAAAAGCCAAAAACATTCCTTAAAAGAGAATTGAGTTCCCATTGTATGGATACTGTTCGTAGCTTGTTACCTTTGTATTGCGTCTGTGTTTTCAGGAGAGGACCAGAGGATATGTACAAATAGACGCTTCAATTAGAAATTTCATTATCATCGATCATTACCACAGGGATAGGTAGAGACAACGGAGCGCCTATCTACCACGCTTTGATAACCAGACCCGAAGCAAATATCCGCCCCTTTTTTTATTAACATAATTTGCAATATTTAATAGGTATACCTTATTATTAAACATTACAAATAAAAGCTATGAAACAAATATTTGCTCCCACCAGAAATCGAACCCGAAACTTTACGCGCAACAAACCAATCGCTGTTCGTCCACGCCTGTCGTCAAATGGCTTTCCTAGGTAATGGCAGAACCTCGATGCACATGCCAGTAGTAGCTCGCGTTTTTCAGTACTATACGTGCGAGTTACTAGCATGTTTGTAGATATTATACCTAAGTCTAGTTGATACGTTGTCTGTGTCAGGGGACTAGTGGGTATGGGAGGAGGAAAGAGGGGCCGAGATGGGGATGGGGGTTAGGAGAGAGCCTAATTACGGAACACAAGCTTTCGAGGGAGTGAGGTGGTGCCTACACTCTCAACTCAACGTTGATTTTGTGATGTTGAATTTCTGAAATAGATTCAATCTGCAAACCTTTAGTGTGAGAGGGTTTCTATTAAGTTATTGTACGGGTTCGGTTAAGTTATTTATTACTTAGTTTACCTTTGTTTCACTTTTTATTATTATTTAAAAAAATCATGGGTCCGCAATGCTCGTATGGTTATTCTGGAGTCTATGTGAATTGTGAATGTAAAGGAAGGATCATAGAGAGTGGCGCTCATTCAATCTAACTGTAACGCCATCATTTTTGGCGTCTCTGCGACGGTTCCACCTTCCATATTAGGATCGAGGAAAGTGGAACACGATCCAACTCTCTATGGACAATTGCCATATTTTATAATTAGGCATTCAAATACTTTAGAAAACACAGAATACATTACTAAGTATATATTTAATAATGGTGACAGGCGTGGCGTGGCGTGGCCGAGCTTAGCACACCGGTAGCAACAGAATATTGTTTCTATCATTTCCTGTGGGAATTAAGGCGTGAAATTGATGATGATAATGTTTAGATTAACCATTATGAAAACATCTGTAATAACATTAATATAAAATTTAAAGGTAAAAATAACAATAAAATAAATACTTAACTAAAAATTTAATAGAATTATGCAACAATTACCTTTATAGTTATCTGGAGTAGTTTATTTTAACTTGAAAGATTGGTTTCCAAGTAGGTCGTTTTTTGCTTAACCTTTTTTTTGTGTAAGTTAACACCTCGAGAGACTCCATTGAAGTGACGAAACTCTATACAAATTGGCATCTGTATGGTGACGCGTTGACATTTTTATTTAACCACGATTAACAATTACAAACGAAATTGGAACCCAATAATATTATTAGGGTTTTTTTTCTTGAAGACAATCTTTTGTGAAATCTCACTCATATTACCTTCTTACCACCTACGTTTGTTAATAACATAATAAATAAAATTTACGGTTATTTATCTACGTAATATCTTTGCGAGATTTCTTTTTGATAACACTTTGAGGGTTGGGAAGAAAAAAGGGATAACCGACAATTATTTAGAAGTACATAATATGTTGTTATTTTATTGTTGCTCTACATATGACGTTAGCCTCATGTAAGGCTGGAGTTCTAGATCACTAGGTTTTTCTTAGATTTTGCGCGAACATTGATTAATGAATTAAACAAATTTTATGCGGCTTACTATTGCGTTTAATTTGGTTTAGATTTGTCAATTTTTTTATTATTCCGAAAATTTGAAATAAACCGGAAACAGAAAAACAAAATATCAAACGGGGTAGTTTTGGAAACAATAACAGCATCAACCAATAGGACGACCAACACCTCAGTCTCTCCGTGACCACGATGGCTGCAAAGCTCTCGAAACGTCGGAATAATAAAAAAAAATGTAAAATCTAAACCAAAATAAACGCGATAGTAAGTCGCATAAAATTTGTTTAATTCATAAAAATATAATATCAAAAAACAAAAGAATAAATAAGTTTGAAAATGACGTTTATGTTTTTTATGAAAATGAATTAAGACAATTTTAGTGCGACCTTTTTAAGGTCGGCACACCCTTTTAACTTATTTTACAACGCCATTTTTTTCAGCCTTCGGCCCTCTCAGACCTTCTCTTGCTTACCATCAGGCAAGTAGAGATCAGAATCCTTTAAGCGATGCGTGAAGAAGCACCCTTGCCCGGTGACTGGGGCAACCGTGAACTGACTCGGTTTTTTCAGTCGTCGTCACTCTTGGAACACCTCTTGCTTATCATCAGGCGGGTCGAAGTCAGGGGTCGTGTGTCTCAATATATAGGTGCATTTTTGCGTTTAAATTCTGTGGAATTTTGCACTTCTAACCTTAACAGCTTGAAAGCGAATTTGAATTTATTTATAACCCAAATAAGCATCGTGTGACAATAGTTTATCTTGATTGCTTTCTTAGAAGTAAGTATTTAAGATGTAAAAATATTAGTGTAGTTATTATATTTCATATTTTATATAGAGAACTTTATCTGAAATAAAAAAAAATTGCGGGTAGAATGGCAACACGACGAAATCTTTGAAATAACAATCAATCAATCGAATTGTCACGCCTTTTTTCCATGGGGATAGACAGAGATAATGGAGCGCCACTTGCTATGATCCTGACACAACTCCCTCGCTTCCTTCACATCCACAATTCTCCTCATACAGCTCTATGGTTATGGACACTAGGCAACCTAGCTTTGTCCATCCTCGTCACTACATCTTCTTTCAAACCACGTCTATCGCGTGAGTGTATGTTTAATGACGATAGCGGATAAAATTAGGAATTTGGAAATATCGTCGGATAAAAATAAATGATATAGGAAGCGGCAAAACTTACATTGAAAATTTTTGCGCAAAACCTTAGGTTTGAAGTCCGTTTAATCATTTATAACTCAAAAACGGCTGCACCGATTTTATATTTTTTGTTTTATTAGATATGTCTCCGCCCTACATGGCGGAATAACTATTTAAACATCAGAACAAATCACGTAAAAACTTTATGAAGAGAATTACTATTTCTCATACATAGAAGATATTAAAAGTTAATTCTAAATGAGTAAACCAAGGAACGGCTCGACCAATATTCGTTGAAGTCCGAGGAAAAGAATTGGGATTTAAAACCGTTGTGCTAAGCTAACCAATTCGCCACGCCTGTCACCAAACTTATATACATATATACTGAGGTATTATGTACATATATTCTGTGTTTTCTAAGATATATGAACGCCTAATTAAAAAATATAGCAATTGGCCATCGAGAGTTGGATCGTGTTAGGATTGTGTTCCACTTTCCTCGACCCTAACATGGAAGGTAGAACCGTTGTCTCTGCCTATGCCCGTCAGAATGATGACGTTACAGTTAGATTAATTGATTGATTAAGCAATGTTATTCTTAAATAGAATTCAGGTGGTCAAATAGAGTTCAGGAGGTCTAGAGTCGGTTAAAAATTAAACAATCACATTGTCACGCCCTTTTCCCTCAGAGATAGGCAGAGACAATGAAGCGCAACCTACAACTATCTTGACACAATCCCCTCGCTTCCATAATAAAATAAAAATCATTCAGATTTTTATTGTCAGGCAGATAGATAGTTGTTATTTACTTAGTCTGCCGATCTTGGTTTAATCCATCAATCAAATTGTCACGCTTTTTTCCAGGCAGAGACAATGGAGCGCACTTGCCACGATCCTGACACAACTCCCTCGCTTTCTTCACACTCACAATTCTCTTCATACAAGCTTTATGGTTATGGGCACGCGGCAACTCAGCTTTCTTGAGGATGTCTCCGATTCGGTCAATGTAGCTTAATATAAAGATGTAAATAATAAAAATATTACCTTAGAAATAAATATTACAATATTAGATTTAAAATATTAATTAGAATTAAAATATTATAATATTGAAGTAAGTACCTTCACTTCGATCTTTCTTACCACCAAGACAAATTCAACATGTCACCTCTGTATATAAAAAATAATAATACAAGAATAATCTTTACACAAAACCGGATGTAATAGTTCACATTAGCCTCGTATTGAAATATACTCGAATTGTAAATAAATTAAATAAGTCCTTGTGAATACAAAAGGGCTAGTGTAAACACTCAGCTGACTAAAATAGAAAAACCGTATAACGACAACTCCCAGAAATGTTCTGACAAAAAATACTTAGATGTGGATGTGGTTTGAAAGAAGATGTAGTGACAAGGATTGACAAAGGGATGCTTCGATGGTCTGAGCACATGGAAATGATGAGTGAAAGTAGATTGACGAAAGGGTGTTGTTGACCAGGAGGGTGTTTTCCGATCAAATCGGAGACATCCTCAAGAAAGCTAGGTTGCGTAGTGCCCATAATCTTAGAGGTTGTATGAAGAAAATTGTGGATGTGAAAGAAGCGAAGGAGTTGTCTTAGGATCGTGGCAAGTGGCGCTCCATTGTCTCTGCCTATCCCCATGGGAAAAAGGCGTGACAATTTGACTGATAGATTGAGAAAATACTTATAAAAATAATAATAAAAAACGAATAAGGTTCGGCTCTTGTAAAATAGTTGTTTGATAAAATATCTAAAGAAAATTTTAATAATATTATGATTTTAATGTTTTTCTATCCGTGATCATCAAATTTTAATGAATTGATTAGCTAAAATGTACGTAATTAAGTCATCTAAAGGCGACTGTGGTGTAGTGGTAGTGCAATGGTTACGCAAACCGAAAGCTCGGGTTTAAAACCACTTGCCTGTACGAATGTATCTTTGATATATGTACTTTGATCGTCCTGCTTTTATGATACAAGCATTAGCTTAGTATAGAAAGACTATTATAAAGACTGGGTTTTTACAGTCGTCGGCACTCTTGGTCCTCCTCTTGCTTACCATCAGGCAAGATGAGACACAATAAAAAAAACCTCTAGAGCAGTCCACTGCTGGAGGTGGACCTCCCCGAAGGCACTCTATTTGAATTTATTTCAAGCATCCAAGTCCTAACCTTTAGCATATTCTAATGCCGGGTTAAAAAGGCACGCTCATCGGTCTGCAACCAGAAATCGAACCTATTGACTATTGTTGAACCCGTTGATTATTGTTTAGTAATCATAAAGTTTATGCTAATAATCAATATACCTTCTTCCTCGTTTCTTATTTTTTTTTTATTGTGACACGACATTTGACCTCGTCCTGTCTGATGATAAGCAAGAGGAGGTCCAAGAGTGACGACGACTGAGAAAACCGAGTTTGTTCTCGGCTGCCTCAGCCGCCGTCACTATGCCGGCCAAAGGTGCTTCTTCACGCATCGCTTGAAGGATCCAAGGTCATAAGATGGAGAGAACACATGGCCAGACAAAGCATTCCACTTGTCGATTGATCTACAAAGAAAAGACGCACCGAACTTTTTAGTTCGACTGCCGATTCGGTCAATAAAATGCGGATGCTTTCCCCGACCTGTGCGGGTATTACGGGAGTGGAAAGACGAGGTAGGAACAAAGGTTAAAGAGCTCCAAACAATGAAAGTTTTTATTAATTAACACACTTTGTACTGTATTTTTAATTGTGGTAGCAGGAATATAGGAGTATCCACTTCCCAACATTGACAGAAAGCTTTGTCCCAAGGATTACTGACTGACTAAGTGGATTATATTGAAGTTCGAAAATACCCATTCACTGTACTTATCCAAAAGCATAAAGCTATTGTAATAGATGAGGTAACCATGGTTTGTGTGCATCGCTCATAATTAAAACCTTCTTGGAGTATAATTTATTCATTTTATAATGAACTGTATATACACTATATGCAAAGGCGACCTTAATGCCGCTGAACATTTTCTGACAATTAACCTTACTGATCAACAGATAAAAGACTTGAAAGTATTTTGTAATAAAGAACAAAGAACCTAATAATTCCTAAAATATAGACTTATACAAGTTAAATATATAGAATATAAATGAATTAATATGGCGATTTTTTTAAATATCGTGGCTTGTCACATGACAGCACCCTGCCTGATGTAATCCTCTGTAATTCATTAATGCAGGCGACTGCAACTACAGTAAATAACTGCAAGTAGCAGTCGCATCTAGTATACGAACCTAGTAGAAACTGGCAACTTACGAGCTGATACCGTAACGCGATTACATCACACACGGTCTGTAGCAGACTGGACACCACTGCCTACCACTCCTAAAAGGTAAGGTTTTACTTTGTTTTTGTTAAAGATATTGAAAATGGCACTAGGCAACCTAGCTTTCTTGGGAATGTCTCCAATTTGGTCGAAAAACACTCTCCTCATATCCATAGAGCTTGTATGAAGAGAATTGCGAATTGGAAGTAAGCGAGGGTGATGTCAGGATCGTGGCAAGTGGCGCTCCATTGTCTCTGCCTATCCCTGTGGGAGGAAGGCGTGACAATTTGATTTGATATTGAAAATGCAAAGTAAATTGGGAATTGTCTCTCGAATCCTCTGCATTTTGGTCACACATAAGTAAGACTGGTAGCTGTATTTATTATTGTTAGGTCTTTGTTATTTATTTAGGGATGTTATGTTAGGATTTATAATTGTTCTATTATAAACGATCACCATCGTCAATTGTCACGCCGTAATTTGCACAGGGATAGGCAGGAAAAACGGAACACCATTTTCCACGATCCTGACACAGCTTTCTTGCTTGCTTTACATTAATATGGATATGGACCATGTTTATTCTGCGAACCACTTATTTATTTTAGAATTTCTTCGGTTTGAACGAGGAACATTTTTCTAGGTCAATGAATAAACTAAAACTTTGTATAAATCTGATGTGGATGGATGCGTCAATCGAGCCACACCCAGGAGACATGCTCAAGAAAGCTGGGTTGCCTAGTGCCCATAACCGTAGAGCTTGTATGAAGAGGATTGTGGATGTAAAGGAAGCGAGGTAGTAGTGTCAAGATCGTGGAAATAGTCTCTGCCTATCCAAGTAGAAAAGGAGTGACAATTTGATTGATTAGACTTGATTAGATAGATAGATAGATAAAAAAAAGAGATAGAGAAAGGAAAGAAGAATGGCCGATACAATGTACTATCAAAAGTTTGCTTATTGAATTAAACAAATTTTATGCGGCTTACTATCGCGTTTACTTTTGGTTAATGATTGTACTTTTTTAATCTGACGTTTTGAGAGTTTTGCAGTCATCGTGGTAACGGAGAAAAATAATCAATGTTTCTAAGATACACGCACTTTAGCAGCTTAATGTAGAATTGTAAATTTAAAAAATATATATTACAGAAATATCTCACCTGCTATTTTAAAAACTACAAATAAATTAAACAGATGTATAAATAATGGTTGGCTGGTCAGTAAGAGCTTCCTACTTCCCGTGAAAGGAAACACTCCAAATCACGAGTGGTCAATGGGGCTTTCGAATATGCCATTGTTGTGTGGTGACAATAGATAAGTCCTCTGTGTACTTCGACAAGATTTTTTTGGGCAAAATATTGATCAATATTTTAGTATTGAAATATGAAAAAAAGGTTTTTTCATTGAGGCTTAACATATGGTAGGATTTGGTACCTATTCTGCCGATCCGGGGTAGTATTACCACTTACAAGTATACAGACCGTGAAGTGATTTAGTCGCGTTTCGGAATCGGCTTGTAAGTTGCCGGTTCCTATTAGCCCGGCATAGCAATTAGCATAGACAAAGCTAAATAATTAATCTCTTGGACAAGAAGCTAAAATAAATAATTATTGTAAATATTTTTTACGGACCCGCACCGCGGCGAGCGTGACTAGATTTAAAAATCTCTGAAACTGAAAAACTTTGATTTTAAGTTCCTGTATTTCATTTTCAAGGTAAAAATTTGTTACACAACTATATAGCCGACACAAAAATAGGCTGACATATCCAGGGCCGTCTTAAGCATATTCAGCGCCGGAGTGCAAAAGTCAAGGCTCCGCTCGCGAGGTATCAGTATAGTGGGTACCTATCGAAAATTTACGGCGGTCGGCATGCGCCCCTAAGACTCTGCGCCCGGGTGCATTGCACCCCTTGAACCCCCGGGTAAAGACGGCCCTGGACATATCCACAATTCTCTTCATACAAACTCTGCACTTAATACTAAACATGCAAACATGTCTTTTCTTTGTAGAACAATTGACAAGTGGAATGCTTTGCCAGCCCATGTGTTCTCTCCATCCTATGACCTTGGATCCTTCAAGCGATGCGTGAAGAAGCATTTTAGGCCGGCATAGTGGCGGTGGCTGGGGCAGCCGGGAACTGACTCGGTTATACCAGTCGTCGTCACTCTTGGACCTCCTCTTGCTTAGGCTCAGGCGGGTCGAAGTCAGATGTCGTGTCACAATAAATAAAATATATATAAAAAAAATTGAAATAAATTAGGTTTAGCTTTTTTTTTATTTCAGAAGAATATAATTATTATTAAAACATTTACATGTATTATTAAATACACATTATTTTACCGAATTTAATTTTCAATCCACGCCCTCGAATAGACCACAAAACCCAGCTTTATTTATTTAAGATTAATTCCGATACGAACGGAACTACCGAATTTCTGAGAAGCTTTCAAGTGCAAGTTAACATGTCCAAAAGCATAATTCAATTACACCGTCATTGTGCCAAGTTTTTGCCAACCACAACAAATTTAACAATACATTTTATTTTCACAACAAAACTAACCGTTGTATGACAATAAAGGCGCCACTGGACTCGTATGACAGGCTGTCAAATTTCGCTCACTTTTTTGTGCTAACTGTAAATTTGAAATTGTTAAACTGCTACTAGATTTTAATCTACATTTTGAAGTACTTAAATTATTGTCTAAATTTTACAATCTGTATCTCGTATTGATGGCTTTACCACCAAAGAGGGACAAAAGGTTTTGAGTGTAGAAAATCAACGTAAGTATCTAAAATATTCATTGAATATCTTCCTATCTACAAACCGGATGAATTAAAACTGTTTTGTCTATTGAGTTGGTGTTAACTTTTATTTAGTATTTCACTTGTTTCCTAAATAACAAGCTTATACGTTGAACTTATGTTGTATTTATTATAGTCGTTCAATAGATTCCTTGTTGTAACTCCTACAACCCATTTTCATTTCGTGGGAAAGTTCAAATTCAAATCCTATAATCGCCCACACCAACTACAGTTTTAATATTTCTTTCTTTTTCTTGTGTCGATTTTTTATATTAGTATCTATAATTAATAGTATAATTAAAATTATAAATACGATTTATTTATTGATTGTGATTGACTCGTAGTTGTTTTCTATTTTTACATTGTTTTCTATTTTTCTCTAATATATTCATTATCCAACCGAAGGTTCACTAAAAAGATAATTGTTTAGTCCCACAATGCTTTTTAGGTCGGCGCTTTTGGACTTCTCCTTGCTTACTTGCTTACCATCAAGCAAGTCGAGTTAAAATGTCTGTTTCTATAAAAATAACACATGCAAAACATTAACTTCTTTTTGAATAATTTTTGAAGTAAGCATTGCAAGTAAGTAATCTTTAGCATTGTTTTGATTTGAAACTCGATGAAACGGAATTAAAAAAGCGTTTCTAAATGATTCTATGAGATTTGTAGGCAAAGAGTGGTAGGCAGTGGTACCCAGTCTGCCGATCCGGGGTAGTACCACCACTTACAAGTATACAGACCGTGAAGTGATTTGGTCACGTTACGGGATCAGCTTGTAAGTTGCCGGTTCCATCTAGGCCGGCATAGTGGATGTGATTGCTATTCACAGTTATTGAATTGTAGTAGCAGTGACATTCATTCATGGACCACACTTTGGCTTAACATCAAGCGGGGTGCTGTCATAATGTCGAGTCACAATAACAAAAAAAATAAAAAAAAATATAAAATAATTTATGTATATTGTGTTATTATTGAAATTCGACATCTGACCTTGACTTGCCTATATAATGCTTTGCCAGCCCATGTGTTCTCTCCATCCTATAACCTTGGATCCTTCAAGCGATGCGTGAAGAAGCACCTTTGGCCGGTATAGTGACGGCGACTGAGGCAGTTAGCTTTAACTCGGTTTTTTCAGTCGTCGTCACTCTTGGATCTTATCTTGCTTATCATCAGGCGGGTCAAGGTCAAATGTCGTGTCACAATAAAAAAGCAAGAGGAAGTCCAAGAGCGACGACTGAAAAAAAACGATTTAGTTTACGGTTGCCTCAGTCGCCGTCACTAAGTCGGCATATATTATACATATTTGAATAAAATGTAAATTAATATTGATAAAATCCAGGTAACGTTAACAGTATGTCAGCACCCCGCTTGATGTTAAGCCGAAGTGTGGTCCATGAATGAATGTCACTGCTACTACAATTCAATAACTGTGAGTAGCAATCACATCCAATATGCCGGCCTAGATGGAACCGGCAACTTACAAGCTGATCCCTAAACGTGACCAAATTACTTCACGGTCTGTATACCTGTAACTAGGCCGGCATAGTTGATGCGACTACTACTTGCATTTATTTGACTGTAGTAGTAGTCGCCTTCATGGAGCGGAATCCAGTTTAACATCAGGCGGGGTGCTGTCATATGTCAAGCCACAATAAAAAATTAAAAAGGCCACAAAGTTACATCTTAAAGGCAAAACATGTTGGTATAGTTTCCACGCGACGACTCGTCCAAAATAATCACATCATTCTCCAAAATGGAGGGGGTGTGAAACAATTACATACATTTACATACATACATACATTCGCCCCAACAGGCCCCGAGGGCATTGTGTATGAATTTTAAACTTACATCTCCGATACAAAGAAAATTTACCATTTTTATTTTTCTAATAATAGTTTTCTTTAATTTAAAATAGTTTTTTTTTTTTGACAACCGTAACTTGTTAGGAAGAGGTTTCTGTATTATCTCATTGGAAATAGTAAACTGTAAGATCTTTAAAACTAAAAACTTATTAATCTCATGAATTGTAGTAGCAGTGACATCTATTCATGGGCCACACTCCAGACCAACCGCGTAAAGAAGAACCTTTGGCCGGCATAGTGACGGCGGCTGAAGCAGCCGTGAACTAACTCGATTGTCAGTCGGCGCCACTCTTGGATCTCCTCTTGCTTATCATCAGGCGGGTCGAGATCAGATGACGTCACAATAAAAAAAAGATAAAAAAATGGCAATTCGAAGTGAGATGTCGCGTTACACAATCACCATCAAATATGACGCCTTAATTTCCACAGGGATTGACAGAGACAATGGACCGCTACTTTTTACGATCTTGATACAACTTTCTCGCTTCCTTCCAATCCCAATTTCCCTTATACAAACTCTATGGTTATGGGCACTGTCCTGATCAAGGCGTTAAGTTCCGATTTTTAGTTGCAGAAAACATGTTTTTCTAATCCCGAAACGCGACAAACACTTCAAGGTTACTAGGTAAATGACCGTCAACAGTCTGTCTACCGCTCTTTAACATCCAGACACGAAGCAAATATCTGCCTCATTATTATTTTTATTAACAAATATTTGTAATAAGTAGCCCAATCAATAAATAATACAAATAATTGCTTTGAAACAAACCTTTGCATCGACCGGGGATCGAACTCGAAACTTTGCCGGCCGTCGTAGTAAAAATATTATTAGGAATGTAAAGAAGAAATAATATTTATAATCCAGATTATAGCACGTATAAGTCTTCTATGAATAGAGAACTCGTACATGGACAGTTTTCAATACTACCCTCACCAAGAGCATTATTAATCGCACACAAAAGAGCATGTTGCTACAAATATGAACTCAAAAGGCTTATGCGTCTTTAATATTGTAATTAATAAAGTTGGGTTCCGTGAATCCTCATTATGTCCCCGGGGTGCAGCAAATCGGGCACACAATACAGTAGTTAGGGTGAACGAGCGTATCGGCCGACGTTTAACGACCAAATTATTTAGTAAATGTTGCCAAATAATAACATTAATGTGGGCACGAGGGTGCTGGTGCTCGGCCGCTCAACTAAACTCTGAATTCTGCAGCCGCGAGTTACATTCGCATTATATGGATAGGATGGTTTTTTAAATAAATATTAAGTAAGTAAGAAAGGCAACCGTAATCCGTTTATTTGAATCAACGGCGCATTTGAACTGTCCCTTCTTAGGTACCACTAGAATAGTCATTAAAAAACTTTCCTAATGATAAGCTCCTAAGAGTGCCGACGACACTGATAAAACCGACTCAATTTACAGTTGTCTTAACTGCCGTCACAATGCCGGTCAGAGGTATTTTTTCACAATTTGCCTGATGGCAACTTAGTTCGGCTGTAGAGTCGGTAAATCTTAGGTGGTTGATTTGAACATTAATTTCGCAGTTGCAGGGGCTCTAGAATTCTCAGCTTCGCATTACTTGGACAGCTCAGCGTTACAAATAATCCTAGCGTTGATAAGATATATTTAGTAGAGCCGCCCCAGAGATGCGAACAGGTTGACCTTGTATTATCCGAGGACCTTGCCCGATGTTAAACTGGAAAGAGTCCATGAATAAAGACGACCGCTACTACAGCTGAAGTGCCTAAATAATGTATTAAAATATTTCCATTATCTAATTCTGCATTTAGAAATTAAATCTGTTTTTTGTTTTGTTCTAAAATTAAAGGACAATTTATATAGACGTGTATTTATTTAAGATTGAAATAACCGTAGCAATATCCACACGAAACATCCATAGAGTTCGTACAACTGGAAAAGTGGAGGGTGAGTGAGCCCCTAACTCCGGCTGGTCCCCCTCGTCTTCACCCCTTCGGTTAGCCAATGAGAGCGGCGCGGTGGCTTTGCTACGACAAGCCCAGTGTAAACAGAGATACTGTTGAATGATCTTCAATGGTTTATAATTGAGTGGCTTCTTCAACGGCAACTCGAGTGGAAATAGCGGATGGCGCTGGTGATCCATTGTGGAGAGCATTATTGTAATTATGATTTAAATGCACATGAATTAAGTCTCTATTTGGCCAATGAATGTAGTGTTGATTGATTTTTTTAGGTCTTGATTTGTAATTTTTCATAGCTTTTTCTATAACGCAAGAAATATTTGTTGTCATCTGGTTTTTTATTTAAATTTATCCATAATTACAGGCAACTTTAAAGTCCATATTTTTGGAGAGTCCTTTAGTTTTGGGCTTTTTTAAATTAAATAGACCACAAACGCCTTTTTTTATTTGTCGAATTATACCTGTGACTTATTTCCTTAAATAATAACATTTAGACATTAAATTTAAATTATAAATAGACAATTAGTATTAAAATGTAAGATTTTTGTAAAAATTCGGAAATAAATTGCTTTATAATGATTGTCATATAATTAAATAAAAAATATAATTTGTTAATTATTTATTTAATAAATACGTACTCATCTTCATCTCAAATTTATTATATATTTTTAAATATCAAATAAAATAATATGTAAACTAAATCAAACAGTAAACACAAATGAATATTACAAGTGAAGTGAAAATGCAAACATTAACACGTTTAGATTAGTAATTTATTCACAAAATGAGACGTGACTGCGCACAATGTCATATTACAAAGATCCCCATTTTGTCGACTTTCAAACCCCAATCTTGTTGCTCTACAATTGCTACGACATGACAAAACAGTTTAGCGAATAAATAAATAAGAAAATATTACTTTAAGGAGTATTAGGATGTTAGTTTTTGACTAAATCAGATACATCCTTAAGAAAGCTGGGTTGCCTAGTGCCCATAACTGTAGAGCTTGAATAAAAATAATTATGGATGTAAAGAAAACAAGGGAGTTGTTTCAAGATCCTGTGGGATAAAGGTGTGACCATTTGATCGATTTTGATTTATTGGTGGTTATTTGCGTAATCTGCCGGTTCGGGATTAAAGTGTTAAGGCATAGACATGTTTTTTGGGATCAGCTTGATAGTTGCCCTATAATAGCCGACATAATGAGATGAGAAATGAGACTGCTACTAGTACCAAACTACCAAATCCCTCACTTCCCAAAAAAAAATCAACATATATAATATAAGTCACTAATATAGTTTACTTATCACAAATATTTTCGATATATTTTACCATCAGACAGCATAATGTAAAGCCCCCAACAAACGGAATAACTAATTCAATAACTGGTGGAACGTAACAGTCTAATCTGCAAATTAGCAATACGATATGAATAAATAGATTTTGGTATGTCACTATAAATGTTAGAAATCATATGGGAATACAACGTTTATTCAAGAGGGTGGACTGTATATTTTTGTGTAGTTTTAAAATAATTAATAGTATGTTTAAAAAGTATTGTATTGTTTGAAAATAGCACATTATTATGGCTTAAAATTTATGTAAAATGTTTTATTAATATAATTTAATAGGCGACCTTGGTGTAGTGGTAGTAAAATGGTCACGCAAACTAAAAGCCGTTGGTTTCAAACCACTTGCTGGTACCAAAGTACCAATCCATACCTTGTTTTTTTGTTTCTATGATACAATCACTTTTAGCTATACTAACTATAGTATGGAAATCATTAAAAAAATCATATACGAGTACCTATTATAGAACTACTTTATGGATTGTAATTATAAACATTTATTTATTAGCTTGCCCATGCTTATAAATTATTTTAATTTTATTAAATAACACTGTCTCTGCCTATACCTGTGGGAAAAAGGCGTAACAACGGTGAAGTGGAACCCGTGCTTTCGCAAACCAAAAGCACGCGTTCAAAACCACTCACCGGTACCAATGTACCCTAGATATTTACAATCTTTTTAGTAGCTAAGTTAGTATAGAAATGTAAATAAAATAAAAAATGAGATAGTTGAATCACGTTCGTCATAATTTGAAACAAATTTTCATGAAATATACTTACTATTGCGTTTATTTTAGTTATTGATTTTACAGTTTTTATTATTCCGACGTTTCGAGAGCTTTGCAGCCATCGTGGTCACAGAAACGCGATAGTAAGGCGCATAAAATTTGTTTAATTCATTAATGAATGTTCGCGCTAAATCTAAAAAAAGATTTAATCATTATTAAATAAATACTAATCTATTATTAAATACACAAGAAAAGCTTAATAAAAGAATTTATTGAAATGAAATGAAATGAAATGAAATGAAATGAACTTTATTTGCAGGATACATGGTATATAGTAGATGAAATGTAGATGGTAGTTTCACATGATCCACCATTTTGGCATGCAAAATTTTTTAATATACAATTTTAAATTTAAACAATTATATAAATTTTGAATTCAATTAAAATTAATGTCATACTATTATATTATAATGTCAATCCTTATATTCTAAATATTCTTTCATATTATAGAAACATTTTTGCGTCAACCATTTATATAATTCATTTTTAAAACATTTTATTGATAACATTTTTATGTCCAGTGGTAGTTTATTAAAAATCGTTATTGCCATACAGTAGCAATTCGCTCTACATAGTCCACTGACACATACTGGCATTACTAGCTGTGTAGGATCCCTCAAACGCAACCTTGGTTGTACTACAGTTTTCTTAAAAAAATGAACATTATTTTTTACAAAAACACTTATGTCAAAGATGTACATACATGTCAAGGGAAGGATACTTAACTGCCGAAAAAGGGGCCTGCAAGAGTCTAATGGACCCGCTTTGCATATAGCTCTAATGCATTTCTTTTGGACCAAAAATAATCTAGTGACATTTACACAATTTCCCCATATAATTAAACCGTATTTAAGTCTTGACGCAACATATCCATGATATGCCAGTAGGGACGTTTCCCTACCGCTAATACATGTAAGCCGTTTTAAGACGTATACAAAACGTTCAAGTTTGGTACATAAGAAATTTATATGAGGCTTCCAACTAAGGTGTTCATCTAATGTAATACCTAGAAATTTAGTTTCTGAAATTTCTTTGATTGTTTGGCCTTTGTAGTCAATTTGTAACTTTAAATTATTGGTCCTTATATTTCTAAATTGTATAATGTTACTTTTATTAAAATTTATAATTAATTTATTCATGTCACACCATTTTCCTACTAGTTCTATAGTCGATTGTATGTCAGTAGTATATGTATCAGGATGTCCTTCGTCATTTATAATAATTGATATATCATCAGCAAATAGAATTATTTTATGTCTTGTAATGAGGGGTAAGTCATTTATAAACAATAAAAATAATAGAGGTCCCAGTACGCTTCCTTGCGGTACACCGGTTCTATTAATTCTAAAGGGCGATTTATATGTCACAATTTCATGTTTTCTGCTTAAATTACTAATTTCGACCCGTTGTTCGCGGTCGCGCCAATTAAAATCCAAAAATGTTCTGAAGGCGGAATCTCGCGCGTGTAGATATTTATAATGATATCCGACTGTAAAGGGGATCGTTGTTACACAATGTACCAATTTGGTTCCAATTTTTATTGTATAAATACATATTCTTATTATCATAGCTTCCCCCGCCTGATGTTAAGCTGGAGTGTGGTCCATAAATGGAGGCGATTGCTACTACAGTAAATAAGTAAACGTGGCGGTGTACGTATTTTTCCGGATCAACGGACTGATCAAATCGTCTACCACTCTTAGATTACATTTCATTTTTGGAACTTTTTCAGGTATAAGCACAAAGAACTATTAAAATTCAAGGAGAGTTACATTTTAACTTTACTTCTGACTGACATAGCGGCACGCTATGACAGCCGTTTTGTCGTTTGACCTGCTCATAAAGTTTCGTATAAATTAATAATTACCGGCAACTTTTAAGTTACTTTACTTTTACACTTGAATCGGCAGACTAGGTAAACGACTACCAACCGTCTGCCATCACTCGTTAAATTCACTATTTCATAAAAATGGTTATAAAACATAAAATGGACTACAAATTCTACAATAAAAACTAGTATTGCATGGCCAATTAAAGCTGATGGGGCTGAACGTCTCACCGGAAACAATCAGTGGACGTGTGCCATTCACAATAGATGCATCTGATCCATATCATCGCCAGTCCATGCCTTCGCAACATTTTATTTTGGTGAACGGGAGTAGTGTGGAAAATCTATCTATTTCTACTTTTTATATATATCTACTTATACTAAGCTACGAGTCTTTGTATCATAAATACAATCAAATCAATCAAAATGTCACGCGTTTCCCAATGGGGATAGGCAGAGACAATGGAGCGCCACTTGCCACGATCCTGACACAACTCCCTCGCTTCCTAATACAGTACGACCAAAATATACAGCAGCCGTAAACTAACTCAGATTTTTGAGTCGTCGTTACTCTATGGACCTCCTCTTGCTCATCAAGCGGGTCGAGGTCAGATGTCGTGACACAATAAAAAATATTTATATATTCAAAAATACATTGGTACCGGTAAGTGGTTTAAAACGCTCTAGATGTGTTTTTTAAGAAATTATGAAGCGACCGTGGTGTTGTAGTAGTGACATGGTCACGCAAACTGAGAGACCTAATGTATTTTTGATATATTATCTACTTTTGTTGCGCTTTTTCAATGAAACAAGCCCTTTTAGTGGTTTAGTATAGACAAGATGAATAATACTTTAAATTACACACATTGTTACGTGTATTCTTGTCTATAAAAGGTTATAATATAATTTTAATAATAAAAACACAACCCTTTTGTAGCTTATCAAGTCTCCAAGGAGCAAAGCGACATGCGGTGTAATGAGTATACTGTTTTTTGTTGTAAATACATATATGGGGAGTGTGAGTAATAGCTCTCTATCCTATAATAGTCAGATTAACCTGTGCCTTTACCATGAGTTTAAGACAACTACGTGACGTCAGAATATTGTAAGTACTAAATTTTAACGACATGATTAACGCATTGGTTTGTAACGCGTTTTGATTCCCCGCTGAAGCCAATATTTGTTTCAAAGCTTTTATTTGTAATGTTTAATAAATATATTAAACATTGCAAATATGTTTTAATAAAGAAAAAAGAGGCGAATATTTGCTTCGGGTCTGGTTATCAAAGAGGGTACTTAGACTGTCGGTCCGGGGTAGTTTTTGTTTATTTTTATTGTGACACGATATTTGACGTCACACCACTTACAAGTATACAGACCATGAAGTAATTTAGTCGCGTTTCGGGATCAGCTTATAAGTTGCCGGTTCCAACTAGGCTATTAGGAATTGTAGTAGCAGTGACATTCATGGACCGCGCTCTAGCTTAACATCAGGCGACTGCTGTCATATGTCGAATCACAGTAAAAAAATATTTGTAATATTTAATAATAATTAGAAAATATCGGGGTTGGGTGGGTTACAAGTATACATACCATGAAGTGTCGTGTTTCGGGATCAGGTTGTAGGTTGCTGGTTTCAACTACGCCGGCATAGTAGATGCAACTCCTACTTACAGTTATTTAACTGTAGTAACAGTCGACTCCTTTAATGGACCGCGTTCCAACTTAACATTAGGCTGAGGGTGCTGTCATATGCGACAGGGAATCGAACCATGTATATATCTCGACAGAAAAAATGAGCGCTGCGTATTGAGCTGCGCAGTATAAGGATGTGCAGATTAGAAGAGTGCTGGACGACTGCTGTTAAAGCAAGTCTACGTTTATATTATGTCGTAATCATAATTGATTAAATTTTAAAATTTATACACATCTGTAAAACGAAAAGTAAGTAGGTAACAAAACAAGTAAAATTTAAGCTTAAATGCCAGCGCTCTTTTTATCTGTCGTGTTACTATCTGTCAGTTTATACAGTCCCAATACTACACTGGAAGTCTACCAAAGTAGTTGGTAATTGTATTTTTTTATTGTGACACGACATCTGATGATAAGCAAGAGGAGGTCCAAGAGTGACGACGACTGAAAAAACCGAGTTAGTTCACGGCTGCCCTAGTCGCCGTCACTATGCCGGCCAAAGAAAATATATACTTTATGCACAATTACAAGCTTTAATATTGCAGTAGTCTTTTAATTGGATCCACGTTAACTACATCGTCTCATAATAGGGGTGCCGATAACCCTTTGTGGGCGGATTGAAAAACCAAATGAAAACATTTCGTCGTAGTTCATTATTTATTCACTTTGTTGTACAAAACAGATTCGGTTGTGATGTTTTATTTTAAATATATTATGGTTACAAAGCTTTGTGCAATGGATTAAACAGGAGATCATATATTCACGAAGTTTTAACTACATTTCAATTATTATACCTAATTATAATGTTACTATTAACATTATGGTTCGACTATATTTGACAGCACTCCGCTTGATGTAAAAGGTGTGATTCCGCCGGCGACTGTTGACCGTAGACTGCACTACTTTTATTTATTTATTTATAGATAGATGCCCAAACAGGTTACAATCCTAATGTGCGCAAAATAAAATAGAATAAAACAAAGATGTGAGATTGTAACCCAAAGCAGGGCATACAGCATAACAAAAAAATAAGAACACAAACCAAAACAATACAAGAGAGAAAAAAAGAGGAAATACAGATACGGAATCAATCTCATACAAACTGCATTACGAAGTCTTCACGGGAGGTGCTGCATTACGCAGTTTGTATGAGATTGATTTCGTGCAAGGCGACATTAGTCTGCAGCCGCCGCATTAATATTGTTTTTAAATATCATTTTAGTCTATGACATAGCAAATGCTGATTGTCGCAATAGTTTCGCTTTGCACCGAATCAATCTCATACAAACCAGCAGTGTAGTCTGCAGTCAGCTGTTGCCGGCGGAATCTCACCTTAAGCTGAAGTGCGGTCCGTAAATAGAGGCGACTAGTACTAAAGTTATATAACTGCAAGTCACTATGCCGGGCTAATTAAAACCAGCAACTTTCAAGCTGATCCAGAAACGCGATTAAGTCACTTCACGGCAGGCCACGACTCATAAAGTACTATTTAATCGTAATATTTAATAGTAAGAATAAATATTCCAAATATTTGTGTATAAAAAATTGCTCCGGGTCTGGTTGTCAACGAGTGATAGGCAGTGGTGTCCAGTCTGCCGATCCAGGGTAGAACCACCACTTACAAGTATACAGACTGTGAAGTGATTTAGTCGCGTTTGGCGATCAGCTTGTGAGTTGCCGGTTCTAACTAGGCCGGCATAGTGGATGTGACTACTATTTACAGCTGGAATACATTTAAATAGAGGCGACTGCTAATGTAGACCTAGTTGGAACCCGCAACTTATAACCACGTCAGGCCTGTCGTAAACCTGACTTGCTTACGGTACACAAGGGATGGTTCAAAAGCGACGACTACTGTAAAAACCGACTAAGATTAAGGTTGCCTAAGTCGCGGTCAACACAATAATAACAATACACGTTGTAAAGTGTATTGAATAAAATATTCCTAACGCCATTCCTCTTAAAGGACCCTCGCTTTGATGTCCGTTTACTTTAACAACTACTCCTGTCTGAAATGTCACTTCAAATTTGCTTGCAATCAAATGAATGGGCCGACACGTTGCGAGTCCAAAACGCTCTAAACTATCCCAATGGGTGTCAAGAGCAATGCGTCACAAAGAGGCCCTGTGGGATCAGGCACGTGAGGCGTAACCGGAGCCCTAATAATGCAACATAATTCAATTCATTTCGCCGACACTACCCTCACGCTCGCCTCTAACTTCGTTACAAACGTTTTGATATCGGATACGCCACTTTGACACCTACTCCTTACGCAACTTTTTCTGGTCGACCTAACTCAAGCCCCGAAGGGATTGGAGAATAACGAAAAATAAATAATGAACGTTACCAATTTGTTTAAATACAACTACAAACATTTAGCGATTTATGCTGAGGACGTCGAGCTGTGCAAAACCTCGGTACAGGTTACGAATTTGCGCCATTTGGGGTTGAGACCACAGAACATATAAATGAGTTCTGTGGTCGAGACGGTGGGCCCTTGGCGACCTTCAGCCACGTGTCTTGCCAAGAAGTTGTCCAAGCGGCTGACGGAGAAGTCTGGAAGCCTTCCGGCAATTATTTCTGCCAACGTATTAGCCTTGCTAAACAAAGGGGAAATGTTGCCAATCTCTTTGGGACAATTTCTGATGTACGTTACTAGATATTTTAATTTATTTAAGTATAGTTTTATTATAGTTAATATACTTAAAATTTTATAAATATAATTAATAATATTTTTAAACAATTAATGTTGGTATGACACTGCTGGAGAGGTGAAGCTTACATGGTATCCTTGGGGAGTGTAGGCGATTTTCTGGTCTGGTTGAGCATAAGCGACTGGTGCAGAAGCGTATGCTACTCTGGAGACATGTTCAGGACCTCCGGCGTATTCGATTCCTTGAGCTTGGTGTGGAGCTGAGGCATAGGCTACTTTAACTACAGGGGCAGCTGCATAAGCTACCTGAGAAACAGGAGCTTGATAAGCTACTTTGGCAACTGGAGCTTGATAAGCTAATGGTGCTGGGGCATACGCTACTTTGGCAACGGGAGCTTGATAAGTCACTGGTGCCTGATATGCTACTGGTGCCGGGGCATAAGCTACTTTGGCGGCTTGATAAGTCGCTGGTGCTTGATAAGCTACTGGCGCTGTAGCATAAGCAACTTTGGCGACTGGCGCTTGATAAGCTACTGGCGCTTGATATTGAACTGGAGCTGGAGCGTATGCTAATTTGGCAACAGGAGCTTGATGTACGATCGGAGCTTGGTAAGTTGCTGGCGCATAAGCTACTTTAGCGGCTGGTACTTGATAGGTGGCTTGTGGCGCAGCGTATGCAACTTTAGATACTTGTTGGTATGTCGGGGCAGGAGCGTAAGCTATTTGCTGTGGCTGTGCATATGAAGCTACTGGTGCTGGAGCATAAACAGCTTGTTGTACAGGTTGAGCGGCATAAGCTGCCACGACTACTTTGGCAACGGGCTTTGGTGTACCTTCATACCGTACTACAGCTTGAAATCCATGCTCCTTGCTGGCTGTATACTCAACAATACGCTGAGTGCCATCTGGTTGAACTAAGGTGTAAAATCCGGATACGGCATCACCGTTTCTATTTTCCTTTTGCTCCTTAACGTCACCGGTTTGTAGGTCGTTCACTGAGTAAGCATATTGGTAGGAAATTGGTTGTTCCTGTTCAACGTATGCTACTTTGGCGGCTGGTGCTACCTGGGCGACCGGGGCTACTTGTTGGGCTTCTTCTACCACAACAGCTGCAGCTGCTGCCACTAAGAAGACCAACGATAGTAACTGAAACAGAACAAATATATTTGAATTTAATTTTTTTTATAAATCACAGGAATTATTAAAATTAGAAAGTGGAAGAGTATTATGCATAAGACTGGAAACTAATCTTCTACCATCAAGAATTAAGAAAACATGTAACCATATAACTTGTATGAGGAGAATTGTGAAGGAAAGAGTGGTAAGCAGACACCACTTTTAAGCGTACAAACCGTGAATCGTCGGTCACTATTTCTTTTTTTTATTGTGACTTGACATATAACTACACCCCGCCTACTGTTAGCTGCCCTATGCCGGCCTAGTTGGAACCGGCAACTTACAAGCTGGTCCCGAAACGTGACTAACTCACTTCACAGTCTGTATACTTGTAAGTGGTGGTACTAATCCGGATCGGCAGACTAGACACTACTGCCTACCTCTCTTGAAAGTTGCTGGTTTCAATTAGGCCTGCTACTGGCAGTTACCGAGGCGATTGTGGTGTAGTGGCAGTGCAATGGTTACACAAACCGAGAGCACAAGTTCTAGACCACCCACCGGTACCAATGTATCTTTGATATATGTACTTTGGTTGTCTTGTTTTTATGATACAAGCACTTTAGTAGCTTAGTATAGAAACGTTTAAATAAAGTTATACGTATTTAACTCTAGTGGCAGTCGCCTCCAATCATAGACCGCACTATAGCTTATATGGAACCACAATATATAAGAAAGTTGAGATAGAATCATGACGATTTATTACGGCGTCACTTAATTCACAACACATTTTAATCACTTTTTAAAACTATTTTTTTAACTCACTTTATCAGTCATCCTTAATGCTTGTCTATTACATAAATGGGTATTCTATTTGATGGCTCACTGCTTTATATAGTCAACATTAAAATAATGTTGCGTAGACGCATCCGTATCGAGTTAAAACAGACAAAACTGGTAGCTAGAAATCGAAGCAATAAAACATTATTATGGGCAATTACACCGACATATTTCTTAAATTTGCGTCGGCTGTTTAATCTAATTTAATGTGACATAAAAACATAGTTACTTGCAATACAATTACAAGAGATTGCCTAATTACTAATGCATACTAGATATACTATCAAAGCTTGTATCATAGAAACTGGGCTACCAAAGTATGTACATATATTCAAGGTACATTGGTAGGTAAACTAAATTACTGACTTTTTTCCACTTGCCACGATCCTGACACAACTCCCTCGCTTTCCTCACATTCAAAATTCTCTTTATACAAGCTCAAATGATTCAAAATAAAATCTAAAGTTAATTTAACTCTCACTATAGAACATCAAGACAAGGTTTAATACTTTGAAGTGCTTGTATCATAGGAACAGGACGACCAAGAATATAATAATTATACATTTGGTACCGGCAAGTGGTTTTGAACCCGTGCTCTCGGTTTGCGTGACCATTGCATTACTACTGCACCACGGTCGCCTTAAAACTTAAATTGAGAATGAAAATTGGATAGAATTAATCACGCAGGCACATCGGTTAACTAAGATCGGGGATTGAACCTGTTATACGGTGTTGTATCTATTTCATATACAGGTCGCTGTCACTATTATCAACGTCACTTTATCCCCTGAAAGAGTACTGAAAAAATATAGATAAGTCAATACATAACAATTTTTTTTCTGTAAACTAGACTGATAAAATTACTGACCTTTTTTTGCTAATCAAAAAAAAATATTTTAATTTTATTGTACTGACCACTGACTTCCTGAAAGAAACATCTAGCTTATTAATCTTAAGGCGACCGTGGTATGTTGGTAGTGCAATGGTCTCGCAAACAAAGAGTCCCTCGTTCAAAACCAGCTGGTGGTTTTGGTCATTCTGTTTATATGATACAATTTTTAGTTAGCAACTTTTAGTTGCTTAGGTATATATATATTCTTATGTATATATATATTCTTATTAGTATATAATACACTCATATCTATTTTGTATGCGTTTTATTTATGTACAAAATAAATAAGAGTGACAAGCGACAGACCACCGATGTTGTGCCTACATATTTTTATACTTTTTTTTTATATACATTTCTATACTAAGCTACTAAAGTGCTTGTATCATAGAAACAGGACAACCAAAGTACATATATCAAAGATACATTTTTTGTATCTACTACACCACGGTCGCCACGGTCGCCTTTTAATGTAATAAAATTTAAAAATGATAATATCTAATTACTCTATAGTATACATCTATATCTGTATGTAATTACATAAAATAAAGGATGTGGCTATAAAATTCAAGTTAATTTACTCATTAAAAGTACCCGAAGGTTAACAATCGACCTTCCATAAAAAGACATTTTTTGGTGTACTAAATTCTGTTAGAAAACTATAACTATTGCATGTTTTCTCACAAACCTAAAGAACCTAATTTCCATCAAAGAAATTTAGTCTTTGCAGTTGTAAAAATAGGGTTGTTATTTTGAATGTGTTCGTTAGTTTAATTTCGGTTCAAAGACTGGTTAAACTAGTTAAAATACTTGATATTATTTTTATTAATCGTTGCTCTATTTTTTTGATGTCGTTACAGCTTCGCTTAAGGCGATTTTACATTTGGAACCCGAAACTAGTTACATGCATCTTCATATGTTACCTTTAATAGCTTTTTCTGGTAATAATATTAAATTATTTATTAAATGATTACATTTGATAATTATAAACAATTGTTATTACATTATATTAACTTATGATTCATTCGTCTGAAAAGAATTGTGAATGTGAGGGAAGCGAGGGAATTGTGTCTGAATCTTGGCAAGTGGCGCTCCATTGCCACTTTTAAAGCTATCGCACCCAATCTGCACTTGCGCGGAGGGGCAGCTAAATACTATCTGGATAACCACAATACGGTCAGTATTCAGTAGTGGGACGTATGCTGATAAAAACCAAGTACAAATAATAGAATTTTCGCTAAAATTTGGCAATGCAAGAAGCAATTTTCATATTGCTTACCACCCTGTAGCGTTTTTTTCTATCTAAAATTATCTCGATAAAGGCGAACGTGGTATAGTGGTAGTGCAATGGCCATGCAAATCAAGCGCCCGCGGCCCGGTTCAATACCACTTGCCGGTACCAATGTATCTTTGATGTATATATAGGTATATATTATAGTTTGGTCGTCCTGTTTCTATGATACAAGCACGTTTAGTAACTTAGTATAGAACTACAAAAGATTTCTCATTGGATAAGATAAAAATAATCAATCAATCAAATTGTCATGCCTTTTCTCCACAAAGATAGGCAGAGACATTGGAGCGCCCTTGCCACGATCCTGACACAGCTCCCTCGCTTCCCTCACATCGACAATTCTTTTCATACAAGCTCTACATAAAACTAATTACGTGCCACTAGTTTCGGATATGTAAATCCGTCCTAACTAAATGTGATTAACTAATAATATTTGCATAATATGATTTGGTTTAAAAATAATCGTTATTTTTCGTATGTTACCAAATTGTCAATCTATATTCCTAATTGTACCTATTTTAGAATGATTTATTGACTGTTAGCCAATAATTTTGTACTTTAGTTTATAGGCTTCTAATTTTGCACCAAAACAAGTGACACCATAAAGATGTAAGCTTCACGTAAATATCAATCAATCAATCAAATTGTTACGCTTTTTTATTTTATTTTTTGTTATATTTGTCACTTTTTGTATAGTGTAACATTAGCAATGATAAACAACTATCATAAAACATATTTTGTAAAAATGTCTGTGGTTACCAGAGCGCCGACGTGACGTCATAAACGCCAGGTCCACAAATAATGTAACCGGGTAGTATATTGCGATTTAAATAAGAATAGGACCGAATCGGCGCCATTTTGTGACGTTTAACTCTGCAACCATCTTTACTTTAGTATTGTGTCTTTTTCTTTGCGGACCGTCAAGAAAAAGACACCTTCAAATCAGTCAAGTAAAGTTAGTCAACAGGCCGTCCTATTCTTATTCTAATAGCATTATACGTATACATACTGGTCAAACACACAACCCTTCTTTGTGCTTCGCCATAGTCAGTTAATAATGTAGATAGTAATTATCGTAATTAAATTAGTACTTAGCAATGAAATGTATGTCAAGGCCTCGGTCAGGTGCGGTCACCAGACCACTTTTAATTTCTCTCCGCTATGCGGTCAGAGTTGTCCAACTGGTTTGACCATTCATTTATGGAGAAATGGAACATTTAGAATTGATACTATCAAATATTTGTAATGTATAATTAACTACAATGTTATGTATGAGTATGTAAATTAATAGTTTAAGTTTCATTATGGATTCTTGCATCATTGCTTTTACCCAACTCCAAAAAGCAGATTATGATTTTTGGACGTCCATCTTTATTTCTTTAGGGACGCCCTGCAGGGTTATGTTCGACAAATAAGAACGATATCGCCACTCGTCGGTGATTTTCAAAATAATAAAAGGATCAAACGTGTCGAGTGTCGTCGCAGAGACGATATTCGTCACAACGATTAATAGTCTCTAAGGCGTGATAATTTGATTTTATTTGATAGTTTCAGGTTTCAGCCTATGCATTTTTATATTAATTTGACATTCGCCGACAAGAGACCATATCGTTCTTATTTCTCCAACCTAACCCTGTGTTCAAAAAGGTTTAATAAATTTTACGTTTAATTAGTTATTACATAAGAATTAGTTATTACATAAGTCTTAATTAATAGCATAGATATAAAAAAAAATTATTTATATCTATGATTAATAGTCTCATTTTAGTGATTTCGCCGACAAGAGACCAGATTTAAATCGTTTATCGGACTTTTATGTTGGACTAATAAGATTTTTTTTTTATTGTGACACGACATCTGACCTCGACCTGTCTGATGATAAGCAAGAGAAGGTCCAAAAGTGAAGACAACTGAAAAAACCGAGTTTATTCACGGCTTTTCAGTCACCATCACATTCTATGCCGGCCAAAGGTGCTTCTTCACGCATCGCTTGAAGGATCCAAGGTCATAGGATGGAGAGAACACATGGGCTGGCAAAGCATTCCACTTGTCGATTGTTCTACAAAGAAAAGACGCACCGAACTTTTTAGTTCGGCTGCCGATTCGATCTATAGAATTATTATTAGTCCCAAAATTGGTCAGTTAATAATGGTGGTTTCAGCCAAAGATTTAAATCTTTGGTTTTACCTTTATATTGTTTTGACAATCGCCGACCTAACCCTGCAGTATTCAAAATCGTTTGATAGATTTTTACGTGTGAAGGTTTCATTAGAATCGTCCTAATTTAAGGCGACCGTGGTGTAGTGGCAGTGCAATGGTTACACAAACCGAGAGCACGAGTTCGAGACCACCCACCGCACCATTGTATCTTTGATATATTATGTACTTTGGTTGTCATGTTCCTATGATACAAGCACTTTAGTAGCTTAGTTTAGAAATATAAATAAATTAAAAATTGTGGGAGTGACAGAGAGTGAATTTCCAATACTTTTCTTGTAAATCTATATGAACTGAAGAGATTATTTACTTACCTAGCTACTTAGCTATTTGACGACAGGTGTCAGGTGGGTTAGATTCCCGTTTAGAGCAAAGATTAGTTTTAATAGCTTTTATTTGTAATTTTTTAATATTACAACTATCTGGTATTGAAAAATGGCGGAGATTTGCTGAACCGTGAAGAGTCTTAGTTTTCGGAACCAGCTTGTAAGTTACCTGTTCTACTTAGGCCAGCATAGTGTAAGTATGTACTATAGAACTTCCACAATAAAATGTACTAGAATAGTGTACTATAGAATAGAAATGGACTAAAATCATAGAGATATTTGTAATAGCATATATCGCTACCCTAGAATACTCTAGATCTGTGGTTTCACCATCATGTCAATCAGTAATGAAGCAATAACCTACAGGTTCGCTACCATATCTTAATCTTACTACACCCTGAAATTATTCTTAAAATTTCATCATTTTAATCCACGAGTCAGGTGGCTACAATAAAAGTTTTCGCCAGAACTTGTTCTTATCGTAAGTGACATGCATTGACAATGTCGTGCACCGACCTTAACCTCACAACGAGTGCACCCCGAGGCAGTGCCCTGTAGGCGACCGATATTGTATAAATTGTCGCCGCAACCACCAACCAGACACAGTCACATATCAACATACAAACAACAATGGCAGCTAAGGTATTTAATAAATATACTTATAACTAAAATATAAATACACAACTTAAATCGCCTTCAAATACTAATAATATTTATTATTCCAGTTGATCATCGTTTTGGCTTTGGCCGTAGCCGCCTCCGCCATTCCTCTGGTGCCAGTCGCTAAATTGGCATACGCCGAGCCCGAAGCACCAGCACACTACGACTTCGAGTACTCAGTACATGATGAGCACACCGGTGATATTAAGCAACAGAAGGAGAGCCGCGCTGGTGATGAAGTACATGGTTCCTACTCCCTTGTGCAACCCGATGGTGTTTATCGTATCGTTGAGTACACCTCCAGCAAGGAACACGGTTTCAACGCTAATGTCCGCTACGAAGGTCACCCCACTGCTGCTCCAGCGAAGATCGCATATGCCGCTCCAGTAGCCAAGATCGCAAATGCCGCTCCAGTAGCCAAGCTCGCATATGCCGCTCCAGTAGCCAAGATCGCATATGCCGCCCCAGTCGCCAAGATCGCTTATGCCGCTCCAGTCGCCAAGCTTGCGTATGCCGCTCCAGTCGCAAAGGTCGCCTATGCTGCTCCTCTCTCCCACGTCACCTTCTCATCGCCAGCAATCTCCTACCATCACTAGACTGATACAATGTTAACTAATTATAAGTAATTTATGGATTACGTATAAATAAATTATTTATTGCAATTTAAGATGATTATTTGATTAATTTAATAAAATAGAATTTCATTTATTAAAATAGTTAATGGGTAATAGCTTAATAGCTTAGGGTAGCAGCTTGTAAGTTGCCGGTCCCATCTAGGCCGGCATAGTGGACGTGATTGCTACTATCTATTGAAATGTAGTAGCAGTGACATTCATTCATGGACCACACTTCGGCTTAACATCAAGCGGGGTGCTGTCATATGTCGAGTCACAATAAAAAAAAATGTAACAAGAAGAATACTGCTGAATTATGCAATTTTTAATATCTAAAAAACGACTAATATCTAATACCCTAATATCTAATACCCTAATAAAAAAACGACCACGATTGGTGCAAAGCTTTCGAAACGTCGGAATAAAAAATTGTACAAACATTTATCAAAAATAAACGCGATAGTAAGCCGCATAAAATTTGTTTAACCCTGCGAGAATGTGGTGACAAAACAAAATGTTACATTGAGTATGTGGCGGGGTATTACATACCCGACAGGAGTTTACGCACGTATATCTCAAGACTGGTCAGCGCGACACAGCGATCACGCCACTATACCCTCCCGCACCTTCTTAGCTCCAGCTATACGAAGCGAGAAGTCGGTAAAACAATAATTTAAAAAAATACGACCTTTGAAATAACGCGTGGGTATGTCACACCCCACCACAGCCTCGTCGGGTTAATTCAATCAATGTTCGCTTAAAATCTAAGAAACTTCTAATGATATAACTATTTCATCACACGTAGGTTTTTTTTTGGAGACAGCATGTATTCTGACACAACTCCCTCGCTTCTCTCACATCCACAATTCTCTTCATACAAGCTCTATATGGTTATGGGCACTAGGCAACCCAACTTTCTATCGGTGGATCGTGGCAAGTGGCGCTCCATTCTCTCTGCCTGACAATTTGTTTAATTAATTGATTGACAGTATGTATATCAAAATTATATGAACATTGAAATGAACAATAACATTATTATTTTAACTTAATAATTTAATTTAGCTTTTTAACATTATTATTATTATTTTAATTATTATTTACCATTGTATTTTATTGATATTTTATGGTATGCTTTTAATTAATTTATGTTTAATCTGTTGTGTATGATACTTTTTGGGCTATAGTCCAGCAATGTAACCTATTTTGTACTAAATGTTTAACTTAACCAAGATTATAGCTTGTTGTATCTACCTATTAATTTAAATAAATAAATATACCAAGTGTAAGATCATATACCTAGAAACCTCTATCAGTAAGGGTAAGTAAGATATCAAGACATTGTCTAGCCTAGAACACAGTGAATTAATAGATAGATAAGGCAACATATCGTATGTCATAGTTCGATTGTTGGTCGGAGGTATCGCTATCGTAATCACGGTCGTGTCGTCCGCCGGCGGCCTCTGCTCAATGAGATGAAATCACTATGTGGCTATATGAATAATTCACGTGCTGAAACGCCACCCTCTACCACCCACAACTATTAGGGTGGGTCGTATTGATTGATTGTCAATAAAGCCTCGCTTCATATAGATACCTGTAAAGGTGTAGTGGAGATTTAAAACATTGATTTGAAAATAAAATACATACTTAGGTATTTATTTGTAATTGTTCAATTTAATATTTTTGTTAAAACGCGACTCTTAGTTCCTTCTGACTTTTTTTATTGTGACTCGACAAATGACAGCATCTCGCTTGTTAAGTGTGGTCCATAAATCGATGTCACTGCTACTACAATTCAATAACTGTAAGTAGCAGTCACATCTACTATGCCGGCCTAGTTGGAACCGGCAACTTACAAGTTGATCCCGAAACGCGACTTAATCACTTTACGATCTGTATACTTGTAGCCGATCTGTATACTACCACTCTTTGAGACCCGAAGCAATTATCTGCTTTTTTTTTATTAACAAATATTTACAATATTTAATATAATTATTAAATACTATAAATAAAAGCTATGAAACATAAACATGTCATGACTATTGGTAAGCAAGATAATGTACGACGATAATTAACAAACTGTTTCACTAACTTAGATCTACCTCTCACACACGCTGAAGTATGGGCAATGGAATACAGAATTTCTCTCACAAAAAAAAAGTTTAGATAATTGCAATAAATAATTTATTTATAATCCATAAATAACTTAGAATTAGTTAAGATTTGTATCAGTCTAGTGATGGTAGGAGATGGCTGGTGATGAGAAGGTAACGTGGGAGAGAGGAGCAGCATATGCTACCTTGGCTACTGGAGAGGCATACGCGAGTTTGGCTACTGGAGCGGCATACGCGAGCTTGGCGACTGGAGCGGCATAAGCGAGCTTGGCTACTGGAGCGGCATAAGCGAGCTTGGCTACTGGAGCGGCATATGCGATTTTGGTGACTGGAGCAGCATAAGAAATCTTCGCTGGAGCAGCAGTGGGGTGACCTTCGTAGCGGACATTAGCGTTGAAACCGTGTTCCTTGCTGGAGGTGTACTCAACGATACGATAAACACCATCGGGTTGCACAAGGGAGTAGGAACCATGTACTTCATCACCAGCGCGGCTCTCCTTCTGTTGCTTAATATCACCGGTGTGCTCATCGTGTACTGAGTACTCGAAGTCGTAGTGTGCTGGTGCTTCGGGCTCGGCGTATGCCAATTTAGCGACTGGCACCAGAGGAATGGCGGAGGCAGCTACGGCCAAAGCCAAAACGATGATCAACTGGAATAATAGATATTATTAGTATTTGAAGGCGATTTAAGGTTTGTATTTATATTTTAGTTATAAGTATATTTATTAAATACCTTAGCTGCCATTGTTGTTTGTATGTTGATATGTGACTGTGTCTGGTTGGTGGTTGCGGCGACAATTTATACAATATCGGTCGCCTACAGGGCACTGCCTCGGGGTGCACTCGTTGTGAGGTTAAGGTCGGTGCACGACATTGTCAATGCATGTCACTTACGATAAGAACAAGTTCTGGCGAAAACTTTCATTGTAGCCACCTGACTCGTGGATTAAAATGATGAAATTTTAAGAATAATTTCACAGTTGTGTCATGTTTTTGAATAATTAAATAGGTTGGTAGATAAGCAATTGCATATATATATATAATAACATATATACCTAATACTATTTTTGGAATTTTCTCTGCTTCGTTTAAATGTCGTCTAGACAATCATTTTTCAACAGTTTTAAGGGTTTTGTTCTATAGCGTTTATTTGTATCATTTAATATTTAGATTGTTTATAATATTACATTTTTTCCCAGATTGTTACGCGTAAAGTCCAGGGTAGTGGCGTAGCTACCGAAGTATCAATTATACAGGGACTCCGGACCATGGCGGCCCCCAACGAAAAAATGAATAAAAAGTTTCCAAAAAGTCATTTAACAAAAACTAAAGTCCTCATCAGCTATAAATGATTTAATAAATCAGTTTGCCGAAAAATTCAAGGAGAGTGTAATAGGGAGAGTTATATTTAATTTGAAATGTTTGTAAAAAAATTGGCAAAAGTGACAGATAGATATTTATGATATTTGTTTTAACATATTTTTTTCTTTTATGAGAAATCTTTACATTTCCTAAGGGCCCCCAAGCAAATTTACGGAGCGCCGCCAAGCACGCTACGCTTCTGGACCAGGGGTTCGATTCCCGGTCAAAGCAAATATTTGTTTCATAACCTTTACTTGTAATATTTATTAATTAGATTTAATATTACAATTATTTGTTAATAAAAAAAAGAGGCGGATACTTTCTCCCCGTCTGGTGGTTAAAGAGTGGTAGGCAATCTGCCCAGTCTGCCGATCCGGGGTAGTATGACCACTTACAGGTTACAAGATCGTAAAGTGACTTAGTCACGTTTCAGCATCAGCTTGTAAGTTGCCGGGATCAATTAGGCCGGCATAGTGGATTTGACTGCTACTTTCAGTTATTGAACCGTAGTAGCAGTTACCTTCATTCATGGACCGCACTCCGGCTTAACAATAGGTGAGGTGTGGTGACATGTCACCCTGTTAAAGTTCGAAAGTAAAGATTTTTTATAATATGATTGTTCTCTGGTTATTTATAAAACTTTATTAATTATAATAGAAATGAAAATTATACTATTAGTCAAGGTCGTAATCTAGAATTCGTTGGATAAAATATTTGGAGTCAGTTTTTTGCAATATGCAAAATGATCCTTTAATACTGATAACAAGGGAATGCTTCGATGGTTTGGGCACATGGAAAGGATGAGTAAAAGTATAATAGTAGATTGACACAAAGAATTTATAAATTTCATGTGAATAGATACGTTAAACAAGGTAGGCCCAGAAGCGTGTTTGCTGACCAAATCAGAGACATCATTAAGAAAGTTAGGTTGCTTAGTGCCCAAAACCATAGAGCTTCTATGAAGAGAATTGTGAATGTCAAGGAAGCGAGGGAGTTGTGTCAGGATCGTGGCAAGTGGCGCTCCATTGTCTCTGCTTATCCCGTAGGAAAAAAGCGTGACAGTTTGATTGATAAATCCTCTAATAACCTAATTGGCATGTTGCCGGGTCTAAGTTAACGCAAAAATATAATTATTATGCCTTGGAAATGTTTTTAGTTTATCTGGACGATTTTAAACTAAAAAGTTCTTTCGCAACTTTTCTCTAAAGTTAATACTTACCAAGTTTTTTTTTTAATTCATACATTTCTATACTATGCTACTAAAGTTCTAGTATCATAGAAACAGGACAACCAAAGTACATATTGGTACCGGTGGGTGGTTTTGAACCCGTGCTCTCGGTTTGTGTAACCATTGCACTGCCACTACACCACAGTCACCTGCTAGTTAATACTTACAGACCGTGAAATGATTTAGTAGCGTTTTGGGATCACCTTGTAAGTTGCGGGTTATGAATAGGACGGCATAGTGGATGTGACTGCTACTTACAGTTATTGAATTGTAGTAGAAGTGGCATCCATTTATGGACCACACTCCAGCTTAATATCAAGCGGGGTGCTATCAAATGACGAGTCACAATTTAAAAAATACATATTCAATGACAAACAGAATACTTTCCTTCATCTACTCAGCACAGATCAATAGAATTCAAACAATTTTTGTACAGTTGCATGCTTTAGTTTTACACGTTTTATTACAGATACCTATCTACATCGTAGTACAATATATACAGGCATTTTCGTCTATCAGTCTATTGAAAGACGGGGTTGTCCTTTAACATAGTCTCACACAGGTCGAGTACAGGGACCTTCAAATCACAGATTTCTGATTTATATTGTAAAAATTGATGTAAATAAAGAAATTTTATTTAGGAGTATAAAAATAATATATGGCATTTTGTATATATAAGTTTGAGCAAAATCTCTCAGTGTGTGAACAGTGCATCTGTGGTACAAGGTATATTAATACTTTATTTTAAAAAAATCAAGGGGCCACAATAAAATATAATATAATAAATAAAAAATAATAAAATACGCTTTAGAACTTTGTTATGTTTGAAGAATATTTAAGAACTTTAGCAACCTTATTTTTTTTTTATTGTCGGATTTTATCGAAATTTAAATAATTAATATCTCGGAAAGAATTTAGAGAAATGTTGCAAGATATATTTTTTTGTTTAAAATCGTCCAAATCACATACATAATAAACTGAATTGTTTTAAAAAAATGTTTAAAAAATTTGGTTCAATTTTGTTTAACATATTTTGCTTTAATATTAATAGAAAAAACACATGTTTAGATAATTACAATAAATAATTTATTCATAATTCATTTATAATTAGTTAACATTTGTATCAGTCTAGTGATGGTAGGAGATGGCTGGAGATGAGAAGGTGACGTGGGAGAGAGGAGCAGCATATGCAACCTTGGCGACTGGAGCGGCATACGCAAGCTTGGCTACTGGAGCGGCATACGCAAGCTTGGCTACTGGAGCGGAATAGGCGACTTTGGTGACTGGGGCAGCATAAGAAATCTTCGCTGGAGCAGCAGTGGGGTGACCTTCGTAGCGGACATTAGCGTTGAAACCGTGTTCCTTGCTGGAGGTGTATTCAACGATACGGTAAACACCATCGGGTTGCACAAGGGAGTAGGAACCATGTACTTCATCACCAGCGCGGCTCTCCTTCTGTTGCTTAATATCACCGGTGTGCTCATCATGTACTGAGTACTCGAAGTCGTAGTGTGCTGGTGCTTCGGGCTCGGCGTATGCCAATTTGGCGACTGGCACCAGAGGAATGGCGGAGGCGGCTACGGCCAAAGCCAAAACGATAACGAACTGAAATAGTTTTTTTTATAATAAATTAATAATTAGCTAATGTATATAAAATATTATTGATAAAATTATATCATAATTTTTTTAAGGGATCAAATAGGGATACCGTAGAGCCTGTTTGAAGAGAATACAGAAGGGATTTCTCTATTCCGACTGACAGTACGTTGAAGCAGAAGAGTTGTGTCTGGATCGTAGAAAGTGGCGCTCTTTTCTTTACGTTCGTTTCGTTCTGGCACCGCGACACAGTATAACGTCGTGGCGTGTCCCCATCCGCCACCTGGGGGACGTGCTTGATGGAAGACCAGAATCTCCAACAACCCTCTAACTAAAGGATTGCTGTCCCATAGTCGCTTACCCATAGGACCAGGGCAAAAACAGCAGTGGTACTACCCCGGATCGGCAGACTGGTCATTTTTTTTTATGTGACTGGGCATCTAACCTCAATCTGCCTGTAGTAGGCATGATGGAGATCCAATAATGCCGACGACTGAAAAAAACCGAGTCAGTTCACTGCTGCCACAGTCGCCGTCACTAGCCGACCAAAAAATGAACGCCAACTTCTAATAGATGGCTGACAGTTTTATTTTTTATTTTTAATGGTGTACAGAACTAACCTTAGCGACCATTGTTATTTGTATTGTCAGTGACCGTACTGTAATATTCCATGTGTTATATTCTCATTATATAGTTTACATTTATCACAAGTAATACAAGTTTTATTAGCCCGGGGCAAGGCACAAAACTTACCTCATTAGATTATCATATTACTTAGTAATGGGAGGTCAGGGTCACAATTTGACAATATGCGTGGTAAGTAAGCCCTTGTGCTGGTCACCGTATCTACTTTCAATAGTTCTAAATTTAATTGTTATTTAAATAATCGTGATTAATCTGATGGAACGATAAAAGCTTTGAAACTGCATTTAAAGTTTTGTTTTTTGTTGTTACATATGACAGCACCCGCTTGATGGTAAGCTGGAGTGCGGTCCATGAATGAAGGTGACTGCTACTACAGTTCCATAACTGTAAGTAGTAGTCACATTTAATATACCGGCCTAGTTGCAACAGGCAACTTACAAGCTGATCCCGACACCCGACTAAGTCACTTCACGGTCTGTATACTTGTAAGTGGTGGTACCGCCCCGGGTCGGCGGACTGGGGACCACTCTTTGACAACCAGACCCGGAGCAATTATCTGGTTCCTATTTTTATAACAAATATTTGTAAATTTATTTTTACTATTAAATTATACTTATTACAAATATTAGCACAATTTTATTTGTAATAAGTATTTTTACATTAAAATAACAGTATAATTGCTCCGACCGGGAATAAACCCGTAACGGACTGGTGTGCTAATCACTACGCCACGATGGTTGTGTAAATTTGCTTCTTACTTGGGTTGCTCTTCATGTGCAACACCATTTATATTTGCTCCTAGTTCTCTATGAGTGGTAGGCAGTGGCATCCTAGTTTGCCAATCCGAGGTAGTACCCACTACTAGTGTACAGAACGCGAATTGACTTATACGAGTCTTAGGATCAGCTTGCCTGTTTCAATTAGGACATAATGGATGTGACTGCTACTTATAGTTTAACTGTAGTAGCAGTCACCTCTAATCAAGGACCACACTCCAGCTTAACAACAAGCGGTGTGCTGTCATATGATAAGCCACATTTTTTTATGCTTGCTATTGATTTATTTATTAAAAGGTACACTTACAGCATAACATATATATCAATAGAAATTTAATATTATTATTAATAATAAATTAATTAATATTAAATTATTTGGTTGCTCTACCCAACAGTAGTGAAGGCAGGGAAGGTGAGTGTTGACATGTCATAAAAAGCTTTGAAACCTACATTTCGGTCACAAGTCCGGAACGCTGCCTTCATTCTCCCGCCTGCCACGCGATGGACCCGGCACCCGCACGGTGAATCCATGGATGCTAAGAAATTGTTTTATTCATGATTTAAAATAGGTACATACTCGTACATGTCTACCAATTACAAGTATACACAATATTTGTACGAAAATTGTAATCAAGAAAACAAAAACAAACTAAACATGAACACTTTAAACAGCTTAACGAAAAATACTAATGAGACTATTAAAAAAACTTTAAATAAATAAACCGTTAAATTAAACAATAAGTAAGAAAACTAATTCTTTATTTATTTAGGTGAAAAAGAAATGATTTGTGTTATATCTGGAAGATCCAAATTGAATGCAAAATTGATTTCCCGCGGGAGTGAGCGATACGAATAATTCCACGGGAGATTTTAAGCCGATTTCAATTTGTTACTAAGATACTAATAAATGACGAGGTTTTTATATCTGGAGTTTTAAACCGATTATAAAATATTATATCTAATAAAACAGTTAACTAATTGGAATCTAAAGCTTTTAATTTTATTAAGCCTAAATAATTTAGAAGCGAGAACTATTTTTTACACGCTTTTATTAGCTTGACTTGTATGTAACAGAATCTTTCGAATACATTTTTACACACTTCTAGAGGTAAAAATTTATACACGTATTAAAAATCGATGACAATGCAATAATTTCATAGGATATTTTTTGAGGCCGGCATACACTATCAAGTGAGGCAACTATGAACTGACTCATGTTTTTCAATCGTTTGTATTCTTGGACCTACTCTTAAATACCATCAAGCGCGTCAAGGCAGTTGTCGTCCAGTCACAATAAAACAAGAAAATATAATTTACATTGTCATATAGGCGTGTTTCTGTAGTTTTTTTTTAATTATAGGGTTATTTATTAATTTATTTAGCGCGTCATTTGACCTACAAGTATACACACCTTGTGACTTACAGCTGGTTGTACCAAAAATTGTAATTTACAAATTCGTAAAAAGTTACGAAAGCTGATCCCGAAACAAGACTAACAGCCGGTTGTACTAAAAATACTCTCTCGTGTATGTTGTGTGTAACCCATTTTTGCCTTTTTCTTCTACTTATTCGTAACTTTTTACGAATTCGTAAATTATAATTTTTAGTACAACCGGCTGTTAGTCTCGTTTCGGGATCAGCTTGTAAGTTACCAGTTCCTACTAGGTCAACATAGTTGATGTGACAGCTTCTTATGATTGAACTGTAGCAGCAGTCACATCCATTCACCGAATGCACTTCAGCTTATCATCAGGCACGGTGCTGACATATAACGAGCATCATCATCAGACAGAAGGCGTCCTCTGCTAAACATAGGCCTCCCCCCTAGAACGCCATTCCGAACGACAAGATGCCAGTTGCATCTTCACTATGTCATCAGTCCACCAAGTGAGCATAGTTAAAGAAAACTCGATAGCAAAACTTCAAGCGATGCGTGAAGCATTTGGCCGGCATAGTGAAATTGGTTTGTCCTTTGGATGATATATCTTTGATATATGTACTTTGGTTGTCCTGTTTTTATGATACAAGCACTTATGATACAATTATAAAAATGTAAAAATAAAATCATGTCGAGCCTGAATAAAAAGGAAACAACGATTTGATTATTGAATGAAAGACAATGTATTGTTATGTAATTATATTTATTTATTATTTAAGGGACATTCATAAATATTAATACTGCTATCTTTTGATACAGACATTAACATGTTTCCTTCGGGGCTGTATTTCACAGCGCAAACCTGAAACGATAGAAGCTATTACAAAATAATAATAATAAAAAAATTACAGGATTTAAAAAAAGCAACAGAAAATATTACCGAGATGGACAATCTAATCAAATTGCCAAGCCCTTTCCCATAGGGATAGGCAGAGACAATGGTGCGCTACTTGCTACGATCCTGACACAATTCCCTCGCTTCCTCACATTCACAATTCTCTCCATACAAGCTCTAAGGTTAACCTAGCTATCTTGAGGATGTCTACGAGACGGACACCTTGTTTCCAAATTTAAATTGAGTCTTGGCAAATAGATGTGGTTTGAAAGACGTGATTACAAAGAAAGACAAAGAAATGATTTGATGGTTTAGGGACATGGAAGGATCAGTGAAAGTAAATTGCCGAAAGGAATTTATAAGTCTGATGTGGATGAATGCGTTAAACAAAGCAGACCAAAAGAGTGTTTTCCGACTAAATTGCAGACATCCTCAAAAAGGCTAGGTTGCCTAGTGCCCATAATCGTAGAACTTGTATATAGAGAATTGTGGATGTGAGGGAAGCGAGGGATGTCAGGATCGTGTCAAGTGGCGCTCCATTGTCTCTGTCTATAGTTTTCAATTGACTATAGTTTCGGCTGCTTGGAATATATTTTTATTTTCGTCTGTCATTATCGAGTTATAAATACAAAAAACGGATATACAGTCGAATTGAGAACCTCCTTATTTTTTATGAGTGTGTTATAAACCTAATTTTACGCGGGTGAAACCGCGGGCATAACTAGTTTATAATAAAAATTAAACTCACCGAATTTTTATGTTCTTTAAATATATGCACACATTTTTGTTCCTTTATTTTGAAAATGCGCACAGTCCCATCAACACATCCGGCTGCGAAATTTCTACCATTTGGTGATAGTTCGGCACTCACAATATTGCTGTCTAACATAAATTCAGAACCAATTTCCAATCCATTAAGTCTGAAAAGAATTACATTTTTATTCTATTCTAATTATCAATCAATCAAACTGTCACAATGGAGGCAGAGACAATGGAGTGCCACCTTCCACGATCCTGACACAACTCCCTCGCTTCCTTTACATTCACAATTCTCTAATTAATTCAATATTCTAATTAGCTTTTATTTAATAGTGGTAGGCAGTGTTTCCTAGTCTGCTGATCCTGAGTAGTACCACCACTAACAGGCATACAGCCCGTGAAGTGATTTAGTCGCGCTTCAGGATCAGCTTGTAAGTTGCCGGTTTCAATTCAACTAGGCCGGCATAGTGGATGTGACTACTACTTACAGTTATTGGACTGTAGTAACAGTTACCTCCATCCATGGACCGCACTCTAGCTTAACATCAGGCGGGGTCTGTCATATGTCACAATATAAAAAAATATTAAGTATATCTCTACTACTAATATAAAAGTGAAAGTAACTCTGTTTGTATGTTTGTTTGTTACGTTTTCACGCCCAAACCGCTGAACTTATTTTGATGAACATTGGTATAAAGATAAATTGGACCATGGAGACGAGCATAGACTACCTTTTGGCCCAAAAATAAAATGTGAAGGGGGTGAAAGTTTGTATGAAACTTTTTGTTGTGTCATCAGACTTGCTTCAAACTTTACAGAATTATTGTTTATAATAAAAAAATGACGTATTAATTTTTTCAAACTACCCTTAACAAAAGGGTGAAATGGGGATAATTGTTATATGGCTGAATATAATGTAATATATTTGCCCATGTGATGAATGTTAGAAAAGATAATTGTCAAAGGCGACCGTGGTGAAGTGGCAGTGCAATGGTTACGCAAGCCGAGTGCACTGGTTCAAAACTACTCACCGGTACCAATGTATCTTTGATATATATAAAAAATGTATCTTTGATACATGCATTTTGGTCGTCCTGTTTCTATGATCCACTTTAGTAGCTTAATATCAAAATGTGAATTTTAAAACGTAATATTAACAATAGTAAAATTTATGCCTAGTCAACTTACGCATTATACAATTTAATTTTATCCTTGGATGTCATAAGGATTATTTTGGAATCTAGTGAATATTTCACATTGAGTATAGGATCAGTACGATATTGTATAGTATGTGTTACTTTTCCTTGTTCTGCATTCAAAATCGTCACCTTGCCATCCTGAGCGCCGCATGCTATTTGGCTACCAGAAGGACTCTAAATTAAAAAAAAAATATATTATTATTATTAGCTTATTTTTTTGTCCCACTGCTGGGCAAAGGCCTCCCTCTCTTTTTCCCATGACTCACGACATTTGGCGATCTCTTGCCACGAACTATTGTAGAAGTCTATCTTATCTCACCAAAAATATAAATCAAAACAAATTGTAAGCTAGCATGTGGACAGTGTGCAGGTCATTCGGCTTGGAACGTTTTGTAAGCTTGCTTACTACGCTCTATTACTGTATATTTTTTCTTATTTGGCAAAAGTAGTAAACAAACTTACGCCATAATGATGGATCAACGATAAAACACAATTACTACTGATGCAAATCAATACGAATATTTAAAAATATTTATGAATTACTGTGAAAATATTTTAATTATTATTATTCATCATCATCATCATCATTAACAGCCAGAAGGCGTCCACTGCTGAACATAGGCCTCCCCCTTAGAACGCCATTTCGAACGACAAGATGCCAGTTGCATCCACTGGTTACCTGTGACTTTCACTATGTCGTCAGTCCACCTAGTGGGAGGGCTACCTACGCTGCGTCTTATTATTATTATTGGGCCACATTTGTTATGTGAATTTATTGTATCCATGAATAATGTGTGTTTTTAATATCTTTTGTGCATTTAATACATTGTGTATGTTTATTCTATAGAATAAAACAGTAGTAAACAGTTTCCTTAGATAAAGGGCATGAGAACTGGTGATTATTATGTTTGTTTACTACTTGTGCCAAATAAGAAAAAGCACAGTATACCTAGTTTGTTATAAAGATGAAGTAATAACAAAATAATATTTATTAATTTTATTGGATATTAAAAATATTAAATGAAAGAGGCATCAGAGGCTCAGGTCTTAGGCTCTGGTCTGGTCTGGGCTCAGGTATGGTTGTTTATATAAAAAAATACATATAAACTACTCACCCAAGCAATACTATAAATAAACTTTCCCCTTGTATCAAATTTATTCTCTGATTCACCATTACTTATTGAATAAACATGGACATCGCCCGTTTGACTACCCGAAGCTAATTTTGTATTGTCAGGTGACAAAGTGATCCTCCATGAGTCATTTGGTCCTGTCTTTATGTTATGCACTTTATAACCAGTCTCCAAGTCCCAAACAGCACATTCACCATCCAAGGAACTAGTTGCAAGTGCTGAAAATGATAAAAAAAGTGATGGTGATGGTTGAGAATCAGAAACCAATTATTTTTTTGGTAGAACATTTGACAAGTGGAATGCATTACCAGCCCATGTACTCTCCCTATCTTATAATATCGGATCCTATAAGCAAGATCTACAAAGGCACCTCTACCCATCAAGTGACAGGAACTGAGACAGCCATTGTTTTCGGTTGACAACACTCTTGGTTCTATCGTGCTTACCATCAGGCCAGATGTTAAGTTGCAATTAAAAAAAAAACCAAAACACGTATGAATCACTTCAGTCTTTTATATGATGCAGCCATGGTCTACTTGCCGGTACCAATGTCTCTTTGGTGAATATGAAATAAAAGCCCAGTTTCTATGATGTATGTTTGGTAGGCTTTGTTTATTTATACAAAATAGGCACACCAACAGCACACATAATACACAGTTAAAATTAATAAAAAAACACAAGGAACATGATGCAAAACTATATGAATATAAACAAGAAAAAGCGAACAAATTACATTACTGAAATACTTCATTAACTGATTTTTGAATATATTAAAGGTATTACGAATAATGTCTAGATCAGTGTTTCCCAACATGGGGCCCACGCCCCACAGGGGGGAAATTTGATAGATAGGGCGGGCAATTTAAAAATGGACTCGACATGCCTTTAACCCTTTTGCTTTGAGTTATTTAAATGCAAATTCTTAAAAAAAAAAACATTTATATTTCTTAACAAAACAAAACAATTTTTAAAGGCTAAAATTATGTATGGGGGGCATACATCTTTTGGAAATGTTAAGGTGGGGCGTGGTCTAAAAAGGCTGGGAAACACTGGTCTAGATCCTTAATGTTAGTATAGAAATGCAAACAAAAATAGTGGTATGAGGAGTAATTGGAATTCCTACTTACTATAAGCATCTGACGTCAACACCAAGGAAGTAACAGCAAGAGTTTTACTCGCCAATACATGCATAAGTACCAATTCCCCATCAATGTATTGCCACACATTTATAACAGCATCTATTCCGGAGGTTGCTAAAATTTCTCTTACAGGAGGCCTGGGGTAAAAAATAATTAGGATTATGGTTCGAATTGGAGGCGAGAGGAAAGATACGAGGCGACCAAGAATATTGTTCCTTTTATATACATAGGGTATATTTTAATTAGGATAATTTTATTTATTTATGGATGATTAATTTATACTCTAATAAATAAACAAAGAATATTAGAGGTTTATGTTACGGATGCGGTCATTGATCCGGTATTATTAGTACAATGTATTTCTATAAATATTACATACGGTGGCTGAACTTTCGGATTACCGACCATGCGTTTCCAATCACAACAAAATATTGAATATTCGTGTGCACGCTCTTTTTTCAATAATAATGAATATCGAGTCTGAAATAAACAAAAATATTTATAGATCAGTCTACTTTTTAAGTTATAATTATGTATTGTGAATGTAAACACATTCGTTTCTTACCGGTCTCTCGTTCATCGTGTTTTAAATATTATTAACAGTATCAAAACAAAAATTCGATATTTTCCGACCTTTCTCAAAACTCAAAATAAGAAAAAATAACTGAAAACAACCACCAAATTCAACAAGCGATAAGGCGCCGGCGGATCTTTTTTTACGTACAGGCAAAGGAATCCTTGTTTATACTTCACATGATAACTACTTCTATTTACTTTATTATTTAGTTAAATAATTATATGTCCAAAGGGAATGTAATATGTCCAAAAGCATATCTTCAATGAATAAACGATGTAAATGAAATACATGGGTGAGAGAGTTTTGGCGGGAAACTGCAAGTAGCAGTCACACCCAATAAAGATCATATTATTAAGTGAAACCAATATAAAATATGGGTACCTGTCTTATATGCCGGTCATCAGAGGTGCTTTGTCACACCACGTTTCAAATATCACTGGTTGAAGGAATTAGGATAATGAGAACATAGCCAACTTTGGAGATAATTACTATTTCATTAGAGCTGCTTCAGGTGATAATAATGTGAGAGGCGAAAATAAAGATATTCCACCAAACACAAGATCTTCGCCAAATATTGATTGCGAGATATGATCAACGCCATCTAGTTGCAAATTGTAGCGGCGTACGCCACAATAAGACCAAAGTTTTAACAGAGAACGTGCAGTTTCGCCATATATATTATTGTGACTCGACATATGACAGCACCCAGCTTAATGTTAGGCTGGAGTGTGGTCCATAAATAAATGTCACTGCCACTACAATAACTGTAAGTAGCAGTCACATTCATTATGCCGGCCTGGTTGGAACCGGTAATTTACAAGCTAATCCCGAAACACGACTAAATCACTTCACAGTCTGTATACCTGTAAGTGGTGGTAAAACCCCGGATGGCAGTCTGGGTACCACTGCTACTACCAGACCTATTACAATTTGGTTTAAATAAAACACCTAATTATGTACACAATACATTATTTATTTATTTAAAAACTATAATGGGCAGTCATAAATATTTATATTTTTATCTTCTGATACTGACAATATTTTGTTGCTGTCTGCATTGAATTTCACACCCCAAACCTGTAAATTAATAAAAAATATACACCTTTGTGGAATAATAGTGAGGGCAGTCGCCCAACCATAAATGTAAATGAATCAATAGATAAGTTTCAGGCATCGCCACCAATTTCTATTTTGTCTGGTCATATGACAGCATGAAATAACTGGATCAGCTTGTAAGTCACTGGTTCCAACTAGGCCGGCATAGTAGATGTGACTGCTATTTACAGTTATTAAACCTTAGTAGCAGTCACCACCATTCATGGACCGCACTCCAGTTTAACATCATGTTCAACTGAAGTGTCACATCTACTATGCCTACCTAGTTGGAATCAGCGACTTACAAGCTGAGCCAGTTATTTGACTATAAGTAGCAGTCATTACCATTTATGGACCGCACTCTAGCTGAACATCAGGTGGAGTACTGTCATAATCGATCCACAATAATAATAAAAACGAAAAATAATCATAATGAACTAATTACCTGATCACTATGTTCCTTAAATACATTTTGACATTGCATGGAGTCCAGATCCCAAACTCGGACTGTCCTATCAGCACTTCCTGAGACAAACCTCTTTCCATCAGGTGAGAATCCAACAGACAACACCCATGACCCATGGCCGGATAGTGTACCAGCTAAGTTTGCATGAACACTGAAAATAAAATTATATATTTTTATGGTATTTTCTTAGAATTTGCACAAACATTAATTAATGAATTAAGCAAAGGACATCATTCATTTTGTATGGGGACTTGGGCTTAATTGCATATACATATTAAAATAGTTTGATGTTTGAAGATTACAATGCAATTGGAATATATCCTTTATTTTGCATAGTTTTGGTGTGAAAAATGATCGAACATATAACAGTTTAAAGCAGAACTGTTAATATGGCGTGTCTTTGTGATTACAGACAATATAAACTCAAAGTATTTTATTAGATTTTGCGCGAACATTGATTATTAAATTAAACAAATTTTATGCGGCTTACTATAGCGTATATTTTGGTTTTGATTTTACAATTTTTAATTATTCCGACATTTCGAGAGCTTTGCAGCCATCGTGGTCACGGAGAGACTCTCCGTGACTCAGTGTCTGGTATTTTATTTTACATTTTTTTTATTATTCCAACGTTTCGAGAGCTTTGCAGCCATTGTGGTATAAAATTTGTTTTTATTTTAATATTTTTTCTAGTAGTTATAACTACTATTCGCGCCAGCCTAGTTAGAAATGGTAACTTTTAGTTGGAACGTGACTCATGACTCTCTGCACTTAAAAGTAGTGCTATCATGGATCGGCAGACAATTGTATGCTGTTCAACTGTCTGTTCAACACCTGGAGCATATATTTGCCTCATTCGTAAATATTACATATTCTAAAACGCACAAAGAAACCGAAGAGGACTTCAAATGCGGCAACGAGCCCGCAAATAAATGTAACATAGTTATAAAATAAAATATGAAACAAAACTTTGTTCCAACCAAGAATCAAACCCGGGACATACTTGTAGTGTATAACATATTTGTATCTATGGTTTTTAGGAAGTCAAGTTGTCAAAATTAGATAGTCTATGGTAGACACAAGCAATGGCTGCTTAACAATTGTATTAGAAATTTACTCCTTTTTTATTGTGATTTAATAAACGTGTGTGAACAAAAATAACTGTGTATAATTTAATATGCACAAACATATTAAATGGCGACGAGGCAAAATATAAGAAAACAAGGCGGATTTTTATACTTTGAACGGATTCACACATTGAGACATGGCGTCAAACATTTTGTTAAACCCGTTTATGGAAAACGAGGATATCAGTTGCTTTTTGGAAAGACTGGAGCAATATTTTAAAGCAAATAATACCAAGGAAGACAGACAAGTAGCAGTGTTATTGTGCTTATTGAGCGAAAATGTTTACAAAATTTTAAGAAACATGTGTTATCCAAGTCTACCCAAGGAGAAATCATATACGGAACTAGAAGGAATATTAAAGCTGCGATTTCAAAAAAGAGTATCAAAATTCAGGAAGAGAATTACATTTGACAAATTAAGCCAAAACGATGCAGAGAGTATATCCAAATGGTACGCGCGAGTGAGAGAAGCAGCAGCTGAATGCGATTTTTCGACAACTTTAGAGGAGCGAGTTAAGGACAAGTTTGTGACAGGACTCAAGGCAGGGTCAATACAGGAACGACTGTGCGAGGAGCAGATAACCAAGACGCTGACAGAATTACTAGACATTGCATTAAATAAGGAAACAGTGATCAGGGAGAATCCAAATCCGGTCTACACAGTGTCAAAAAGGGAGTCCAATGTCAAAAATAATGGTAAAAAGTTAAGTAATAGTTATATAAGCAACAATGCTAAATTAAAGTGTTTTCATTGTGGCAAATCTGACCACAATTTTGCCAAATGTAAATATAAAACGTATAAATGTAAGAAATGTAAAAAAGTGGGCCATTTAGCAGATATTTGTAAGGAAAAGGCCACGACACATAATGTGCAAAGTTTTGAGGTAGGTCATGCCTTAGACATTTTTAATATTCAGTATGTAAATTATTTGTCACCTATTTTAATTAAGTGCTTTTTAAATAATGTAAACATTAGCATGGAGCTAGACACGGGGGCAGCAGTGTCATGTTTACCTTTAGAAACTTTTAAAAGATTATTTTCTGAAATAACTTTAAAACATACAAATGTTGAATTAAAAACCTACAGCGGTGAGATAATTAAGCCGGTGGGAGAGATTACATGTAAAATTAAATTTAAAGACAAAGTAGAAAACAATTGCAGGTTAATTATTGTTAGTAAGGGAACTAGGGCTTTGTTTGGCAGAGATTTAATAAATAAATTTAAAATAAATATCACAGATTATTGTATGATAAATGAAATAAACTGTGACAATAAGTTAAAGAATATTTTAATACATTATGAGGAAGTTTTTAGAGAGGAGTTAGGAGAAATAAAAGGTGAAGAAATTAAATTAGAATTAATGAGTGATAATATTTTACCAATTTTTCATAAACCTAGACCTGTGCCTTTTGCTTTCAAGGAGAAAGTGGACCAGGAATTGTTTAAATTGGAAAAACATGGAGTTATTTCCAAAATTGAAAATTCTAAATGGGGTACTCCATTGGTACCAATATTAAAAGAAAATGGGGAATTAAGGTTATGTGCAAATTACAAAATCACTATTAATAAATATTTAAAAGATTTTAATCATCCTCTTCCCAGAATTGAAGATATTTTTACTGCACTTCAAGGCGGTATAAAGTTTACAAAATTAGATTTAAGAAATGCTTTTAATCAGTTAGTTTTAGACAAGGAGTCTAGTGAGCTTTTGGCATGGAGTACACCTAAAGGTATTTATTCGGTCAATAGATTACCTTATGGGACCAAGCCAGCTAGTTCAATTTTTCAAGCTAAAATGGAGAAAGTGCTATTAGGTGTAAAGGGTGTTGTTAATTTTATTGATGATGTACTTGTTACAGGGTGTAACGATGAGGAACATTTAAATAATTTAAAGGTTGTTTTACAAAAATTTAAGGATGCGGGTATCAGATTAAACAAGGATAAATGTCTATTTTTTCAAGATAAAATTAATTATTTAGGTCATATTATTTCTAAAGATGGGTTATCAAAGGACATGTCTCGTTTATCTGCTATTACCAACGCTCCAGCACCACAGAATGTAACTGAAGTACGTTCGTGGGTAGGTATGATTAATTATTATTCTAAATTTATACCTAAGTTATCTATTAAATTAAAACCTATTTATGAATTATTGCAAAAAAATGCAAAATTTATATGGACTAAGAAGTGTCAAGATTGCTTTGAAAATCTAAAAAAGGATATTGTATCTGACAATATTTTAATTCATTATAACCGAGATTTACCACTGAGGTTATGTTGTGATGCATCTCAAAACGGTATAGGGGCTGTATTAAGTCATATTTTACCAGGTAATATTGAGAGACCAATAAGTTTTATTTCTAGAATTTATTCTAAACCTGAAAAAGGTTATTCTACGATACATAAAGAGGCATTAGCTATATTTTGGGCCGTACAAAAATTTTACCAATACTTGGTTGGTAGAAAATTCGAATTGATGTCGGATCATAAGCCGTTACAGGCATTATTCAGTGAAAAGAAAAGTTTGCCACAAATGGCAGCAGGCAGACTACAAAGGTGGTCAATATTTCTATCAGGTTTTGATTATAAATTTATTCACATTAAAGGCAAAGACAATGTCAATGCTGATTGCATGTCTAGATTACCTTTGCAATTGACAGGCTCAGATGACAAAATATCTGATTTTGATTACTTACATTTTGTTGAGCAAAGCAATATTATTGATTTAAATTTAGTTAGATCAGAGACTAGAAAGGATGCTATTTTAAATTCAGTTTTGAATAAAATTAGGTATGGATTTAACAATGAGGAAGATGATGTATTTAAATTTTATTTTAACCGTAAAAATGAGCTGTATATTGAAAATGGTGTTATTATGTGGGGTTATAGAGTGGTAGTGCCACACAAGTTACAAAAACGTTTATTAGAAGAGCTTCATTCTACTCATGAAGGAATTGTAAAGATGAAGAACAACGCTAGATCTTATTTTTGGTGGCCAAATATAGACAAGTGTATTGAAAACTATGTAAAAGGGTGTGATATTTGTATGAGTTATCGTTCAGAACCTAATAAGTCCAAAATTATTTCCTGGCCAAAAGTAACATTTCCTTTAGAGCGTGTTCATGCTGATTTTTTAGGACCAATTAATGGTAAATATATTCTGTTAATTGTAGATTCATTTACCAAGTGGCCGGAAGCTTACATTATGAAAAATTTAGAAACCTCTCACACTATTGAGAAATTTAGAGAATGTTTTAGTAGGTTTGGATTACCAAAAATTTTAGTTACTGATAATGCAGCAACTTTTACTTCAAAGGAATTTTCAATGTTTTTAGAAAGAAATGGTGTTAAACATGAAACATCACCACCATTCCATCCAGCAACAAATGGTTTTGCTGAGAATGCAGTTAGAAATTTTAAGTCATCAGTTTTAAAATGTTTAAAGGATGAAAAACATAAAAATGCATCTTTTGAAACTGTTATGAATAGATATTTATTTCATTATAGAAATTCCATTCACACAGTAACTAATGAAACTCCAGCAATCTTAATGTTTAACAGAAAACTAAGAACTAGGTTAGACTTATTAAATCAAAGTAAGGAAACCATTTTGAATAAAGATGTAGGTAGGAGAATAGTTAAATTTAAAGAGGGGGAGTATGTGTATTGTAGAGATTACAGAAACCCAAATAAAAAGAAATTTACCAAGTGTATAATTGACGAAATACTAGGTGAGAGAACTTATTTGTGTAAAGTAGTTAATGAAGATTTGATTTGGAAACGTCATTTAGACCAAATTATAAATACTATTCCGAATGAATTTGTTAAAAGGAAGGAACATGTATTGGAAGATGTTTCTGATGATAAAGATTATAGAGCCTTAGCTGAGTATTATAAATCTAGGGATAGTAATTCAAATTTAAATGTTAAGGAAAATAGAATTAAGTTAATAGATGATAAGATTAAGGAACGACAAGTTGAAAAGACCATTGTAAATAGTGAGATAAGCGAACTCCCAAATAAGATGGTAAATGAGGTAAGAGAACCACCTCGTGGGAGGAGATCCAATAGGATCAGGAGAGCTCCAGAGCGCCTAAATTTATAGGGGGAGTATTGTAGTGTATAACATATTTGTATCTATGGTTTTTAGGAAGTCAAGTTGTCAAAATTAGATAGTCTATGGTAGACACAAGCAATGGCTGCTTAACAATTGTATTAGAAATTTACTCCTTTTTTATTGTGATTTAATAAACGTGTGTGAACAAAAATAACTGTGTATAATTTAATATGCACAAACATATTAATACTCATAGCAGACTGGTGTTAACATTCCATTTTTGAAAACCATTTTTTTCAAAAACATTAGAAGACATGGCAATGGTGATCGTAAAATTAACAAATTAATGTTTTTTCAGTCATTGGCACTCTTGGACCTTCTCTTGCTAGCATCAGGTCAGATGTCACGCCTTAACAATTAAATTATCACGCTTTTTTCCCACAGGGATAGGCAGAGACAATGGAGTGCCACTTACCACGATCCTTACACAACTCCCTTGCTTCCTTCACATCCACAATTCTCTTCATACAGGCTCTGTGGTTATGGGCACTAGGCAACCTAGCTTTCTTGAGGATGTCTCCGATTTGGTCGGAAAACACTCTCCTGAGTCTGTCTTGTTTAAAGCATCCATCAGCATCAGATTAATAAATTCAAAACCAATACAAACACATCATAAAGCTTCATATGTCCATCGTCAGATGCAGTAAGTAACAATTGTGAATCAGGTGAAAAACTCAGACTTCTGATTGGCATAGCATGACCCTCCAGGGTATGAACTAACTTCATTTGTGCGACGTCAAATACTTTTATTATACCATCTAATGCACCACTGGCTATGTATTTACCATCTGGACTCTGTAATATAAATAATCACGTTTAATTATAAGGCATAAGGTGACCGTGTAGTGGTAGAGCACAATGGTTAAGCAAACCGAGACCTTATGACCATAGGCCGGCATAATGACGGCGACTGAGGCAGCCGGGAACTGACTCGGTTTTTTCACTCGTCGTCACTCTTGGACTTCCTCATGCTTATCATCAGGCGGGTTGATACCACTTGCCCGTACCAATGTATTTTTGATATATGTACTTTGGTTGTCCTGTTATTATGTTTGGTAGCTTGGTATAGCAATGTAAAATAAACAAAATATAACAACAATACTAAATGTAACTCATTAATCAATGCTCATGCAAAATCTAAAAAATTTAATCATATTTCAATAAATATAGGCTTGATAAATAGATTGATTTAATTAACCACACTTAAATTCATAAATTTAAAGTCTGTTTGTCAATTTTACGCCTTAATTCTTAAAGGAATCCATACAAATCCAAGTCATGTTTCTTAAGTGGGTACTATGATTTAGAGATAAATAAAACTTTTACAATGTACTAAGTAAAGAACCTAAGGCAACTTAGTTGAGTTTCGGCATCGCCATGTTGTAGGATGTCAATTATACTTCTTTTATTTACCAGTAGTAGTGGTCGCTCCTTATCACAGACTGTACATTTTTCCTTAATTGGCAAAAATAGTAAACAAACTTTCGACATAATTGACAGATTAATAATAAAAACAATTACTACTTATGTGAATCACTATGAATATATAAAATTACTATGAAGTTGTATTTTATTACTATTAATTTTGGGGCACAACATTTGTCATTGTGAATTTGATAAAAATAATGTGCATCTGTGATTTTAATAACTAATGTGCAGTGGAGTAGCGTGGGAGTTACCCGCCCGGGGCGGAAAAAAAATTGCCGCCTCCTAAATTGAGGAATTTCAATCATAGGTACAACAAAAATAAGAATTTCCAGTTCAAATTTTAACGATTTATTTTAGGTTTTTAAAATTAGCCGCCCCCGCCACGCTACGCCACTGCTATTGTGCATTCATTACATTGGGTTTGTTTATTCTTTAGAATAAAACAGTAGTAAACAATTTTCGTAGATAAAGCACATGGAAATGGTGATTTTCATGTTTGTTTACTACTTGTGTCAAGTAAGAAAAACCACAATATAGCTTCAGCAACAATAAAAATTAAGTATAAAGAAACTTACATAAGCAACACTTAATATAAATTTTCCTGTTGTATCTAATGTCAGTGCTTCCTTGCCAGTTTCACATTCAAACATTAATATCTTCCCATTGTTACCGCCTGATATAACATGTTTGCCATCCGGAGAGAAGTCTAATGTCCACACATCCGTTGCGCCTGTGTCCATTGATATTATTTTCTCTCCAGTCGCTATATCTGAGAGCATTAGTGTGGAGTCCTGTGAACTACTTGCCAGGCCTGGAATAATTTTAAAATGTACTTGGTTACATTCTCTGTAGACCTGACGTCTATGACGTCACGTCGGAGCTCAGGTACAGAATGTAATTAATAGATAGATAGATAAACACAGTTTTTTTTACAAAATATGTTTTATCATTGTATATGTTAGCCTATACAAAAAGTGACAACTATAAAAAAATCAATCAAATTGCCACACCATTTTATAGGCAGAGACAATGGAAAAAAATTATCACCAGCAATTTGCTTTATGTCTATCATTAAATCTTTGTTGTCACTTTCGCTACTAACCATACTGACAAAACAGACCAATCGCGGGGTGGTTACAGAGGAATGGGGAGGGGCATCACATTTCAGTGAGGTCTAGAGATAATGTCACTGAGTAGTAGGTGACTGCTGCCATGAGGGCTATGGTGAAGGTAGTAACTTTCAATTTACAACTTATTACTGATACCGATGTATTTTTAAATGTACTTTGGTTGTCCTGTTTCTGTAGCTTAGTATAAAAATAAATAAAAAATACATTATAGACAGAGAATAATATATTTTGATATATTAAGGTACTATATATATGTGTGTGTGTATATCTATAAAAAAAATATAAAACTAGTAAAAGGGACAGGCATAATGAAACAAACTGAGGAAACAGAAGCCAGAAAATAAAGAGTACATATGGGAATATATAGTTTTGTTTTTTGGTTGAACTTGATTCCCTCTTTATAACATACAAAGGTATTGTTTTCTTAACATTTATTTGTTATATCAAAAATGGCACAAATAATAAAACTCACTTTTCCCATCAGGACTAACTGCAACGGAGACAACTCCCAGAGAATGACCTTCAATATTATGTCTGAACTCAACTTTTCCATTCTCAATTTGCCAAACTTTAATCAAGTCATCCAAACCACCAGTTATGATGTAATCTTCATGTTTTGGTTGAGAATCATTCGAATCTCTGGAAATTTAGAAATATGATCATTTCAAAAATAGTGATTTTAGGTGAATAGATTAGATGCAAGTAAACTTTTATTGATCTTGTGCCCAATATCACTAAACATAATATCAGGATATAAATACTAATTAAAAATATTTATTGCACTGGAATTTATACATTATAACAAGCATTAAGCATTCACTTACATGTAATAGTTGTAATTACATGGTTAACCAAATAGATAGGTAGCCCATGGTGGATCATTATGTATCCTTTATTTCCAAATATTTAGCAAAAAATAAAAACAAAACAAATAATAAATGTAATTTCTACCTGGAATTTTCGTTTTCATTCTCATCTTGTCTTGGCTTTTCTGCAGTGATTCTACTCCAATCACAACACCAAATAGCGTCCTCATGAGCATTCTCTTTTTTTGTTGATAAATAATACTGTAATTTACAAAAAAAGACAACCTAAATGACACAATAAAATAAAGGTGTTCCTTACTTTTAAATTAAACAACAATACATAATAATAAATATACATTTAACTGCTTTTGTTCTTCATAAATAAATAATTGTTTTTATAGTTTTAAGTTGTGTCGTTTGAAGAACCCACAAACAAATACCGGTAACATGATAATAATACGTACCAGCGTCGTTATAGACATTCTGAAAATTGTATAACTTTAACTTTCGAGTAATAGTTATTATATGTTTTTAATTATTCATTATTTAAATTTTCTCAATTAAAAACACAACGAGGAACTACAACTATTCGCTCGCAAATCTGACATAATTGACATTCGTTTTTTTTATGTTGACGTTTGAAGGCGAAGGGAACGATAATTTATTATACAATAGACCTAGTAATCAATTTATTAATAAGCCAAGCTAAATAACATTCAATTGATTACTACGAAGCACAACACAATAAAAAAATGGCGACCTATGGTTCTGTCATATTGATGGCGTGTGTTTCTTTTATTATGAAATTGCTTAGCAAATAATATTTTTATTTCTGGAAACCATTTGGTGTAAGATTTAGTAATGGCTGTATCTAAATCTACAAACACATACAATCGCCAAAATTGGGAAGATGCCGTAAGTTTTGATTTTACATTACTTCCAGACGAATATTTTCTTTCTTTTCGCAATAAAAATTTACTTAACATATTGATTTTATTTGCAGGATTTTCCAATATTATGTCAGACATGTCTTGGCGATAACCCTTACATCCGTATGGTATGTTAACTTACAATTTTATTATGTTCATCTCGTACGCATTTATTGTGTAACTGACGTGTTTTTATATTATTACAGACCAAAGAAAAGTATGGGAAAGAATGTAAGATATGTGCCCGACCATTTACTGTATTCCGTTGGTGTCCAGGTGCTAAAATGCGCTTTAAAAAGTCTGAAATATGTCAAACATGTTCCAAGTTAAAGAATGTTTGCCAAACATGCCTTCTGGATTTAGAGTATGGATTGCCCATCCAAGTGCGAGATGCAGCAATGAAGATACAAGACGATTTGCCTAGAAATGAAGTTAATAAGGAGTATTATATACAGAATTTAGATAGTCAATTGTCTAAAATGGATTCTGCAGACCCAAGTAACTCTGCACTTAAAGCTAAAGGGAGTAATGAGGTTTTGTTGAGATTAGCTAGGACTGCACCTTATTATAAAAGAAATAGACCTCATGTGTGTTCATTTTGGGTGAAAGGTGAATGTAGAAGAGGGGAGGAGTGTCCATATAGGCATGAGAAGCCAACAGACCCTGACGATCCATTGGCTGATCAGAATATTAAAGACAGGTTTGTATTTTTTTTATGTTCCAATTGTCATGATTTTCAACTGTAGTGAGTGATAGAAAAAGACAATCAAGCACCTATTTTATAAGATATTTTATAATAAAATATATATTTTAAGGGGATCATTGTGATGATCACCACTTGCCAGTACCATTGTATCTTTGATATATGCTTTGGTGGTCCTGTTTCTATGATACAAACACTTAAGTAGCTATTCATAAAAAAGAGTGTGTGCCTATAGTGCCTAGTCCTATGATATAATTTTGATTTGATTCCTCGTATCAATTCTTTGTCTGTTTTATTCAAGCTTCTAAACATGTTTTGTATCATGGAAACCAGGTGGGGGTTGATTTCACAAAAGTTTTAACTCTGTAGAAATTGATAATGTACTCAATTTATAGCTTTTCATGATGCAGACTTTGGGAATCGGCATGCAATACCTGGACATAATTTATTTTTTCATGAAATCATAAAAAAATATATAAATGGTAGTTTCGATACTTGTGTTGATAAAACTAATAATATTCTTTCTTTTAATTGCCTTGCTTTTAATTGAGTTATTTGGAAAATAAGACATGGATTTTGTATCATCTGTCAATCACAAAAACACACCATATTAACAGTTCTGCTTTGAACTGTCATAATTATAGTTTGATCATTTTGCACACCTGAACTATGCAAAAGAAAGGATATATTCCAATTACATTGTAATCCTCGTACATCAAACTATTTTAAAATGTATATGCAACTGTTAATACAATTAAGCCCAAGTCCTCATACAAAATAAATGATGTCCTTTAATGAATTAAAATTTCAGATACTATGGTGTGAATGACCCTGTAGCTGACAAATTGATGCGTCGTGCTGCAGCTCTTCCGGCATTACCTCCACCTGAGGACCAGACTGTAACCACACTGTATATTGGTAATCTGCCTGAAGAAGCCACTGAAGATGATTTGCGAGGGCAATTCTATCAATATGGTGAAATTAGGTAATGTATATTCAGCAAAGAGTAGCTAAAATTAAACTAAAACTTAAGTAATAATAATTATTATTAATAAATAGGCTAGCAGCTTTTGCTGATGTGTCCATTATCAACACTTGTGGCTAACTTTAAAGTTATGTGCTTGTAAAGTTATTTCTTAAATTGGTTAACTGTCTTCGTCCCAATCATATCAATCAATCGACAAGTGGAATGCTTTGACTGCCTGCCCATGTGTTCTCTCCATCCTATGACCTTGGATCCTTCAAGCGACTGAGGCAGCTGTGACGGCGACTGAGGCTGAGCTGTGAACAAACTCAGTTTTCTCAGTTGTCGTAATAAATAATTAAAAAACTGGCAAACTGTTCCATAAATCCACAACACAGTTGGACATAATTTTGATTTCACACAAGTTAAACATCATGTCTCCGAAGTCTGGTGTCGAATTTCGTTTTGAAGAAATCCACCAGTGTAAGTGCATCATAGTGTAATTCTTATAATAGTTTAATAATTTGTTTTTGGAACGAATGAATAGGACGGGCTGTTGACCAACTTCACTTGACTGATACAAAGGTGTCTTTTCTGACGGTCTGCAAAGAAAAAGACACAATACTAAAGTGAACTTGGTTGGAGAGTTAGATGTCACAATGGCGCCGATTCCGGTCCTATTCTTATTTTAATTGCATAATAGTTAAGAAGTGCAGTCCATGAATGAAGGTGAATAACTGCTACTACAGTTAAATAAGTAGCAGTCACATTATAGCATTTATGTCGCCCACTTCTGTCTATGGTTAGTTGTGAGACGCACAAAGATACCGAAGAGCACTTCAAGTGCGGAAACGAGCCCGCTAAAAACTACAACTAGTTGTGAGAAATGCCTATGATTTTAGTGCAATCAAGTTTAATTGTTATTTAATTTCACAGGTCTCTTACATTGGTTACTAAGGCTCAATGTGCCTTTGTACAATATACAACGAGAATTGCAGCTGAATATGCAGCTGAGAAGACATTCAACAAGGTGGTGTTGCATGGGAAAAGGTTGACTATCAAATGGGGGAAATCTCAAGGTTTGCACTATTATCATATTCATCATTGTATTTTCTTCGATTAAGCGAACATTGATTAATAAATTAAAAAAACTTTATGCGGCTTACTATCGCCTTTTTTGGTCTCCGTGACCATGATGGCTGCAAAGCTCTCGAAACATCGGAATAATAAAAATGTAAAATCCATAACCAAAAATTAACGCTTTAATGTTAAATTTGTTTTACATTATCAATTTCACGCCCTAATTTGCACAGGGATAGGTAAAGATAATGAAGAGTCGCACCACGATCCTGACACAACTCTCTTGCTTCCTACACCATGATTTAGTGATAGTGCAATGGTTACGCAGACCAAAAGTGTACCGCTTGCTGGTACCAATGTATCTTTGATATATGTACTTTGGTTTTCCTGTTTCTATGATACTTAGTATAAAACTGTTCAAAAATAATAAAAACATGAGTTTATGCCAAGTACCACCGGGCCACAAAATCGCTCACTCTTATTATGTATGGGCTCTTTCCTGCTCTTAAGTCCTTCGCAGCTTCTTTGTGTGTTGGCAACATGACAGAAGTTCCTTGAAAGTGTGAGGACACTTCCGGAGGTCTGCAGGGATGAGAAGGGCCTCCTGCCCTTCCCGGATGAGATTGGGTGGTTCCAATGAGAGCAAACTGTTGAAAGAATCTGCAGAGGGGTCAAGTGCCGAGCCCATACATAACAATAACAAGCTTGTTGTGGATGTAGTGGCACAGATAACCAGCATCCACTGTGCAGCTAGCACGTACTACTTTCTTATTTTAGTTTGTTTTACAGGTCGCCAAGGTGTGAATGACAAAATAGAGCAAATGCCTGATCTACCGCCAGTGCCTGGTCTCCCTGGTGCACTGCCACCTCCGCCTGCGTTCTTGCATCCATTTCCACCACAGGTATGTTATCTACACAGTACACTTTTTCAACATAGTGACTGAGGTGACCGAAAACTGAATCGGTTTTCCAGCCGTCGGCGTTCTTGGATATGCCCTTGGTTACCATCTTGTCAAACCCAGATGTTTTAGTCTCAATAAAAATAAACACATATCAGAAGAGACTGATATGTGTGTCCATTATAGATGCGGCATTGATTAAATTGAAACAGTTACCACAAAACTATTAAACGCACTTTAGACAGGCATTAAACTTGTTTTAAGTCAGTTTAGTACCATAAAATGACATTTAACTGCATAAAATAAAACACTGTTTTAAATATATTTCGTAGTAACACTGTAAGAATTGAAATGGAGTCTTAAACAAAATCGATGAAGATTATTATATTGTATCGTATTATCACGAACTGAATCAGGTGATTAATATAATGTTAGGCTTGACAGCAAAAGTAGCAGTCGCGTCCACTTGCGGCCTAGTTGGAACTGGCAAATTACTAGCTGATCCCGAAACACGACTAAGTCACTCCACGGTCTGTATACTTGTAAGCATTCATTGCAGCGCCGAGCTGTCCGGATCATAGGTGATGCCAGAGGTCACGCGAACTCTGGAGCCCCTGCAACTACGCAGAGACATGGCGGCTCTGTGCGTCCTCTATCGCCTATACCACGGAGAATGTTCCGAGGAGCTCTTTAACCTTGTTCCTACCTCATCTTTTCACTCCCGTAATACCCGCACAGGTCGGGGAAAGCATCCGCATTTTATCGACCGAATCGGCAGTCGAACTAAAAAGTTCGGTGCGTCTTTTCTTTGTAGATCAATTGACAAGTGGAATGCTTTGCCTGCCCATGTGTTCTCTCCATCCTATGACCTTGGATCCTTCAAGCGATGCGTGAAGAAGCACCTTTGGCCGGCATAGTGACGGCGACTGGGGCAGCCGTGAACAAACCCGGTTTTCTCAGTCGTCGTCATTCTTGTACCTCCTCTTGCTTATCATCAGGCGGGACGAGGTCAGATGTCGTGTCACAATAAAAAAAATAAAAAAAGTGATACTACCCCTGATCAGCAGACTGGGTACCACTTTTTAACATGTCTTTAGGAATAAATAGTATTATAATGGACTATCGTCATCATCAGCCAGAAGACCTCCGCTGCTGAACATAGGCCTCCCACTTAGAACGCCATTTGGTACGAGAAGATGCCAGTTGCATCCACCGGTTATTCATGATTTTCACTATGTCGTCAGTCCATCTAGTCGGAGACCTACCTACCAAGCGTCTTCCGGTTCATGGTCTCCGCTCTAGAGTCTTTCTTTCTGATCAGTTATCGGTTCTTCGAGCGATATAGGCTATGGTCCCCAGTACAACGAACAACATTTTTTTTGATACATACAAACGTAAAACTTTGTGAGTGCCTTTTTTGTGACGAGTCCGACAAACTTTTTAATGCGACAACTCTTGACGCTGCTGCGTTTTCGTATGCCTGATTCCCGAAATTGTCGATATGACGTCACTATGACTCTCCATACATACAAGTTTGATTTTTTGAGAATTGTTTAATAAAGTAAGTTAAAAGTAGTGGTCAACTTGTCCGACAAAAATCATGCTGCGTATGGCGTGTCCACCACCCTGAAAATGTCGATATAACGTCACTATGACTCTCCATACATACAAGTTTGATTTTTTGAGAATTGTTTAATAAAGTAAGTTTAAAAATAGTGGTCAACTTGTCCGACAAAAATTATGCTGCGTATGGCGTGTCCACCACCCTAAAAATGTCGATATAACGTCACTATGACTCTCCATACATACAAGTTTGATTTTTTGAGAATTGTTTAATAAAATTATTTTGAAAATAGTGGTTAACCCTTTCAACACGACGCTCAACAACGCAGATTATACCCGCGTACGGCCCGCTTCTATCGCTGGCACGCGTATTGGCGTGCGCCGATCGTAGGTAAAGATTTTATTTACGCCATAGATGGTAAACATTTTGTCAATTTACCATCTATGGTAAATTATATTTAAATAATTTTGGTTATAAATTTGAATTGTTTAATTTAATAATATTTTAGTTTTTTTTAAACAATTTGTGTAATTTAATACGTCATTCCGCGGACCTCTCGCGAGTTTACATAAATTACAACACAGTGCCGAAAGCTCGCTAGGCGAGTTCTGAGTTTTTCTGTATTATAACATAAACAAATCCGTATGTATTTTCTCCTCGAAATCTCAGTAATTGCGTTTACCAAATAAATAAATTAAATATGTATATCAAAACAAAGAATCCCCCACAGGAATCCTACCACAGGAATCCCCCAAAGTATATAATACCGTGACGGTATACTAATATACATTAAATTGCATAAATACAAAGTCATTATTATTCAATAATAACGACTTTGTATAAGATCCCTGGCAAAAAATTATATTATCTTCAAACAAATTCGGACATGTTATAATTTATCTGCCATTATATTTATTTATCAATAAATGCGATCGATATTTATGAGGAACATAAATATGTTTTATTTTAATTATATTATTTCATTATCATGAAATTGACAAAATGTTGTCAATTTCTGATTTACCTTTGCCGTATGTGGATAAAAAAGATCATATTTTTAAATATCGTGATTTACAAAACGAAGGCTAGTATATTATTAAGAACATTGTATATAAGCTTGTATAGAAAGGACATTATCAACAAAACTTGTTTCGCGAAGATATCATCATTTTAGTTCGCACGCCAATTGGCGTGCGCCGTACGGTAAATGGGAAAAAATTTACGCCAATTGGCGTGCGCCGTACGGAAAGGGTTAACTTGTCCGACAAAAATCATGCTGCGTATGGAGTTTCTACCACCCAGAAAGTGTCGATATGACGTCATTATGTCTCTCCGTACATACAACTTTAAATTATTTTTTATCGATTTAAAATAGAGTACTAATTGTAAAAAAATATATGTCCGTCAAATACACGCTGAAATTGTAGTGGTTTAAAAAACTTTTTCCTGGATATCCTAATCAGATATACTATAAATTTTCCGTAAAAGTCCGGGAGATAGCGTCAAATTTTTACCGTGATTTTGGCACGGACTCTATGAACTTATTTTGATGGTTAGTACTTGTATGAGAACTAAAATTGATGTTAGCTGGCGCGACTAAAAACTCGTATTATTTTGGCAAAGCTGAAATTTTTTTATATTAAAGATTATAATTTATTAATCATATTAATTCATGTCAGCTGGAATTTTAACGAGTCAAAAGCTGTTAGCTGGACTTTCAAATTACAGTGCGGCCGACTCATATTCCGACTCTAAAAATTGTGTCTTGCTCTTCCAGCTTTTTATGCTTTGACTGGCTGTGATTATAATCCAGCATTTTACAGAAAAGGAAAGAAGAAACCGTTTGAGTTATTGAAATAACATTCTAAATTTATTCAAGCTTGATTAATATCTAGCAATACACCTAAAAAATTGGAAGAGACTTACGCTGAGACTTTAGAAGAATTCGTTTGCCACATATGCAATTATAAAACTTTTTTGATGTGAATCTCGAATCTCGGTTATGTGTAGAAATTGTTTTCGAGAGTCATAACGAACCGTCTCAAACGCAGGTTTGATGACTTCCAACCTCCCGAGTTAGGTAGGTCCGACTTTGAATAAGAGTTCGCTCGAAGAATCCAACTCGGATGGGCGGCGTTCAGGAAATTGTGTTATATCTTCTCGTCAAACATCCCACAGTGCCTGAAGGGTAGGGTTTTCCCCTAGGTGGACTGACGACATAGTGAAAGTCACGAATAACCAGTGAATGCAACTGGCACCTTGTCGTTTGAAATGACGTTCTGAGGGGGAGGCCTATGTTCAGCAGTGGACGCCTTCTGGCCGATGATGATGATATAATACATATATAATATTAAAAAAAAAGATCTGATATACCATATAAGGTATGTGTTTACTGTGTTACCATATTCCTACTGTGTTTTTTCCAACTAATTATAACTTATACATTATTATTTTAATTAATTTATGTGTAGTTTAGCATAGTTTTACAGAAGTTGCAAAAGTTGTAACAACATAAAAGTTGTTGAAAAATGAAAAAAAATTAGCTGACATAAATAAATTATTATGATTATAACTAATACTTTCAATTTTTTCTGTTTTTTTTTGACAGATGTTATGTCAAGTACATGATGCAACTGACACTTTTTTAAGATCCACCATTTATAAATTAATCATTAATACTTTTTCATCTTTTCCAAGAATATTTTTTTACTATCAAGTTTCCTGGCATTTTCTCATCTCATGCCCCGGTCTTGGGCCAGCTGACACATCTTTTATTATTAATACAAAAAAGAAAAGCCATGCCAAAATGCTCCGGTCAAATTTCACGCTACCTCCCGTACTATTATTACAATCAAGATTTATTTTTTATTTTTTTTATTTTCAGATTTTTGAATTAAAATTATTTTATAATTGTAATTTCATACCACAAATTACATGTTAATTTAATATATTTAAATAATATACGTGAATATTTAAGTTTATTCAGTCAGAAATCGACCAAAAGAAGTTTACCACTAGTAATGTTTTTTTTTGTCGGACTGATTATTTAACTGAATATATTTGTCGGACAAGTCGATATTTGCATTTAAAATAGTATTATATATCATTGTTATTTTTGTCCGACATGTATGTATGGAGAGACATAGTGACGTTATATTGACATTTTCAGGGTGGTGGACACGCCATAAGCAGCATGATTTTTGTCGGACAAGTTGACCACTATTTTTAAACTATTTTTATTAAACAATTCTCAAAAAATCACACTTGTATGTATGGAGAGTCATAGTGACGTTATATCGACATTTTCAGGGTGGTGGACACGCCATACGCAGCATGATTTTTGTCGGACAAGTTGACCACTACTTTTAAACTTACTTTATTAAACAATTCTCAAAAAATCAAACTTGTATGTATGGAGAGTCATAGTGACGTTATATCGACAATTCCGGGACTCAGGCATACGAAAACGCAGTAGCGCTGAAAGTTGTCGCATTAAAAAGTTTGTCGGACTCGTCACAAAAAAGGCACTCACAAAGTTTTACATTTGTATGTATCAAAAAAAAATTAGTTCGTTGTACTGGGGACTACTATTACCAACCAACCAAATTGTCACGCCTTTTCCCCACAGAGATAGGCAATAGAGCGCCACTTGCCACGATCCTGACACAACGAGGGAGTCCTTCCTTCACATTCACAATTCTCTTCATACAAGCTCTATTGTTATGGGCACTAGGCAACCTAGCTTTTTAATATAGGCTATTATTAATAGTAAATATTGTTTGTTTCAGTATCCGCCGCACATGCCACCTCCACCTCGTCCGAATGACTTCTTCAACTTGCATCATTATGGTGGGCCGGGTGGTTGGGCTCCATGGGGCCCACCGCCAGGCATGGCCCCTCCTATGCCGCCCCCACCAGCGCCGGCGCCTGCTCTCCACTACCCCAGTCAGGATCCCAGCCGCTTGGGACATGCTCATGCTAATACCCCACAATCATAACATTAAGTTGTAAATTTTTCTTAGATTTTGCACGAACTTTTATTAATGAATAAAACAAATTGTCTCTGCCTATCCCTGTGGAAAAAGGGCGTGACAATTTGATTGATTAAAATTTAATGCGGCTTACGATCGCGTTTGTATTTCTATATTTTTATTATTCCGACGTCAACAAAATTATGAAACGGGATGGTTTTAGCAACAATAACAGCATCAACCTATAGGACGACCAATACCTCAGTCTCTTCGTGACCACGATGACTGCACAGCCCTTGAAACGCCCGAATAATAAAAGAATTCTAACATTAATCAAAATAAAGGTGATAGTAAGCTGCATATAATTTGTTTAATTCTTTTATTCATTTAGTTATCAATGTTTTAAAAACCTTATTCAGATGCATTTTGTTTAATTCTTCTAACTAGTTTTATTACATAAACAAGCAATAATATATATTATTTTTATAGCGAAGATTTAATTAACTGTACTGACGGCGAGTTGAATCGTTTTTTTTCAGTCGTCTGCGCTCTTTAACTTCCTCTTGCTTACCATAAGGTAAGTCGAGATTAGATGTCGAGTCCTAATCAAACAAAGTCTTATAAAATATTTTAAGTCATTAAAACTAGTGTTTTAAAACAGTATTCAATGTAGAAATTTGTAATAAAACTCAGCTTTAATGTGACTTTAAAGTCAAGTTGTATATAAGGAGATAAAGTTCCTTTAAGACGATCCATCATGTTGACTAGCAAGATAAAGAGCTCTGGCTCCGAATACCAATAATGTCGACTTAATGTGGATGTTATGTGCGTCTACTTAAACTTTTGTAGATGATTGGGTCGTCATACATAACTTTGTACGAAGTTGGCACAATTAATTTTAAGTCCCGAAAAGTACGAATTACCACTTTTATCCATTAGAAATAATAATATACAAATGTGTATGAATAAGGTAGAATACAAATAAGTTTGAATAGAAGTAAGTTGAATACTGCCAATGTTTTTAAAGTATAAATGGGGAACGAGTTAAATGAATTCGGGGGATGAGGTGCGGCGGGGCGTCAAACTACCCCCACCCATCTTTTCACTACTATCCACCCGTATCTAGCTCGGCGATGTCACTTAATATCGATAAAAAATGTCAATTTTTTCTTTGTTTGATTATTGAAAAAATAGTGAGTTAATTGAATAAAAGAGAGTCGTTATCCCTAGTCAGGCTAGAATCATTATTGAAAACGTAAAAAAAATGTGTGAAAAAGAAAAAAAACGCTCTCACTATCCTCAAAATTAAATTAATACATAATTCATTAAAAATTGTTGCTGTCTAATGTTTATACTTCAATTTAATACACATTTTTAATTTTATTAAATAAATCTATTTGCGTTTTGAGGAAAGTGTGTGTTCATCGTTATCGACATTTTGCATTTTACTTCACTATTCATAATAGACACGTGACCATGACGTTACAACTGCATTCCTAGTGCGGTCTTTTAGCTCGTTCCCTCACAGTATAGAGGTCGCGGTATTAACTAACCACACAGTTACCCATCCGCGCTTTCTTTTTGCCGGGTCACTACCATATACGGTATTTTCTTTTTCATTACTTCGAAACATTGGAGTTTAATATTTTATTAAGATTAAAATTAATCAAATTATGTAAGAAATTTTTAATTAAAATGAATATGTTATGTAAATATTTGGTTTTGTTTTTAATGCTTAATTTGTTTCCTAATTACGATATAATAAAAGCACCGGTCCGCAGTGCTTATTACGATAGTCTGTATGAAAATTGTGGTTGTGAAGGAAGCGAGAAAGTTGTGTCAGGATCACGGAAAGTGGCGCTTCATTGCTCCTGTGAGAAATAAAGCCTACGTGATAGCTGAAGTGCGGTCTATAAATAGAGGCGACTGCTAGTGCCCTTTGGTCCTGGAGGGACTCCATGTGTCGATAAGTTCCCTTTATCGAATCCTAAACTAGGCTCCTGATTTACCTATTTATAGGTAGTGGTGCCTAGCCCCTCTTTCCCATTGGGCACGAATAACATTAGTACCTAGCAAAATAGTGATCTGTCAAGCACATAGCGGGCCCATTATCCTAATGTGCCCAGTGCCCCCAATAGGTTAAAAACGCCACTGCAGTGGGCTCATTCAGCTTTGCGGCCTCGGGCCTCTGACGGGCTTAGTCCGCCTCTGATAACATGTTTAATATTAAATATGAACACAATTGTATGGATAGGCGGTATTGTCGTCTAGAGCTCTTCTAATCTGCCGACTGCGCGCTCTTTTTTCAGCCGGTATCCCATCAAGGATGCCGAAGATCACACGGGAGCGCCATTAATTATCCCTGACGATAACACAGGAATTAGGATTAAAGGAAGTAGTAAGCAGACAGCGGTCATTCATCCAGTTTGCTACACAATATTAAGACAGACCGTCAAGTGGCTCAATCGCCTTTCGGGATCAGCTTGAAAGTTGCCGGTTTTAACTAGGCATAGTGGATGCGACCCCTATTTGCAGTTCTGTACTAGCAGTCACCTTGATTTATGAACAGCACTCCAGCTTCACATCAGGCTTGGAAGTCACATGTCGAGCCACAAATAAAATTAAAAACCTAATGCACAATAGTAAAGGCAGAGTTGCCAAAGACATTTTCTATTAGCTAAACCTATAGAAAATTATTCAGGCGATGTAGAAGGCAGTACTGGATAACGTTAAAGCCAGCGCGGGGCCTGTAGAAAATGTGAACAGGGGGTAGTTGATACGGTATAGGTAAGTTTTTATTGTTTGAATTAACAATAAAAAATACGCGTTTCCGTCCAAATCGGAGACATTCTCAAGGGTTGCCTTGTGCCCATAACCTCAGTTTGTATGAAGAGAATTATGGATGTGAAGGAAGCGAGGGACTTATGTCTCGGCCTATCCCTGTGGGAAAAAGACCCGACAATTTTATTTAATAAAAAAAAATGGTAGTACTAAACAACTGCTGAGTCGACTTAGACAAACAACTCGAATCGAAATTTCCTAAGGCGGGGAGTGCTATATATATTTTGTGGAGTAGCCGACTTGCAGCATAATATTGTACCTAATATTTGAAAGCTGGGTTGCCTAGTAGGTTGAAGTTTGTATGAAGAGAATTATGGATGTGAAGGAAACGAGGGAGTTATGTCAGGTTCGTGGAAAGTGGCGCTCCTTTGTCCTTGCTATCCATGTGGGAAAAAGACGCGACAATTTGATTTTATAAAACTAAAATAGCACTCACGACAAACAGTGTGGAGTAGTCGACTTGCAGCATGATATTGTACCTAATATTTGTGTGTTAGTTTTTGGCCAGAGACGCGGGGCGGGGCCTGTAGCATTAGCAAAAGGAAGGATGCAGAATATAGGTATAATAATAAAAAACAGAACAATAATTTGAAACTAATTTAATAGTTATCGTACATAATTTCAATACTTGCATTAAAAATTAAACTTTGACATGGTCTTTGTCCTTTCTTGTAAAGATATATAAATCTTATTCATCGCTGTCTCTCACCATACGCTTTTAGTGTCATTTCTCTTCGCGTCCCACTCCAAGTCGAGATTAGATGTTAGATGTCCCACTCCCTAATATTAAACGAGATACGCGAAAGGGGAAGTCTAAAAGTGCCGACGACTGAAAAACGTTCACGAATGCCTCAGTCGCCGTCACTATGTTGGTAAAGGAGTTTTACACGGTTCGCTTGAAGAATCCATGAGCTGGTTAGCATTCCACTTGTTAATTCTTCAACCAAGACCTAATGTTGTCAGCAGACGAACGTTATAGCTTCCACTCCCCAAACTCGACTTATAACGCTAATTAAATGACATTTTACTTCTTAATTTTTAATGCAAGTAAGTTACAATTAACACTGATGATAATATATAAGAACTCTTTTAAAGTATTTTACCTCCGCTTACTATATTATGAGAGTAAGGACGGTATAGTAATAAATTACAATAATAAAACTAGGCCCAGTACTATTTAGCGCATAAAAGTAATCTATCAAACAATTATGCAATGATTTGATTGGGTAAATGGATCAGTGGAGTAATCACGAACAACGGTAAAACTAGTTTATTAATCGATCATCCTAAAATTAGTACAGCTAATTTCAAACTTCATAGCGTCGCCAAAGTTTGCTGCGAGCGTGACTTTGCGCAGAACAGTCATAATATCACAATAATAGGTTCTCACCTACTCCGAGCACAGCTTTTTTTTATGTATTGAGCCTAACTTCAGAGCCGCTATTAAGTTTGAGATATAATTCGTTTTCTACCTCATACCATCTGCCCCACATCGCACGCGCTTAACCAGTTCACGTGATAGGACGCAGAAATAAACTGCATGCATATCACGACGAGAACCAAGAAAATAAGGGAGTCCTTAGTTTCTTATTTTACTAAGAAATTAAATGATTTTCCTAAAAGCGTCTGTCTTGTAATCCTGAATCTTTCAAGCGCAGTGTGAAGACGCAACTCACCAGGGGGCCGACCGCGCAACTTCCCATTCCCATTTGTCAAAAAGTTACGCGGTCGCTGTTAGTGCTAAAACAACTTTTATACATTCGGACAATGAGCTTAAACTGTCAAAACGAAGCTCATTCTCATTGAGTTACGCAGTCAGCCCGCAGGCTGCTATAGAGGGCGGGATTGCAGTCACCGATTATGTTCGCAGCTACTCATAAACCGTATTTTAGTCTAATATCAGGTATATTGCGATCAAATGAATAGCTATCATAAAAAGAAGAACCAAACTTCATTTAAATATCAATTATAGTAAATATTGAGATCGTCAGAAGAAGCACGGTTCGTGAGAGAAGCTACCGATATAGGTATCTGCTGGCATCAGTCGTGCATACATTATAAGATAATAATTTCACAGATATCAAGAGGCAAGCGTTACGATGACAATTCGTGACTACCCTACAGATTGAAAAACAGCCTGTAGTCAAATAATGAAGCTATAGGTTATTTAATGTCATTGCTTAATCTGTATTAATGATCAGTGACTAGCAATAACAATAAAATTTCTTAAAACTATATTTTTAATTAATATTTATCGGCAAATAATTTTATTAAACAAGATGGCCGCTTTGGTAGCAGTAGACCGCTGGATGCAGGTCACCGGGGGAAGCCTATGTCCAACGGTAAACGATGTAATGCTAATTAAGGTTGGCTTAGTATTCAACTTGCCAGTGTGTAAGTAAAAATTCATGTTTAATGTTAAAACATTGTCAAGTAAAAATGAAAATAACGATGGAACACGTAATTGATTCATTACAAGATGAGGATGATAGTGACATTGTTTATGATCGTTTTTGTAAAGCGGCAGAAAGCCTTTACAAAAGCTTCGGAAGGAGTCTTGGGGGGAGCACGATAAAAATTGTTTCACAGCTTTCAACTTTAAAATTATTACTGGATAACAATTTCACCATTATTAAACATTACGTATCAAATAACTTAAAATTGCGCGTCCTGTCACTTGCAGTTGCCCACCGACACTAGCTAAATAATGTAACTTCATTTTTTATTATTTTGAAGGATACAACTTTACTGTGGCAACACCAAATACGTTAGACGATTTGGTGTTTTTAATAACTTTTTCTTTATTGATTAATTTAATTATTTGCCGATCAATAATTAACGGAACATTTAACGTATTGTGCAAAAAATTAACAGAGTAGGCAAGATAGGAAAAAACAACAAATCTTATATTTCTTTTATAACATTTCTTAATAATAACCTTGGTAAGATCGATTAACGGACGATTGCAGAGCACGTCTAAATGGTAGCACATTAAAATATAAGGGTATTCTGTAAACAGACTTCGCGCTCACGAATCAACCGCTAAATCAATTTATCTATATTAGCTCGACTCCGTGAATAACATAATTTTCTGTATATTACGAATAACTTATCTAATTATATTTCCCAAAAACTGTACTAATTAGAAGTTAGCTTTTTTTTGATAGTTTATAATAATTGAATGAAATATTAATAATTCAGTGTGTACAAGTCGACAAACTCTATTTTAATAAGCGAGGAAAATTAGACTGCTTCTAATAGACATCTCTACCAGTAATCGGCTCCTGTTGTACGCACTCCAGCCTAATATAATACGTTGTATAGCTATATATCTTGGAAATATAAAAATAAGCAACTTTATTATTTTTGTAGTAAATTCTTTATTTATAAGTAAAATTCGTTGAATAGAAACAAACGAAACTGGTGTTTATATAATATTATTTTTGCATTGCATTGGTATGAGTTAGAGCCCTAGTTATGCAGCGATAATTTATTGGAAAAAAGTATAAATTTATTTCAAGTCAATGTATATGTCAAACTTTTAACGATATCGACAACGACAACAGAAAGGCTGCTGCGTCGAAAAGTCTTACTTCAGCATTAGGACTACTGCACGTAGCAAAACGTCTTTTTTTATTGTGACTCGACATATGACAGCACTCCGCTTGATGTTAAGCTGGAGAGTGGTCCATGAATAGATATCACTGCTACTACAATTTAATAACTGTGAGTAGCAATCACATTTACTATGCCGGCCTAGTTGGAAGCAGCAACTTACAAGCTGATCCCGAAACGCGACAATTACTTCACGGACTGTATACTTGTAAGTGGTAGTACTACTCCGGATCGGCAGACTGGGTACCACTGCCTACGTCTACTGAAATTACGCTAATATCCCATAGAACTAATTTCAAATTGACATTATTTGTACACGAAAGTGTAGTACATTTTTATAAGTAGATTCGTTAATACTCGTTAGCGCAGAAAAGTTTACCCTAACGCCAACTATAATCGAACGTGTCAATGTCAATGTCAAGAGCAAACTACCCAATGTCAAGACGGGGATTTTAAACATGGCACTCACTCAACAACCAATGGTGGAGGGGCATGTGACGCGCTGTGATTGGCTGAAATAGTTTTGAGCATCGGCGTAACTAATAAAGGTGGTATGGCATCTTCACATTCATTGTCTCCAAAGTCCAAAGTCGGGCTTCACTTGACTTTAGTTTCAACTCCAATATCTGATATCTCGCCCCGCCCTTTTTGATAAAATGTTCGCAATGGAATACAACGATAATCTCACAAATAAGTTCGGTTCTTGATCAATTTTAAGCGTAATAACAACATAATATCGTTTTATTATTAAAGCCACTGAATTAAGACTGGGATAAGAAATAAAGTTTTAATTTGATAAGCTCTTTGTTTAGGATATATTTTAAAGCAGAATATAAAAAATAAATGACTTTAAAACAAAATAAAAGTACATTTATTAAGTTCCTTGTAACTAAATTATAATTTAAAATAAATTATTATAAAATAATAATGTAAAAAAATGCTTATGATGCGCAAATAACAAAAATTATAACCAGCAATTAAATAGCAAATAAGATAATATTCATTTTCTTAGATTTTGCGCGAACATTGATTAATGAATTAAACAAATTTTATGCGGCTTACTATCGCGTTTATTCAGTCTCTCCGTGACCACGATGGCTGCAAAGCTCTCGAAACGTCGGAATAATAAAAAAATGTAAAATCAAAACCAAAATAAACGCGATAGTAAGCCGCATAAAATTTGTTTAATTCATAATATTCATTTTTAACTGCTAGTTTAATGCGTTATTGCAGTTAAGATCATCTTTAATTAACGTTTTGAATTACTAGAAAATATTAACTGTTAATTTTTTTTATTGTGACACGACATCTGACCTCGACTCGCCTGATGATAAGCAAGAGAAGGTCCAAGAGTGACGGCGACAGGAATAACCGAGTCAGTTCCCGGCTGCCCCAGCCGCCGCCACTATGCCGGCCTAAAAAGATATATATTATTTAATAATATTTATTTCTAGTTATTTGATTTATTGGATTTTATAAGTGATAAAGTGAAGCGCATACAAAACTCGAATAAACGGGTCTTCTTCAAAATGACGAACCAAATGTTTTCATCCAGGTTTTCATTCAAACGCGTTCCTGTCCACATAACAGTAATTATAACACGACTAATTAAAATTGCTCATTAGTTTCGTATTACCCTTTTATTAATTCAATTTGGTTTGATAAACTCCTAATTGTTGCTACATAAGTTTAAACTCAGTAGAAGTTCGTTATTATACTTATAAAGTGATAACAAAGTTTTTTTTTTAATATAAAGCATCTATTGGCGATTAGTAAAATCGAATGCCGTGACATCAAACGGCATGACGCTGCATGCCGTGATGCCGCCACCACATGGCAATTATTATTTTGGTGGTACCATGCTATTAAAATAAGAATAGGACGGTCTGTTGACTAACTTCACTTAACTGAATCAAAGGCGTCCTTTTCTTTGCGGACAATCAAAATGGCGCCGATTCCGTCCAATTCTTGTTTTAATCGCATTATATTCTTGGATGTCTTCTTGCTTATTATCAGGCTGGTTGACGTCAAATGTGGTGTCACAATAAAAAACAAATCATAAGTCTCAAGGAGCTACATTTCAAGTAAAGGTCAAGGCCAAAATGGTCAAAATAAGTATAATAATTTCATGCATATTTTTCATACTAAATAGTTTTGATGCTTTAATCTGCCAGGCGTCCCACGACGACTCCCTTTTTTATTGTTACTCAACATCTAACCTCGACTTGCCTGAGGGATGTCCAAGAGTCTTAACGACTGAGAGAACCGACTCACAGCGCCGTTACTATGCCGGCCAAATAATGTTATGTATATATCTCTCCTGTTTCGTTATCGTTTATCAAACTTTCGTTATCTACGCGTCATAAGCTTAAGGAATACTATAACACTACAAAATGCCAATATTGGTACAATTGTAAAACATCAAGTAATAACTTTAACTAACAATTAAGCATTAATTAATATTAATTTACAATTAATGAACGTGTACTCTCAATACGTCAGTTTGGATCCTGCAATGACAAAAAGGCAAGATTAAAAACAAATGTAGTTCAGCTGATGCACGATGAAATGATAGGATTTACTAAGGATACATTACTAAGGATATAGAGACGGCAGACACTTCGATTCCCAGTAGTGCTGATGACACGCGTTTATTATTATATTATTTTTTATTAGCTTTGGCCGGCATAGTGACGGCGACTGAGGCAGCCGTGAAGTAACTCGTTTTTTTCAGTCGTCGTCAAGAGTGACCTCCTCTTGCTTATCATTAGGCGGGTCGAGGTCAGATGTCATGTAACAATAAAAAAATATAACTTGCCTTATGGTAAGTAAGGGAAGTCAAAGAGTACTGACGACTGAAAAGCTCAGTTTACGGCCTTAAGCAAGAGATGCCATCTCAAGCCGCGTCTACATGCTTGGCAAAAACCAAACTAAACATTTTTTTATTAGAACGCGTGTTCGGTAAAAGCAGAGATTACGCCCTAAATCTCTTCCCTGTAGGAATTGATGATTTATGTTATGTGACATCCTATCGGGGGTAGTACTAGTGGTACTACCCCCGATCGGTAGGTACTAGTAGTACTAGTGGTACTTACAAGTATACAGAAGTTATTTAGTCGCGTTTCGGGATCAGCTCGTAAGTTTTCGGTTTCATCTAGGCCAGCATAGTGGATGTGATTGCTACTCACAATTATTAAATTGTAGTAGCAGTGGCATCCATTCATGGATCACACTTCAGCTTAACATCAAGCGGGGTGCTGTCATATGTTGAGTCACAATAAAAAAAGGGGAGGTCCAAGACTAACTCAACCTCAAAGAAAAACTAATGCAAATTAAAAAAAAAAACAATATTTACCAGTATATGTATTTAATAACGATTCGCGTTAACATTGGCTATATGCGCATTAATAGTTGCCGCGGCCGCTGACGAAGCAGCTGTTTGGACATGCTGATTTCGCATAAATTCTGTTGAGAACTCTTCCTGGGCCTTCTTTAGGGACGCGCCTGATGATTTGTAGATACGATGTACCTGAAATATGAATTCATTATTTCTATCATTCGAAAGGTTATATCATTATATCATCAAGGCGACCGTGGTGTAGTGGCAGTGCAATGGTTACGCAAACCGAAGAGTACTAGAGACCACCTACCGGTACTAATGTATTTTTTTTTATTGTGACTCGACATATGACAGCACCCCGCTTGATGTTAAGCCAAAGTGTGGTCCATGAATGAATGTCACTGCTACTCCAATTCAATAACGGTGAGTAGCAATCACATCCACTATGCCGGCCTAGATGGAACCGGCAACTTACAAGCTGATCCCGAAACGTGACCAAATCACTTCACGGACTGTATACTTGTAAGTGGTGGTACTACCCCGGATCGGCAGACTGGGTACCACTGCCTACCACTCTTTGATAACCAGACCCGAAGCAAATATCCATCTCTTTTTTTTATTAACAAATATTTGCAATATTTAATACTATTATATATTACAAATAAAAGCTATGAAACAAATATTTGCTCCGACCGGGGATCGAACCCGGGACTTTACGCGCAACAAACCAGTCGCTAAACCGTTCGTCCACGCCTGTCGTCAATCTTTGATATATGTACTTTGGTCGTCCTGTTTCTATGATACAAGCACTTTAGTAGCTTAGTATAGATATGTAAATATAAAAAATCAGTTTTGCTAATATTTGACATTCAATTAAATATAAATTTAGCAATACAGTGCACACAACTCTTGCAACTATAATTTATTTTTTAGTATAAGTTTTTTTTTTTTAATATAATGTGTGGATGTTAAGCTGGAGTGACGTCCATGAATGGAGGTGTCTGGCAATTACAGTTAAACAACTGTAGATATTATTTTTGTGTATAATGTGTTATTTCTTACTTAGCACAAGTAGTAAACAAACATGAAAATCACCATTTCCCATGCCCTTTATCTAAGGAAACCATTTTTTTATTCTATTGAATCAACATACACAATGTAACAAATGCAGAAAGTTACTAAAATAACACACACATATATATATATATATATATATATATATATATATACATTACATTAAATATAAATGGTAAATTCACAAATGTCAAATGTTGTGCCCCAATAACAATACTAATAATAAAACTATTTTCACAGTATTTCATAAATATTTTTTATATATTCGTATTGATTCGTGTCATTAGTTATTGTTATTTATTGATAATCCGTCATTATGCCGATAGTTTGTTTACTAAGTCTTCTTATGGCAGAAGAAGCATGAGAGTAGAATTAACGCTGTAGAAATGCGGTCGTTAAGGAGTGTATGTGGAGTGACGATAGCGGATAGAATAAGAAATAGCACATTGCATGATAGATGTGGTTTGAAAGAAGATGTAGTGACAAGGATTGACAAAGGAATGCTTCGATGGTTTGGGCACATGGAAAGGATGAGTGAAAGTAGATTGACGAAAGGAATTTATAAATCGGATGTGGATGAATGCGTTAAACAAGGCAGGCCCAGGAGAGTGTTTTCCGACCAAATCGGAGACATCCTTAAGAAAGCTAGGTTGCCTAGTGCCCATAACCACAGGGCCTGTATGAGGAGAATTGTGGATGTGAAGGAAGCAAGGGAGTTGTGTAAGGATCGTGGTAAGTGGCGCTCCATTGTCTCTGCCTATCCCTGTGGGAAGAGGGCGTGACAATTTGATTTGATTTGTTTACTACTTTTGCCAAGTAAAGAAAAATGTACAGTAGATTTTTTATAGTTGCTCAATATTTGTTTTTCTGTTGTAGAGGTAATAAAAAACTCATAGAACCTCATGTTACTGCGACATAACTCGCAGAAATATTTGTGACAGTAGAGCTATGAAAATTGGAGTAAACTTTAATAGATTCTATTAAAATTATTAACCAATCAATTAATCAAATTGTCACGCCCTTTTTCCGCAGGGATAGGCAGAGACAATGGAGCGCCACTTGCCACGATCCTGACACAACTCCTTCGCTTCCTTCACACTCACATTACAATAATAATAATAATAAAGATTTATTTACCTTTGTTATTAATAACACGTCCCCAACTACACAAGTAATAAAACCAATTGTGACAATCATTGTTATGATGCCAACGACAACACTCGATTCGAATACAGTAATGCTTGTTATTAAACCACTGGAAAATAAGAAGAAAAAACACGTGAAATTTTTAGTCTGGCAACAAATGAGAGTGATAGACCGTGGTGCCTAGTCTGCCGATCCAGGGTATTACCACTAGAGATGTAACGACTCGACTTTTCAATCCAGGTTGGGTTGGTTAACATCTACAATAAACCGGTTTGAACTATTATATATTTATTTAGTCATCCGAAATTCTCTAGTAAACCATACCTTGTATTAGGCGATTTGGATTGTCGGACTGAATTCATCAACTCGGTTTGTAAACTGGTTTAAATCGAATTCATCAATTCGGTTTGCGAATCAGGTTATCCACATCTTGAAATCGACCTAACTCGGTTCGAAAAAATTCGAGATCGTCCCATCTTTAATTACCACCACTTTCAAGTGAACATACTGTAAAGTGACTCGGTCGCGTTTCGGGATCAGTTTAAATTTTACCGGTTTTTCCAGGTCGGCACAGTGAATGCTACTGCTACTGCAGTTGTCAAACTGTACTAGCGTACTAGCGTCGCCTCGATTCCATCTTAACATCAGACGGGATGCTATCATATTTCTAGCCTCAATAAAAAATGAAATATCAACTTACCAAGACCCACCACTTGTGAATCCAATTGACTGGACTGTGCTGATAATAATTTGGAATGAAAAAATAAAGAAGAACACCAAGAAATTGAATGAGGAGTCACTTCTGAAGGCTTTGTAGATCGACCGGTACCAGCAAATAAAGCTGAATGGTGTCAGTAACATAAAGTATAGGATTGACAGGCCAAATGTGGTAACTCCAAGACCAGCTATCATAATAGACATTCCACCGATAATGTTCAGTGCCAGAACAAGGGCGTGGACTGAAAAAATAAATAGAGAATTTTGTTAATGTGGTTCCTACACTAATGTATGAAAGTGAATGTTGGGTGTCGCAGAAGAAGCATGAGAGAAGAGTTAACGCTGTTGAAATGCGGTCGTTAAGAAGTTTATGTGAAGTGATGATAGCGGATAAAATTAGGAATAGCACAGTGCGCGATAGATGTGGTTTGAAAGAAGATGTAGTGACAAGGATTGACAAAGGAATGTTTCGATGGTTTGGGTACATAGAAAGGATGAGTGAAATTAGATTGACGAAAAGAATATTTAAATTCATGTGAATGAATGCGTTAAACGAGGTAGGCCCAGGAGGGTGTTTGCCGACCAAATCGGAGACATCCTCAAGAAAGCTAAGTTGCTTAGTGCCCATAATCATATAGCTTGTATGAAAAGAACTGTGAATGTGAAGGAAGCAAGGGAGATGTGTCAGGATCGTAGCAAGTGAAGCTCCATCATCTCTGTCTATCCCTCTGGGAAAAAGGCGCGACAATTTGATTGATTAATTGATTGTTAATTATTGTTATAGCCAGTTCCTAACTTCATGGCGTCTCCGAAGTTAGCTGCGAGCGCGTTTTTGCAGGGTACCAGTGACAATAATAAGCTCTGTCACCTACTTCGAGCTTTACCGTATGTATTGCGCATTAACTTGCGCCCAACTTCAGAGACGCCATTAAGTTTAAATTGAATTACATATTATAATGCCATAATAATTCTCGTGCGGTGTGCAGACCGTGCAGGCGCGTTTCGGGATCAGCTTGTAAACTGCCGGTTTTAACTAGGCCGGCATGGTGGATTCGACAGCCACTTCCAGTAATTGAATTGTACTAGCAGCGCTATGGACCGCACTTCCGCTTAACATGAGGCAGGGTGCTGTCATATGTCGAGTATATAAAAATACATTAGTACCGGGAAATTGTACAATCAAATAAAAAATCGATCAAATTGTCACGCCTTTTTCCCACAGGGATAGGCAGAGACAATGAAGCGCCACTTGCCACAATCCTGACACAACAAAATAAGCTAACAATAATACTTACACATCCATAGATAATACAAATGCCTGACAACCCTTTGAAACTCGAGTGGAATATCAACATTGATATCTTGGTAGAAGCATGGTTGTATTGGACATATGGATGGTAATGGTGGCCAGTTGTTCCTTCTGCCAGCTGGCGTCGCTCTTAATTCTGCTTCGCGCCTCGCTAATTCTTCTGCCTTACGCTCTAACTCTTCTTGTCTTCTCTGTTTAACAGAAGAAATATGTTCAGCATTTATACAGGTTTTTATATTATTAAGACGCAACATCTGACTTTGCCTGGTGGTAAGCAACGGAACGTCCAAGTGCGCTGACGACTTATAAGAGTGTACTATTTTACAGTTGCCTTAGTCGCTGTCACTACGCCGGCCAAACATTGAGTAATTGGGTGAAGCAGTAGCTTACATGCAAATAGAACCCATAGATATGCCAGTAACTGACCTAAAAACATGCCTGATATGGATACCGCAAAAAAAAAGAGAGCTGACTTTTGAGCTGCGCAGTATAAGTCGTGACAATCTATACAGTCGTGCACATATTTTATACACATGCGTAAGACGAAAGTAAGTAGGTACAACTTCAATCTTTTTTTTAATTTTTATTGTGACACGACATATGACAGCACCCCTATTAATGTTAAGCTGAAGTGTGTTCCATGAATGGATGTCCCTGCTACTACAATTCAATAACTGTGAGTAGCAATCACATCCACTATGCCGGTCTAGTTGGAACCGGCAACTTACAAGCTGATCCTGAAACGCGACCAAATCACTTCACGGTCTGTATACTTGTAAGTAGTGGTACTACCCCAGATCGGCAGACTGGGTACTACTGCCTACCACTCTTTGTAATCGCCGTCACTTTTCAAAGATACAATGCTAATTTCTAAAATAAACTAATATACGCTAAAAGATAGGTTACAATATTGCTTATGATGAAATACAAAATTACAATTGGAAAAATTCATGAATAAATGAGGTGGCAAAAGTCGGCTGAGAATGTAACATGACTTAGCTTGCTATTACCTTATACACAACTTATTTTGTCACTTTGGCATGCTTAGGCTGATCATATGTTCAGTAAAGAGTTAAAACGAAAAGGCATTAAAGTAATTACATTACAATTTATAAACTCAGTCACAGGCTGAGTCAGTTTAATGCATGAAGATGGCAATTACATATATGCTGTGAGACTAAAATCGAATTTGAATCGATATAAAAATATCGGCAGCGAAGGTAAGCCAGGTTGAATAATGGCAACTGGCATCTTGTCGTTCGGAATGGCGTTCTAAGGGGGAGGCCTATGTTCAGCAGTGGACACCTTACCTACTTAGACCAGCTGAACATATCAAAGTTAATATAATAACATAAATAGAAAATGATTAATCGCATCTAATCACAATTTATTTCTCGAAAAAAAACACAAAATCGGTAAAAATAGATGTTTATAAATGTCCCTTGTTTACGTGGGTGGGGAAAACACGTGTCGTCTGACGTAATACTGCCTGACATTTAGCCCATTTGGAAGAATATAAAAAATACTGTATTACTTGAAAAGTAGATAAGAATGAAAGGGACAGAAAGTATACCTTTTAAACAGCTAGGTACTTTGTTGTACAAAACATGTTGATTAAAACAATAAGAAGCAAAATAAACAACATTAATGGCCAGCTGATAATATAGATAAAAAGATAAGATAGGATATAGAATTATGATACAAATTAAAACTATTGTGGTGAAATTTTGTACTCTTTATAAATTTATTAACACTGCGTTTAAAGTTATATTTGGCTAGCATTTAGGCCAGTGTTTCCCAACCTTTTTTAGGCCATGCCCCACCTTTTTAACATTTCCAAAATTATTATGCACCCAGACATAATTTTTAACCTTTAAAAATTGTTTTATTTCCTTAAGAAATATAAACGATTACAGCATTTTTTTAAGAATTTGCCTTTTTTGTTCAGTTTGTCACTGATATCTAGCATTGCATTTAAATAACCCAAAGCGAAAGGGTTAAAGTCGTGTCGAGTCTATTTTTATATTGCCCCCCGTTGGCCGTCGGGCCCCACGTTGGGAAACACTGATTTAGGCTATATAATTCGAGAGCCAATGAGCAAGAAGAAAGGGGGCGACTTGATCTTTGGTTCATTGAGTTTAAAACGCAACTTTGTGTTCTACAAAGTATTTAATAATGTCAGAATTAGATTCTGAATTTTATGGGCATCTAAAAATATGTGTGATTTAGGCTAAAACAATTACAAAAAATATTTAATATAAAAGTAACATGCAGTATGGTATACTTGTATAACATTACCTTCAACTCCTTTCATATGAAGCATAGAAAAGCAAGTGCAGTCAGTTAAATAGTGCATTATTTATGTGCTTACAGATATTTACATACTAATAGTTATCTTAAGACATCCAATAAAGTGAAACAGTCACTGTCTTCAATGGAAACTTTACCAATAAACTGTCACTTATAATTGGTAGTATTATATTGTGACGTACTGCCGCGTAGGGGTGGCTTGTGGATTCTTATAGAATACAATCAATTAGTTGAAGAAGCGCTTTATTTGCACAATTAAAACATTCCAATCGAAAGCACGTTCGAAGTCCAATTGTCAAGCCAAAGTCGTCCTTATGTTCTCGTTGTCCTCGCCGAAGTCCTTTCCTTCCAATCGCCGGTATCGCTTGTTTTAGCTTCCCAAACAGGACTGCTCATTCTTTCGCTGTTCTCGCCGGACTCTTCCACCGGAGTCAATGCCGTTTCGGCCGTGGTCGGGATTAATTAATACTCCAGAATATTCCACTTGGATCTTAACTGGTAAACACCTTCTGTTTAGTTGTCTACCTTTATTTTCCAACAAAGCAGATCAAGAATCTACGGTATTCATTTCATGCACTATTGTGGCGAGCTTGTTTACGTTTATCTATGTGCATGGGAAAATTCCAAAAGGTCTTCTAGAATGATCCTTGTGGAAACAGGCAGTACGTGACAATATTATTGTGATAACCCAGCCAATTTTAAATGTCTCTTAATAACGTTTGGAGGCAGTGATTATTTCACAAAAATGTATTATCATATAGTTTAGGTATTAAAAAAAGTACTATAATTCTGTGATTTTTGTCATTCTAAAAACTACATTAATTTTAAATATTATATTTATACTATTATAGTTCATTTAAAAAAACTGTAGTTTATTGTTTCCTACTAATAAATACACCATAACTCGTCATGACTCATCCCTATGACAGCACCCCTCCTGATGTTAGGCTGTAGTGCAGTCCTTTCATGGATGGAGGTGACTGCTACTACAATTTTATAACTGAAAGTAGCAGTCCCATCCACTGTCCCCGCCTGTACCAATGTGTCTGGTATACATATTTTGGTTACACAGTTATCCTATGATACAAGCTTTACACAGGTTTATTAGCTTAGTACAGGAATGTAAATCTTGATTGCCTAGTGCCCATAACCAAGCGAGGGAGTTGTGTCAGGATTGTGGCAAGTGGCGAACCATTGTCTCGGCCTATCCTTGTGAGAAAAAGGGGTGACAATTTGATTTGTTTTTGAAATAAATATTACTGTAGTCAATTTTAATTAGGGAATTATATTTATTTATGTACTAAATTAGATTTTATATGTTTATTTGTGACCTAGACTGGTTGTGTTGGTAAGCAAGGAAAGTAACAATAAAGTTATTAACTCGCCATACCTGGAAGTCAGCTGTTGTGAAGTTTGGTGGTGGTGCTGAGGTTTGCGGCTGTGGCTGTGCAGGTCTTTGGAATGGTGTAGCTCCACCCGTAAATTGATGAGGTACTTCTTGCATTATCGCAGACTGATTCGGTTGATTGCCCTATTCAAAATTACAATAGGTTTAAACAGGTCTTAAAACATTTTTAATTGTACATTTGGTACCTCAACATGGCTGTGGTCAGGCATACACAATCAATCAATCAAATTGTCACGCCTTTTGACATACACACCCACAGGGATAGGCAGAGACAATGGAGTGCCACTTGCCACAATCCTTACACAGCTCCCTTGCTTGCTTCACATTCACATACACAAGGTACATAATTATATTAATCAATCAAATTAACACACATTTATTCCACCAAGATAGGCAGAGACAATGGAGCGCAACCTGTCACAATTCAGGCACGATAAATCTGATATAAATGGATGCATTAAACAAGGCAGACCCAGGTGATTATAATGTATTTTGAATAAATAAATGAGGTCAAATGTTGTGTCACAATAAAAATATATTGTGATGTGACATTTGACCCTCACTTGTCTGGTGTAACAATTGCCTCAGTCACTGTCAATACGCCTTGCTTTTCATGTCTCACATTTTTTATTTTATTGTGACTTGATATATGACAACACCCAGCTTGATGTTAGGCTCGAGTGTGGTCCATGAAAGGATGTCACTGCTACTACAATTCAATAACTGTGAGTAGCAATCACATCCAGTATGCGGCCTAGTTGGAACCAGCAACTTACAAGCTGATCCCGAATCGTGACTAAATCACTTCACAGTCTGTATACTTGTAAGTGGTGTTACTACCCCGGATCGGCAGACTGGATACCACTGCCTACCACTCTTTGATAACCAGACCTGAAGCAAATATCCAAAGCAATATTTAATATAAATATTAAATATCACAAATAAAAGCTATGAAACAAATATTTGCTCCGACCGGGAATCGAACCCAGGACTTTACGCACTATAAACTAAACCTATCTCTAAACTGTTCGTGCATGCCTGTCGTCATTATCACAGAGCTCATCATGTTTACCGTCAGACAGATGTTGTGTCACAAAAAAATTACTGTGTACATTACACAATGTTGAAGAACCTAATTAATTACTAAAATAGTAATTAGGTTTTTACTTATTCAAATTCTAGGTTATTACTACTTAACTACCAAGTTAACTTTGATGGTCAATCAATCAAATTGTCACGCCTCAATTCTACAGGGTTAGGAAGAGACAATAGTCAATCATATTACTCAGTATCTATGATAATAATGTGTGTATTTATTATTCACCACACTTAAATTTCCACAGGGATAGGCAGAGACATCAGATCAGCACTTTCAGGAACTGCCACCTTTGTGCCTCGGCATAATCATTAAGAATTGAGATGACACAACATAATTGATTGAAACATAAATTACTTTTCTCACATATATAAATTGTAGTTAATTGGAACATACTAATTTTTTGGTGGACTTGTTTGGTAGACTGTGGTACTATAACTTACAAATATACAGACTGTGAAGTAACTTAGTCAAGTTACCAGTTCCAACTAGGCCTTCATAGTGAATGTAACTGCTACTTACAGTTATAGAATTGTACTAGCGGTCACCTCTATTCATGGACCGCACTTCAGCTGACCATTAGGCTGGGTGCTGTCATATATAGTAACAATAAAAAATACTAATTTGACTGTGATGCTGTCACTATACCGGCCCATTCAAATACATAAAGTATAAATGTGTACAGTAAATAGAATGAATTGTATATTCTGAACTGCAGTAATTGCTGTTACAAACAGAACAATACATTTTAGTGTAGGGTAAATTATGTATAAAAATATTATAATATTAAATACTCGTTATCTATAAACTAATTTATCAACGATCATTGACATCGAATAAAATAAATGAGTCAGAGATACAAAAGCATTAATATCAATACCGTTTGGTGTTGTGGATTCTGCCCATCAAAGGGGTTGTAGTCATCTAAGCCCTGTGTAGCATTATTTGTACTTCTAGCCACCTGCTGGACGGAGGGATCCTAAAATTTTACATCATTTTATACAAATAATCTTATCAAAATAAATAAATTTCTCAAAAAAGGGGCTACTTACTGCGAAAGGATTGTCTATGGTTGGATCGCCAAAGGGATTATCCTCGTATTTCGACATTTTTGCGGTGTCGACAAGCGACTAAATTAATTTATAATAAGTTAAGCACATGTACAATAATTCTTCTTACTCCATAAGACGTTATTTATAATAAAAAACATAAAAGAAACACAACGGATAACACAGTGACAGTTCCGATGTGATGACGACAGTGACAGTTGTGTATTGGTGTTGCGTGGGTAGAAAATCAATAACTGAAAGAATTAAAAATAAGGCGCAGAATCTGTAAATGCTGTAGTGTTTTAATAACATTAGGACAACTTTATGCCTAATGTTAACTAATTAAAAAGGTAAGACACGATGGTCATATGTAATTATATTATTCATTTCATTGCATAGTATAAATTAAATAGAAATTATTGTGTTTTCAATCAGTCAAATTGTCACGCCTTTTCCCCACTGGGTTAGGAACCACAATGGAGCGCTACTTGCCACGATCCTGACGCAACACCCTCGCTTTTCTCACTTCCATTCTCTTCATACAAGTTCTACGGTATTAGCTGATTTACCAACTTTAAATAATACGATTTGTTATATTATATCTGATTATCTAAATAAGTAATGATTGTCATAAGTGAAAATCTAAATCTTATTACAATTTTTTTTTGGTATTCGGTTATTTGAACATGATTTGGAGGATATTATTTTCTTTACGACTTGTTCAATATTTCTAAGTTGGTGACCATGAAATTTGAAAGTAGTTGTGGTTGGTAATGGTACGTCAAACGTCAGTTTCGCGGAGGCTGCTGTCAAATTGGGCAGTTGTTTACATTTTGATTTATTTATTTGCGATAATTTTTTGCATAACTTTTGTTAAATAATTTTATTTTGATGTACATTTTATTTAGAGTGGATTGTTGTTTTGTTTTGCATGAAAATTGCAATAAATCATGTTCGATGTCAAGAGGTAAACAGTGTTTTGTGTAGTGTCAGTTTTGTTGTTTAGAAATAACCACGATAAACATTACGGTAAGTTGACTTCCTCTATAATTATTACATAAAATAACATTGAAGAGAACCGTGTAGTTTAATTTCCAAATATAAAATGGAATATAAGTATCCTTACATATAAAAATTAAGGTAGTTTTTGGTAAGGTATGAACTAAGTTTAAACTTAATTTTACTTGTAGGTCTTGCATAATTGTTTAACTATTATGTGATGTAGTTGTATGAGGTGTTAGTGTATTGTATTACACATTTTACTAGTGGTCTTACTACCATTTAGAGGACAAGAGGAACTGTAACAAGTTTTGGAGGGAAAGTTGTTTGCTCATAGCACCTAGGAAGTAATATAAACCAGTAATTGTATCTAACAAACCTGATTTTAAAATAAGGAATTATATATGTTCAATGATTATAAAAATAGTTCATTTTTAATACATAATTTTATTTTTTTATTATTATTGAAAAATAGACTCTATAACATCTTTAATATTGTTATAGCAAGAATAAAATTATTCTATAATATATTTCTGATCCACACTCCCGGAATTCACTTTTTATTGTATAACAAATAAAAAAGTTATGCTTGCTTAGAGCATAGTTTTGACTACCGGCAGATAAAAAGAGTGCTGACTTTTGAGCTGTGCAGTACAAGGGTAAGCAAATAAGAATAGCACTGGATGATTGCGGTAGAAGCAAATCTGCACATTGTTTACAGACATGCACATATTTATTAATAAAATAGATGGATGTACGAATATTACAATGTAATTAGAATATATGCTTAATTATGCATAGTTTAGGTGTGCAAAATTATCAAACTATAATTATGACAGTTCAAACCTATGGCGTCTCTCTGTGATTGACAGACGAAACAAAATCCATATATTATTTTCCAAATAACTCAATTGCACAGCAATTAAAAGCAAAACTGTTACTAGGTTTATCAATCTAACATCAAGTATCAACAAGTATCAAGTATCAAAACTAACATTTATATATTTTTTCATCATTGGACATTACAAAAGTAGTACAAAGAAGCCCAAATTAAATGATGTCCTTTGAAGCCATTAAAAAACAAAAAGTAAGTAGTTGTTAACAAGTTACTAACCAGTGCTCTTTTTATCTGTCTGCATCTACTACCTTTAAATAGTAGACAAAAAAAATAATTTGACCCAAAAAGAACTTTTATATTAAAATGACATTGAATAAATTTGAATATTTAAATTAAATTTAAATGATTGAAGACAAATTATTTATGAAACTAATAAGTCAAAGGTCAAGATTACAATTTAAGATATCTAATCAATATATTATTTATTGTAAAAATGACATGGTCAATAACCTATTATCTATTAATGTGACTGTCCTGACTGTCCATAAAGTGACTTACTCACATTTTGGAACCAGCTTGTAAGTTTCCAGTTCCAACTAGGCCGACATATTGGATGCAACTGCTACTTGCAGTTATCTACCTGTAGTAGCAGTCACTTCTATTCATAGACAGCACTCCAGCTTAATATCAGGTAGGGTGCTGTCATATGTCAAGCCACAATAAATATTTTAAATTGTTTTTTTTGCATTGTGACTATATATGACAGCACCCTGCTTGATGTTAAGCTGGAGTGTGGTCCATGAATGGATATCACTCCAGACTAAAATTCAATAACTGGTAGTAGCAGTCACATCTACTATGCCGGCCTAGTTGGAACCGGCAACTTACAAGTTGATCCCGAAACGCGACCAAATCACTTCACGGTCTGTATACTTGTAAGTGGTGGTACTACACGGATCGGCAGACTGGGTACCACTGCCTACCACTCAACACTTACCTTCACTGGACTTTTCCCAACCAAATATAAGACCCCACTAATTCCGCATTTAACGTTTGGTCTACAAATGTACTAACAGCTAGCCTTGGGAAGTCAAGACCCTTTACAATTAGATGTAAGGTGTTTTTTTTTTTATTGTGACTCGACATATACTCTTTGTTGCACAGACTTCCCTACCCAGGAACAATAACTTCACCAAGACATACTAAATAGTGATGTATCTTAATAGAATCTTATATGAAAAGGAAATAATTTATTAGTCTTTTTATTTCCTTTTATTTCATATCGGCGCGATCTAAGAGCAAAGCTGACTGCTGTCTTAATCAGCAAGCAGCAGTCACATTCACTATGCCGCCCCAGTTGGACTATCTATGTATACCTTCCTACCGGACACAAGCCTTGACTTTTAATAGTTATTTTATTAAATACATACTATTATAGTAATTTTATAGAGACCGACATCAAGACCTCTCTCTTATCAAAGACTCCTATATACAAAAGCTCATAGCGAGAGACCACAAATTAATATTTCAATATAAGAAGTAAAAACAATATTCGTGAAGAAGCACCTTTGGTCGGCATAGTGACGGCGACTGAAGCAGCCGTGAACAAACTCGGTTTTTTCAGTCGTCGTCACTCTTGGATCTTCTGTTGCTTATCATCAGGCGATCGAGGTCAGATGTCGTGTCACAATAAAAAAAATTGGGAATTATTAAAAATATTATGCATGTGGTATAACCTATGCGATAATATAATGGCGAACGTGATGTAGTGGTCATGTAAGTATCTTTGATATAGGTATGTACTTTGGTCGTTCTGTTTCTATGATTCAAGCACGGATTTACCAATAGTGTAAAAATAGAGCCGATTGTGGTGTAGTGGCAGTGCAATGGTTATGCAAACCGAGAGCACGGGTTCGAAACCACTCAGCTGTACCAATGTATCTTTGATATATGTACTTTGGTTGTCCTGTTTCTATGATAACTACAAGCACTTTAGTAGCTTGGTATATTTAGCGATATGTAGTTTCACATCCAACCATCGAAATTAGTAATAAAGACACTGCCTAATTTGAATTTGTTACGTGTAATCATTATTGTTAGTGGTTTTTTTCTGTAATCACCGAAACGAATAGAAAGTTCAGCTTTTATTTTATACGCAACGCTGTTGCCTAATATCAAAACACAAAAACTCAAACCGTCATACTTATAAGACAAAGAAAACAATCAATCAATGAGGCGACCGTGGTGTAGTGGCAGTGCAATGGTTACGAAAACCAAGAGCATGAGTTCGAAATCACCCACCGGTACCAATGTATCTTTGATAAATGTACTTTGGTTGTGCTGTTACTACGATATAAGCACTTTAGTAGCTTAGTATAGAAATGTATAATAAAAAAAATAATTATTATCACTCCTCAATTCACACAGGGATAGACAGATCCGCATTCTGTCAAGCGAATCAGCAGTCGAACTAAAAGATTCGGTGCGACGTTTCTTTGCAGAACAATCGACAAGTGGAATGCTTTATCAGTCCAAGTGTTGTCTTCATCCTATAACCTTGGTTAAGCGATGCTTAAAGAAGCACCTTTGTCCGGCATAGTGACGGCGACTGGGGCAGCCGTGACCTGACTCGGTTTTTTCAGTCGTCGGCACTCTTGGACCTCCTCTTGTTGGCGGCGGATCGAGGTATGGACGGGGAAAACAAATGCGCTGATATAGCATTCTACTCGTAGATTGTACGACAAAGAAACGACTCACTAAATTAAAAGATTTGATCAATTCTATAAAAATATATATTCTAAATATAATACTGTATTTTGTGTTATGGTATCTCAACGATTCGACACAAAATGCGTTCGTTATGTGGTTACGCATTACGCAAAGAACCTCGAACTTTCCGGGCCAGTGCACTTGTATAGGCCCAACTTTTGCGATAAACGACTCCGAGGCGTCATGGTGACGATGCTAAATGTCCACGACCTACTCACAAGAAAATCATAACATTTTTATCCTAAATATATTTACAGCCGGTTGTACCTAAAAAGTTTCAATTTACGAATTTAGTTTTACTTTACACTTGTTCTATAACATTTACTATTACGAAATCGTGAATTGGGTTGTTAATAATTTTATATCGACATTTATATATGTTTTTATCATTAGAAATATCAAAAGTATAAAGCTCTGTATAAAATATCCGTTAAACGTAAACGTAAATGTAAAATGTAAAGTGAAGAGTGGTGCAACCCATTTTTCTTTTTTCTTTTACATTTTACAAATTCGTTAATTATAATTTTTGGTACAACCGGCTGTTTGAATTCAATAGTAATTTCTTCCTCGTCTGTCCATTTGTGAAAAGAAATGTATTTTGACGACCATAACACAACACTGTGTTCAATGTATAATATATATACCTACTATGTTTTTAAATATTTTTTTTAATGTATGCGTTAAACAAGGCGGGCCCAAGAGGGTATTTTCCGATCAAATCGGATACATCCTCAAGAAAGCTAAGTTGTCTAGTGCCCATAACCGTACAGCTTGTATGAGGAGAATTGTGGATGTGAAGGAAGCGAGGGAGTTGTGGCAGGATTGTGGCAAGTGGCGCTCCCTTGTCTCTGCCTATCCCCGTAGGAAAGAGGCGTGACAATTTAATTAATTTGTATTTTGACTCAACATATGACAGCACCCAGCTTGGTGTTAAGCTGGAGTGTGGTCCACGAATGGATGTCACTGCTACTACAATTTAATAACTTGAAGTAGCAGAACTGGCAACTTACAAGCTAATCCCGAAACGTGACCAAATCACTTCACGGTCTGTATACTTGTAAGTGGTGGTACTACCCCGGATCGGCAGACCACTGGTACCACTGCCTACCACTCTTTGATAACCAGACCCGAAGCAAATATCCGCCTCTTTTTTATTAACAAATATATTTTGCTATATTTAATATAATTATTGAATATTACAAACAAAATATTTGCTCCGACCGGGAATCGAACCTGGGACTTTACGCGCAACAAACTAATCGCTAATCAATCGGCCACGCCTGTCGTCAAAACCTATACTATTTCATTTGAAAAAGGTGTCTAAGAGGTCTCTTTCAATTTTCTACAGTAATGTTGAGGTTGGAGGCTGCCAAAAATGGCTGCATCGTATGCCAAATATCATCTATTGAATTAGATATTCGATCTTTATTCTGTTACCTCCTCGCCTTATTTTGTGCGCTGTACAAATTGCATAACATATTTCCACAAGACTGAAAGATACATATTTTATTTGATCAGGAATCGAACCCGGGTATACGTGTAGCGCACTAATGTAAATAAGCCACGCGGGTTAATGAAATGTATTGTCCATGGCGCCGATTCTCTTAATACACGATAGCATGATGACAAACTTGCACTGATATTTGACATCTTCGTAACCAATCAGCGAATAACAAATAGGTATTGATTGGTCACTTGCAACTGTGGGCTCTATTGTATTGACCAATTAACAGAATGTAATGACATATTCTGTATAACCCAAAGAATTTGGAAATAATAGAATCTGTGTTAAAATAAGAACTAATTCATCAATTCAAATCAAATTGTCAATTTTTTCCTTTTTCATTTTTATTTATATTATGTTTATACCACGTGTGACTGAAAGAGACAATTACTTGTACTTCAATTCCCTAATTTCAAAGGTTGGCACTACCGTTTTACAAATACAACCACTTGTAATTGTGGTTGACTTTTAATACTGCCTAGTCACGTGGTAGTAAGAGTAGCGGCATAATAAAGTATTTTAATGTCATTTGTTATTCTATCAAATTAGCTTGTCAAGCTAGTCACAACCTTCTAAATTACGAATGTAAAAATGCATATTCATTCCTTTCTAACTAATTTTAATGCCAAAGGTGAAAATAGTATAAACGGTTGTATTTTGTAGCTATTTTAGGCCTACTTCTATCTCTTAAGTACAAATTCTTTGTATACGATAGCGTAATGACGAATTTGCATTGTAATTTGACATCTTCGTAACCAATCAGAGAATAACAAATAGGTATTGATTGGCCACTTGCAACTTTACTGCAATTTTACTGATTTTTCATCGGCATAATGAATCAGGGCACTATTGTATTGGCCAATTAACAAATTATTATTCTGTATAAACCCTTAAGAACAACTGTGACAATAAAATATGAATAACAAAATGTGTTACTAATAATTATTAAGAAATAATAGTAAAAAATATTCTTTGTTATGATATTGTAAACAATTGCAAATTAATATTAATATAATTATTTTTCCTGGAAACAAATGGAAAATTATTTAAATAATTACTAATTTATTAGCATCTCAAATGTATGAATGGAACAGGCTGTTCAAATAATCTTTGTTAATAGTTGTAAGTGCATCGAATCTATATTATAAACCACGTCATTGGAGGCAACTGTAAGTGACAGGTCGTGCAATTGGAATTTATTTGTACAGACATATTGTTTTGAGCCCCCGCTTGGATACAGATAGAAGGGTCAACTAACTAAAGACTATATTGGTTTATTCATCACTCAGTAATAGCGTTATAGTCAAAGATCCCAGGGCAATCAGACGTCACTTATTAAACTAGTGTTAGTATGTACCATTATTGTATGCTTATCTGCTAGTTTGACCAGACGGTTTGGACATTTTTTAGGAATCGGATAATCAAGGTGCGTAAACACGCTACTCAAATCACTTAGTCACTTAGTCAAGTCACTTAGAGACAGCTGATTTTTACGTACTCGTATATGCTACACAACATCGTTTTAAATTAGACATCAATACTCCCAGACACTTCCTGTTGGTAGTGTTACCTTACAGACGCTAAGTCTCTAAAGAAAAACAGACGACAACTTCTATAAAACGAAAAAATCTCTAAAAATTTATTTTTGTATTTATTTTTATTGTGACACGACATCTGACCTCGACTCGCCTGATGATAAGCAAGAGGAGGTCCAAGAGTGACGACGACTGGAATAACCGAGTCAATTCCCGGCTGCCCCAGCCGCCGCCACTATGCCGGCCTAAGGTGCTTCTTCACGCATCGCTTGAAGGATCCAAGGTTATAGTATAGGATGGAGATATCTACTTTGCTTCATGCTATTTATTATATTACGTTTATATAACATTGCTTGGTAGCAATTAGTATGCCTGAAGCGTACACGAAAATGACATAGCGGATGTAAAAAAATGCATTTAATTAAGAGAATGGTCTGACCTCGCTTAGTACAATAGTTTCGCATACTCAAGGCTCATGATTAAGATTTGGTGGTATCCTTTTGTTTTACCAGTGTGACCATAATAATAAGAATAAATATTTTAGTAAAAAAAGAATTTATTAATATCACGTGAATGGATGCGTTAAACGAGGCAGGCCCAGGAGGGTGTTTGCCGACCAAATCGGAGACATCCTCAAGAAAGCTGGGTTGCCTAGTGACCATAACCATAGAGCTTGTATGAAGAGAATTGTGAATGTGAAGAAAGCGAGGAAGTTGTGTCAGGATCGTGGCAAGTGGCGCTCCATTGTCTCTGAAAGGACAAAATATCTACAAATTAAAGGCGAATTTTTCCATGTTAAGTTTTGTTGCCCCTCCTATAACCTAGGATTCTTCAAGCTAAGCGTGACCGGCTTTTGATGACGAAATTAAGTGGTATTTTAGTAGTCTGCACTATTAGTCCTCTTCTTGCTTACCAGTAGGCAAGTCAGATGTCGCGTCATCAATCAAAACCACAGAAGCCGGGACAATGTCTGCAGCCGACCTATATCAAGCGTTCTATCTATTTTTTTTAAACTTGTTTGAGGTTGTTTTATAATTCATAGTTAACCTTCTAAGTCATGTCATTTAAATTTATGAAATTACTTCCTTTTTGTTTTGTTTCGGTGTTGTTATATTATATAATAATTATAATCACGGTCTTAAATCACGAATCATCATCATCAGCTTTTTGTCTTACTATCGGGCACAACCTTTGTCAGGATCGTGGTTTATCAGACAGCATGTGACTCCTCTACGCTTGCCAAGGCTTCCCATCTCTTGACAACGACCGGGACACCTAATTCTGAACATGATTAGTTTGAGATTATTTCACTATCGATGGAATCCAATTACTGACCGCGTCCTTCATTGCTGACCTGAGAGAGAATCCATTATTAGAGTTTCTTTAGATTCAGAATGTTCAATATCCTATAATCTTCCCCCAGAATTAGACTATCAAGTTTTCGAATCTGTCTGGTAGTTTAAGAGATAGGCCCATCCAAACTAACAATCAAAAGGGATTTATTATATTTTGCCCGACTTTTTTTGATTGACTTTTTTGAACTTGAAACGGTTATGTGACGTAATGATGAGTGCTATAAACTTGTAGTCAATCATTTTTATCGTCAATAGCACATGCCAAATAATGACTTTTATAGGCAATTTTTTTTATACATTATTAGAGTTTTTGGAGGGATCCCTAATTTCACTTAGTTAACAATATAGCTTAAGTTACTCAGTGATCATATAGCATTCTATTAGTAAAAGATTTTTTAAAATCAATCCAATATTTATTGAGTTTATTCATTACAAACAAAAATACAAATCTTCTCTCTTTATAATATTAGTTTAGTTCGATAGTATAGATAAAGGATTAAGTTCAATTATAGTGCATAGATAGGGCCATTGTACACTTGACTATTAGGTTGTCCGTTCCATCAGCATCGCCGTCAAGTTGTAATGACAAGCATTGTGTACGACCACCACTATTGAATGCAATTAATTTGTTATCGGTGAATGAATAATCAGGTCAACAGGCCATGTATACTAGTCAGTGCATAAGGTGTGACGTTTGGAGATCTGCCGAGATAAAACTATTGTACCGCCATAACTATGTCGTCTTTGTTCACACGAATTGAATTCATTGTTATTAAAGCGAATTACAGTTATAATGTACTAATATCCGTTTGGTAATTAACGCTTAACAGGTGAAGTTGTAACGCATTGGTTGCTGTATGATTTATATATTTCTATATTAAGAAACTGGACGACCAAAGTACATTATTAAAGATACATTGGTACCGGAAAGTGGTTCTTGGTTTTCAATACCATTTTACTACACCATGGTCGTCTTATGACAGCACCCCGCTTGATGATAAGCATGAGTGAGGTCCACAAATGAAACTGCTACTACAGTTAAATATCTGAATGGAATGGAACAAGTAACAGCCTCTGAGCTTCTTAAAATATTGTCTGCCTATATTGACAGGTGAAGTTACACCAACATTAGTTCTTCAGTATTGAAGACAGATGAATTTTCGTGAACCCCCACTTACGAATTGTGAACCCCTATTCTATTATTTTTGTCACGCCAACGTAGACCCGCACAGAGTCTCCCGTGAACCCCTTTTTTTTTTTTTGTTATCGCAGGAGAATCCTTTCGGATACCCCGCCACTTAAGGGGAGTGACGGGGTTATGTGGTGCACACTAAACTCCTGCGGTGACCATTTCAGCGGCAAACACGAAGGGGGTCCGGAAATACCCGGAGGGCCTTCTACGGATCCCCCTCTACCCTTCTCTTTTTACGGCAGCGCTATGGTCACCCTGCGCTGCCGTCCTCTCGGGGCCGTGTTGGCTGGGTGTGCAGCGCCCCTACGCGTACACACCCCACGACCCCAGGGCATCGTAGCCCACGGAATGATATGTGGGCTACGGGTAGGACACGGCAGCTACTCTGCCACCGCGTCGGCGGACCCCTCGTCTTCTTGGGTCCGCCCTCTCTCTTTCGCGTTCAGTGGTCTCCTTTACAAGCATAACGTGCTCGCAAAAGGAGACCACCGCCGCCCACGCCTCTCTGCTGTCTACCATGGCAGCGACGACGGCCGGCAGGGACAAATCCGCCCCCACCACGCTGCGAAGCGTCTCCCTCTCTGTAGCCCAGGCAGGGCAGTCCTCCAGGGTATGCTGCGCCGAGTCGTCAGGGCAGTCGGAGCAGTGGTGGCACTTGGCACTTTCCTCCTTACCCAGCCGACACAGGTATCTGCCGAAACAACCATGTCCCGACAGGACCTGCGTCAGCCGGAATGTGAGCGCACCGTGATTACGGTGCAGCCACTGCTCTAGGACGGGGGCGATGGCACCCACCGTCCTGTGCCCCGCGCTCGGGTTGGCCAGCCGGAGCGCCCAAGCCTCTTCTGCCACTTCCTGGAGTTGAAGACGCTTCACTGCAGCCTCCCTCGGCGTTGGCCAGAGACCTCTAGAGCGTTCACCCTCGCGCCATTCCCGTGAACCCCTGAATTAATGCTCTAATGTTTATTATTCGATATTTGCTTAGATTTTGCGCAAACATTGATAAATGAATTAAACAAATTTTATGCGGAAAAGTCGGAATAATAAAATAAAATAAAATTGTTAAATCAAAACCAAAATTAACGCGATAGTAAGCCGCATAAAATTTGTTTAATTCGTTTATTATTCGTCTAAGGAATGTTTATAACGTTCATTTTAATTGATTTATCGGTCACAGAACTTTATCCATGCATATTGTGTTTTTAGCTAATGATAACCTCGGCATTTTAACCCTTTCAACACGACGCTCAACAACGCAGATTATACCCCCGTACGGCCCGCTATTATCGCTGGCACGCGTATTGGCGTGCGCCGATCGTAGGTAAAGATTTTATTTACGCCATAGATGGTAAACATTTTGTCAATTTACCATCTATGGTAAATTATATTTAAATAATTTTGGTTATAAATTTAAATTGTTTAATTAAATAATATTTTAGTTTTTTTAAAACAATTTGTGTAATTTAATACGTCATTCCGCGGACCTCTCGCGTCGCGTCGGTCCTCAATTTGATAACGGCCCAGCTAAAAGCTCATAGTAAGTAAACGTTTTAGTTAAAGCACAATAGTTCTATCTCTTGTTGATTTACTCATCTCCTACCTTCGAGCTTTATCATCAGAGTAGCTCAGTGGTACCAGTTAAAACACACATATATTCATATACATGGGTGTGTCAAACGTGAGGTCACAGATATGTTGAAAAGTAAATACCGAACTGATGACCTTCAAAACCCTCATAAATTTTAGCTATGAACCGTCTCGATCACGTCAGCTTTCAAACTAACAAAACCGCAATGTAATCGGTCCATTCGTTTAGGAGCTATGATGCCACAGACAGACACACAGATACACATACGCGCTAAACTTATAACACCCCTCTTTTGGGTCGGGGGTTAAAAAGAAGCGGCAATGACGTTCACAGTCACAAGTTCAAGCCAAGACCTTTAGAGAAGTTACGTTAATAAAAAGTAAGCTCAAAATCTTAAACCCGAGTACTGGAAAATCACGCTCTAAAACAAAAATCAAGAAAATATTTTCATCTGATATTGTTATGTGCAAACTATTCGATATTTATTGTGTAATAAATAAACAACTTACATTTTTTTCGGGGTTATAATTTTGTGGAAAAAAAAGGTTTGCAGATCCGCTTTAAAAAAATTTTCACTTGTTAAGATTTTAACCTACCGCCTTTAATATGTAGAGGTTCCATCTTATGTCATTGTGTTACACACGTAAATATAATTTGAACAAGTGTATTATAGTTTATAATGAAATACGTATTTCAAGTAGTTTTGGATAAAAATTATGTTTGAATCATTCCCCATTATCGGGTGCTTCGCCGTATTCGGGTAAAAAGAAGCGGTGCTTTATTTGTTGTATTTTTTCATTTTTATAACCAAGCAGTAATAAAAAAAGTAATTGTTTTCACCAAACAACCATGTTTATCTAAAGAAAGCGTTTCTATAATTTCATTAGTAAATTAATCGCGAAATGGCGCAAGTAACAAAAAGAATTCATATTCAAAAGAGTTGCCTTTATTACACCGACAAAAAAAACCTGTAACAATAAATTATTTAACAAAACAACTTTTAACATTATTTATAACATATTATGTTATTATAAACATAACAATGAAATTCTTAGAGGAATTATAATTAGTTATTTAAGGTATCAGCCTGAATTAATAAATTTTACAACATTAAATTATTTATTTTAATTATGTGACCAAGCTATTCATGTCCGTTTGATAATATTTGACCACGATAATAGCAAAAGCTTAAATTTATGTTTTCTTAATGCTTAGCGAGTCCTTTGATTTCAAACTGTAATGCCGCTAACTCGCCTAGCGAGTCCATTGTGAAATGTTTGCGGTACCCGAGGTAACTTCATGCAAATCGTAGTGGCATTGAACTTGATGTCGGTATGATGTAAGGCACTACCACAGGAATCCCCCAAAGTATATAATACCGTGACGGTATACTAATATACATTAAATTGCATAAATACAAAGTCATTATTATTCAATAATAACGACTTTGTATAAGATCCCTGGCAAAAAAATATATCATCTCCAAACAAATTCGGACATGTTATGATTTATCTGCCATTATATTTATCTATCAATAAATGCGACCGATATTTATGAGGAACATAAATATGTTTTATTTTAATTATATTATTTCATTATCATGTTCAGACAAAATGTTGTCAATTTCTGATTTACCTTTGCCGTATGTGGATAAAAAAGATCATATTTTTAAATATCTTGATTTACAAAACGAAGGCTAGTATATTATTAGGAACATTGTATATAAGCTTGTATAGAAAGGACATTATCAACAAAACTTGTTTCGCGAAGATATCATCATTTTAGTTCGCACGCCAATTGGCGTGCGCCGTACGGTAAATAGGAAAAAATTTACGCCAATTGGCGTGCGCCGTACGGAAAGGGTTAATGATAACCTACTCGTATCATGTCACGGCGTCGAATAACTTGTAATTAGGTATTTACCCTAGAAATTACACGTATACAGTTAACTTCATACAGTTTATTGAGTTTTAATTGAGACGCGACATTCACCTAGACTGGCCTGATGGTAAACAAGAGGAAAATCGATTTACGGATGCCTTAGTCGCCGTAATTATACCAGACAAAGCTTATAACGCTTTGCTTTTTTTTATATTGTGACTCGACATATAGGCAGCACCCTGCCTAATGTTAAGCTGGAGTGTGGTCCATGAATGGATGTCACAGCTACTACAATTCAATAACGTTGAGTAGCAATCACATCCACTATGCCGGCCTAGTTGGAACCGGCAACTTACAAGCTGATCCCGAAACGCGACCAAATTACTTCACGGTCTGTATACTTGTAAGTGGTGGTACTACCCCGGATCGGCAGACTGGATCCTCTTAAGGATCCAAGAATCTTAAGGGAATGAGGAGAACACACAAGCTGGTAAAGCACCCCAATTCTCAATTGTTGTACAAAGAAACGACAGGCCGATCTATACATGTATAGATATTTAGATATGTATAAAACTAACTTATCTTACTTGTAAAGTTCGTGATGTAGTCAAATATAGTTTAAAAGATCCAAAGATTGTTTTATACAAAGTAACTAAACAAGTTTAACTACTTTTTTGTTATATTCCAGTTGCTTAGTTTCCCAACATGTCCTAAAGGGGAAGAATGGAAAAAGTTTAATTTGTTCGCAGACTTACTAACCTGTAACTAGTAACTTCTATATGGGTGTACACGAAGTTCTTTTTTTGGCTATAGGATTGCGGATTTTATTTATAAATTGGCATAGCTTGTGTGTGGCTTTAGTTATGAATAAAGGACATCATTCATTTTGGGCTTTTATGTACTACTTTTGTAATGTCTAATGATGAAAAAATACATAAATGGTAGTTTCGATATTTGTATTGATAAAACTAATAACAATTTTGCTTTTAATTGCTGTGCAATTCAGTTATTTGGAAAATTAGATATGGATTTTGTATCAGCTGTCAATCAACGCCATATTTGTTCTTCTTTGAACTGTCATAATTATAGTTTGATCATTTTTCACACCTAAACTATGCAATATAAAGGATATATTCCAATTACATTGTAATCTTCGTACATCAAACTATTTTAATATGAATATTAAACTTTTAATACAATTAAGCTCAAGTCCCCACACAAAATGAATGAAGAAGTCCTTTGTGTAGTTTGTTGTAGCTACTGGAATAGGTTTTATTATTATTAGCCCACTATTATTATTATTATTTGTCCCACTGCTGGGCAAAGGCCACCCTCTCTTCCATGACTAACGACATTTGGCGATCTCTCGCCACGAACTATGAAATAGCTTTTAGTAACTTTTAATATAAGTATTAATAATAGGGGTTTTCCGACCAAATCGGAGACATCCGCAAGCTAGCTAAGTTGCCTAGTGACCATAATAGTAGACCTTGTATGTAAAGAATTGTCAATGTGAGGGAAGCGAGGGAGTTGTGCTAGGATCGTGGCAAGTGGCACTCCATTGTCTCTGCCTATCCATGCGGGAAGGGGGCGTGATAATTTAATCAATCGTTTGATTACATTATAAAAAAGTATAAAATTTTGCTTCGGTACTTTTTATTTAAACACGTCGGATTGGTTAAAATTAGAACACATATGACAACCATATAGTTGGCGCGTCGGTTCTTTTTTAAAACGTGTCTTCTCCTCAGCATTACCCTTCAACCTTCTTCCAACCTTAAAGGAAATCTAGAAAAAGCATATTGCATGGGGTAGTAACGACAACTAAGTCGATTTTTTCAGTCGTGGGCCTCAGTACTTAGCCTCAGGCACAATAAAAAAACATGGTTATATCACTTGTTCTATTGGATTGGAATCTAACTTAGCAACAAATGTCAGCTCTAGTTTATACAGTACAGTAGATACTAGTAAGTTACTTGTTTCTCACAAAACTGGATAACGAGGCCGTGCACGAAAACAAGACCGATTTCCTAGTAAACTTAACTGCAAGTCGCAGCCGTGGGAATAATTGATGGATGCGGAATTGTCGCGTGCTCTTAATGGTTAATTATTACTTTATGAATTAGCATTTTTATTACAACTGAATTATACATATTATCAGGGCCGTCTTAAGCATATTCAGCGCCGGGGTGCAAAAGTCAAGGCTCCGCTCGCATGGTCTCAGTGTAGTAGGTACCTATCGAAGTTTATGGCGGTCGGCATGCGCCCCCTAGGACTCTGCGCCCGGGTGCACCGCACCCCTTGAACGCCCGAGTAAAGACAGCCCCGCATATTATTTAAATCTACGGTTATGGGCATTAGGCAACCCAGCTTTCTTGAGGATGTCTTCGCTTTGCTCGGAATGATTTGAATTGAAAATAACAAAAAAAAGAGTCTAAAAATTATCTATACATATAATAAAATTGGAGTGTCTGTTTGTAATATTGAAATAACCGTTTTTTAATACATGTATATGAATATATATACGGTACATACACCAAAATGACATTTTTTACATTTTTTGTCTGTCTGTCTGTTTGTTCCGGCTAATCTCTGGAATGGCTGGACCGATTTTGACGGGACTTTTATTGACAGGTAGCTGATGTAATAAGGAGTAACTTAGGCTACTTTTATTTTAGAAAAAATCTTTTATAATAAATAAAATAAAAGAAAATATTTTTTCCATACAAAAAGCGTGCGTTCAGAAATTTATTTTGGATAAACTAAGGAAAATATATCAAGCTGTTGAGAATCGAAAACAAATTATTATATTATATTATCCTACTGTTATTATAAATGTGAATGTCCGTTTGATTGTTACGCTTTCACGCAAAAACTGCTCAACCGATCATCATGAAACTTTGTACACATATTCTTGGAGGTATCAGAAGGAACATAGTATACATTTTTTTTTTACGAAAATAAAAAAGTTTTGTCAATTTTTTTTCTTATTATAAAAATAGATGCAAGGCGTTGGTTCAAACCCTGAGTACTATAATACCATCGCACTGTATTACCGACTGTCACGTCAACATCTAATCTAATCAACTGTACTATGGAGACTATACACTATACTTTCCATAGACTATAAATTCAGCTATTTGAAATTTTTCTTTATTATTATTTCCTTCTGTTACTATATGCATATGCTACTATTGTTATAAATGTGAATGTGGGTTTGTTTATTACGTATTTTAGGAAGTAACATCGGTTACTTTTAATTAAAATAAAATATTTTTTACTATAGTTTCCAATTGACTATAGTTTTAACTGTTTGGAATATATATTTATTTTTATTTCCGTCTGTCATTTTATATGAGTTAATGAGTTATAAATACAAAAAAGTCGAATTGAAAACCTCCTCCTTTTTATGACCGTGTTATAAACCAAACTTTACGCGGGTGAAACCGCGAGCACAGCTAGTGTAACATATAATTATGATAATTTGTATAACTTTTATACAATTTATCATAAATCAGTTAGTTCAATCAATCAATCAAATTGTCACGCCTTTTCCCACAGATTTAGGCAGAGACAATGGAGCGCCACTTACCACGATCCTTACACAACTCCCTTGCTTCCTTCACATCCACAATCCAGTTAGTTCAATTTGAATATATTAAAATTAAATAATATTGACGATTAGTTGTATCTCAGTATATTTTAAAACTATGTTTTGGAGAAATAATAGTTTTTAGCTTTAGTTTTGACCTCGTCTTTTCACTCCCGTAATACCCGCACAGGTCTGTCGACCGAATCGGCAGTCGAACTAAAAAGTTCGGTGCGTCGTTTCTATGCAGAACAATTAACAAGTGAAATTTTTACCAGTCCTTTGTACCAGTCCATGTGTTCTCTCCATCCTATAGCCTTGGATCCTTTAAACGATGCGTGGAAAAGAACCTTAGGCTGGCATAGTGGCCGCGACTGGGGCACCCGTGAAAACTCGGTTTTTGTAGACGTCGGCACTCTTGGATTACCATCAAGCGGGTCAAGGTCAGATGTCGAGTCGCAATAAAAAATATATAGTGGTTTTGAGTTATCTATAAAAAAATGTGTTGAAAACGAGATCACACTTTCCGCACTATATTTTTTTTTTTTTTTTATTGTGACACGACATCTGACCTCGACTCGCCTGATGATAAGCAAGAGGAGGTCCAAGAGTGACGACGACTGGAACAACCGAGTCAGTTCCCGGCTGCCCCAGCCGCCGCCACTATGCCGGCCTAAGATCCTATATTAGCATCCTATATTAGCATTTTGACATTTATGTACTTATTTTTTATTTATTTTGCGTTTCTATACTAAGCTACTAAACGTAGAATTATAGAAGCAGGACTATCAAAGCATTTAGGAGTATATTTAAAAAAACATTGGTACCGGTGGCTTTGAACCAGGAGCTCTTGGTATTGCAAGACCATGGGTTACTAGAAAACGGTAGACCTAGAATTTATTATTTTAATATCGATTCTATTCTATATGGCAGGCCCAGGGGGAAATCGGGGACATTCTCAAGAAAGCTAAGTTGCCTAGTGCCCATAAACTTAGAGCTTGTATGAATGTGAAGGAAGCGAGGGAGTTGTGTTAGGATTGTGGCAAGTGGCGCTCCATTGTCTGCCTATCCCCGTGGGAAAAAGGCGTGACAATTTGATTGATTGATTGATTCTATTTTTTAATACTAAATAGTGAATGTTTAAGGTTGAAGTACCTATGGTGCCTGGTTTACTGTAATTATACGAATAAGGGGACACCACGCGATATTGTCATGCGATGTTAATCTTTTGTACGGGTATTTAAATAGCAATTAACTACACATTTTTTGAATTAAACAAATTTTATGCGGCTTACTATCGCGTTTATTTTGGTTTTGATTTTACAATTTTTTATTATTCCAATTTTACAATTATTTACAAATATTTATTATTGTAAAATCAAAACCAAAATAAACGCGATAGTAAGCCGCATAAAATTTGTTTAATTCATTAATCAATGCGCGAACAAAATCTAAGAAAATACTACACATTTTTTTTAAATAACGTTTACATTATTACTGTTTATTTAACAATCAATCAAATTGTCACGCTTTTCTCACAGGGTAGGCAAAGACAATGAAGCGCCACTTGCCACGATCCTGTCAAACTCCCTCGCTACTCTCACATCCACAATTTCTTGAGGATGTCTCCGCTTTGATCGGAGGGTCCTGGGGCTGCCTTAATTATTAACCTATCCATCCACATCAGATGTATCCACATAATTTCGGGCTTATATGTACTACTTTTGTAATGTTCAATGATGAAAAATTATGAAAATGTTAGTTTTGATACTTGTATTAATAAAACTAATAACAATTTCGCTTTTAATTGCTATGCAGTTGAGTTAGACACGCTATATTAACTGTCATAAATATAGTTTGATCATTTGGCATACCTAATCTATGCAAAATAAAGTATATATTTCAATTACATTGTAATCTTCGTACATCAAACTACAACATTTTAAAATGTATAAGCAATTTTCTTTCAATTAAGACCAAGTCCCTATACAAAATGAATAATGTTCTTTCTTTCGCCAATCTTTCGCACTGGTCGGGGAAAGCATCCGCATTTTATCGACCGAATTAGTAGTCGAACTAAAAAGTTCGGTGCGTCTTTTCTTTGTAAAACAATCGACAAGTGGAATGCTTTGCCTGCCCATGTGTGCTCTCCATCCTATGACCTTGGATCCTTCAAGCGATGCGTGAAGAAGCACCTTTGGCCGGCATAGTGACGGCGACTGGGGCAGCCGTGAACAAACTCGGTTTTCTCAGTCGTCGTTACTCTTGGACTTCCTCTTGCTTGTCATCAGGCGGGACGAAGTCAGATGTCGTGTCACAATAAAAAAAATATCTATTTACACTTACATAAGTGTAAGTAGATAACATACATTTATTTATTTTAATATAAGCATTTCACTATTATCAAGCAGTAGACTAGAAAGATTTATATAGTAGGTGTGTATGTAAACGAACATAACTCTATTGTAATGTCATATTGCGAACTCTAGTTTTCATTGTAAAAGGAAATCTTAACGTCTCATTTCCTGACTACAGTTTATGACCATAATCGTCTTTTACGACACGACAGGATGGTGGTGATTCTATCTGCACTATAAAACGACATAAGCTAGTTTTTTTAATCGTAATTAGTTGCAATATTTAATTTCGTTATTACTTTTTTTTTATTTTTTTTATTGTGACTCGACATATGCAGCACCCCGCTTGATGTTAAGCCGAAGTGTGGTCCATGAATGAATGTCACTGCTACTACAATTCAATAACTGTGAGTAGCAATCACATCCACTATGCCGGCCTAGATGGAACCGGCAACTTACAAGCTGATCCCGAAACGTGACCAAATCACTTCACGGTCTGTATACTTGTATACTTGTACTCGTTATTACGCTGTAAAATTGTGTTAGATTTTGAAAATTGGGTTTTGATATAAGTTATTATAATGGCTGCATAAAGGTCTCTACCTCTGCCATACCCTGTGGAAAAAAGGCGTGACAATTTGATTGATTGATAAAGGTAAAGGGTGAGTTGCAGGAAACTTTAGTTAATTTTAACATCCAAATAAATATTGGCCTAGTGGTAGTGAAATAGCCACTGAAACCAGGAGCCTCCGGATCAAAACCACTTGTATTTTTGATATATGTACTTTGGTCGTCTTGTTTCTATGATTCAAGCACGTTTAGTTTCTTAGAATTTAAATTAAAAATTTATATATATAAATTTTTCAATCAATCAATCAAATTGCCTATGAGGATAGGGATAAATAACCACTTTTAAAATAAACTTTAAATAAATTAGAATTTTAACCTTTATCAATCAATCAAATTGTCACGCCTTTTTTCCACAGGGAATGGCAGAGACCGAGACCTTTATGCAGCCATTATAATAATTTATACCAAAACCCAAACCAAAACGTATAATAATCATTATACGTCTAAGATATTATAATTACTCATATTACGTTTTAATGAAACAAAAAACACTTCTTAAAGACAATTTATATTAGAAAAATATTTTCACTAATTTCATTTCTAGTTCATCATTTTTTATATGATAATTACGTGAAAATTAAAGCTCTTTGTTAGATGAAAGTTGTAATTATTTTTTGGGATAAGTGAGGAGCATCTTTTCTTTAAGTAGATTCGGTGAAGTGTCCTTAATTATATTTATTGCAATGAAATTGCGTTAATTTAAATGAGAAAAAAATATGGCCTTTTTAAGGTTAAAGAATAATTTATTTTAAAATAATCAATTAAATTGTCACGCCTCTTTCCCACAGGGATAGGCAGAGACAATAGAGCGCCACTTGCCATGATCCTGACACAACTCCCTCGCTTGCTTTACATTCACAATTCTCTTCATACAAGCTCTAATGGTTATGGGCACTAGGCAACCTAGCTTTCTAAAATAAAATCCTAGATTTTAAAATTACTAGAAGAGTTTAAATGCATTCTGAAATAAAACATCTTGGATTTAAAAAAACTGATCATGGATCCTCTAAGATCAGCAAATCAACAAGAACTGAAACTATAGTGCTTTAGGTTTTTTAAAATTAACTTTAAGTTAGGATTATGGTATATATTTTTAACACCATTTGTTGCACTTACCAGCTTATGACTAGTAGTTCTAAATTCATAAGCTTATGAAAGCCTAAGAAGGATCTAAAATAACATTTTTAATAAATAAGCTGATTAGAAACACGTTTTTAAAGTCAAAAAGGTACGAAGGCAAAGTTTGGTAAAACCTTAAAATCGGATTTGGAATTGGAAATCTTTAGGGTCTTATTACTACATATTTATTTTCTAAACAAGTATCGTACGAGTTTTATTAACCCTTTATAAAACAAGTAGATTTTTATGATTTTAATTCGAGCAAATCGAAGATATGCTCAAGTAAGCTAGGTTGCCTAGTGCCCATAACCGTAGAGTTTGCATGAAGAGAATTGTGAATGTGAAGCAAGCGAGGGAGTTGTGTCAGGATTTTGGCAAGTGGCGCTGCATTGTCTCTACCTATACCTATGGGAAAAGGGCTTGGTGATTTGATTAATTGATTGATTATTTACTTACTTTTAGTAATAAATATAAATGATTAATGCAGTAATTATCTACTTATTATGGTGTTTATGAACGTATGTGTAGTATTAGACTATACTAAGCTATTAGAATAAGAATGAGACGGGCTGTTGACTAACTTCACTTGACTGATTCAAAGGTGTCTTTTTCTTCACAGACCGCAAAGAAAAAGACACCATACTAAAGTGAAGTTGGTTGGAAAGTTAGACGTTACAAAATGGCGCCGATTCCATCCTATACTTATTTTAATCGCATTATACATTGCAAAACAACAAAAAATGTGCGACTTGTTAATTTGTTGTGCAGCGAGTATGTTGTGCCGTGAACAAATGGGGATGTCCTTGTGGTCTGCTACAATTCCGGAACACTCCGGAAATGTTATCGCGACCTCTGTTTGTTCTTTTTTTTCCAATTCACAAATGATTACTTGTTAACAAATGCTTCGGTTTTGCAAAAGATATAAAATATTTATTTGTTTATTATGGGTAACAGATCTAGGTATTACCCATATTAACAGATATATGTTGGTCTATTTTATATCTGCAATATTTGCCAAATCTGGCGTGCAAATATTATTATTAGTTATTATAGTTTTAATATACGTATAAAAATTTATTTTATTTAAAAACTTAATACAGCACAATAGTACAAATAGTACAATAGTAATGCTAAAGGCATTCTCTATCAGCAAACCTTTAGGATGTTGATAATAAAGAAATAATATATTTATTTTATTTGAAAATTGCACGTATATATAATATTATTATTAAAAACAAAGTGGCCGGCATTGTGAATGCGACTGCTACTTGCAGTTGTTTAACTGTAGTAGTAATCGCATGCATTTATAGACCGCACTCCAGATAATAACAGAAATGAAATGAAATGAAATTATTTATTCGTGGTACATAGGTTGTTACAGGTTGTTAAAACAAAAATATATTGATATGATCGCTATGACCTGCCCTTGGGCTTACAAATATTATTCACTCATTAGTACATATTTAATGTCAGTATTTTAAAACAAAATGTCACTTAAGCTAATCATAAATATATAAGCACTATGCAGAAGTTTCGCGTGAGTAAAGTCTATAGTATTAATCAACATTTAGATTTCATGTATGAATTATGATTTCATGTATGAAACAGGATTTCATGTATGAATTATATCACGCTACATTAAACAAATATATTCGGACTCAAGTGTATGTGTTTTCACAAGAGGAATGAAAATAGATACACGAGTAAGTTAACTTCATAACTTTAAAGTAGTATTGCACTGTTATTATTTTGCCGCGAAATGGCTATCTGCACAGTGCTGAGAAAATGACCACTGGAATTGGAGCACAGGAGCGAAATAACGCATAAATTCAACAATATAAGCTTTTCTACCGGTCGTTGTTTGCGCTAAAGTTCCTTAGGTGCTATCTATGGAAGTAAATATGTTTCGCTAATGTTGTGTTGCGTTTTAATGTTAATAAAAACTATTTTTTATAATCTAGGAAGGCTTTTTTTGTTCCATTTGACAGCTGAACATCATTGAAGAATGTCATTTGTTAAATGCGTATCACGTAATATAATTTTAACTAATAAAGTGCGTTAAACAAGGCAGACCCAGCCTCCCTAGCACAGCAACCAAAAAAGCAAGATAAAGACCTGCAAAGAATATGATTGTAACTCATATTAAATAACTTAAATAGGCTTATTATTAACTTAATTAATTAACTCATAACTTAATTAACTCATATTAATAACATCATTACATCAAAATGTTAAAAAAGTGATATAAGTTTTCTACGTTGTTGTTTTGTGTAAAGTTTTATTCAACCTTTAAATATATTTTTAGTTCTGGTAAGTTATTTAAAATAGGTTGCAATAATGTTCTTTGCAGGAGGGTGTTTTTCGATCAAATTGGAGACATCTTCAAGAAAGCTGGGTTGCCTATAGTGCACATAACCGTAGAGTTTGTATTAAAAAAATGTTCATGTGAGGGAAGCGAGGGAGTTGTGTCAGGATCAAATTCAAATTGTCACGCCTGTGGGAATAAAGCGTGACAATTTAAATTTGATGTACATTTGTTTTATAAATTCGTCATAATCAGGCGCATCGTTTACTAATCGAACAATTATCAAGTAGAATGCTTTACCCGCCCACGTGTTTTTTATAATCTTTAATTCTTTAATCGAGGCGTGAACCCTTGACTTGCATAGTGACGATGACTAAAGCAACCGTAGACTTAGTCCGTTTTGCAGTCGTCGTTAATCTCGGACCTCCTCTTACTTACCACCATGTCAAAGTTGTTTTTTTATCACCTATGACAGCAACCCCGCCTGATGTTAAGTTAATCTTACATTACAATAAAATATTTTTTTAATACGATAAATAGTATTACTAACCTCTTAGTTATCTTTTGTTGTTAAGTTTTTTTAATGATGTCAAGTAATTAAATGCAATAGTTTTACCTCTTTTGTTATGAAAACTGAATGAAAGGTTCACTCGAACGCTCGCCTAACTGGACATTTGTGTCTTTTCTTTCCCACAGGGATAGGTAGAGACAATGGAACGCCACTTCTACGATACTGACACAACTCCCTCGCTTTCCTCGCACCCACAATTCTCTTCATACAAGCTCTACGGTTATGGGCACTAGGCAACCCAGCTTGAGGATGTCTCCGATTTTCCTCGTTTAACGCAATCTACCCACATCAGCCCCCCTAGCAATCCAAGAAATAATATGAATAAATACCTGCAAGGAATATCATTGCAACTTATTTTTAATAACTTACCAAAAAATTGCTTCAAATAAAAAGATATTTAAACGTTCGGTTAAACTTCACACAAAACAACGTTAACAATTTAAGAAATATTTTTATAAACATTCTGATGTGTAGTCTGTATAAGTTATTTAAAATGCGTTACAATATTTGTTCTTGCAGTTATTTATCTTGCCTCTTGGATTGCCGTGCTAGGGGGGCAGATTTTTTGTTTCGATTGTTATGTATACAATGAAATATAGTCTTATTAATAAACAAAGAGTATGTTTGAGATACGCTTTATGTTTTGAGTAAATAAGGTTTCGCATGTCTATAGCTCGTCAAAGTAACAAACTTCACGTATGTTACAAGAGTATTTATGCACTTCTATTAACACGCGCACGTAAGCGATAAGTATAGACTGTCAGAAATATTATATTCTGTAAAGCATTACTTTGAAGAAGTTTTCATTTATTTATTTATTTATAAACTCTTTATTGCACAAAAATAAGGTACATAGGCGAGTTTAATGCCTTAGGCATTATCTACCAGCTAACCTTTGTTGTGTAGTGCTGTGATTGGCTGGGTGCAAACCATTTATTATAAAGAATAAATATTATTTTAATTGACATTGGTTATAAAAACATATATATATATATACATATATAAATATAAGCAATAGTTTTAACCATAGGGTCTTGCATTAATTCTGGATTTATTAAAAGTAGTAGGCAGTTGGTCATTTGCCTAGTCAGCCGACGAACAACTTTCTAAGACAGCCTTTCCCAACCTTTTCCAGGAGCGGACCCCCTAGCGCCACCTTACCATGATCGGCTGACCACTAAAAAACTTATTTGCAGTACTCACATAGGTCAATCTATTTTATTCTCAAAATCTCAATTAAACTAATGCAGTGTGGTTTTATGTAAAAGATTAGCCACCTATCACTTGACACATTATTCCATCTTAAAAATGAAAAATTTTTCTGTGGGAAAAAGACGTGACAATTTGATTGATTGATTGAGAAATGAAAAAGGCAAAATGGTCTGACTAAATTCCCAGATCGTTATCAGGTTTTGCGTCAGTCCATGCGGTCCATGCGGAACCCAGGTTGCAAAAGGCTGTTTTAAGACATGGTTTTAAAAATTAACGTTACAGGTTTGGTATTTTGTCTCGACGCCCTAGCTAGCCGATATACTATATAGTTGTTCGTAGTATATACTAGCTCGTAGATATACTCGTACAAGGGGGATAGGCATAAAAAATAATTACTTCCCACAGAATGGTAGAGGCGCCAGGGCGTCGGGTGGCGCACACTCTGTACTCACATGTACAAACACATGTACTCTTCTTTTTTTTATTGTGACTCGACATATGACAGCACCCCGCTTGATGTTCCGAAGTGTGGTCCATGAATGCATGTCACTGCTACTACAATTCAATAACTGTGAGTAGCACTCACATCCACTATGCCGGCCTAGATGGAACCGGCAACTCACAAGCTGATCCCGAAACGTGACCAAATCACTTCACGGTCTGTATACTTGTAAGTGGTGGTACTACCCCGGATCGGCAGACTGGGTAAAAACTCTTCTCATTCTTTAACTTTAAATCTTTCAAACGTGGCGTAAAGAAGCACCTCTGATCATAATAGTGACGACGACTGAGGCCTCTGTAAACTGAGGCAGTATTTAAGTCAATGGCGCGCCTAAACAAAGATAGGATGTCTTAACAATTAAAGAGAGAAAAGCGTAAATATGGATAAAGTTTTGAAGGATGCTGTTTGACGATGTAGTCAATCAACTTCTATCTACAACCTACCATCCTTATTTGTTCTGTTTAATCGTTTAAAATGAGGAACCGTAGTTTCGAGTACTTCCTTCGTTTAGCTTAAGGTATGGATGGAGTCGCGTAGCATTTTTTTTTAAATTGTGACTCGACATATGACAGCACCCCGCTTGATGTTAAGCCGAAGTGTGGTCCATGAATGAATGTCACTGCTACTACAATTCAATAACTGTGAGTAGCAATCACATCCACTATGCCGGCCTAGTTGGAACCTGCTGATCCCGAAACGTGACCAAATCACTTTACGGTCTGTATTCTTGTAAGTGGTGGTACTTCCCTGGATCGGCAGACGGGTACCACTGCCTACCACTCTTTGATAACCAGACCCGAAGCAAATATCCACCTCTTTTTTTTATTAACAAATATTTGCAATATTTAATATAAATATTAAATAATACAAATAAAAGCTATGAAACAAATATTTGCTCCGACCGGGGATCGAACCCGGGACTTTACGCGCAACAAACCAATCGCTAAACAGTTCGTCCACGCCTGTCGTCAAAAGCAAAGCAAACTTACATGATTCATAGTTTACTACAACATTCATTTTTTTTGTGACGCGACATCTAACCCTGACTTGCCTGATGGTAAGCAAGAAAATGTCCAAGAGCGCTGATGACTAAACAATTTTCATTTTACTGTTGCTTTAGTCGCAGTCACTGTGCTGGTCAAAGTCGCATCACGCTTCAAATCCAGATTCCAGGATCCAGGTTTTAATTTAGATATTTTAAATATTATCATCATCATCAGCCAGAAGGCGTCAACTGCTGAACATAGGCCTCCCCCTTACGTCATCCGAAAGACAAGATGCCAGTTGCATCCACCGCTTACCCGTGACTTTTACTGTCGTCAGTCCACCTAGTAGGAGGCCTACCTACGCTGCGTCTTCTAGTTCGTGGTCGCCATTTTAAATATGTATTTAAATAATTTGAATGTTTGTTTACGACGCAACATAAAATATACAAAATGTGTTTGCTAGTTAAGCAGACAGCTTGCGTTTGTTGATTTAAAAAAATAACAAATTTCAGCGGTAACGTCGTAAATTCAGTGATTTATGTTTGTTCCCGTTGCCGGCGAGCCATCCGTTCGTTCGGACTTCCTTTCAACGCGCGGCGCCGTGTAAATAAGCTACGAGTACTGTTTGCCAGTTTAATGTTGTAAATTGTTGGAGAAAAACAGACCGGCTGCTAGAGACGCCGATCTTTCTTACATATTTATAAGTACTTGCCCACCCTATGTAATTTAACTCGCGAAACTGAAAACCTCGAGCTCTTTGTAGTTTGTGTTTTAACATTCATTTTATGGGCGGACCATTAAAATAAATTAAATAGCACTAGAGTATAAATTAATACAAGAGAAGGAAGTGTTTCGAATTTCATTTGGTCGTATCTGTTTTAATGAATAGTTAATGTTCAAAGTACTATGTTAGTTGGAAAAGCCTGGAGTTTATTTAAACTTTTCTCTAGGCTTTTCTTTTGTGTCTTATTCTCCCATTCAGACGCAGACTTTTCCGCAAATGTCTTTTTTACAAACAGGCACGCACTCGATAAAGTTTGCTTAAACGTTATTTCTTGCTGGGTTCCCGGAGACGCGTTTTCCTTCCCGCGACATTCCCCCTATAAACAAGGAACTCGTCGCTTTGTTTGCCAGCTTAACGGTTGTAAATTGCAGGGTAATGACTGAGTACGGCCCAGGTTATGCCGGAAGTAATTCAACTCCTACCCTGCATATTCATACGTGGGTTATTTATTAGCTTAGTATTATTCTGTACACCTAATTTCATATGAATGCATATATGTCTACTTGTTTGTATTATATATTAAACAAGCTATATTAATTTACACAGTTTAGTGTAAATAACGTAATATCTATTGCTAATGTTAGTATTCGTATTTATTTTATTATCATTATAATGAATGAGAAATAGCACAATTCGCAAAAGACGTTTTGTTCGAATGATGTAGTGACTACTTATAAGGATTAACAAGGGAATGTCTCGATGGTTGGGGCACATTGAAAGGACAAGTGAAAGATTGACGAAACGAAATTATAAATCTTATGTAGATAGATACGTTAAACAAGGCAAGCCCAGGAGGGTGTTTTCAGATCAAATCGCAAACATCCTTAAGAAAGCTGGGTTGCCTAGTGCCCATAACCATAGAGCTTGTATGAAGGAATTGTGGATGTAAGGATAGCGAGGGAGTTGGTTTTAACTATACCATACTAGTATTTTCTTAGATTTTGCTCGAACATTGATTAATGAATTTAACAAATTGTATGCACTGGTTTATTGGTTTACCAGACAGTACAATTAATAAACAAAAAAAAATTTAAAATGTAAACTCTTTTTGAATTTGATAAGGCTTACTTTTATTATAACTAGGTTTTTACAATATTAAATAAAACGTAGACGGATGTCTCGCGATTTTTACTCGGCAAAGCTGACTAGTGTTTTTCCTCGGTTAAAGGAAGCTTTTATGTGCCTGCAACTACCTGCCAACTGCACTTTGCCCACAAACGTCGAAAGCGTGTGACATTTGTTTTTGTGAAACCTTTTTACTCTTTCATTTTGTTGACCGATGGTTAAAGGTACCCAAGCGCCAGTTTTTACGTTAATATTTACTAACCTATTTGATGTTGTTTATTTCTAGACACATAGTAACGTTTTCGAGATGAGACCGGATTTTATGAGCGATGACAAAGGAATCATAATGTAAGGTTTCTTAGTTGCGATGCCAAAGGAATCATGATGTACGGTTTCATAGTTGCGATGACAAAGGAATCATTATATACAGTTTCTTAGTTTCGATGACAAAAGAATCATGATGTACGGTTTCTTAGTTGCGATGACAAAGGAATCATGATATACAGTTTCTTAGTTTCGATGACAAAGGAATCATGATGTAAGGTTTCTTAGTTGCGATGACAAAGGAATCATGATGTAAGGTTTCTTAGTTGCGATGACAAAGGAATCATGATGTACAGTTTCTTAGTTGCGATGACAAAAAAAACATGATGTACGGTTTCTTAGTTGCGATGATAAAGGAATCATGATGTACAGTTTCTTAGTTTCGATGATAAAGGAATCATGGTGTACGGTTTCTTAGTTGCGATGACAAAGGAATCATGATGTACGGTTTCTTAGTTGCGATGACAAAGGAATCATGATGTACAGTTTCTTAGTTGCGATGACAAAAAAAAACATGATGTACGGTTTCTTAGTTGCGATGACAAAAAAAGAATCGTGATTGTATGGTTTCTTAGTTGTGATGATAAAAAGTAATTTCGATATACGGTTTCTTAGCTGCGATGACAAAAAGGAAAGTAGCAATCACATCCATTATGTCTACGCCTTATGCCTTGTTAAAACCGAAAACTTACAAGCTCATCCCGAAACGCAACTAAGTTACTTCACGGTCTGTATACTTGTAAGTGGTGGTACTACCCCGGATCGGCAGGCTGGCCATGTATACATGCCGTAATGAGATCCTAACTTGTTTAATTAATTAAAAATGTTTCCAGCAAAGCTTAGACTATATGGTCTGCTTGTCGTGTCGCAGCCATTTAAGTAATGTAGTCAATATTTAAGCATACAAAAGTGAATACGTATACACTAAGAGCAGGCTCATACAAACTATTTCTCTTAGTTTGGTATGTCGTCGGACGATATTTAAGAAACAACGGACCGCGCTACATATCACGATACTGCACCCTCTTGCTACATTTCGCCATCCACAAGTTCAATAACTGCATCTGGAAGACGCATCCACTATGCCGGTTCAATTGGAACCAGCAACTTTCAAATTCATCTCGTGCGTATATAATGCAGTACAACAGCTCGTTACGAGTAAAGTCCCGGGTTTGATTTCCTGTCGGAGCAAATATTTGTTATTACAAATAAAAGCCGGATATTTGCTCCGATACGTTTTTTAAAGAGTAGTAGACGATGGTACCCAACCTTCTATCCGGGGTGGTACCACCACTCACAAGTAAATAGAACGTGAAGAGACTTTGTCGCGTTTCGGGATTAGCTTGTGAGTAGTCGGTTCCAGTTAGGCCGCCATAGAGGATGAGACTGCTACTTACTGTTATTGAATTGTTGTAGCAGTGACTGCACTCCTGCCTAACAACAGGCGGGGTTTTATCTTTTATTTTAGTCACAATAAAAGTAATATTAAAAATGCACTGTCGTATCACAGTTTGTTTTGTATATGAGCTCGCCCTTACTTTGGTCTCGTATTTACCAAGAAGTGCTTTACCAAGATTGTCTAGCTCGCTGTCCGCACAACTTCACTCCTATAAAACAATGCGGGGAAATCCCAGTGCCACTTGAAATGCAACTCCCAGACTTGACTTGCTGAACACTTCTATATAATTCACTTGCATACAAATTAATGTAATGACACTTTCTAGTTTACTCAATTTATATTACTCCTGAGAAATTCCCACTCAAATATTGTATTGTTATGATGATTTAGTTTGCCAGAATGAGTTTTGTTAGAATCGTGGGTAGTCGCGCCTCATACTGATGGCCGACATAGTGATGGCGGTTCTTTAAACTGGATCGGTATTTTCAGTCGTTGCACTTTTGGATCTCTCCTTGCTTACTAACAAGGTCTAATGTCTATTAAAAAGTTACCCCTGTCATGTCGGTCGAATAGGTATGAATATTGCATACAATAGTTTTAAATCCGGTGTTATCGATATTGATAGTAATATCGTTACTATTGATAGTAACGTTTAAGTGAGTTGTAGGTAGTGTGGTACTATTTTTTTGCGATATCGATATTTTTATTATTAATAATATTGTTTCCAAACATCATATTTATAATCTATGACTTAGCAAATGCCGATTGTCGCAATAGTGTCGCCTTGCACGAAATCAATTCATTCGGTCGGTCATTAAGGCTTGACAATTTGATTTGCTTTGCGGCTTGTGTATATTCTGAGATGGTATATAACTGTTGGTAGTTACTTTATGTACTACATTTATTTATGCATTTCTAAGCTAATAATAGGAAGATTGACGAAAGAAATTTTCAAATCTGATATGGATGGAGTACCCATAACCCTACGGTTATGAGTACTAGGCAATTTTCATACAAGCTCTACTGCTACAACAACAAGCGAGGGAGTTGTGTCAGGATCGTGGCAAGTGGCGCTCAATTGTCTTTGCCTATCCCTGTGCAAAAAAGGCTTCACAATTTGATTGATTGTATTAAGTATTGTTTAAAACCTTAATATTTTTTTGCACCTTATGCCTATATTTACTATCTTAAGGTTGGTTGCTGGGAAGAGATCAGCAATTAATTCAGGGCAATTAAGGCGACCGTGGCAGTATAATAGTAACGCAAACCGAGAGCACGGGTTTGAAACCACCCACCGGTACCAATGTATCGTTGAAATATGTACTTTGGTTGTCCAATTTTTCTGATACTAAGAACTTTAGTAGTAGAAATGTAAATGTAAGGCAGTTTTTCACTAGTGCAATAAAGAATTTTGTCTGTCTTATTTCTTTATCTGACAATAGTCTTACACTTAATCTACAGCAATTGAGTGATGATGTTTCCGTTTAATCGTGATTCGAATTCACGAACTTTGGAACGTGAGTATATTTAGACCATTATGAGAACAAAAAAGGTTGTCGATGCTCCACGAAGTTTTTGTTATCATCGTCATCATCACTAATTGTCATGCCTTACATTCTCGATTTACACGATTCGCGATTCTCTTCATACGGACTTTATTATGGTGGCACTGCGAAACCTTGTTTTTTTTATTGTGACTCGACATGACAGCACCTCGCCTCATGTTAAGCCGGAGAGCGGTGCATGAATGGAGGTAACTGCTACTACAGTCACATTCACTATGCCGGCCTAGTTAACCGGCAACTTACAAGCTGATCTTGAAACTCATTTTACGGTCTGTATATTTTTAAATAATGTTTTATTCGGGGGTAGCCCCGAACCGACAGACTAGGCACCACTGCTTACCATAGACCCGTTTTTTTTTATTAACAGATATTTGTAATATTTAAGTAATCAAATTATTATTAAACAAATTTTGGCTCCGTCCAGGAATCGAACCTGAGAAATGCTTTTTAAGAATTTCTGATTTGATTAAGAAAAAGTCCCTTGTGTACTCATCATCATACAATCTTGTATCCTGACAGCGAACTGCGAAAAGCACCTAAACTGAATTGGTTCTTTAAGTCGTCGGCGCTCTTGGACTTCCCCTTGCTTACCACCAGGAAAATCAAGTCTTTAGTTTAAAATGAAACAATCTTCTTGGTCCCTGTTTTATTCCTCCACTTACTCCCCTTACTCTCATTATTGTGTTTAACAGGCAACTGAATTAAAAGCAAAATGATGTAGTCATTATAAAAACTATTAATATAGCTTTATTATTGTTTATTCGAAAGATATTTGCGGAGTAAATGCCTTCGTTCATTATTCACGTTTATTGGTTTTATATAAATTTGGCTTTGCATTGGAATGCTTATTTAATATGCTCATTATTTAAAATATATATATATATATTGGTAAATAAATAATTGTGTAAACGCAGATTACCGAGTTGTATGTAGATCATGAAATGCGAATGGAGGCTTCGTTATCACCGTCAGGTATCCTTGTGTGATAAGGCGTGTAAGACGGCGTAGTCGTGATAAGAAGAATAAAACGGGGAAGACCCAGACGATTGTTGCCAATAACCATAAAGTATAAATTAAGATTAATTATAATTATTAATCAATCAATCAAATTATCACGCCTCTTTCCTACGGGGATAGGCAGAAAGACAATTGAGCGCCACTTGCCACGATCCTGACCAAAACTTCCTCGCTTTCTTCACATCCACAATTCTCCTCATACAAGCTCTAAGGTTATGGGCACTAGGCAACCTAGCTTTCTTGAATGTGAGAAAGATCTGTAGCAGCAGTCGCCTACATTCATGGACCGAACTTCAGCTTAACATCAGCTTAATATCACGCCTTTTTCCCACAGGGACAAAGGAGCGCAACTTGTCACGATACTGACAAAACTCCCTCGCTTCCCTCACATCCCCAATTCTCTTCATGCAAGCTTTAAGTATTATTGGCACTAGACAAGCCAGCTTTCTTAAGGATGTATCCGATTCGGTCGGAAAAAACCTTATAAATAAAAATAAAATTTGTATTGTGAAACCTAAAATGTAAATAAAAATGGAAGGTGATTCAACGAGGATATTTAAAAAATAACTGGAAAATTGTGGTTGTTAAGGAAGCCAGAGAGTTGTGTCAGGATCGCGGAAAGTAGCTTTCCGTTATCTGCGTCTATTCTTGTGTGAATTGAGGCAAATATAATAAATGTTTTATTCAAACCTAATATGAACATATTCATAATAGCTACTCACAATCGTTTTGGGAAAACGGGCGTTGAGGTTTGAATACATAATGCGTTTTATTACAATAGGTACTAGGCTTCGTGTTAGATATATTTTATTATAAGGCATCGGGTTTTATTTAAATGGTAGGGATTGTTTAGGAACGGATTCTCTTAAAGGCTGCCTATATAATTAAATACCTTTGGCGCTATTGGTTACATGCGATTCGTTGTCTATTTTAAAATATGTTGCACTAAAATTCACAGTAATCAAATTAATATAATGATTTTTAAATCAAAATTGAACTCCAAAAATTAACGACTTTAATGGCATTCTCTTAAACATGATCATGACTAGATGTGCGGTGGAGGTGGCATATGAAAGTTAATAACCATCATCATCATCAGCCAGAAGGCGTCCACTGCTTAACATAGGCCTCCTCCTCAGAACGCCATTTCTGACGACAAGATGCCAGTCCACCTAGTGGAAGGCCTACCTACACTGCGTCTGCTGCTCTCTAGAACCTTTTCCCCATCGATTTAGAGTAATAATAGATTAATTATTATATAATATACTCTTGTGTTGACTAAAAATATAGTATATATTATACTTATTCAAATGCGTTAAGTGTTTAATATCTTTGTAAATGCGAAAGCAAAGGTGAAACATATTATTACTAACCGACATACATGATGGGACATGGAAAATTCACAACTGGTGTTTACATAATTATTTATGTTACTATTTTAGACTATGAATCAGACTGCATTTATTCATCATTATTTTCAGAACACTACGTTACATAAACTGTTTTTATTCTTATATAAAAACAAACCTTTTTTCCTCCGTTTTATCCAAATGGAATGGAATAACCGTTCCTATATACTCGAGCAACATATAATTTCATTGAAACTCTTTACTGTTCAATTTATATCGCGGCTTAATTTGTTAAATTGAAAGGAAACATTACATTGTTCTGATGGGATTGGGTATATTTGTGCTACGCACTCGGCCGTATTTTGAGATCCTTTCGGCGGAAATAAGTGAATGGAATAAATGAAATGTCCAATAAAGTGGATAGGCTGCGGCAGTTTGAAGAGAGCTCGAGTAATTTAGTAAACTGGGCCGCCGATGTTAGTGGCGCGCAATGTTGTCGACTAGCACCCGAAATAAAAGCGCTTATATCCTCACTCGACGGCAGAATGGCTCTATCAAATCATTTAAATAGTTTTGTTCTCGAACTAAATGGTTATAGCCGAAGCAGTTTATGCCCGCGTCACGACTCTAGAAGGTTAGTCAGGCGTACGTAGCCTTTAAAACGTAATTGAAATATGTGTTCAACTGGATGTCTATCGGCGTTCATCCAATACTTTTAGGTTCTATTCACAAAATAGGGAGGATGCCAATAAACTGTAATTGCTAGCCTTATATATGGACATGTATTTATCTGACTTTATTGTGTAACTTTTATATCCATGGAGGGTTTTTGATATCTAAATTGGTTGTGAAGGTATTAAAACGAATTTTATTAGTGACTGACCTGTTGGTCAGCACTTTGTTATCAGTGATTACTCGCTCGGGTTATATGGCATCATTACAGCGAACACCCAATGTTACCGCGCGACTGATTGTCATTTACGACACCCGAGCCAATACGTATTTACTATGCATAAGGCGTAACTCACGTTATGAGAGCCACATAAATTCACTGCATTGCAGATTGTATGTCACGAGCGACAACATGGCGGCTGATTGATTCGACAACCTTATTGTTGGATTGGGGTATTAACTGCGACCGTACTTAGTCTCGTTAAAACTGGGGCTTCGATTTTGATAGCAGCCGATATGGGAGCGGATGAATATTAAATTAATTCCTCACATTTGCTCGAATATACGGCAATTAACTGCCGGCGTACTTACGCGGTGACCGCTCGTTTATGAGGTGATAAAATTGTCAAATAGCCTGAAGAGCGATGGCACGTTGAATACAAAGCGTCCTGCGGACGGTGCGTGCGAGCTGTTTTGCTTTGCGTCATCACTGGCTCGCTTTATCTTTATGATTGACTTCCTACACGTGGGGCGCTTTATACGCACTCACAATTAAACCTTAAATGTATGTCGTTTAGCCTGAATCAGAGTAGATTTAATAAACAGTTGTCATTTACATGAGCACTCGTGGATTGTATCTTACGATTTATATTTTCATTAAATTTGTTTGTGTTTATTAAGCCTATCCCTGTGAGAAAAAGGCGTGACAATTTGATTGATTGATTGTTTGTGGATCATTTATGAACATGGAGTTTAAGGAATTGATGTGAAGATAGTTGAAATTGCCTTTATAAATCCCCTATTTGTAATACCTCTCTACCTAACCAACCTTGGACAGACTAGACTTTTTAGGGATAGTAGTTCCCCGAGTCTGTTTTTCCAGCCGTAGTCGGTCGGCGATCTTGTACCTTCCTTTACTTAATATTAGGCATTTTGGGATGTATTTTGCCATCATTCTTTTTGCTTAGTACTTCTAAGCAAAAATAAATAAACGTTAGAGCATCAGAAAATTAAAGTACTTTTCAATGTTTATTTTCTTTGACTTAAATTGAATTTGTATTGTTACAGGTATGTGCGGGGCCTTTGTAGTATAAGCATTCACGTAGAGTTGTAAGTAGGAATCTGAGCTTAGGTAGATTGCATTCTCGTGACACGTAACGAGCGGGAATCGGTGTGGCGGAAACTTGCAACCGACGCTTGTCACCGCGTTGGATATGCAATGGATGTGACAGTATTGAGGTCACCTTCTGCCATTTCACCGATAATAATATCCATTAAGTAATATTGGAAATACATTTTATATTAATAATACTCTATTTTTAACCTAACTTATTGTATTTGTTTTTACTACGGTTAGTCGTTCAACGACAAAATGGGCTCATAGTGACGGCGACTGTAGTAGGCGTGAGCTGATTAGGTGTTTTTTGTCGTCGGCACTCACGGAAGATTTATTATTTGTGGGAAAAAATGGAATAATTTGAATTACACAAATTTTATGCGGCTTACTATCGCGTTTATTTTGGTTTACAAACTATTTTTTTTATTATTCCGACGTTTCGAGAGCTTTGCAGCCATCGTGGTCACGGAGAGACTGAGGTGTTGGTCGTCCTATTGGTTGATGCTGTTATTGTTTCCAAAACTACCCCGTTTGAGGTTGTGATTTTGTTTGATTATGTTTCAATTTTTTGCAAAAATAACTGACGGTGTCATCTGGTTTGGCAGTTTGCTGGACTTGGGACTTGAGTTTGTGTATTATGGGGTCCCAGGTGTTAGAAACGTCGGAATAATAAAAAAATGTAAAATTTAAACATAAATAAACGCGATAGTAAGCCGCATAAAATTTGTTTAATTCATTATTCAATGTTCGCGCAAAATCTAAGAAAATACTATGGAATAATTTGTTTAGTTCGACTGTTGCTTGACAGAATCTGGATGCTTTTTTGACGGGGTAGCAACAATGATATTGGATATAAAATAACTGTATTTTAGAACTCCTAATAGGAGATACGTTCAAGGTTGATGCGTTCGGTTTTTTATCGATAAACTAATGGTTTCATTGTCTTTACATTGCCTTGACATAGTACTTTGAATGTTGTTACATATTTTATCACTTTTTTATATTGAGGCTCGTCAATTGACAATACTCCGCCTGATGTTAAGCTGGACTGTGGTCCATTGATGGAGGCGACTGCTACAACAGTTAAATAACTTCAAGTAGCAAGTGCAGTCGCATCCACTATACCGGCTTACAACTAAGTCACGTCACGGCCTGTAGACCCTGGTTGAGCGGACTGGGCAAATAAATGATTGTGTTATACAATCAATCAATCAAATTGTCACGCCTTTTTACCACAGGGATAGGCAAAGACAATGAATCGCTACTAGCCACGATCCTGACACAACTCCCTCGCTTCACATTCACAATTCTCTTCATACAAGCTCTATGGTTATGGGCACTAGGCGACCCAGCTTTCTTGATGATGTTTCCGATTTGGTCGGAGAACACCCTCCTGGGTCTGCCTCAATTTACGGATCCATCTACATAAGATTTATAAATTTATTTCGTCAATCTACATTCACTCATCCTTTTCATGTGCCCAAACTATCGAAGCATTCCCTTAGATCTTTCCTTTAACAATCTAATTAAAGGACATCATTCATTTTGTATGGGGACTTAGGCTTAATTGTATTATCAGTTGTATATACATTATAAAATAAATTAATGTACGAAGATTACAATGTAATTGGAAAATATCCTTTATTTTGCATAGTTTAGGTGTGCAAAATGATCAAACTATAATTATGACAGTTCGAAGTAGAACGATAGAACGATAAAAAATCCATATTTTATTTTCTAATTAACTCAGTTGCACAGCAATTAAAATCAAAATAGTTATTAGTTTTATCAACACAAGTATCAAAACTACCATTTATATATTTTTTCATCATTGGACATTACAAAAGTAGTACATAAAAGCCCAAAATGAAAAATGTCCTTTTACAAATAAATTGCTATGAAACAAATCTTTTCTCCGATCAGAGGTTACCAAATACGCCTCGCGCGTTGCTACTGATTTGTTCTAGACTCCCATCGATCTCCTGTCGTGTAGAGCTTTAACAAACAGCTGTATTGACATAGATTGGCAGCGGTGAGCAATGGTGCGTCTCCCTAATGAGAGTGCACTAATAATTGCCAATTAAATAGCAAAATTCGCTGTCCGCTCGTTTTGAATGACAATACATTACCGAATAGTATTTAACACAGAACGGTCGTCTGTTTATATAACAACCAAATTGAACGATAATATTATGAATAACACATTCATTATTGATGAAACTTTTAATCGGAGACAGATTAATTAAACTATGAAAGGATTAGGATTGTATATAGGTAAAAGAGTAGTAGGTATGTATAATAGGTGGTCACTTCGATACCCTAATTGATTAATCAATTGTCATGCCTAGTTATCACAGGGATAAGCAGAGACAATGGAGCGCCATTTGCCAAGATCTTGATACATCTCTCTCGCTTCCCTCACATTCACAATTCTTTTTATACAAGCTCTACTAGTATTATGGGCACTAGGCAACCCAGCTTTCTTGAGATAATTAGCTTTTAAACATTTTTCGTTATTTTAATATCTCATTACATTTATAAAATTAATGTCACTTATTATCTCTCACATATAAATGTAACAATGTCATTTTCAACACTTTCTGTAAGATAAAACAAGACCATTATTTGTTCAATATTTCCCACTCTTGCTTTGAGGTACATTGATTTAAGAAAAGGGGAAGATACGGAACAAACACAATACGCGTGGAACTGGCAAACTACGTCTAACTGACGCACTGCCGTTAGAGCACATACTCTCATAGTTTTTTTATTGTGACTCGACGTCTGACCTCGTCCCGCCTGATGATAAGCAAGAGGAGGTCCAAGAGTGACGACGACTGAGAAAACCGAGTTTGTTTACGGCTGCCTCAGTCGCCGTCACTATGCCGGCCAAATTGCATTCTGTCCCACTGTGACAAATGTCTTTCGTTTAATTTCTCGTTAACGAAATCGGAGATGCAACTATGGATGTGAGGCGTGTAGTGTGGGTATCGGTGCCACACGTTGTAGTGAACAATAAAGCACATGCCGTATCTTCTCTCTCTGTTTTTATCAAAGTTCAGGTATCGATTTGGGAAGTCAGTTACTCTTAAAAGCTGTGAAGTGACTCGATCGCGATTCGAGTTCAACTTTAAAATTGCCGGTGGCAACTAGGCCAGTATAGCGGATGAAATTCGACATCTTATTTAGACTAACCTAACACAAAGCTAGTACATTTTTCTAGTTAAACCATTTCTTTACTGTTATGTTATTTAAACGTGTAAAAGTGCTGAATTCAGCCCACTTGTATAAATTGATTGATTGCCTTCATATTATTTTGTCCACCTCCTGTCTACCTCCTACTTATTTGAATTTAAATAATAATTCTGCCTTAAAATATTAATATGCTTAATGAAATGAAAACTTAACTTCTGTTTAAAAATGAATAAGTACAAATAATCGAATATATCCGAATACTTTTTGGCTATTCGAATATTTAATACGCGAAAAGTACAGTGCTATTTTTCAATGGTACATGAATAATGTTTTCGTAATTCGAAATTAACTAATGAATAACAATGAAAATATGAAATTAAGATACGCTCTGGTTGTTTGTGGATGAAGCAATAAAATATAATGGTGAAAGACTCTCAGAAAAATAATATTTATACGAATATAATCCTTTATTTATTGTTAATCTTAGGCCGGCATAGTGGCGGCGGCTGAGGCAGCCGGGAACTGACTCGGTTATTCCAATCGTCGTCACTCTTGGACCTCCTCTTGCTTATCATCAGGCGAGTCGAGGTCAGATGTCGTGTCACAATAAAAAATTAAAAAATCAATCAAATTGTCAGACGACATCCGTGGCGCATTGGTTAGCATACTAGTTCGACGCATCAAGTGCCGGGTTCTATTTCCGGTCGGACCAAATATTTGTTTCATTCGCTAATGTAATAATAGGTTCAAATAAATATTTATATTTGTTCTTGACCTGGTGGTCAAATAGAGTGGTAGGCAGTCTGACGATCCGTTATTGAATTGTAGTAGCAGTGACATTCATTCATGGACCACACTTTGGCTTAACATCAAGCGGCGTGCTGTCATATATGGTGTAACAATAAAAAAAATCCTCTTTCAAAACACATCCATCGCGCACTGTGCTCTTTCTTATTAATATTAAGAGGAAACAATTCAATTTAATATCTACGAAAGTATTAGTACGTTGAAAAGCGAAAGATTAATGCATTTTCGTTGTAACAGAAAGAGTGTTAATCCATCAGTATTGTTGGAGTATATCCAAAAAACAGTTGGTAATGCGATCTCAAAAGAATTTCAACTATCATCCGTTTCTTTAATGGCCACGGGTAGTTATTAGGATTCCGTAGGAAAAAAAATGGAAGATTTGCTATGTCTGTCTGTCTGTGCGTATGTCACAGCCAATTTTTCCCGAAACTATAAGAACTATACTGTTGAAGCTTGGTAAATAGATGTATTCTGTGAACAGCATTAAGATTTTCACATAAAAAAAGAAAAAATAACAATAAATTTTGGGGGTTCCCCATACTTAGAACTGAAACGCAATATTTTTTCATCAAACCATTCTATTTTTTTTTTAACATAATTGTTTGCGCTAGGGACACTTCCATTGAGGTAAAATGTGTGCCGCCCCCTGTAACTTCTAAAATAAGAGAATGATAAAACTAAAAAAAAATATATTACCATTACCATGCAAACTTCCTCCGAAAATGGTTTGAACGAGATCTAGTAAGTAGTTTTTTTTATACGTCATAAATCGTAAACCGCAATTTACCTTTCATCAATCAATCAATCAAATTGTCACGCCTTTTTCCCACAGGGATAGACCTTTGATCCAATCAACTCAAATATAAAAATCGATCAAAGTTACAACGAACTCACAAGAACTTTTATATTATGTTTATATTATGCACCTACGGAACCCTTCATGGGCAAGTCCGACTCGCACTTGGCCGCTTTTTTATGTTTTATAATAAACAAAGGAGAATGATTAAGCGTGTTCCAATTTGTTGTGGTTGTTGTTATGTTGCGTAGACATTATTGGGAATATTTTGTTTTAGACAAGAATTATAGCATTTTATTCTTATTGTGATAATGGAACTAAAAGTGTTTGTTGTTTATCTTAAAAAGTTTTAAATAAATGTGTTAAATAACATTCAGGAAAAAACAAATTGTCACGACTGCCTCCCACAGGGATAGGCGGACACAATGGAGCACCACTTGCCACATTCCTGACAAAACTCCCTCGCTTCCTTCACATTCACAATTCTCTTCATAAAATCTCTATGGTTATGGGCACTAGGCAACCCAGCTTTCTTAAGGATGTTATCGAAAACAAAAACAAGGACTGTCACATGACGGGACATGTGACTTCGACGCCATCAGGTAAGCAAGGGGTCCAAGAGTGCCGAAGGGTAGTAGTAGCCGGGTAGTAGCAGTCGCCTTCATTTATTGACCGCACCCCAGCTTAACATCTGACGAGGTGCCGTCATATGTCGATCCACAATACAACAAGATAAGAACTTTTTCGTTCTTTGTCACTACGTCTCCTTTTAAACTAAAGTTATCATAAATGTGTGATAAATGTAATTTATAAATTAATATAGAAAGTATAACTTTTAACTAGGTATGTTATAGATATGAAATTTCGGATATGGATATAGGAATAATGTTTTACCGGTTTCAGATACAGATATGTAATTATTTCGAAACATCCCATAGTTTCGGATAATTTCCGTTACGGATATTTGATTTTTAAGGATTTTTAAGAGTAAAAGCCTTAAAACATGTTTAATTAATTAATTTATTTATTTATTTTCGGTTACGGTTAGATTTTTATTTTGGATATCTAATAATTTCGTTTACGGAGTTCCATATCATCCCTACTTCAAACTATGTTTGATTAAAGTCTCCCTCTCCCATAAGGTGGTAGGGTCTGTCTAAGCCGAAATGATGCGCCCCTCTACTGCATTTAAGCACACGTGCGAATATAAAATATGAATGTAACGCACCGAAAATGCAATTGTAATTGGTCATTTAGTTGCTGGTTGGACACAAAAGGAGGAGCACGCTCATAAAGTATAATAGTATAGTTAGTAATATTTGTATTCACACATTTAAATAATAAAGTCATTAATAGTTAGACAAGCTATAACTGTATACATTCTTTACAGTTCGTCGTCTTAAAGACATATTATTCTCCAGCTATAATTTCACTTTCAAGTAACCACACGTCACAGTTCAAAGAGAGCGCGTAACTTTGCAAAATCATTTCGCGTAATTTCGTCACCGCAAATTGCGTATAAAGTAATATGAAACTGTAACTTATAGCATTTGCGGTTAACAGTTTATACTATCTTTCGTTACTTAGAATGACTTAATTTCCTAAGTGTATTTGATTTTACTCATTTTGTTGTTTGATGAGTGAAAGTAGATTGACGAAAGGAATTTAGTGTTTGCATAGTACCTCATGCAGTAGTAACACAGATAACTAAGGATTACTGTAATTACAGGCTCGCTAACGTATTATGCCACGCGTCTACCCCCGTCGCAGGGCACTCGTGTGCTACTGTACGCACGAGACCGTGCCACGTGCATCTAGCAATAGCACGTATATGTGTGTATTCCTTATACACTACAGATGCGTTAAACGTGGCAGACATAGAAGGTTTTTCCACCAAATCGAAGACATCCCCAGGAAAGCTAGTTTGCCTAGTGTTATTAATCGTAAAGCTTGTATAAAGAGAATTATGGATGTGAGGGCAGTGAGGGCTTTGTGTCTAGATCGTTGCAAATGGCACTCCATTAGCTGAACCTATCTCTGTAGGAAAATGGCGTGTTGATTTGATGGTACACTTAATATTTTAGTTTTTTTAATTGTGACTCGACACATTTTAAGCAGAGTGCGGTCCATGAATGGCAGCGACTAGTTTTTTCTTATCCTTTTGCCAGAGGTTTAAAAATAGCACTCATATAACTGTACTTTTAAAAATACATATAAATAATAACTTAAAATGTACCATAAAATAAAAGTATTGTTTTTGTTGAAAGTATAGCGATAAAAATAATTTTAAGTTCGGCTCATTTCAACGGGAATAAAACATGAAAATACAATAAAACTGATAGGCCGATGTGGCTGGGAGGCGCATTGAGCAGGCGGCGGCGTGCGTTCTATGGGCACATTACGCGAAATGATTCGGCCCTATCTACTAGTACGAGCGGGCTCCGGCGAACTTTCCGCGCCGCTGCTCTTGTATCGCGGAACTTCGCCGATTAAACAATCCAGGGCGTTCGACACCAACCATCACGACATTGCCGTTCTACTACCCGTAATATTATAATGTTTTTTTTATTGTGACTCGACATATGACAGCTTGATGTTAAGCTGGAGTGCGGTCCATGATTTGAGGTAACTGCCACTACAATTCAATATCTTTAAGTAGTAGTAACATTTACTATGCCGGCCTAGTTGAAACCGGAAATTTACAAGCTAGTCCCGAAACCAAGCAAACCAAGATCTGCGGCTCCAAAACCACTTGCCGCTCAATCAATCAATCAAATTGTCACGCCTTTTTCCCACAGGGATAGGCAGAGACAATGGATCGCCACTTTTCACGTCTTGCCAGGAGTTGTCCTGACACAACTCCCTCGCTTCCTTCCCATCCACAATTCTCTTCATACAAGCTCTATGGTTACATCCTTAAGAAAGCAACTCAGCCTTCTTAAGGATGTCTCCGATTCAGTCGGAGAACACCCTCCTAATATAATTAACAGAAGAGACTAACCATTGAGCTTGTATGAAGAGAACTGTGAATGAACTGTGAACTGTGAGGAAGCGAGGGAGTTGTGTCTGGATCGTGGCAAGTGGCGCTCCATTGTCTCTGCCTATCCCTGTGGGAAAAAAAAGAGTGACAATTTAATTGATTAATATAATTAAGGCCACGTCCCCTTACAAAATGAATGATGTCTTTTGTAGTGTGGTAACAAGTTTGTTAGTTGGAGATGAGATGTCATATTAAATGAGTTGTTCGAGTTAATATTACAATGTTTTAGGTTACGTGTTTTCTTCTCATTAAAAGCGAGTTGTGGGATGGTGTGGCGCATTATGCCGACGCCAGTCGACGCTCGACGTCGAACATTAAGAAAATTATAAACATTTACCCTGAAATACGACACTTTAGTACTCGCCTCGTGTTAAAATGCCCGAGTTTATGGCGGGCCGGAGACTAAGCGAAATGCAAATTTCAACTAACGAAGATTACATTTACAAACTACCATTCACGTTTTCCTTTTATTTGCATAAAAATAAAATATTTTCTTTAATGAGTGGTAGGCAGACTGTTTAATTTTCCCATGGATTTAGAATGCACATAGATTAAGAATTCCCCATAGTTTACTTAGTAGGTCTGTGTATTTCCCAGCCTACCGACCTGGGCTTTAAAGTGTACAGACCCCGAAGTCACTTAGAAGCGTTTGGAGTTCATCTTGATGGTTGCCGGTTTCAACTAGGCCAGCATAGTGGATGCGACTGCTACTTGCAGTTCTCTCTTTGCAACTATAGTAGCAGTCGCCTTCATTTATAGGTCGTTCTCCAGCTTAACATCAGGCGAGGTGCTGTCACATGTTGAGCTACAATACTAAAAAATATATATTCTTTTATATATTTTGTAATGTTTATTGTATTTGTTGATGTGTTTTTAGGCGTAAATATCCAAGAGAATAGAACAGCGGAACTATATACATATCTTACTATCTGCGAGCGCCTTCGCTAAAGTTAATTTCGGTTTTTCCTACTTTTATTTGTGTTTCTCTTTATGTATTTATTTCTTTCGTTAGTTCATCTTCCGGCTTTGTGCTGTTTTCTTTTTAATTTATAAGCTTGCCCAGTTTTATTGCCAGACTGACTTTTGAATTATTGCTTAACATTAATTAGATTTTTTTGGATAGAAATTTATTATTGTTTTGTTTTGTTTGAATTGTTTAATTTAAATTCGTGAACGTCTGGGCTATATAAAATGGACTAGGGTGATTAACTGGCATTTATTATTTACTGGGTTGAAGGAACAGTACCAGGATAAGATATAAATATCCTCTTGGCATACATTTTTTATTGTAACTCTACTTCTGATCTCGATATACCTGATGGTAAGACCAAAAGTGCTAGCGATTGAAATAACTGAGTCAGTACATGGTTGCCTCAGTCGCCGTCATTGTCGCAGTCACTATCTTTTGTTTAATTTAAAACTCAGTTGTTTATACAAGAGGTCTACATTTTTGAACTTAATGCTCTTGGACATTCTCTGCCAGTTCACCTTGGGGACAAGTTTTTTTTTAAATAATAATTTGTTTTTGTATTAATTAATTAATTAATTAATTTTTTTATTTATTTGTTTGAATATAAGTGACACTAATTCAAATAATTAGCATTGTTTGTAATAATATTTGCATGCCATATTAATGATGAAACATGTAAAACTACATGTATATTATTTACATTTCTGTCTGTACCATGTTTTCTTGCAAATAAAAATATTTTATATCATATATTTACGTACGTGCGGCATAGATTTAAAGAAGTCAATAATTTTATAAATATCAATCAAATTGCACGCGTTTTTCTCCCAGGGATAGGCAGACAATGAAGCACCACTTGCCACGATCCTGACACAACTCCCTCGCTTCCCTTACATCTACAATTCTTTTCATACAAGCTCTACCATTATAGGCACTAGGCAATCCAGCTTTCTTGAGGATGTCTCCGTTTTATAAATGTGGATGTGGATGGATGCGTTAAACGAGGCTTTTTTAATATATATAAATAATTTTTGTGTAAAGGATAAAGAAAGATGTTTCCTAAATAAGGATTGGGTGTGCAGATAAAGTCTTATTCTAGATGTTACTAGCAAAAATTTACATTTAGTAATGGAGGCTTACTGTATATAAAAATGTTTGTGATATTTCGTTCGTTGTAGTTTGTTTCCAGTGGTAAGCTATGACCACTTTAGACAGAGACAAACTGCCCCCAAGTGACTTTATTCATTTCGCCAACGTGACTCCGTAGATTATTTTAAATAGGCTAATTGTTGAAGACCATTACGGTCCCGACAATTTAGTTAGAATTAATTTAGCTACCGGGTTATCTTTTATTTTCTTCATAGTTATTTCATTTACGTAATCGGGTACTGTTTTTATTGAAGCGGAGATTAGATCAAGAAATTTTTCCTAATTGTAAAAAAGGGGAATCCCGAGAGTGTCGACGACTGAAAAAACGATACAGTTTAGTCGCCGTTACTATGTCGACCATAGGTGCTCTTTTTTACTCTTCGCTAGTAGGATTCATTTATATTGAATAAATACTTATTAATGTATACATATAATTTCCAAATCGGAAACATCCTCAAGAAAGTTTGCTTGCATAGTTCCCATAACCATAGAACTTGTATGAAGAGAATTGTGAATGTTTAGGAAACGAGCGGGTTGTGTCAGGATCGTAGCAAGTGGCGCTCCATTGTCTCTGCCTATTCCTGTGGGAGAAAGGCGTGACAATTTGATTGATTGATTGATTTCATAATGAAAAATAAGGCAGATATTTGGTCCGGTTCTGCGTGTTTAAGAGTTGGTAGGCAGTTGGTAGACGTCTGCCGACCCGGGGTAGTACTACAAATTCAAGTGTATTGAGCAGTGTTTCCCAACCCACACCCCACAGGCAGACCCAGGAGGGTGTTTTTCGACCAAATCGGAGATGTCCTCAAGAAAGCTAGGTTGCCTAGTGCCCATAACCATAGAGCTTGTATGAAGAGAATTGTGAATGTGAAGGAAACGAGGGAGTTGTGTCATTATGAAAGAGGTAATATAATAAAGTTCTTAATGTATCAATCGAGTACTTCATGTAGACATTAAAGTCCTCCATTCCCCGCTCTAGTTCGGATCGTGCAAGTTCCGCGATAAAACATTTAGCAACGTCATTATGGCGGGCGTAATGTGACGGCCTTCGTCGTAATCGTAAATAAAGTTACTCTTACTTGCGTTACGCGCGTGTTAAACTCCGCAAGGATAAATTTATGTGAGAATTTATGTCGAATTATGCTTTTGAGTGTACTTTCCCTGAGGTTATAATTGTCGGCTTGAAACGTTACGCGCGTCAGTGTTTTAGGTTGTGTTAATGAGTGTTTACAGTTACATAACTGCAAGTTGAACCGGCAACTTACAAGATGTTCCCGAAACGCGACCGAGTCACTTTACGGTTGTTGCTTTTACCGTTATAATTGTCAGCTCAAAACGTCACGCGTGTCAGTGTTTTAGTTTGTGTTAAGGAGTGTTTTCTTTTATTGAGACTCGATGTAATATCGGCGCCTAAATAGAGGTGACTGCTACTACTGTTAAATTACTGCAAGTATCACTCACATCCACTATGACACCCAGTTTAAACCGGCAACTTACAAGCTGTTCCCGAAACGCGACTGAGTTACTTCACGGTCTACTATACACTTGAAGTAAGTAGTCTTACTACCCCGGGTTGGCTGACTCGGAAAATAGATATACTATGTAAATTACATATACTTATACATAAACAGTAATACATATAGGTACATAATTTTTATTATATATTGTTTTATTGTTCATTTCTATACCAAGCTACTGCTTGTATCATAGAAACAGGACAACCTAAGTACATATATCAAAGATACACTGGTAACTGGCAAGTGGTTTCGAACCCATGCTCTCGGCTTGCGTAACCAATGCACTGCCACTACACCACAGTCGCCCTAAAATGACCACTAATTTTCAATCCACACGCGTCGTCTCCACTTACTAAAATAATAAAGTAAAAATTTGCGAGAATTTTATCTTAGGTAATTGATTAAAAAGGTTTCGATGGAGAACCGAGATAGGGCAATAAAGTATAAAGCGTCGAAAGGGTGGAAAACAAGGCAAGCATTATCGTTCATCGCACTAACGGCCAATATCAATTTAATGTCCAGCGCTTTCCAGCAGGACATCACTAGGGGCGCGGTGCAGGCGCTGGCGGTCGGCCAAAGAGCACGTTGCACCGCTGGCTTTTACTGGCCCGCGCGAGCCAAGTCACGACTGAACGGTGCCTCAGATAGAAACAACTCCAACTTAATACCATCTATTTGCCGACCGGAACTGTCCGCTGTGAAATATTTGAAAGTGTGTCATACGGATAGTATACTTTGGACGAAATTCCTCGCGAATTCTACAAATATTTTTAGTAATACATTTTTACGTTACTGCATTGGGAATTTTCCGACATAACTATGTGTTTAATATTTGTTAAAACGTTTTATTTTTACCCATAAAGAAGGTTTATTTTTTATGTGACAGCACCCCGCCTGATGTTGAGCTAAAGTGCGGTCTATGACTAGATGTAATTTCTACCACAGTGTAATAATTGCAAAAAGCAGTAGTATCCACTGTGCCAGTCTAGTTGGAACCGGAACTATCGGCGCTAACGTCAATCACCTTGCATATATTAATTTGCTTTGAAACTTTTATCATTTTATACTTACTTATTATTGTGGTCATTATTAATAAGGTTTCTAAACCGCTATATTACTGGCAGCAGATGTGATTTACTGATCTAATAGAAACTGCGATTGTAATATTATATTATATTATATTATATTATTTATATACATCTATTATATATTTATTTTATTTTCAATTATACTACATATTAATTCATTCGTATTACTTAAACCATGTACTCTGATGATGATTCAGACTCCTTTTACACTGCTGATGATTTGGACTCGGGTGAGTCATCTGAAGAGTTTGTTGACTGTATCGAGCCCCTGGGGGCCACTCTGAGGGGTAGATTGCTGGAGTTCGCAAAAAATTTTAATGTATGCCATATTAATGCGCAGAGTATCCCATGTCATTATCCAGACATTCTTGACACTTTTTCCTGTGGGGGCATTGACGCAGTGTTAGTTTCTGAAAGTTGGCTAAAACCTTTCTTGCCATCTACTTCTTACGTCATTCCGGGATTTGTGCTTCTGCGAAACGACCGCGTTGACAAAAGGGGTGGTGGCGTTGCTATTTACCTACGTAACGACATCTGTCATAAAGTAATAGCGTCATCCCCACCTAACTGCAGCGACTCGCCTGAATATCTTTTCCTTGAGGTCTCGGTTGGTGGCAAAGTGATTTTACTGGGTGTTGTCTATTGTCCGCCCACTGTCCCGGTTGACTCGAGATTGGAGCAACTTATTGAATCGATTGGATCTGAATACTCTCATCATATAATAATGGGAGACTTTAACGCTGACCTTCTCGTTGATTGCCCTCGCAGCAAGAGATTACGTTCGGTTGTTGAAGCTGCCAGTCTCACAATTGTACCTCTCAGGCCGACACACCATAACATTCACACTGCTGACACATGGCTTGACGTTATTATCACATCAAATATGGAAAAAATAGCTACTCATGGACAGCTCCTTGCTCCGGCTTTCTCATTGCACGATCTCATTTATATGTCCTACAGGGCAAAGCCCGGTAAGCGCTCACCAACATACTTGCGTTGTCGCAACTACAGAAAGATGGATCTCGATGTTTTGCATGCTGACGCTGCTGGTGCGGATTGGAAGTCTATTGAGCTTGTTCCGGAAATAGATGATAAAGTCTCTGTCCTCAACAATATACTGGTTCAGTTATTTGATAAACATGCTCCTGTAAGACAGGTCAAAGTCAAGCGTGCTCCGGTTCAATGGATAACAGACAGAGTTCGTTTGTCGATGAGGAAGCGGGATAGAGCATTCATAATTTTCAAAAAAGATCGCACAGATTTTAATTGGTCCAAATATAAAATAGCAAGAAATCAATGTAATCAGGCGGTACGTTCGGCTAAACGGAATTATTTTCACGAAAATATCTCTAAAGTCCAACCCTCTGGGTTATGGAAGTTCCTAAAATCTATTGGTATTGGCAGCTTCAAACAAGATTGCGTACCCTCTAATATAAATCTTAATGATATTAACACCCACTTCTCTTCTTCTAGCGTTCTTACCGCTGAGATTAAAAGCCAGACCATTACCAAAATCTCTTCAAAAACTTCCTCTAATCTGCCTTCTTTCACCTTGACACCGGTCACTGTCAACGATATCAAACAAGTTTTAAAATCAATTACATCAAGGGCCACGGGTGTTGATGGTATAAATCTAACCATGATATCTTTTTTATCAGAGGCCTTGTCACCAGTATTGCATCACATCATAAATTTCTCTCTACAATCTGGTCAGTTTCCTGCAATCTGGCGACAAGCCTTTGTAACACCAATTCCAAAAATACCGCACCCGACTTCTCTTACTCACTATAGACCTATTTCTATACTCCCTTTTTTTTCCAAAATATTGGAATCAGTAGTATACAAACAGCTCTCGGCTTTTTTAATGGAAAATCAACTTCTTTCGCCTTTCCAGTCTGGGTTTAGGTCAGGTCACAGCACTGCAACGGCGCTTATCAAAGTCACCGACGACATAAGATGGGGAATGGAGGAGTCAAAGTTGACTCTTATGGTGCTCATTGATTTCTCAAATGCCTTCAACATGGTTGATCCCGACATTTTGCTTGCTATTATGAGATATCAATGTGGTATATCATCTGATGCTCTGAGCTGGTTTTCAAACTATCTTTGCGGTCGAAAGCAGCAGGTGCGTTCAAATAAAACTTTCTCTGATTGGTGTGACCTCTCTGTTGGAGTCCCTCAAGGAGGCATCCTTTCTCCTCTGTTATTCTCCATTTTCATTAATTCCATCACTTATTCTTTGAGTTCCTCGTATCACCTTTATGCAGATGACCTGCAACTTTACACACAAGCCCCATTGGACTCCATAAATTCGGCAATTGACTTAATTAATCAAGATCTTAACTATATTAATTCTTGGTCCAATGATTTTGGAATTAGAGTGAATCCGGCCAAATGTCAGTGTATTATTGTAGGGAGCAGTAGGTCGATGTGTAAGTTGAACCCGGATCTATTATCTCTAATTAAGTATGATGGAGTGGCTATACCAGTTAGTAAAGTGGTAAAAAATCTGGGATTAAATATTGATGCTTCCCTCTCTTGGCAGCCACATATCACTGAAGTAAGTCGCAAAGTAGTAAATGGACTGCGATATCTCTATAGATTTAAGAACCTGTTACCGTCTAGTACCAAAAAATTGTTAGTTCAAGCGCTTATTCTTCCAATTATGGATTACGCCGATGTGTGTTATTTAGATCTTAACGAAACTCTTACTGATAAACTTGAGCGTCTTTCCAATAATTGTATCAGATTTATCTATGGGCTGAGGAAATATGACCATATCTCCTCATATCGTCGGCAGCTTGGTTGGCTAACAATCCGTGACCGCAGAAAATTTAGACTCCTTAATTTTCTTTATCCTATTCTCATGGAGACTACTTCCCCTATATATCTTAAAAATAGATTTAACTTTCTTTCAAACTCTCATCAATTAAACCTTCGGTCAGGAGACACGTTACAGCTGGAAATCCCTCTCCATCATAAGGGAGCAGTTGATGAAGCATTTGTGGTGCAGGCAGCTCGCCTGTGGAATAACCTTCCTATCGATATTAGAAAGTCCCGAAACAGAGTGGCGTTTAGGAGCCAACTTAGGAAACATCTCACTCAAAAATCGTAGTACTCTTTGGATGAATATAGATTATAATATTATTATGTATTGTATATTATATATATATATATATGTATTATTTTAATATATATCTATCTATGTATTTTTACCTATTATATATGTACGTTTATTGTTACTTAAATCTTTAGTGTTAAGTTTTTTTTTTTTTAATTTTTCTAAAAATTGTATCTATGTTAAACATTGTTTCATGCACCTGCCTTTCACTATCTGTTTTTCTGAAGGTTGACTGGAAGATAAAGCCATCGGGCTTTAAGTCCGCCTGTACGCCTGTACAAAGAAATAAATAAATAAATAAAACTATCAAGCTTGGTACTGTATCGATATCGAGGTCAAATGTCAAATCACAATAATAAAAAAATCTACCTCGGATCGACATAGTGGGAAAATGTCAGCCTACCACTCTCAAACACCCAGCCCCAAGCAATTGATTAAACAAGCAACTAATTCAGGTGATTGTGGTCTAGGAAATGGTCTAGCAAACCTCCGTCCGGTTTAAAACTACTTGCCCGTACCAATGTATCTTTGATATTGATATTATGTTTTTTAGTCGCCTAATTTCTATTATACAACCAAATGTAAAAAATGCCTTTTTAATCTATGAATAGCCTAATTATGGTAAAAAATATATAACATATTTATTCTCCGAGCGGAAATTGAAGCAGACCAAGGTATGTTAACCAAGGCACACGAGTCGTCGATTTACATTGGATCTCGGAAAATTGTAACCATACGGTGTAAAATATCTCTTCTCAAAACTTCCGATGTTAAGTTTGTAAACATATCCGTTAGGCGAAAACCATACAGTGTTCGTGGGATTTTACTTTGTAAAATAATCCGACATTTCACTTAAGTTTAAAATTCCTAAAACCTTTTAGCACTTTTCATTAACGTGTGAAGCGTGAAAGCTCCCACATACTGTGAACTATAAATCAATCCGTTGGCCGCAACGTCTGATGGATTACCAGCTATCAAGATGGCGCCAATCATTGCACGATTCAATTTAATCTAATTGTGATTTATATAAGAATATAATTATAATACAGACCGTATTTTCACACTATAGTTCATATATTCGTCAAGTCTTTTCCCCTTCCTATACTTTGGATCAAAGAAAAGCATGTCTAGTCGGCACAGCCAATGCTGAGGAAATCGTAAACTGAGACGGTTTTTTCAGTCGCATCAGGACGTCTGTGTCTATTTGGACGAAATAGAAGATTAACTAGCTTTATTATTAAATGGCAGATGCATTAAATGGAGCGTCCTAGGTATTAGGAACCTACTACTTTGATACTAGCATTTGTACATCTCGTTATAAAAAGCCCCGTTTATTTATTTATCAATATAGATCACAGACAAAAATATGGACACTAGTAGTGTAGTATAAAACGCAATAAAAAAAAAACTAGTCGCTATACCAAAACGTTTATACGAAACTTATATAAATTTAAAATGAAGAAAGTTATGCAATCAATTGCTCAAAATAAAAAAAATAAATAAATAAACAAAAAACTAAAACTTAATGACAAACAATAAAATATATAAAAATGTAAAAGTACATCCTTTGTTAATAAAAGGACGAAGGCTATATTTCTATATTTTTTAAAATTATGAAGAACCTTTGCACTTTTTCATATTATTCCATCCTGTTTTTACCTTGAGTTTAGACACGAATTACCTATACTGTTTATTTTTCTTGGAAGAAAAAGTAAAACATATTTTCCTCGTAACACTAACATAAATAGCAATCCAAACGTAAATGTAGTGAGACATGCAAATTACATATTTTTTATGGCTTTAAGGCTTAGGGTGGTTAAACTGTATAATCCTGTACAATAGCCTGTGATAATATAAACAATATTGCATTTAATACATCACCAAGGCCTATTAAATGATCGGTGAGGTCAAAGTATAGTAATATAATAGTGTTGTAAGAAAATTGCTTCCGAGCTTCGACACGCAAAGTCTAAATACCAAGGAAAGAGGTTTAGTAGGACGGCAATGAATACATTGTTCTTGGATTCACAATTATAGGCTATAAAGAAATATGAAGTGGTTGTAGCGTGTGGTGCTACTTTTAATTGGATAAGGACAAGTGATCAATCATATTTTAAGTTAAATTGTGTTATATAAATGGTAATACTAATGGAATTTAAAAATCTGATGTGGATGGATGCGTTTAACAAGGCAGGCCCAGGAGGGTGTTTTCCGACCAAATCGGAGACATCCTCAAGAAAGCTAGGTTGCCTAGTGCCCATAACCACAGAGCCTGTATGAAGAGAATTGTGGATGTGAAGGAAGCAAGGGAGTTGTGTAAGGATCGTGGTAAGTGGCGCTCCATTGTCTCTGCCTATCCTTGTGGGAAAAAGGCGTGACAATTTGATTGATTGAATATTAATGGTAACATCAAAGTTAATATCAAAGATTTCGGCGATTCGTTTCTTTATCGATAAGTGAAATCCATGTGTTCTCCCACCCTATAATCTTAAATCCTTTAAACATAAAAAGCACCGGCGTAGTCACGGCAACTGAGGCAACTGTAAGATAAAACGTTTTTTAGTCTCAGGCGCTCTTAGTTGCGAATCGAGGTCAGATGTCGTATCTTAATAATCAACCAATCAAATTGTCACGCTTTTTTCCCACAGGGATAGGCAGAGACATAGGAGCGCCACTTACCACGATCCTTACACAACTCCCTTGGTTCCTTCACATCAAGCTAGCTGACCTAATAAAATAATGGCAAAATACAAACTAATATTCGTATTATAGCCAATAATATCCTAGATATTTATTAGGATCATAAGATTTGTTGAAATCGAAATTATCCTTACTATACTGATGGGTTTCTTATACTTTAAATTCCTAATCAAATCGAGCACATTCAGAAGAAAAGCAGGCTTCGTTGGGTTTGCCTATCCCTGTGGAAATAAAGGCCTAAAATTAATGATGATGGTGATTTATTTAAAAAAAAGTTTATTTATTAAAGCTTATTACAAAATTAAACAAATTCTTTGCGGCTTACTATCGCGTTTACTCTTCGTGACCACGATGGCTGCAAAGCTCTCGAAAAGTCGGAATAATAAAAAATTGTAAAATCAAAACCAAAAATAAAAGCGATAGTAAGCCGCATATAATTTGTTTAATTCAGTAGTCAATGTTTGCGCAAAATTTAGGAAAATACTAATAATAAGCTTATTACATTTTTGACTTGCTTCATTGTCCCATAGGTGGACTAGTAGAGAATTCTAACTAGCATTAAGTCCGCCTGTGTTTACCATCATAGCCCGGCAAGCTTTAAATAAAACTTAATTAGTACAAACACGTTTCATATAGACAAGTTTTGTACAAAAATGTGTGTTTATACACTGAATAATGCTTTTGAAAACGAATCCTTCCAATTGTGTAACGAAATTTCAATTTGTTTTTGAATCTCCATGTAATTAAATTACTTAAAGGTCTTCTTAGACCTTTGTCGTACAAATTATGTTGAACTGATTATTTCATTAGGGAATCAGACTTGCTAGATTAAAGCAAGCTACTTCTGTAACTATGTTTTGCTCTGTTTGGGTTTCCTTGTTTGGCAAGGTCACGTATTTGCTCCCAAGTTTTTGCTGAGTTGTGATTTTGAATTAATATTGCTTTAACTTTACATTAAAGTCGTTTATACTATTCGAAGTTTACAAAACAAACACATCGAATAGATCTGTTTGCATTGTCACGTGAATGGATAAATAGTTCGGATTGAGTTTGGGATTGATTGTGATATATCAATTAATCAGTCAAATTGATTGATCAGGCTTTTATTCTACAGGGATAGGCAGAGACAATAGAGCGCTACAACTCCCTCGCTTCTCTCACATCCACAATTCTCTTCATACAAGCTTTACTAAGATATATTAAATAATTGAATCATTACGTTTAACTATTAATGTAACCACAAATAAAGTTAATGAGCGTAATTTAATATTTGAATATTTGTAGATATTTTAAATTTGGTCCTGTGAGTCCAATATAAAAGTGAGACCAAGGTCTTGTGCGTTTTACATTATGGATTTCATATTTCATATTATTCATATTCATATGGATGACGGCAGAGTGTTTAATGTATTTTGGTTAATGTAAATAAGTTATTATTCTTTGTTGTAATATCGTATAAGGAAACCGAGTCCATCATTATTCAGTTCGGATGACCCGCAGACTAAAATTTATTTCCTTAACCGTTGGTAAATATAGAGGCATTAAAATACGAGTATATTTCTTATCTATTACATTTTGGGTTCGACCTTGCTTTGCATTTAGGGGTTTCTTTTCCGGTTTTACCCTCACGATTGCGGGCACATTGCCAATCTTTACCTAATACTAAATCAGCGCTGATGTTTATGTGGCTCTTTGGAATTGTTGTCTACTGGCGATCTTGTAATTATACTTATGAGCAACTTAAAAAATCTTTTATTAGTATTTATATATTTTTTTGTTTAGACGAAAACTTTAGTCCTAGATTTTACATCATAAAGTATTGCATCTTTTTTGTGAACGAACTATTATTAAACAGTATAAAAGTAAATAGTCCATTGTTTATTTATCTCAATGACGTGTGAATTTGAAGATGTGATGACGTCTTTCCATTTAATTGAACGCAAAGTTACGTATCACTAAATTGATTTGGGTTTGTTATTAGATTGGGCAAAGACTGTGCTTGAAATTAACCTAGTACAGGTGGCCTTTGACTTAGTTATGTTCGGGTTGTGCAGTGTCTGTTAAAGGTCACGGCTTTACTCAATTATTGTGCTTACGCAACTCGTTCGTGGTTACGTGGCGTGTCAGTTGGTCTTGGTCGTCGAGACTCATCTCGGTTCATGGTTTAACCGTGTAATAACTTTTAAAATAATCAATTGTGTTTGAACTGCTGGTGATAGTGTACGTGCAAGATGTTGTGTCTGTGATTGACTGCGCCGTTGCGTTCTGTGCTGTGTTTTTGTGTTTGTGTTGTTTATAATTTTTGTTTGGATTATTCAGGTATGTTATTTTACAGTTTTGTTTATTTATTTATTGTAAAAAAATATATATTCTCTTATCTCTAATTATAGTAAAAGTATAAATTGGACAGGGTATTGTTTTGTGTTAAGTAGTGAAAATAAACTTTCTGTTGTAGCTCTTAATTTTATAGGTATCTTTTTACGTCGTTTTTGTGCGTACATAATATTTGGCAATATATTGGTAATAAACATACTTCCTTACATTTTTACTTCCTTTAAAATGAAATGTTGACAATTATCTAGAGAAATGTTTGATCAACAACTCTGGAGGCAACGATGTTTGGCATTGCGCCAGGTACCGGTGTATTGTTGGGCTGCCTTGTCAGTAAATTAATATCGACATTAACGCGATACACTGCAACTGCTAACGACCTTGCAGAACTGGCAGTGCCTCTGCGACTTCGTAGTATGTTGCCACTTGTGTTATTTCGTAAATGTTTCAAGGCATCCTGTGTCCGATTGCTGCAGACTGCTCCGTTTTATATTAAACGTTTGGACATCGGAATTTACACAATTTAGCTACAAATATGTCAGAATATATAATTCTATTAAGGTTATGTAGAAAGGATTATATTATAACTATGCGTCCTTTATCACATATACCATTTTTTTCCTGTCTTGCCTTTTCTCTCCTGTGCTGTCCTTGTCCTGTGCTTGACAGAACGGAGAAAGCATTATGTTGGCCGTATCGACAGCCGAAGCCGAACTCTTTGTAAAATTCTTACCCACAATACTTTTCTCTGAATCTAATGCGCAGAGTGACAAAAAATCGTCGACCGGCATAGACTCGACGACTGAGACAGCCGCAAGCTAAGACGTTTTATTTTTCAGTTGTCGGCGCTCTTGTTAAAAATATACATATATATATTTAAAATAATTAATAATAAAAGAAATGCTTTAATGGTTTGTTAACATGTAATTGACAAGTGAAAGTAGATTAACGAAAGAAATTTTATAAATCCGATGAATGTGTTAATCGAGGCAGACCCAAGAGGGTGTTCTCCGACCAAGTCAGAGACATCCACAAGAAAGCTGGTTTGCCTAGTACCCATAACCGTAGAGTTTGTTTGAAGAGAATTGTGGATGTGAGGGAAGCAAGGGAGTTCGTGGTAAGTGGCGTTCCATTTTCTTTGAAAAAAGGCCTGACAATATGATTGAATATAATTCATTGATTGATTAAAAATATAGATATAATATAAATTAGAATAATATTTTATTACCATAATTTTATTGTATTTATATCAGCGGATTTGTATATTATAAGATTAATAAAAAATATTTTATTATAAGAGACATCTCTAATCACGATTATCTTATTGTATTTGTCTTATCTGTCGTCGGATTTGTTGTTGTAGGATTATTATAATACTAAGTCACGTTTCCCACGTGTCCGTGACGTGTTTCCTCGACAGATGATATATCGTCTGATCTTGATACAGTGTTGACTAGTTTCAGTCAAAATTCCTAAATCTGCCCGCATTATGTACAGTCACGTATTCAACGTCCCTCACTATAAACACACTAACTGTGTTGTTTCAATGCAACATTATTGGCATATTAAATTGTGTGTGTATAGTTAGATAAGCCTTATATATATATTATATTTACTTTTTAAAATTCCAAGTATTATTATTCGTTGTAGATTGACGAAAGGAATTTATAAATCTGATGTGGATGGATGCGTTAAACGAGGCAGACTCGGGAGAGCGTTTCTGGAGCGTGTCAGGAGAGCGCTGGGTTGCCAATAATCGTAGAGCTTGTATGAAGAGAATTGTGACTGTGAGGGAAGCAAGGGAGTTGTGTAAGAATTGTGGCACGTGGCTTCATTGTCTCTGCCTATCCCTGTAGGAAAAAGACGTGACAATTTGGTTGATTGATTTTTTAACGTCGCCGTTAATTTAAAGGGTGGATTTCCCCAAATTACATTTTTTTTGTAATTTAGACATTCATCATAGAAAAACAACGTAGATATTTTTTTAGGTTTACGTTAATGTAAATATTTTCTTATTTATATTTTAATATTTATTTATTTACTGCATTTTCTTCCTTCTCTTTTTTTCATGCCTCACAACATTTTGCGATTTCTTACTATTATATTACTACGAACTATTATTGTAGGAGTCTTTCTTATCTCGCTATCTCCGTTCGGGCCTAGCGATGTCTTTTGCAATCTGGAATCCACTCAGTAGTGGACATTGCCTATAATGCATTAGACATGCGGCTGAGATGATTTGTCCAGTCACGCTTGTGAATAAAAAGTAATTCCAGTTTTTGCGGGTCCAGTCTCGGAGGCATTAATTTACTCTAAAAAGAAAGTAAAAGTATTAAGAAACAGCTTATACCTACTAACATCAAAGCGATGAAAGTCAAGTCACATGCACTTAACATTATGCAACGTTACATATTCAATGACGTACGTATTACGCGCCCTCGCACCGTGAAGCTCTTGTCAACTAGAAAACTATGTAGGAATTCGTTATGTATACAAAATACTAGTTCGGTATTGTGTTGTACGTCCGCGCGTGAATGGTTTAAACCTATTGGTTGGAATCATCAATAAAATAGTCAGGCATTAATCCCGCAGGAATAGGCCAAGACAATGCTCCTGACTAAGTGATCCTGCGGGCGTACCACCATTTCTTATAGCATTATTGTTTTATTTGTCAAATGTCAATTTGTACGTAAAAAATGCTTATTTGAATAAAATTACTATTGGCAGTTTTGTGGCGTCACATCAATCAATATTCATTCCTCAAAAGTGTACCACCGCGATAATTACAAAAGACAAATATTAGGTTTTAATATTCAAATGCAGCAGGAATACGTTTTTGAACGTAAAATCTATGCGAATGTAGGAATGAATTTGAAGGAATAAAACAAAATTGCAAATAAGAGATGGTTATACGAAATTGAGATATCTTGTTTTATACATCAAACAGTACTGTCTTGAAACATGCATGTCCTGATTTACCATAATTTTGAGTAAAATTCGTTAATAATGAATAATAATTATTTAACTTTAGCTCTCTTTCACACAAGTCCTCTTGCTCACGCAGAAATACTAAAAAAACATGACAGATCTAAAACGACGGAAATATGTTAGATCCATCCAACCTAATCCATCTTTTACGAACACCCCGCCTGATGTTAAGCTGGAGTGTGGTTCTTGTACAGTTAATTAACCGGCAAGTTGGAATAACAAGCCTAGTTGGAACCGGAAACTTTTAAGCTGATTCCGAAACGCATGTCACTTCACGGTCTGTACACTTATATAATATATAGTACTATAAAATTTACTATAAATGTATTATATATAGTACTATATAGTATATGGACACTGCAAGATAAATATCAAATCAAATCAAATTGTGACGCCCTTTTCCCACAGGGATAGGCAGAGACAACGGAGTGCCACTTGCCATGATCCTAACACAACTCTCTCGCTTCCTTCACAATTCTCTTCATACAAGCTCTGAGGTTATGGGCAATTACTAATATGATAGAGTAGTAGATTACATAAAACTACGTTTAAAAAAGTGTTTAATGGTTACTTAATGCGCGATAATCACGCTTCGAGTGCAGATTGATTAGACATTTTAATAACTAATATGTTGTTATGTAAGTGGAGAAAAACATCAAGTAATTAATTTTAGTAATAATATTAATAAAGCTTGTCTGATAGGAATTGTGCCTTGACACTAGTAGATTTCCCTGTAAGCAAAGCGTTGTTCGAGAGCGATGAAACTATAAAAAAACGATGCATATATAGCTATTTGCAAAATGGTAAATAGCCGTTTAAAATTTAAATAAGTATTATTATCAATCAATCAATCAAATTGTCACGCATTTTTCCTTGCCACGATCCTTACACAACTCCCTTGCTTCCTTCACATCGACAATTCTTTTCAGGCTCTGTGGTATAAGTATTTTTATGTGTTCCATATTCTAATGATACTAGACGTAATGATTACTAGTTGAGATACTCATTTATTTAGCGAGGGAATTGTGTCAGGATCGACGTAGCAAGTGACGCTCCATTGTCTCTGCCTATCCCTATGGAAATAAGGCGTGACAATTGAATAGATTGATTTAATTGAATTATAGATTAATACTATACTATATCACGGAAAAGATGAGTGAAAGTAGATCGGACCGGTCGGAGCAAATAGTTGTTTCATAGCTTTTATTTGTAATATTTAATAGTATTAAATATTGCAAATATTTGTTAATAAAAAAAAGAGATGGATATTTGCTTCGGGTCTGGTTATCAAAGAGTGGTAGGCAGTGGTACCCAGTCTGCCGATCCGGGGTAGTACCACCACTTACAAGTATACAGACCGTGAAGTGATTTGTTCACGTTTCGGGATCAGCTTGTAAGTTGCCGGTTCCATCTAGGCCGGCATAGTGGATGTGATTGCTACTCACAGTTATTGAATTGTAGTAGCAGTGACAATCATTCATGGACCACACTTTGGCTTAACATCAAGCGGGGTGCTGTCATATTTTGAGACACAATAAAAAAAAATCCTTGTCACTATATTTTCTTTAAAACCACATGTATCGCGCACTGTGCTATTCCTTATTCTGTCCTAATAAAATAATATAAATACCTAAATATATATTTAAAAATTTTATATTAACTCCCTTATTTTTTATAAGAACTCACATTTAAGGGGGTTTATTCCTACTAGACATCAGATTTTTGTCTCTGCTCGTTATGTTAGACCACTTATTATTAATTTTTAATTTTAATTTTTTTATTTATATTTCTATAGACTACTTATTATTGTTCATTATGTCCTAAATTAAGAGGTTTTAAGAATGGTTACTAGGTTGCCCAGTAGTACCACCACTTACAGACAGTGAAGTGGCTTAATCTCGTTGCGGGATTAGCTTGTATGTTACTGGCTTGTATGTTACTATTCATAGACCGCACTTCATCAGGCGGATTTATCATGCGATGTTAAAGTAAAATAAACCATTTAACGAGTTTAGAGGTAAATGATGATTTTTTATTATAATTATATTTTATATATAATTAGTGTTGTAATTATAACAAATTCACGACCGTAACGTATATTAGTCTTATGCAACAATAACATTCACCGACGTGCGTGGTTTAATGTGCGTACTGCGTATAGCTGTGATGTTTGGCCCACAAAGAACACAGAGGTGTAATTCAGTTGATTATATTTAAAACACTGACGTTAAGTGCGGTCACATTCACTATGCCGGCCTAGTTGCAACCAAAGATGGGGCGATATCGTATTTTTTTTTAATTTTTTTTAAATGTGACTCGACATATGACAGCACCTCGCTTGATGTTAAGCCAAAGTGTAGTGCACGAATGAATGTCACTGCTACTACAATTCAATAACTGTGAGTGGCAATCACATCCACTATGCCGGCCTAGATGGAACCGGCAACTTACAAGCTGATCCCGAAACGTGACCAAATCACTTCACGCTCTGTATACTTGTAAGTGGTGGTACTACCCCGGATCGGCAGACTGGGTACCACTGCCTACCACTCTTTAAAACCGAGTGAAGTCGATTTAAAAATATGGATAACCCGATTCGCAAACCGAATTGATGAATTCGATTCAAATCGGTTTATAAACCGAGTTCACAATTCGGTCCGACAATTTAAAATTGCCTGATACACAGTATGGTTTGAATTTCAGATGTGTATGTATGACTAAATAAATTTGGTGTCTGATCTAAATATATTATAATATAATAATAGTTCAAAACCTGTATTGTAAATGTTAACAGACCCAACTCGGTTTAGGCCCTAACTCGGTTTAACCCGGGTTGAAAAGTCAAGTCGTTACTTTTCTAGTTGCTACCGGCAACTTACAATCTGGACGCGAATAAGTCACTTCTCGGTCTGTATACGTATAAGTGGTGGTTTTACTCCGGATTGGCAGACTGGGTACCACTGCCTACTATTAACAACGAGACCCGTAGCAAATATATGCCTGTTTATTTTATTATTTAAGAAATATTTGTAATATTCATCAAGAAAGCTGGGTTGCCTAGTGCCGATAATCGTAGAGCTTGTATGAAAACAATTGTGGATGCGGGATCGTGGAATGATGCGCTCCATTGTGTCTGTCTATCCTAAAAATTGAAGCGTGACAAATTGATATTCATTCAATAATGTGTTTTGGTTTTAAACTGCAAAGTTAAGATGTCTAATATTTATGGTTATACATTTAATGGGTATGGTTATTTATGTAATTTATGATCCAGTAAAGTGATTTTAATTAGTTATGTAAAACGTACTATTATATGTATGTAATTTAAGAGAAATTAACTACTTAAATTTCGTTTAATTGAATTATGGTTATTTATTAATTTTATGATCTAGAAAACTGTTTTAAAGTTATGAAATACGCACTCAATTTTTTGCATTTCTATACTGACATTCTTAAACGGCCACATCGACATGGCCACATCGCTCAAAGAACCGACAACTGATGGGGAAGAAAGGTTCTAGAGTGGAGACCACAAATCGGAAGACGCAGCGTAGATCACGGTAACCGGGTAACCGGGGATGCAACTGGCATCTTGTCGTTCAAAATGGCGTTCTAAGGGGGAGGCCTATGTTCTCTGGTTATTCGTGACTTTCACTATGTCGTCAGTCCACCTAGTGGGAGGCCTACCTACGCTGCGTCTGCCGCTTTGTGGTCTCCACTCTAGAATCTTTTATTTCCATTTATTGCTTAACATAAGTCGAGGTTCTTTATGTAATATGTCTAGGTACAATAAAAAATTAAGCTCCGTCTTTATTGGATTTTTTTAAAGGAAATCTAACGGAAAACAGAGACACCAAAATTTCTTTTAATGTACATTTTTTGGCCGCTATAGAACACGAATAAAAAGTAATTTTTTTTTACTACTAAATTATTTGTCCGCAAAAAGTTTGAATGAAAACATATTATGACACATGACAAGTGACTTTAACATAAAAGACGTCGCAAACAGCTTGTACTCGCATGTAAAAGGTTCATTCATTCATTCAAACATCAAATTTTCCGTTTTAGAACTCTGGCGATTTAATTAGAATAGCAAAATTTTCAACTAATCTTCTACTAGCCAGTTTTCAGGCCAATGTTGGTTTTGCTTTTAGCTGAATTAATTACTATTTAAATATAGTTGAATACTTTAGGCCCCAATAAAGTTTTCTGAGAGTTAGCCCGTGTAGTAGTATCATACTCGTATGTATATGCCCATAACCGTAGAGCTTGTATGAAGAAAATTGTCGATGTGAGGGTAGCCAGGGAGTTGTGTCAGGATCGTGGCAAGTGGCGCTCCATTGACTCGGCCTATCCCTGCGGGAAAAGGGCGTGACAATGATTTATTGAAAGTATCACCACTCACAAGTGTAAAGTGACTTAATCACGTTTTAGGATCAGCTTGTAAGTTGCCAGTTCCGATTAGGCCGTCATAGCAGTTATTTAACTTTATTAGCAGTAGGCTCCATTCATGGACCGCACTCCAGTTTAACATCAATCAAGGTGCTATATATCGATCTACATAACAATTTTCTTATTTATTAATAGGTTGCATATTAATATAATAAAAAAATCATTCATCAGAGGAAGGGAATGATTAAGTACGTAATGAAATTTAAAATAATATATTCGCCATTCTCAGGTTGCTTACCTAACGAAGCCTCCTCCAATGTTTAGTTACTACGAAACTATCTTAGTAGGCACTAGGTTAAACACCAGACACTTTAGAAGTTATGTTGAAATCTGAAGTTGCGTCGGGTATAGCGTGGCCGTTTGAAACTTGCCAATATAAAGTTTGAGTGACTACGGCGATTCCCACGAGCACTTTCTAATTTCTATTTGTAATCAGCAAAACCCTGGCTTCAACCATTAAGCTCGGTTAACTCACAAACTCGACAAGCGTTGGCAAGCAGTTTTCCCAATATTTGCTTCACTTCCCACATTATATGTGAAACTTTATCAATTATCGCGTTATGCGGGGAAGTTCTTAAACCGCCGAATACTTGGCTTCCACTTGAAGGAAACCCAGCGGTGTTCACTCCACGATTATAAGTGATAAGAATTTCAGATATTAATGAAGTCTAAGCTACTTCTTGTTAGGTTTATAACTTTATTTCTTACAATAACACTGAACTCTTAAATCAACAAAATATATTTTATGTACTATTCAACTGAATTGAACAGTTCGACGCGTCGCTTTTTAGTCAAAAGATGGATAAACGGAATCACTGGCGATTTACCCATCCTAGTCAATAGTGACAACCGTAGACTGAGTTATTTTTCAGTTATCGGTGGTTCTTAGACCTTCCCTGCTAAACAAAGCAAGTAGACAATGTGTGTCCGATGTTAATTTTCAATAAAAAAAGGCCATTCAAGATTTCTAAATACATCATCTTTCTATGTCTACTTACGAGTAGTAATACGCATCCGGTCATCAATTGTTGAAATATTGCAAAACGCAAAAATCTATCCTCGTGATATTAAAATATCATATTTACTTTCTCTCATTACGTGTTGCGGTAATCTGGTGTCATAGCATGACATCTTTGTTACTGTATATTCTCTGTATTACAATGTACTGGTGGCTATTTAAACTGTCTATTTCTCACACAATGGCTGTCTCGATGTATCTTCTAACGTGACATTACCTTTTCTATTGTCGACTGTCTTGCCACGTCTGCTGTAATTACGTTTAAGCGGTTAACCAATGAATAGCCAGTTGAAACTGGATCACCTTAGGGTGCTTCTACATGGCTGATTATATTTACGTGTCTATTGTTCTTCGTTTAGGTAATACTGTTATTGTTATCTGTTTTAATGGATATAATACAAGAACAGGGTTATAAATAAACAGTGGATTTAACGTGTACGCATCTTTATGCGAGAAGCCGTCGTTTGTCATTGTCAGGTCTCGCAGGTGACTCCCCGAAGACTGTTAGTGTTAAGTCTTGGACAAGACAAGACTCTTCACTCTTAAGTAATTTTGTACGTTAGATTAATTATGTCATTTTCACCCGTTGTTAATTTATGTTTAATGTAAATTATTGTTATAATATTACTCTTTACTTCCTAAGTTTTGTTTTAGGTTAACGTCACCTCAGCTCCAGTCACTGTGACAGTTCAATATTTTTGATGTGAAAATAAATCCCTATTTTTATTCCATCATCCGCGGTTTATGCAGCAGAGTTGTTATATAGATCTAAATAAAATATGGCGTTAGGACCTATTTTTACCCATTCTAATTGTGAATTTAAATCGCGTAGTTTAATAACTCAGCTTAGAAACATCTTCAAACACGTTGGAATAGAATTAGGATATATTTTGAATTCAGTCATTAATGAGAAATGTAAGTTTATTTAATAATAATAATACTGTGTATTATGTACTACTCTTAATAATAATAATATTATATGGGTTTTCTTTTTACCCAAAGGTTGCCCTGGAAGAAATTGCCGTTTAGTAATAAGGTCGCTTATTGTGCACCTATGCTATAGTATATTTAGGTTTCGTTTGTATTTATTACAAGTATGTTTCACATTTTGTTGTTATTTACATTTCTTTTTTTTTTGAATAATCAATGAAATCAATCAAAATGTCACGCCTTCTTCACACAGGAATAGGCAGAGACAATGGAGCTCCACTTGCCACGATACTGACACAACTCCCTCGCTTTCCTCACATTCACGATTCTCTTTATAGAAGCTCTACAGTTATGGCACCAGGCAACCTAGTTTTCTTGAGCATTTCCGACCAAATCGGAGACAGTCCTGAATCTGTGATTGAATAACTAAATAATAAATAGATTTACCTAAACACAATATTAATCAATTATTAAAATCATTGCACATACGAGTACTTATCATATTAGTATTAGCTTGGCACTGTCTTCGGGTTCGCGTATTAGCGAATTAACTGTCAGTTTAGTTAGAATCATACTGTCAGATATCAGAGTGAAATCCCAAGTGTCTGAAAGATACCTAAATCGCAGTGTTCTGCATTCATATCCCTCGGGGAAGCTGTCTTTAATCACTGAATATTGATTCAGTGTGCAGTTGGATGAATAAGCCTTGAATGCATGACGTTATTGGAAGGCTTCGACGGAAATGTAGTTTGTAATTTCACTTCTTTTTTCCGTAAAATTGAGACTGTTATTTTAGGGACTATCAAACACTTTGTTCTTTTTTCATTGAGACAGCATCCCTTCTGATGTCAAGTTGAAGTGTCATCTATGAATGGAGGCGACTACAGTTAGACAATTGCAAATAGCATCGCACCGCTATGCCTGTCGTCTAGGGTTGTTCCAGAACAAAACTATCCAGTTTTTTCCTGGATAGTTTTTGAGGAACTTTCTGTTTTTTTAATAGCGAGGGAGTTGTGTCAGGATCGTTACAAGTGGCGGTCCATTGTCTCTGACTATGCCTGTGGAAATTTGATTAATTGATTGATTCGTTATTCGTATAATACGAGTATAATGTATCTTTCTTTTTTGTATTAATTTTTTATACTATGCGCTTTTCTTCATCAAAGTACTTTTTTGCTCTTTGCACGATCTAAAGGTTGAATGGCAGAGATGCCTTACAGCTTCAGGTCTACCCTTTGTACATTTATTGCAATAAAGGAATAACTGAATAGTATAATTAAATTTATTTTTTATACTCGAGCACTGTTTATGACTCAATTTAGTTCTAGTTAATTGAATTTAGTTACTATGTTGCTTAGGTCTTCAATAACTTAGTATTAACTTGATCGAATTGCGCGAATTGGTCGTAAAAGCAAGCGACCAAGTGCAATAGCTTCCAATTATATTGTCGCAAACTGCCCTTCACTGAGTGGTCTGACTCACATTCATTCTTACCCTTTGACCAATAAGTCAGACAATCTTAGGTTTTATGCCTTTTACTTAGAGCTCAAAGTTGTGTGTTTATTTGTATGTGTATTGAATATTGTATTAATATGTTTGTGATCTATTACTGGGAATCATTTCGTCAGCTAAGAGTGGTTTCTTTATAGAGAAAAGGTCAATTATAATTGATTGATTTTATTATTCTAGGAAGCATTGTATTGTTTTCAATAGCACATAGTATAAACGATGGTTCTGTCTGTTGTTATTATTTCTGTTCAATTGAGTGATGTATTAGTTATTTGTTAACGGGGAAAATTATACTTAATTGATGCATCGCCCATTAGCACCATAGCGAATTTGTATTTAATGTAAATTGGTGCTACACTATGATATGTTATTAAGCCCTAAAATCTATATTGATATGTTTTACATATTAATATAGATTTCGAAAAAACTGATAATTTACACCTTGGGGAAGAACTGTATAATATTTCTGTATCTGAAGAATCTGACGATGGATCTTCTCAGATCAGTAAAACATATAGTTTGAGACTAAAATTGTTTCTTACTATGAGCCTGGGTTGTTTTTTTGTGACTCGATTTGCCTGATGGTAAGCAAAAGGAGGTCTAAGAGTGCTGACGACTGAAGTTCACGGCTGCCTTAGTCGCCATTACTATGCCGGCCAGATGTGCTCTTTTACGCCTCGCATGAAGGATCTAAGAAACTGTAGTACATTATGATCAACCCTGAGGACGTTACGACATACAGTTGTTAAACGGAGATTAGTTCGCGGGAACAGCTAGTTTTATTTAGTTAGACTTTATATGAGGAGAATTGTGGATGTGAAGGAAGCAAGGGAGTTGTGTAAGGATCGTGGTAAGTGGCGCTCCATTGTCTCTGCCTATTCCTGTGGGAAAAAGGCGTGACAATTTGATTGATTGATTATAAATGCTAAAATAAAATATCCTAATGACGAAAGGAATTTATAAATCTGATATGGATGGATGCGTTAAACAGGAGGATATTTTCCGACCAAATCGGTGACATCCTCAAGAAAGCTGGGTTCCCTATTGCCCATATCCACAGAGCCTGTATGAAGAGAATTGTGGATGTAAAGGAAGCAAGGGAGTTGTGTAAGGATCGTGGCAAGTAGCGCTCCATTGTCTCTACCTATCCCTCTGGGAAAAAGGCGTGACAATTTGATTAATTGAAGTTGACATAATATTACCTAGGAAGTACTCAACACCACTATGCATTTTAGTCAAATTCAGTTTAGTTAAGAGTGTCTCGTATAGCTCACATATAGATAAACGATGTTCCTGTCGCAGCATATATTGAGGCACATTACGTACATTTAATGGAAACACGAACTGACGACGCCCTGTTCGAGTAGTGCCTTCGTAATTGGGACTTGGCACACAAAGCGCCTTTTACGAGCAATTCCACCTAGAGCTTCACTATCTATACGCTATGAAATGACCACAAAGACAACGACTTCTGCCTCAGCCGGAGGTGCCACGAACAATTGTAATTACAAACTTAAATAACACCGATCCCGTTTAAGTGTGCTCTTAAACTAAATAATTGAATGGTTACGCAATAAAACCTTCCTTACTGCCGGCGTTAGTAAAAGGATAAGTAAGCAAGACAATTGTCTTTTTACTCCCGTGTTGCTGTCTCTGGCCGGGGGAAGGAATTGCATTCTTTTGACCGAATCGACCGAATTGTAGGCAGTCACGAAAACCTAGAGCCCCCAGTTCTGAACCACTTGCCGCTACCAATGTATCTTTGATATATGCCATTTAGTTGTCCTGTTTTTATGACACAAGTACTCTTAGTAGCTTTTTTTATTGTGACACGACATTTGACATCGACCTGCCTGATGATAAGCAAGAGGAGATCCAAAAGTGCCGACGACTGAAACAACCGAGTTAGTACACGGCTGTCTGAGCCGCCGTCACTATGCCGGCCAAAGGTGCTTCTTCACGCATAGCTTGTATATAAATGTAAAAAAAAGAAAATAATCGACAGGCGAACTAAACGATTCGGCGCGTCCTTTATTGTCGACTAATCGATAAATTCATTTAGTAGACTAGTAAAGCATTCCGCTTTACTAGCCCTTGGGTTCTTGTTATCCTATAACCTCTTAATCCATCAAGCGAAGCTTGAAAGATGCCTCTGGCCCCGGTAAACAGAGTCGGTTTTCAATGATACTGTTTTTAGTTGTTGGTGCTCTTGGATCTTTCCTTGCTTATCATTAGGCAAGTCGCCGTCACATTTAGTGTTTCAATAAAAAAAGTCAATAAGAGACATCGCATTCACACATAAACTTACACATATACATTAAGCTTGTCGGAATTACAAATTAGGAACCATTTCTAATTTAACAACCGACGCTATTTTCTAAATTGCATTAGACAGTTTTAATTAATTTTGCCTGAAGATGAATTATATTTATATATTTTAATCTCGGCAATATAGGGTTATTAAACTGCAGTGTAATTTAGAAAATTGGTTTCTGTGAAACATTGGATCATTAGTAAGAATGAACGTCATTAGTCGTGACTCCAGTTCTGTGTTGAATTATTCAGTGACCTGCATTTTTTTTCGTATTGTAACGACCGGCATTTATTGAGATTGTTTAATCGATGTGAAAATCACTTAACGTGATTGGCTCGTTCGATTGCAGGCGCTGTTTTTGTTTGTAGGATTAAAACTGCATAATTTGTGCACCAACATTTCACGCTAAGCTTACATTTTGCATTCACGTTGATGTGCTAATTAAACTTAGATAAATTAGGATAGGATAATAGATAGGATTAGGATGAAAATTGGATAGTGTTTCACGTGTGCAGTTCGCTACGATGACCGCGATCGGACCCGTTCTTTCACCGCGCGACCGCTTTGACCTCTAAACTACACGCACGCGTATTTTTCAGTACCAATCATCGTTACTAATTTTCACTTAAGGCGACTGTGGTCTAGTGCTAGTGAATTGGTTAGGCACACTTAGAGCCGCTGGTTCAATATTTAAAAACATTGTTACCTTCTGCTAGTATCAATGTACCTTTTGTATTCTATTTCTATTCTCGGTTTTTTCAGTCGTCGTCACTCTTGGACCTCCTCTTGCTTATCATCAGATGGGTCGAGATCAAATGTCGTGTCACAATTAAAAAAACACTTACAAATTTATTATAGAAATGTAAAAGAAAAAGAAAATATATATATAATATATCTGGCCATTAGCTAAAAGATTATGATTTGAAATGAATGCTTATTTTTTCAATATGATTTATTATAAAATTCATTGTCAAATATCAAATGTATATCATTGGGGGGGAAATGGTATCGCACCCCGGATCGGAGATAACGGGATTCGTTCACAGATGCCATTTCCTACACAAATAAATTGTGGAACCATTCACGTATCGCACGAGTAAATTGAGAAATCATTCAAATATCAAATGTTGGTGACGATATACTGTCTATATATACCTAGACTTCTCGTGGACATCGTGGATACCACCATCTCATAGATCAATATAATATTACCATGCGATTTCGTACAAAAGTAAGCTTACGTGACCACGATGGCTGCAAAGCTCTCGAAACGTAAAAAATTGTAAAATCAAAACCAAAATAAACGCGATGGCAAACCGCATTAAAATTGTTTATTTCATTAATCAATGTTCGCGCAAAATCTGAGAAAATACTAAGTAAGCTTACTTTAAATAATATTACTTTCTTAAAGTTGGTGGTGGCCCACAGATATTCTCGCGACGAGTCTAATAGACCGATGCAATTATTTAAATAGTCACGCTGCAATTCTCACAAAAAATAGGTGGATGTGGAGATGGAGTGCCACTTCATATCCACAATCCTCTTTATACAGACTGGTATGGTTACGGGCAATGCCCACTGCTCATGAAAAATGTCCTTTATTTTATCTAGGATATACATTAAGGCAACCGTGGTTATTGATAGTGTAACGGTCTCGCAAACTAAGATACCTCGGTTCAAAACCACTTACCGGTAATGTACTTTGGTCTAGTAGCTTAGTATAGATATGTAAATATTTAAAGAAGACTAAATTAGCCATACACAACACGTCTTTTATTTTCCACATCTCATCTTATTAGTGACAAGGTTTGACAAACGGATGCGCCGATGGGCACATGGAAAGGATTAGTAAAAATAGGTTGAAGAAAGGAATTTGTAAATCTAATTTGTATGGATGCGAAATCGGAGACGACCTTAAGAAAGCTGGGTGGCCTTGTGCCCATAGCCGTAGAGCTTGTATGAAGAGAATTGAGGATGTGAGGGAAGCGAGGAAGTTGTGCCAGGATCGTGGCAAGGGGCGCTATGTCTTTGTCTATCCCTGTGGGAAAGGGCGTGACAATTTGATTGATTGATCATCATATTTTAACAAGTTTATTAAAAATATTTTCCGCTATTGTAAAATAAATTTGTAGTTTTAATATATATTTAAGTAACATTATATACATTTACAATATGTATGTTTGAAACGAGGTCTAGTAGCACGTGGTCTGTGCGACGACAGCGGGAGTGTATCGGACACCCGGCCGGATATTGTATTCGCTTCAATACTGACTGCTTACGTGGTGCGAAATCGATTCCCTTGTTTACCGTGTCTAAGTCCTTGTCACGCAATTATAGCTCTAACTCACACCTTGTTATGTAATTTATTTTATCAAATTTCGATATACGTATTGGACCTGCTAATGTTTTTGTTATTATTAGCATACGTAGGATTAAGAGTAAAGTAATAATGTTAATATAACTTTTTTATATCGAAGGTTGTAGAAAATTTTAAAATACATTATATTAGTAGTTTGTTTGTCTATGTTATATATAACATAGACAATAGACCGTAAAACAAATAGAACGTCGTGTTTAAAATGCCTGGGAAGGAGCTCTAGTGTACGAAAGATCACCTTAAGGGTAATCTACCTCTCTTCTTGAGATAGATTACTTCTTGAGATAGATCTCTTCTTAAGATTTGTCTTAAAGCCATAAAGCCATGCGGCGAAAAAAAACACTAAACGAATTGAAACTGGGCAGGTCATCTCTGCCGCATGTCTTATGCATTGTGGGTTCCATACTGATTACTAAAGAGATCGCGGCATGTCTAAACGGAGATGCCGAGAGGAGATAAATATGTACTTACAACAGTTTGTGGGTAGAGAGAGGAATGCCTTCGCCCAACAGTAGGAGAATAAATGGTCTTTTAAATAATAATTCTAACATTCTCTGTTTGATGATGTTTTTTTTATTGTTACTCGACATCTGACCTCGACCCGCCCGATGGTAAGCAAGAAGAGGTCCAAGAGTGCCAACGACTGCAAAAACAGAGTCTTCACGGCTGCCCCAGTCGCCGTCACTATGCCGGCCAAAGGTGCTTCCTCACGCATCGCTTGAAGGATCCAAGGCTGTAGGATGGAGAGAACACATGGGCTGGTAAAGCATTCCATTTGTCGATTGTTCTACAAAGAAGAGACGCACCGAACTTTTTAGCTGATTAATAATAAATCAATCAATCAATCAAATTGTCACGCCTTTTTCCCACAGGGATAGGCAGAGACAATGGAGCGCCACTTACCACGATCCTTACACCACTCACTTGCTTCCCTCACATCCATAATTCTCTTCATACAGGCTCTGTGTTAAATCAAGCTTATTGCAATATATATATTTTATGTTATATTTCTAATGTCAACATCTAATTATCAAGATCTAATCCGAGACCCTAATCTGTCTATTCCCTTAGGGCACAGTGAGTTATTGTTTACGTATATTTTCTAAGCAATACCCTCTAATTAGCGTGAAGATTTTTCCGATAACGTAATATTAAAGCTATCCGTTCTAATTAATTGAACTACGTACTTATATTGCAAGGATGCTTTTAATTAAAATCCACTGATTTAACTTCGGCTTAAACGAATTAATGTTTAATCATATCGGTGTATATGTTTATAATTTTAATTTCAACTCGTTATATTTTGAAAATGAGTTTGTTGTTATGCTTAAATGAATGTGCTTTAATAAATAAATATTAAATAGTCTATACTTATTTTATAAAGCTAAGGTTTTAAGACAACCGTGGTGCAGTGGTAGTGAAATATTCACGCAAACAGAAATTCCTTGGTTCAAAACAACTTGACGTTACCAATATATATTAGATATAGTATGTTTGTACTTTGGTCGTTCTGTTTCTATGATACAACTACTTTTAGAAGCTTAGTAAAACTTAACAAAACTTTTAAAAAATATCAGGGATAGTTAGAGAAAATAGAGCTCCACTTTTAAGATCCCGATCCCGACATAACTATTGTTTCCCCCACATCCATAATTTTCTTTATACGAGCTATGGTTATAGGCGCTGCGGACCCTTAATTTTTAACTTAAATCTGGGTCTTTTTCATCAATCTTTTTCTTACATCCATCTTTTTAATGTGCCCAAACCAACACAAATGAACCATTTTACGTTAAAAAACTAACAAAAAAAACTAAACTAAATTGAATATTGAATTAATAAATATTTTCTCTTCTTTTGCAGGTAAGGACAAAAGGAAACTGCAACATAAAGCACATTCCGTTTGCTTTGTTTTCTTATTCGACAGAGGTATTGAGAAAATAGCGACGTCACTTTGCCGCCCCAGGTCGCCGTTCAATTTCGAAGTGGCCAATCGAGCCCTGACCGCGAATAAAAAGTCCTCACGGAGAGCAATAAGTGCCGCCATCAATGTCGCGTTAGCGCCAACACAATAAAATAGAAAGTCTCGGGAAAAAGTCGAATCGTTCGTGCGGTTTCCACTTCGTGTCGAGGTACCCTTTGTGGAATTACACACAATACTCCAGAGAGATAAACTTTTCGACTGCTTCGAGAATCTTCTCAACTGATTTCATATCTTTTTAACGGAATGTCACGTATTTTGCTCGTCAATTTTATTACATTCCAACAATAATTACATCTTTTATCTGATACGTGTTCATTTATCACGTTTAATGAAAATGTTGCTATTTATTAAATTACTTCGTCTGTCATACCTTTCAGAAAGAAAGATTAAATAACCAAATGAAATATATTAAGATATAAGACAATAAAATTAAAAAAAGAGTATATAATATACATAATAATGTAATTAGGACATTTGCGCTATCTTTTCATCATTATTATCAGTCTTTAGTTATCCACTAAGATGAAGCCTATGTTCAGCAGTAGACGTCTTCTGGCTGATGATGATGATGAGTTATCCACTAGACATAGAACTATTCTAGATCATGACATTGCTCTCACATTAATTCTTTTTTACGCATCCAGTGGTTATTAGCCATACTGTCGCCGCTCCATCTAGAGACGACGACTATTTATTTATTAAACTATGGATAATATTAATATTATAATTTTTTATCAGAAAATAAAATTAGAATTCGCCGTTGTTTGGATTTAAAAATGGTTTCGATTGAATTAAACATTTGTATGGGCTCACTATAAGTGTTATTTTTTTTTTAGAACATGTGTTTTCTTGAATTTTAATGTGTAATAATGGCGGAATTATCATGGAAGTAACATTTAAAAGGTCAATGAACATGTTTTAGTAGACTTCTAAGGAAGTTTTATTTAAGTCATAAAAAAGTATTATTATCACCTTCATCTAATGATGAATATAGCTGTATTAATTTAAGCTCGACAATGTAACATTGACACAAATCCATTAATGAATTAAACAAATTTATGCGGCTTACTATCGCGTTTATTTTGGTTTTGATTTTACAATTTTATTTTATTATTCCGACGTTTCGAGAGCTTTGCAGCCATCTTGGTCACGGAGAGACTGAGGTGTTGTTGGTCGTCCTATTGAGGTGTTGGTCGGCATACGCAATAGTAGGCCGCATAAAATTTGTTTAATTCATTAATTAATGTTCTCGCAAAATCTAAGAAAATATTACAAATCAATTACTTTAACATTGGCAAGGTAAACGATAAGGCAAACAAAACAAAACAAAAACGTTTTGTGTGTTTAAAATTATGTAAGGCGTATCATTAACGTGATAAAAGTGTTGTCAGACTACAAATTAATGTTCTGTTTGTCTGTATTATGGGTTTATTTAGTATGCGGATCTTGCCATTCGAAATCGAGAGTGGCTTCGCAACTTGTCGGAATTTTGCCCATTCACTTTCACTTGCAATCCAAACGTTATTTTATTACGTTTTTTGATGAATTTTCGTCGCATTTACTTAAAAATAAATCTAGGTTTAATTTAAAAGACTAAAATTATCTGTGTCTAACTTTGCTTTCTATTTAAATATCAAACCGCAAAGTGTTCGGGATGCCAGTGACCAAATCTTTGGACTAGGCAGCAGTATTTTCTACCTAGTTTTAACAACAGGCAGATTGCGTTCATATACCGTAGCTAATATTAAAACACCCAATATAAATAAAAACAATCAATAATAGAGAAAGGCCGACTGAATTAAAAAGAATACAACTAAAATATCTGTTTCACTCTCCTTAGGTTGGTTGGCTGGATGAGATTGCTTTTTAGCGATAAGGCATTTTGACTGGTGACTGTTTTCAATTATTCTGTTTTGCGCAATAGAAAAAACTGTCTGTCCATCTGTGTCTATAGAAGTTTGTAGGAGCAATATATTAAGGTATCTATTACAGCTTTCTTAGGGATGTCTCCGATTTGGTCGGAAAACACTCTCCTTGTTTAACGCATTCATCCACATCAGATTTATAAATTCTTTTCGTCAATCTACTTTCACTCATCCTTTCCATCAAAAAAAAAAGAAAGCTAGGTTGTCTAGTGCCCATAACCACAGAGCCTGTATGAGAAGAATTGTGGATGTGAAGGAAGCAAGGGAGTTGTGTAAGGATCGTGGTAAGTGGCGCTCCATTGTCTCTGCCTATCCCTGGGGGAAGGCGTGCCAATTTGATTGATTGATCTATTACAGAACACTTGTTTATTCCTATATACCATTCGTTTGTTTTGATCTATATACCTAACACCATTTATTATTAAATTGATATTATTCCCCGTTTATTCCGTAACTGTGTAAAGTGTTGTCACGTTCTTGACTGAACACTTGTATTGCATCGATCGCACGATATTTGAGACGGGTCACGTGTTAAGAAACTAACACGACTTCGATCCATTTGTACATGGAATATTCGACCTCTATATTGAGATTACTATTCGAAACATGAATATGAATTTAAATAGACTTAGTAGCAATTTTTTCTAAACATTTCCGCAAGAACAAGTTGATTATACGAATAATCAATACTGTTAATGCTGATTAGCTCTAGTAAGTATAATAATATTATTTCGTTCAGTCTTGAGCTAACGCAATAAAGTGACTTTCGCACGGTTTACAGTTTACAATAATAATAGTTTCCTATATATATCTACTATTTGCTCAATCAATTAACCCACTACTATGCCAAGGTCTCTCTCTCTTTTTTCTACGACTTCCACCTTGACGACACCTTGCAGTCTTTTACCACGAACTATGTTAGATTTTTCATCTCCGTCTTGCCATCTCCGTTTGGGCCTATTGCAATGTCTTTTGCAATCTGGAGTCCACTCATTAGTGGACTTTGCCCATAATGAATCAAACACGCAGCTTTATCATTACAAAGACATATTGTTTTGTTATTATGACTATTATATTGTTTTGTTTATTGTACATATTATATATTGTTTATCACACTGAGCTTCTCTGAGGTTTAAATTTCCTCATCAAATAGGTTTATTGAATTTATCACCAAAGGTTATACATTCCGTTTATTGGGGACATGAATTATGTGTCATTCAAATAGGGCATACAATAGTGCCCCGTGTAACTGACACCTCGTTAGTGTGAGCCCCCGTCCTTTTGAATAGTGTTCATTGTGACGAGGGACTCCTTGCTGTTTATTAGGATTTTAGTATACATCAATCGTTAGGGATGTAGTTAGTTACAATACTACAAGTAAAGACAGAAAATATAGTTTATTATTAATGGTGATTTAAAACTACCTATGTATCAATATTTAATATTTAATTATATTTTTTACATTTCTATACCAAGCAACTAAAAGTGCTTCTACATATATTGAAGTTACATTCGTTTTAGAACTGCGGGTATGTGAGACCATTTCACTACCTTTAGGCCACGTTCGCTGATATTTTGTTTGTGAAATAAGAATGATTTTCCCTTTATCTGAACTTAACAATATTTATTATACCAGGAATACTAAGAAAACCCAAACATATTGGGCTTAGAGCGGACATCCGAATTCTTTATTATGAAATATATTCTTTATATGGCGTATCGTTTTTTTTTTCGGACAATCGACAAGTCGTTAGTGGATTGTTTAATATCATTATCATCATCATTAATTTCACGCTTTAATCCTAAAAGGGATAGTGATTGTTTTATCCTTCATATAATCTCTGAATCTGCTGGCGGAGTATGAAAAACCAACTTTAGTGTCAGCGCTCTTGGACCTCCTTTTGCTAAACATCAAACAAGATAAATAAGCTTGTCCTGTCCTGTCACAATATATTAAATAAAACTTGGATTAAAAACTGTCCACTGCTGTTATAAATGTCAGTTATAAATGTACATTTGTATTATCTAAATATATATATATATATATATATATATATGTATAAATACATAAAATATAAATTATCCAGTTAAATGATTGATTGGATTTAAATGTACAGTCAATAACAAAGGTTTATTTAAACATAAACGAAATATTTATCAGAAAACTATAAATATATGGATTGTTTTTACATATATGTATATTATACATTATTTTATATACATAGGCGACTGTGGTTGGTGGTAAGGAAATGATTTTGCAAACCGGGAGTCCCCGGGTCAATACCACTTGCCGGTTGTGGCTCGATATTATTATGACAACACTCCGCTTGATGTTAAGTTGGAGTACGGTCCATGAATGGGAGGCGACTGCTACTACTAGTCACATTCACTATGCCTGCCTAGTTAATATGAATAGTTTGAAACGTCGTTAAGAAAGCTAGGTTGCCTAGTGCCCATAATCATAGAGCTTGTATTAGGAGAATTGTGAATGTGAAGGAAGCGAGGAAGCAGTGTCAGGATCGTGGCAAGTGGCGCTTCATTGTTTCTGCCTATCCATGTAGGAAAAAGGCGTGACGATTTGATTGATTGAAACCTTGATTATATTTTATTATATTATGTATGTATAAAAAAATTAAACATGTATAATAAATAACTTTTGTTGTTGACTGTACTCTGTATGAATGGATGCCTTTAATGAACATATTCGCAGAGATGTTTAATTAATGTTGCTGCGAACATCATTGCTAACTAATTCCTAATTGTTCATTATTGTGCTGACGGTTGTTAGTGAGCCCTATGAAATAACATATAGACATACTCATAATTATGTTAAGTTTAATTAAACTTCTTAAGTTACGGCATGCACTATTATAATATAGACATAAAATAATACATATAATCATAATAACAAAATAATGTATAAACATAAAAAATCAATCAATCAATCAAATTGTCACGCCTTTTTTCCCACAGAATAAATAATACGAGTATAACTTTTTAAGTTAACATTGACTATTATTGGGACTATCTCTGATGCGACGTCATTAGATGATATTGTTTAATTTAGTTAATGATAGTTTTGTAGTTAAATTATAGTTAATATACTTTTAATTACAAAAGAAGAAGAAAAAAATTAACTTAAATACATTTAATTATTGTTTAATTGTAACACTATTTAATTGTAAAAATCTTTTGAAAAGAAAGTAAATTAAGCAAAATATAGTTTTTCTTATAAAGATAAATCTGCGACGAAAAAAAATATATATTTATTATAAAAGTAAATGCTTCATAGTACAAAGGCGAACTTAATGCTAAAGGTATTCTCTACCAGTCAAAGTTCTTATTTTATTTGTAAAACATACCTGTACAATATTGTATATTAGAGAGTAAACGCAATTAAAATTAGTATTTACTAGCATGTATCCTTTCGACTTCGTACGAGAAAACCCAGAGTTTTTATTATTGTTATCTTGGATATGAATTTATTCGTTTGCATAAGTTTATATAGAATATATGTTCATAATCTAGGCGACATTTTTTTTATTTAAAATACCCCATTGAAATGGTAAAATAACTTAACATTAGAATTTCTTAGCTTTGTAATTTTCTTTTTAAGACATATCTGAGGGCATTAAGCTGTGACAAAGATAAAGTTTAGTTTGAGAATAAAATAATGCGGGGAGTCTTCAAAGCCAATATTAACTTTTCAAACAAATCAAATTCAACTTTGCATAAAGAAACATTGGAAGTTTTTCTTTGAAATTAAGCTAATTTACATTTATGCACTTGTTAAATTTGTCTTATACTACTTCCAACAAGTTTTTCACTTTTATCCCGAATCAATATTCTGTATTATTTTTTAATTTTAAGTTTCTTAAATTAAAAATGATCACTAATGCTGTAGACCAACTTTTTTGGCCGGCAGGACGGCGATTGAGGCAGCCGTGAACCGAGTTTTTTCAGTTGTCGTCATTCTTGGATCTCCTCTTGCTTATCATAAGGCGGGTCGAGGTAGAAGTCGTGTCACAATAAAAAAAAATTAAATAGAATGTCCTATCCATATGGGAATGGTGTTCCTCCCTTTAATAAATATGTTTTGTATTAAATACGAAACATATTTAACATGTTTTCTCAGCATATATTGTTATCCTCTTCTAACATACATAAACAGGAAGCACTTTATCTTTGTCGGTTTTGATCCAACGCGCCGGATTTTACCGTGAGAGGCGAGTATGAAATTTTAACACAATTATAAAGTTTGTCTGGAAGTCCTGTGCTATGGCATCTGTTATGTAGATGTTGTAATTGTTGTGACATAAGCCGTTTTCTTTAATCCTCTTTGCAATGATAACATTCAGCTTTGTTTTTTTTTGTTTTTTTATTTATACTAATTAGAATAAGTATTTTATGATATTTAGGATATTTGTTCAAACGGACTGGTCCTAAAGGCCTTCTTTATAACTTATTTGTTGTAACGCGACTTCTAAACTTGACCTGTCTGATGATAAGCAATAGTAGGTCCAAGAGCGCTGATGACTGAATAACACGATTGTATCAGTCGCCATTAGAATTACATTAGACCAAAAAAAACACTTTTCGGAATTTAAAGAATTTTGACAGTTGTCCTTAGTGCCCATGACCATTGTTTAAATAATTTGTAGACAGAGAAGCAAGAGAGTAATGAGGACCATGACAATTTGATTATTACGATAGATAAAAGTTGATACGGTTGTGGGTTTCATTAATCAGCACTATTAATATAGAAAACAACAAAGATCCTTGATATAATTAATATTTCAGAATCCGTCACTATTGGATGACGTGCCCCTTTATCTTCCTCAGTACTATATGTTAATCAAAATCGAAAGTATTTACATATAATTATAGACAGCGAACGTAAACGGACATCATACAATTTTAATGAGTCGTCCATTGACGTTTCGTATTTTGTATGTCAAAGAAACACATTAAGTAAGCAAACCACGATCTTTTATGACGAGGATTTTGCACGTTACTCAATCAGGTATTCGAATACACATAAAACAGAGGCGTATCCGATTTACGGTCTGAATTCGAATTAATATTTATCCCCGCATGTTGGCCGCGGTCGCACAATATTGAGCCCGCCGAACGAGTATTGTTTATCCATAAATTAAGTAATTAATTCATTTTTTTTTCGATGAATATCTGTGTGCTTTAACCGTACGCGAAATATGAGTAAAATTAAATTTGGCTCAACGTTAACAAAATCCGGCCGACCTTTTGAATAATGCAAACCTTTTATTGGAATGAACGAAAATATTATTATGTACGAATTTATTATTTATTTATTTGCTTGCTTTTGATGCTTTAATTTTCTCTTATGGGGTGGTTGTATGTTTTTGTGGACATTATTAGGGAAAATGAATTAAACAAATTTTATGCAGCTTACTGGCGCATTTATTTTGGGTTTGTTTGACATATTTTTATTATTCCGACGTTTCGAGAGCTTTGCAGCTATCGTAGTTACGGAGAGACTGATCACGGATTTGTTTAGAGCAATATCTAAAAAAATATTATTATTAAAGAATTCATTATTTATATTAAAGTATTTGTACTTTTTTTTTAAATGCTTGTATGATAGAAACAGGAGGATCAAAATACATATATGAAAGATACATTGGTACTGGCAAGTAGTTTTGAACCCGGGGATTTAGGTTTGCATGACTACCTCTACCAATGCGCCACGAAAACCTTTTTTATTGTGGGTCGACATACGGGTATAAAGCACAATGCCTGATGAAGCTGAGCGGGGTCTATGAATAGAGGCGAGTGCTACTATAGTTTAATAACTGCAAGTAGCATTTGTAACCACTATACCGGCCTAGTTGGAACTGGCAACTTATATGTTATTTCCAAAACGCGACTAAGTCACTTCACTGCCTGTATAATAATATACAGCAGACTGGCCACCACTGCCTAACCCACCACTCTTAGACAACCAGACCCGGAGCAAATATCCGTCACTTTTATTAACAAATACTTGTAACATGTAATCTAATGAAAAAATACTAGCTGAGCCCGCGGTTTCACCCGCGTAATATTAGGTTTATAACACAGTCATAAAAAAGAAGAAGGTTCTCAATTCGACTGTATATCCCTTTTTTGTATTTAAAACTAACTTGATAACTCATATAAAAATACGGAAAATATATATAAAAAACTAATATATAAAAATAACATATAAAATACTCATAAAAAACAGACGGAAATAAAAATAAATATAGAAAAATTCTAGTACCTCCAAAAATATGTGTACATAGTTTCATGAAGATCGGTTAAGTAGCTAGAAACTTTGAAATATTTGCTCCGACCGGGAATCAAACCCGGGACTTAACGCGTAACGGACAGATGTGCTAATTTATAATGTATACCTTAATCCGTTTTCTAATGCCAATTTGTAACAAGTACATCAGCGCTGTGTTCGTCTTTTTTACGAGGCAATTTTGTATAAAACTCATGAATATTTTACGTCTTAACCAAGTAACTGGTAGTAAAGTGAGAAATTTTAAATTAATCCGAACATAAAATTTCTAAAAAAAAACTTGTTACGCCCTCTTGTAATGTTTTATTGTAAATACTAAATTGTCATATCTTCTCGTCAAACATCCCGCAGTGCCTGAAGACAAGGGTTTTCAACCAGTGAGACGTGGTCCTTAACTGTTGGCCTGTTGAAAAAGCTCAGATTCGCTCAGCGGGCAATGAAGATTCTTGGTGTATCTTTGCGCGACAGAATCCGGAACGAGGATATTTGCCGATGAACCAGAGTTACCGACATAGCTCGTAGGATTTGCAAGTTGAAGTGACAATGGGCTGGCCACATAGCTCGAAGAACCGACAATCGATAGAGAAGAAAGGTTCTTAAGTGGAGACTACGAACCTGAAGACGTAGCGTAGGTAGGCCTCCCACTAGGTGGACTGACTACATAGGGAAAGTCACGAATGATCGGTGGATGCAACTGAGATTAAGCTGGAATGCGGTCCAACAATGTACAAAGAAATACATTGCATTGAAAAACAATGTTGCAGAACCTAGTGTTTTCTGCCTGTAGTAGTTTTTCTAACTGGTCTTAGTTTTTCTTGAAATTCATTTCTTAATATATTTATTTGAAAGGTTATAAAATATCGGATGAATATAAAGATTGAATTAAATCCAATTGGGAGTAATAAAATTGGGCAGTGAGTAAGAGCTTTTCCAAATTACGAGCGAACAAGTAATTTTAGTTTAAATTAGAGTAATCTTAGCTTCAGGGCGAGACCTATTTAAAATACGGTCCAGGGGTCTCCACTAAACCTAATTTATAATATGGCAGTAAATTATGCAATGAATTTCCGGTTAGGCGTTTTGGTAGTGCGGGTGCGAATGGCTGTTCGAGGAAAGATAACTTAAAAATTGGCGCTAGAATTGCTTTTAAGTACTAAGTTAAAATAGTATTGCCTAAAATATCTTTCAATGATTTTTATTGAGACTTGACATTCCTGTGGGAAAAAGGCGTAACAATTTGATTGATTGATCAATCAAATGTTATAAGTTGTCTTGACTGGCCCAAAGACAACTTATAACATTTAAGGCGACCGTGGTGTAAGTAATGGCAGTGCAATGGTTACGCAAACCGAGAGCACGGGTTGAAAACCACTTGCCGGTACCATTGCGCCTTTGATATATGTACTTTGGTTGTCCTATTTCTATGATACAAGCACTTTAGTGGCTTAGTATAGAAATGTATATATATAATAAACTACATACAAGCATAGTGTTGCCCCTAGACGATAAATACTAATGAATTAAATAATATAACAATATTTCCTCTAAAAATAAAATAATCCATGTGAATGAAGAAATATTGAATTGATGCAAGAGCGAAAAAAAGGGTTTTAACAATAAACAAACAGAATTCTATTATTGAATATTCATAACTTATTACAAAGCCTTTGGGTTTCTTAACTCCTATTTTTATATACAACCTTGACATAAAATTATTAAAATGGATTATTTTTTTTGCATTTATTTATTTGGTAATGTCAATGAACCGAACAAAACAAATATAAAGACTGTACTCCCAAAAGAGCAAACCCTGTTTTGGAAAATGTATCGGTGCTGAATAATAAAATTATCATCATTTTTTTTTTATTGTGACACGACATCTGACCTCGACCCGTCTGATGATAAGCAAGAGAAGGTCCAAGAGTGACGACGACTGGGACAACCGAGTCAGTTCCCGGCTGTCCCAGCCGCCGCCACTATGCCGGTCTAAGATCATAGATTGTTACTTCTAATTCTCACAGGCAGATAACGGAGTGCCACTTACCACCATTCTGACTCTATGGTTATGGGCACTGCGGAAACCTTCATTTTTAGAAATGTTTCCGATTTAAATAATAAATACAATTAAGCTAATGGATTTGATGTTTACACACGATATGCATTGTCATCATTGATCAATTAATAAATGATTTTATAAATCTTGGACAATTTATTTTAATTTATTTGCGCCGTTGGCCCTTGATGGACTCCTGGGGACCTTTAGCTAAGCGGCTGACGGAGAAGTCTGGATACAGAAAGGCTGGCAATTATTACTGCCAACGTATTAGCCTTGCTATCTCTGATGTGACGTCAATAGATGATATTTTTTTATTTGTAGTTTAATTATAGTTATACTTTTAATTTATATATATATATATATATATATATTGCGACTTATTTCCTATAATTTAATAAAGTTCAGTTAAATACGGGTACAAAACATATTTTAAAAATATTTACTGCTTCAAGTATTGCAATATCAACGACAATATTTAGATATTGATCCAATAGTAAATTTATGGCCATCCATGCCCTTGGGAGATCACGTAAATACTACAGACTATACAACAGATAAGCAAAGTGCTATTTGATGTTGCAGTTCCGAGTACAAACTATGGATGACAGATAAGAAGTGTTTTTCTTTAAGAATTATGTATTTTGGGCTTGGATTTTCTTAGTTTATTATAGTTAGTTATACTTAAGAAAGCTAGGTTGCTTAGTGCCCATAACCACAGAGCCTGTACGAAGAGAATTGTGGATATGAAGGAAGCAAGGGAGTTGTGTAAGGATCGTGGTAAGAGGTGCTTCATTGTGTCTGCCTATCCCTGTGGGAAAAGGCGTGACAATTTGATTGATTGTAGTTATTGGTATAGATATTAAAATATGAAAATTTAATACGCAATGTGAACGAGTATAGCCTACTATTAGATGCCTGCTTACTTAAATGGAATTTATGTATATTGTCTTAAGTTAAGGCCGGCATAGTAACGGGTTAATAAGACGGGTTCAGTCGTCGGCACTCTTCGACCTCTATCATGTCCACCAGCAGGCTGGTAGGGGTCAGATATCGAGTCACAATAACACATAAAAATACTTAAAAATGCACATAATAAATTGATAAAAGTTATAAACAAGTGTAAATTCTAATCTGTAATAAACAAACACAATCAATACATATACTAAATCAAATTTTTAAGTCTCATTCCAACAATAATAGGCAGAAATATATTATAGAATACCAACTTCCAAGATTCTGACACAATTTTCTTGTTTCTTCATTCAATTATCTTCATATCTCTTCATATAAGCTCTATAGTTATGAGCACTGCGAACTTTTGATTAATTAAGAATGTCCCCCAGGTAGATTCAGTCGTAACGTTTTAATTAAATAATTATCATTTCGTTGAAATGGATAATCACGAATGCGGATGTCTATGTGAAATTTGTATCACGCGCCAAATTTCCTCCGAGGAAGCGTTGAAAAAATAAGGCGACATCATCCCGGGCCGACGGTCATTACGTTAATGCGAGACTAAACTTGATTGATGATCGTGCGCGCTTGAAATTTGTCGACTACCCTCCTTTCTGCGTTGTCAATCTGTGGACTCGACATAAATGTTTCATTGATCAAATAATATTTTAAATGGCGATGGCTGCAAAGCTCTCGAAACGTCGGAATCAATAACCTAAATAAACGCGATAGTAAGCCGCATAAAATTTGTTTAATTCAATAATATTTTAAAGTTTTATTTTATAGAGATAGCAATATTATCAAAATATCATAATAATTTGCATTACAATAATAAATTTATAAAAAATAGTTATAAGTTAAGAAACAACTTATATGAAGAGAATATTGGATGTGAGGGAAGCAAGGGCTTGTGTCAGGATCGTGTCAAGTGGCGCTCTCTTGTATCTGTCTATCCCTGTGCTAAAGTGTCGTGACATTACAGGTTGATTTACAGATTTACGTAAATATTTACCTATTTAGAAGTTCAAATTAAGTAGTTAATGCATCGATCTATCTAGAAAAACTTTGTACTTTCTCCACTTTCTGATGGTTAAGTATTCTTTTTGTTTTTCGTCTTATTAAAAAGCCTATTAATTGTGAGTGAGAGTGGATATTTCTAACTTCTGGTTTGCAATTACCATTTTAATGGGTTATTATGTTATGTTTGGCTACCGGTCTGTGTTGGTTATTGGTGTATTATCATGAGCGATCATTGTGCTTATTGGCAGACAGATTCGCTCACGGTAAAACAAACAGTTTAAAACAACTTAATTAACCGAAATTGCAACGAGATAGGCAGACATGGAAGCAACACTTTCCACAATTCTGATACTACTTTTCTGTTTCCTAATGTTATAATGTTATAAACAAGTAAGAAAATATTTTATGCGGCTTAAGTACTACTGCGATTAACTCACGTATATTTTTAATTGTGAATATTTTTTTGGCATATATCAATTATTTTAATCCGATATTATGAAAGTTGCATCGGTTGCAACAATGATAGAGCTCTGATTCTTTCATTTCATAAGATATATTATGTATTTTAAAGAGTGGTAGGCAATGGCGTTCAGTCTGCCGACACCGGGTAGCACCATCATCTACAAGATCGTGAAGTGATTTTTAGTCGTGTTTCGGGATCATCACGTTTTTAAGTTGCTGGTTCTAACTAGGCAAGCATAGTAGATGGACTGCACTGCAGCTTATCATGCGGTGTGCTGTCGTATGTTGAGTTACAATAAAAAGGAGTAATATTTGTTGACGTTTCTTTTTTTTAGTGTGACTCGACATCTGACCTCGACCTGCCTGATGGTAAGCCTAAGAGTGCCGACTACTCAAAAAATCTTTTAAGGATTCTCGCTAAAACGTATCTCGCATATTTTTTTACCAATATGTTTATTTGCTCTACAGGTCCTTTTTGTTGCAAATTGCCTCATTTTGTTTTACAATAATTCTTATAATTAATATTTCAATGTCAAGTAGAATAGTTATATTATTATGTTCATATATAATTATTATTATTAATTACCCTACATTTTAATAATGGATGTCGTGTCGTGATGATCTTTAATCGAATAACAATTATATATTAAGGTTTTATACATATGAATGGTTTTATTAATGATTTTGTTGTTACTTATGTTTTTTTATTCAAAATTTTTGTTGAGGCCTTTTTTTTATTTTTTTTATTGTGACACGACATCTGACCTCGTCCCGCCTGATGATAAGCAGGAGGAGGTCCAAGAGTGACGACGACTGAGAAAGCCGAGTATTGTTCTCGGCTGCCTCAGCCGCCGTCACTATGCCGGCCAAAGGTGCTTCTTCACGCATCGCTTGAAGGATCCAAGGTCATAGGATGGAGAGAACACATGGGCAGGCAAAGCATTCCACTTGTTGAAAAATAAATATGAAAATATTAAATATGAATATGTCGGCCATTGTATCCTCACTAAACATAACACCGGCAACTTATATCTATAGTAATGCAACAAATAATAAATCTAACCTATTCTATGTCTAAGTTGGGTTGCCTAGAGCCCATAACCACAGAGCCTGTATGGGGAGAATTGTGGATGTGAAGGAAGCAAGGAAATTGTGTAAGGATCGTGGTAAGTGGCGCTCCGTTGTCTCTGCCTATGCCTGTGGAAAGAAGGCGTGACAATTTGATTGATTGATTCTATGTTTAATATATACATTTACGTAATCAAATAGCATTTTTAGGTCTGTATGAAGATAATTGTGGATGTGAAGGAAGCAAGGAAATTGTGTAAGGATCGTGGTAAGTGGCGCTCCGTTGTCTCTGCCTATGCCTGTGGGAAAAAGGCGTGACAATTTGATTTGATTAGCATTTTAGCGGAATCAGAAGTAGGTTCTGGTTGGGTATATGTTGATTGTGCAAATAAATAAATAAACCAATTCTCGCAAAACCCTAAAAATTCAAATAAATGTGTTCATTTTTTTAGAGAACTGTGTTTTAATAGAAAGGCTTCGAAATAGAATATGCAAAACCAGAAATTGAAATACGTGTTGTTGAACGCGGATATGAGATAAATAATGTAGAATGTTGTAATTATTGTAAACCAGTCGTCCTTGCACTCGCTTTGTATTGAATTTCAAGTAAAAGTGTTACGAATTTTGCTCGTATCATTGCATCTTTTATGTATATTTAACTACTTTAAAAGCTTTTTTATATATCTTTCCTTCCAACCATTTGGCAAAGCTCGGCCTCAAGCATCTTTGTGTTGTAATCGAGTGAATCAGATATGTGTTTCAGTTTTGTGTAAGAGTTTCTTAATGTTATTGTAGTATTTTTGTTATCGGCGCTGACATACAGAATAGTCTGTTTGGGCCACAGGTCTGTAAATAACTGTGAATGTATTCATTATTCGTGGTAGTAACACCACTTTCAAGTGTCTTGTCAGTATAAAAGTAGCTGGCTCCTTTAATAGTTAAGTCTAATATTAGTCGCCTCTATTTTAGAACTGCACTTCAGCTTAGGGGTGCAGTCTAATGTCGAGCCACAATGAAAAAAGTTCAAAATGAAGTGGTTGTTTATATTTTATTTAGAAAAGAGATTATGTTACTTCCAGATCCAATAATGACATTCTAAACTATTAACCGCCAATACTAATATTTAACAGCTAATTACAATTCCGGTTCTGGTTCAAAACGAAATTCATAATTATTTGCGCGACATTGAAATTTCACTTTAATTAACCCACGTCAAAGTTCGCAAATAAATTTAAGAGATTCTCCCTAGAGTAGACGACAAACAGGACGACATCCAGGTTCACTTTACTTTAATTGGCCAAGTTTCATTATTAAATTATACCCCTTTAAAGATATTTGAATCCCGAAACACGATCAATGATGTCATTTTAGTGACTATGTCAGGTGGCAGGGTCAAATATTAACAGTTAGTGACGAAGGTTGTCCCTTGAGATAAGCTGAAGGGACACCGTGGGATATGCCATTAGTTAAATCCGCTTTGCTCAAGCTTTATTGAAAAGAATTCTCTTACGGACAAGAAACTTATATTTTACTTCCGCATACATCTTTGTTTTTTATAAATAATATGTGATATCTTTGAGAATTACAATACTTTTATTGTAAATATAGGAATTATATTCTTATGAAAGTCTGAGGCCTAAAATGGTCACGCATACCTAAAATCTCCGGGTAAAAAATCCTGCACTTTTAGTAGCGTAGTATAAAAATATTTTTTCGTAACATACATCATGTAATGTATACTGTCATAACTTTGGACATCGACGTAGAGCGCCAATTTTTTATAGATTATCATCACTACGGAAAAGTGTGGCCCGAATTTGTAGCGTGCCAAATTACTTGAGGACGGGGATGGAGGAAAAACAAGGAGAATTGTGACGTCCGCTTGGCGCGGCAGTCATTACCGTAATGCGAGACTAAACGTGATAGATATCTGCGTCGCTGGACTACCTACGCTGGATTATTTTGCTCAGTTCACTTATTTTGTAATTAGAATAACTATTACTTAAGTTAATTCGCTTAAGTATGTACTCACTTACTTCTATACGGTCAATTATGATCGAAATGGTTTATACATTTTTTTATTGAGTCGGGACAGCAGACCTCTGCTTGCTTGATGTTAAGCAAAGGGAGGTCCAACAATGCCGACGACTAAAAAATAAAATATTCAATTTTCGATTGGCTTGGTTGTCTTAATGCTACACTTAATGGATCCACGTTCATAGGATGGTTAGAACACATGGGCTGGTAAAGCATTCCACTTCTACAAATAAATGTCCACTCTTATTTCGACTGCTGATTCGGCAACTACAGAATGCAGCTGCTTCCCCTGACCTGTGCGACCGGTATTACGGGTGTAAAACACGAGGTAGAAGCAATGTTAAATACCTCCATAGAATATTCTCCGCCTCATATTGTAATAGTCTTTTTAGTTAACAATGTTGTAATGAATCGCTTGATCTGTGACGACACACGACGGAATGACGTCATAGTGACGTATACAGTTCTAGCATTGGCCAATACCATCAGCAAAACAATTCCCCAAGTACGTCACTCTTTGTTATTTTGACAATGATTCAACGCATTAGCATTTCCCAGGGTTAATATTAAACCCTAGAATAAGTATATTTAATTTAAGTAAATTTAATAATCGGTAGAAACGGTTAAAGAGAAAATGCGGTGTGCGATGCAGAAAACCATAGAGCTTCTATGCAGTTTCTATGAGGAGAATTGATATTGTGAAGGAAGATTATGTCTTCCTTATGGAAGATTATGGGAGGTCTCTGCCTATCCCTTTTAAAGTTAGGGCGTGACAATTTGTTTCATTTGATTTTAATTTAATTATATTTATTTATTTTATTTATTTAAAAACTTAATGCACAATAGTACAAAGGCGGACTTAATGCCAAAGGCATTCTCTACCAGTCAAACCTTTAGGATGTTGATCCGACAATGTAGATAAGAGGTAGGGTGCAAAATAAAATATAAAAATAGGTAACCAATTACATTATGAGAAATATATAAATTATTCATATATACATAAATATATTCATACATATATAGATTATACATATAATTGTATTTTTTGTATATTGAAAGTTAATATACAGCAAAAGTTACGTAAGTGACATAAAGGTACGAATAAGTAAGTACATTGTTAGGACCTTCTTTTAGTCAAATGAGGCAAAATAAAATAATTATTTGCAAAAAAAGGGTTCCCTACAAAAGTTTAGAATGGGTTAACCTTTAAAAAGTTGGTCAGAGAAGACCTTTTACGTTTATATTTTTCTGGTGGTCCTTTCCTTTCCTCTCGGGGTTATTATTTATGTTACATTTACTTTAACCGCAATCTCTGTGTGGATCTCTTTTAATTAAATCAGTTTGTTTTGTTAACCGTACAATCATTATTTTAATTAACACATACACACAAGTCCAACTTAATTATAGACGTTGAATATAATAAATGTACTTGTATGTTTATACAAAGTGATCCATTTTTTTGACATAGACTGATGTTAAGTTGGAGTGTGGTCCATGAATAGAGGCGATTGCTAGTATAGTTTAATAATCGAAAGTAGTATTCGCTTCCACTATGCCTAAAACCAGTTAAAAACTGGAAACTTTCAAGTTGATTCCGAAACTCGATTAAGTCATTTCACGGTCTGTACACTTGAAGGTGATGGCACTATATGAGCATCAAAACTCTGCCTACCACTCCTAATTATAAAAGCAAAATGGCTGGTATAGGAGGTTAAATTGGAAAACTTTCCACACCTCCATCTAGCTTAAAAAGCATACACATTGATAATCCATTTTTCGTTTCCAAAAATCGATTCCCATCACGCGTGTGCACGGAATCCCTAGTGATGTAACGTTGTCCGAATACAACGTCGTTTTACTGTAGTCATTCATCATTTTTAATCGGCGAAGCGCGTTTTTATTCGCCGAAGGCATTTGTATCGGTCGACGCCTCCCGACGTGACATATGCCGTTTCATGCATTTATTACCTTCAGATACATAGCAGAATTTATGAGCCTTCAATGAAATTTCGAACCAGATAAATTTATAAACTGAATGCATAGTTAAGTGTTATTGCAATATGACAGATGTATAAGTTTATGACGGATTCTGTATATCGGTCTTCTTTTTATTTTTTGACGGCATAGTGACACGACTGAGGTAACTAACAGCCGGTTGGACCAAAAATTATAATTTACGAATTGGTAAAAAGTATCGTATAAGTAAATGAAAAAAAGAAAAATGGGTTGCACCACTCTTTAACTTCACATTTTGCATTTACGTTTAAGGGATATTTTATACAGAGCTAAAGGAAATCATTTATTTTGGGTTTCTATGTACTACTTTTGTTATTTCTAATGATAAAAACATATATAAATGGTAGTTTCGATGTAAAATTGTGCCTCTAATATAAACTTTTACGATCCTTGCACATGTTCTTTTATTGTGATTTGATATGACAGCACTTCTTATGATAAGTCGGAGTGCGGACCATGAAAAGAGGCGACTGCTACTTCAGTTAAATAACTGAGGCCGGCATAGTGGATGTGACTGCTACTTACAGATATTGTATTGTAGTAGCAGTGACATCCATTCATAGACCATTCTTCAGCTTAACATCAAGCTAGTGCTATGTCGAGTAATAATAAAATTAATAAAAAAACTGGAAAACTGGCAGTCGCATCCACTATGCCAGTCTAGTTGGATTCGACAACTGTCAAACTGATCCCGAAACTCCTATGTGGATGGATACGTTAAACTGGGTCTCTCTTGGGTCTGCCTTTTTTAGGCCCAAATCGGAGACGTCCTCAAGAATGCTGCGTTGCCTTCTATGAAAAGAAATGTGGATGTGAGGGAAACGAGGGAGTTGTGTCAGGGTCGTGGCAAGTGGCGCTCCATGACAATTTGATTGATTAAATACTCCTAGGCTGTTGAAATGACTGCCTACTTTTAATAAAACACATGCAAATATTTAATCCATTTCAGAGTGATTGTATTGCCTTCGAATGTGAATATCGTATTTAAAATGTACTCGTGACTACGTGTAGATACATTCTCGAGTGATTATGCCAGACACTAGTTCACGTTTTCAATTAGTACTTCACGTTTCGGCACCGCCTGGTACGTACACTTTGTTACGCTGATCGATGCGACGACATGTATTGGATGTGCTGTACACCTACCTATACATTCTAATGAGCGTTGGAATTGTATTAGATAAAACTAATAACAATTTTGCTTTTAGTTGCTGTGCAATTGAGTTATTTAGAAAATAAGATACGAATTTTGTATCGTCTGTCAATCACAAAGACACGCCATATTAATTAACAGTTCTGCTTTGAACTGTTAATTATAGTTTAATCATTTTGCACACCTTAACTATGCAAAATAAAGTATATATTCCTATTACATTTTAATCTTTGTATATCAAACTATTTTAAAATGTATATGCAACTGTTAATACAATTAAGGCCAAGTCCCCATACAAAATGAATGATGTCCTTTATATCATGTATTTTTATGTGGCTTAACTATGGAGGCGACTGCTACTACACTTAAAGAACTGCACTAAACTGCTGAGAATGTTCCGAGGAGCTCTCTAACCTTATTCCTACCTCGTCTTTTCACACCCGTAATACTCGCACAGGTCAGGGGAAGCATCCGCATTCTGTCGATCGAATCGGCAGTCGAACTAAAAAGTTCAGTGCGTCTTTTCTTAGTAGAACAATTGACAAGTTAATGCTTTGCCAGCCTATGTGTTCTCTCCATCCTATAACCTTTGGCCGGCATTGTGACGGCGGCTGGGGCAGCCGTGAACCAACTCGGTTTTTTTAATCGTCGTCACTCTTAGACCTCCTCTTGCTTATCATCAGGCTGGTCGTGGTCAATTGTCGTGTCACAATAAAAAAACGTAGCAGTCGCATTTACTATGTGAACCTTTGCTCTTCAAGTGGTTGTTTTAGTTCAAATAAACGTTATTTTATTTGAATTATTATTTAACTGTATTCTCCATTTGTGGACCGCTCTTCAACCTAACATTACGCGGGATATATATATATTTTATTGTGACACTACATCTGACCTCGACCCGCCTGATGATAAGCAAAAGGAGGCCCAAGAGTGACAACAAACTGAAAAAAAAAAACGACTCAGTTCCTGACTGCCCTAGTCGCCGTTACTAGGCCCGCTATGCCGCGAAAGGTGTTTCTTCACACATCGCTTGAAGGATCCAAGGTTATAGGATGGAGAGAACTGGCTGGCAAAGCATTCCACTTGTGGATTCTTCTTCGACTGCCGATTCGGTCGACAGAATGCAGATGCTTCCCCCGACCTGTGCGGATACTACGGGTGTAAAAACACAAGGTAGCAACAAGGTTAAAGAGAGCTCTTTGGAACATTCTCCGTATATGTAATATAATATGACAAGAAAATATTCGTTAAAAGTTTTCCATGAACTTTATTGTTTTTTTCATCTCAACATAAAAGGAAGGCTAAAGTAATACTTTGTATAAGTAAACGTGTTCTTAAAAGAGATTTTTGTCTAAATTTAACTTGATATTTTCGGGAATTGGACCTAAATACGCTTAAGTGATTTTTATGGATACATGAAAGAAATAATTTATAAACTTATTTGCATTACAAAAACCGCTCTTATAAGAAGGATAGCTTCCGTTATCTTCAATTATTGCTTTAGATTTATTTATTTTTATATATTTATTTCTTCTGCTTTTGTGTTAACTCCTTCTATTTTAACCGATTTCTATGAAATTTTGTTGTGTGTTTAAAAAGGCCCCTGGATGGTTTAGATTCACAAATAGTCATCATCATCAGACAGAAGGTTTCCACTGCTAAACATAGGCCTCCTCCTTAGAACGCCATTCCGAACGATAAGTTGCCAGTTGCATCCACCGGTTACTAGTGACTTTCACTATGTCGTCCGTCCAACTAGTGGGAGGCCTACCTGCGCTGCGTCTTTCGGGTCGAGCGATGTAATATAGTACAAATAGTACTACACTTGAAAGTCCCTATCCCGGATCGGCAGAACAGGCATATGACCACCAGTTATCTGCCTACCACTCTTTAAAAACTTTAAGAGTGCCTAGTCTACAAGTCCAGGGTATTGGACTTACAAGTGTCTGTATACTTGTAAGTGGTGGTACTTCCCCGGTTCGGCAGACTGGGTACCAATGCCTACCATTCTTTGATAACCAGACCCGAAGCAAAAATCTCTTTTTTTTATAAACAAATGTTTGCAATATTTTATATAATTATTAAATATTACAAATAAAAGCTACGACCGGGACTCGAGCCCGGGACTTTACGCGCAACAAACCAATCGCTAACCGTTCGTCCACGCCTATCGTCATTGGTTTAACTGTAGTAACTGTCGCCTCTATTCATGCACCGCAGTCCAGCTCAACATCAGGCTGTTGCCATATGTCGAGTCACAATAAAAAAACAAATAAAAAAGATTTGTAAGGGAAGCGTGAGAGTTGTCTCATGATTGTAGTTCTATGTCATGAGGGGTTGGTTAGTATGTTCAATAAAATTATATCCTCGAGTCGTCAGCATTCAATAGTTACATAAGGTCTGGCATTCTAACTGTGTAATCGAGTTACACGCTCCCCTTATCTAAGTCACTAAGTCTCGAATATTCCTGGTTGCGCATCGAGAAGTGGTTTCCGTTGAATGCTCCGTTTGTATTAATCCAGCTCCTTCATGACTGCTAACAGCCGTTGCATTGGACCGCGCTCTAACACTAAGGTCGGTAATACATTTACAGTATTAAGGATTATTGGAGAATACTATGGACCGTGGCGACCGTAGTGTAGTGGCAGTGCAATGACTACGCAAGCCGAGTGGCACAAGTTTGATACTACCCACGGTACCAATGTATCTTTGATATATGTACTTTGGTTGTCCTGTTTCTATGATACAAGCACTTTAGTAGCTTAGTATAGAAATGTATTATTATGCAAAGCATTCCACCTGTCGATTGTTCTACAAAGAAAAGACGCACCGATATTTTTAGTTCGACTGCCGGTTGAGTCGATAGAATGCGGATGCTTCCCCCGACCTGTGCGGGTATTACGGGTGTGAAAGGACAAGGTAGAAACAAGGTTAAAGAGCTCCTCAGAACATTCTCCGTGGTATAGGCGATAGAGGACACACAAAGACGCCATGTCTCTGTCCTGTGGAAAAATGGCGTCACAATTTGATTGATTGATTGGTTGGTACTTTTAGATTATATTATTGTATTTAATTATCTTTTTTTTTATTGTGACTTGACATTATGACAGCACCTACCTGATGTTAAGCTGGAGTGCGGTGCTTGAATGGAGGTGACTGCTACTACAGTTCAATTACTTTACCAGTCACATCCACTATGCCTACTTCAAAGAAACTCCCCTCAACCTAGACGAGTCTCTAGTGAACACTGGTCCTAAATACTAAAGTGTGATCGAGGGTAATCAAATGAAAATTTCAATGGTTTGAATCCTCTTGGTAGCACCTCCGCAATTGCACCTTCAAGTGAACTTATGTCAAGTAAAAAGAATTCCTTTTCACCTTATATTACAAGACATTTTATCCACTCGACTTTACTCTCCTTTGAACTTCCAAGAATGGACCCCTTTTATTCCTTTCCTTATAGAATTTCTATAATATCAATTTCGCTTTAAGGGCCTATATTAAAGTCGCTAAGTCCCGTTTAAAAAATTATGTTTGAGCGTTGTGAAGATTGACTTACTTTGATGTCTTTGTTATAATACTTTATATCTATTTATACTAATATTATAAAGCTGAAGAGATTGTTTGCTTGTTTCTTTGTATGTCTGAAACTATATTTTTTTTGTATCATAAAAACAATACGACCAAAGAACACATATCAAATATACCGGTGAGTGGTACCAATGTACCAATGCTACATCACGGTTGCCATTATTTAATTAATTTCCATAATTTTAGATTTTCAAACAATCAAATTGTCACGCCTTTTTCAAACAGGGATAGGCAGATACAGTGGAGCACCACTTGCCACGATCCTGACATAACTCCTCGCATTAACATTTTAGATTTTGATTTATCTAATGGAAGAAGATTATTAAGAAATATTATAAACTATATAACTATTCTGCAATAAATGATTTTTTACAACTTACAAGGGGAATGCTTTGCCCGCCCATGTGTTCTCTCCATCCTATGACCTTGGATCCTTCAGGCGATGCGTGAAGAAGCACCTTTAGCATAGTAACGGCGACAGAGGCAGACGTGAACAAACTCGGTTTTCTCAGTCGTCGTCACTCTTGGACCTCCTCTTGCTTATCATCAGGCGGGACGAGATCAGATGTCGAGTCACAATAAAAATAAAAATTATCACACCGGCCTAAAAAGTTCACTTTTTGAGCTTATTTTTAGAAAGTGCTATTAATATTACAAGTTCCTGTTGTATGTTTTAATAAACATACAACAATTTTTATTGTGATTTGATTTGTGACAGCACCCCGCCTCATGTTACGCTGGAGTGCGGTCCATTAATGGGTGTGACTGCTACTACAGTTAAATAACTGTAAGAGTCACACCCTCTTAGCTCATCAAAAACTATTTTCTATAAATAAAAAAGAAACCAATTTACTTTCAATATCAATATACACAGAGTAATGTTTCCAATTATTTGTTGGCCAGCGTGTGGTTAACTACAATAGATAGGCGGATCTCATGTGGTTAATACGACGCTAAGGATATCAATTTGCAATGGGCCATAAAAAATAACAATGTGTAATAAAAGAATAATGCTATTAATAGAATTTTAGTTGTGGTATGCCTTGCCTGCCCATGTGTTCTCTCCATCCTATGACCTTGGATCCTTCAAGCGATGCGTGAAGAAGCACCTTTGGCCGGCATAGTGACGGCGACTGGGGCAGCCGTGAACAAACCCGGTTTTCTCAGTCGTCGTCACTCTTGGACCTCTTCTTGCTTATCATCAGGCGGGACGAGGTCAGATGTCGTGTCACAATTAAAAATAAAAAAAATATACTCGTGTTTAAACAAATATCGCGTTTATTTTTGGTTATTGATTTTACATGTTTTTTATTATTCCGACGTTTCAAGAGCTTTACAGCCATCGTGATCACGGATGGCTGCAACCAAAAATAAACGCGATAGTAAGCCGCATATAATTTGTTTAATTCATTAATCAATGTTATCGCAAAGTCTAAGAAGATACTCTGTGTAGATATATATATATATTTTAATATTTAATTTTGCACCCAATCTACATAGTTGGATCTAAATTTTGAAGGTTAGACTGGTAGGTTGAAGGGTTTGGCATTAAGTCCACCTTTGTACCATTGTGCAATTAGTTTTTAATATGTAAATAAATTAATAATCTTTAAAAATTAAAAAAAATATATTTTAATATATTTTTTATTTGTCTATACGCTTTAGCTAAATTCTAAGAGTGGTAGGCAGTGGTACCTAGTCTGCCGATCCGGAGTAGTACCACCGCTTACTTACAAGCGTACAGATCGCGTGACTTATTCGTTTTATGAGATCAGCTTGTAAGTTGCCAGTTACATTTAGGCCTGCTTAGTGGATGGATGTAACTGCTAATTTTATATACCGCCATTCCGAACGACAAGATTGTTGCCAGTTGCATCCACCGGTCATTCTTGACTTTCGTCGCGTCGGTCCACCTACGCTACGTCTCAATAGTCCCAATAGCGGATGATAACTGAGACAACCGTAAACTAAATCCAATTTTTCAGTCGTCGTAGCCCTTTCACTTAACGCAACGCAAATCTAATTAAAAAAAGACATGTACGTATGCTAATTTATTTTTTTACTATTCATTTTAAGTCGTTGGAATTATTCGTTCTGTATCTTATCTCGATGGGATTTGCTAAAATTATTGTCTGAATTTGAATCATTTTGCATCCAATTTAGTGTCTAATTTATTCACGAAGCGCCTGGAGTCATTACTGAGGAATCTTTAGCCGTCCTGGCGCTCCCGGGCCGTGTGAAGGAGACGAGGGTCGACATCTGTCGTGGCCAGGGCCATCACTGTTGTTCCCAGAGGCCACACACTTATCTAATGCTCTAGTTTTCCATTCATTGATGTACAAGATAAATGGTAATGACGTCACTGTATCTTAAACATACGCGTACATCACGGACATAAATACCTATAAACTTCATGTTTACAATTATTATTATTAGCCTATTCCTTTCCCACTGCTGGGCAAAGACAAAGACAAAGCTCTCTCTCTCTTTTTCATTACTCACGACATTTTGTTATCTTTCGCCACGAACTATTGTAGAAATCTATCTCATCTTGCCATCTCCGTTTGGGTCTGCCGCGATGCATCAGAGATGACATGCCCAGTACAATAAGTATATTTATTTATTCATTTTGAAGTTAATTGCATTATGAATGTACAAAGGCGGGCTTAATGCCGTTCGACATTCTCTGACAGCTAAAGAACATTAAGACAGTATCAATGGTAAGCAGGTGCAATATTATGATGACAATTTGTAAGATTGAAACTACAAATAAATAATAAGACACATAAATATATAAATAAGTTATTTGTAATGTCATGAAAGAAGTGAAAAGGTAGTGTTTGTACACAATCAATCAATCAAAATGTCACGCCTTTTTCCCATAGGGATAGGCAGAGACAATGGAGCGCCACTTACCACGATCCTTACATAACTCCCTTGCTTCCTTCACATCCACAATTCTCTTCATACAAGCTCTGTGGTTATGGGCACTAGGCAACCTGGCTTTCTGGCTGGCTTGTTTGTACACATTACTCTTAAATATTGCACGATTAGTAGCTTGTCTAATATTTTGAGGTTATTCAATTCATTAAATAATACTCGTTCAGGGAGTTTTTTTATTATGAAAGGTGCAATCGCGCCGACGTCTAAAAAACGTTTCATTATACGGTTGCCTTAATCGCTGTTACTATAATCTGCTTTATTGTGATTTAACATCTGGGCTCGACTTGAGAAAACCAACCCAGATCACGGTTGCCTCAGTCGCCGTCACTATTCCGGCGATTATCTTACGTTGCCTGGTGCCCATAACCGTAGAGCTTGTATGAAGAGAATTGTGGATGTGAGGGAAGCGAGGGAGTTGCGTCAGGATCATGGCAAATGGCGCTCCATCGACAATTTAATATTGATTGATGGGAAGAATAAAACAAATTACCTCAATAGCGAAAATTTCCGCATTTTCAGCTAGCAATTTGTAAACCTGATAACTGCCACTTACACCGTCAGTGAAAAATCTTTTTTTACAAACTACAGCGTTGAATAATAGTAACTGTAGAATGCCACAAAAGCCTTAAGCGTTGATCAGTAAAACGACGAAAAAGTGTGTCGTGAAATAGGGGGGAATTATCTGGTAACAAAAAGCGCGAGTTCTTCTATTACATAGAGCAGGGATATAGGAGACAAAGCGGGCGGCGTTCCCCTGGAAGACACCATTACCGTAATGCGAAGCTAAAACTTGACGGATTACCGTACTAGTTGAGATAATTTTTCCTCTGTCACTCGTATACGATGACGAGATTTCAGTAAATCCATCAGGAAAACGACGCCATACGCCCTTTGTATAGGAAATTGAACCTAATGTAAGAAATATGTTATTTGGAGTTATTTACGAAAAGTATTATTTTAACGATGAAATATTGATTCAAAACCAAAATTATTAAACTTAAACTTTAATTATTATTTTTTGTGACTCAACCTCTGACCTTGACCTGCCAGATGGAAAGCATGATCGAGGTCCAAGAGTACCGACGCCGACCGAAAAAACCAAGACAGTTTACGGTTTCCTCTAAAACCATTAAAATGTTATAATCGTCAAAAGTTAGTTAGGACGACTTCATCATCAATTTGTAATTTTTTACTGATTTTAATGTGGCTCTGGCTCTACATATAACAGCATCCTTCCTGATTTAAGCTGGAGTGCGACCAATGAATGGAGGCGACTGCTAGTACCGTAATTCAACTGCAGGTAGCAGTCGCATCTACTACACTGTAAACCGCTAACTTCCTGTTTAATATAACTACCGGCAGATAAAAGAGCGCTGACTTGAGCTGCGCAGTATAAGAATAGGCAGATAAGAGTAGTTGACGACTGCGGTAGGAGCAAATCCGCGCATCGCTTACAGTCCTACGCATACATAAATAATATTTTCAAATGTATAGTCATTCGAAAAACGAAAAGTAAGAAGTAAACAAAACTCGTTACTGCACAGATTATCTGCCGGAATATCTATTCAACGTTAGAATATTCTTTAATTTTTTTTAAAAGCCTTATTGATAAATAAATAGATAAGAATGCATTAAACATAAATACCACTATGGGTCAACCAGCCATCTATTCACGTAGCCAGCGCTGCAGTCACGCCAAACTGCAATTACAAATTGCCGACAGACAAGCACGCCTCCTGATCGAGGCCACGTTGGTGCTATTGTTTATTGTAGTGCAGCCAATCGGCCATTATTTCCCGCGTCAACATAGCCGCGTAATGAGCGACTCTAATGAGCTGTGGTCGATGGTGATTTTGACTCACAGTTTTAATGGGGGAATAATAATAATTCACACTTTTCTATCAATCAATCCATCAAATTGTCACGCCTTTTTCCCGCCTTTTTCGCCTTTTTTTATTGTGACTCGACATATAACAGCACCCAGATTGATGTTAAGCTGGAATGGATACTACGTCTACTACAATTTAATAACTGTGAGTAGCAATCAAATCCACTATGCCAGCCTAGTTGGAATCGGCAAAGCTGATCCCGAAACGCGACCAAAATACTACACGGTCTGTATACTTGTAAGTGGTGGTACCCCGGATCGGCAGACTGGGTACCACTGCTTTGATAACCAGACCCAAAGCAAATACCCGCCTCTTTTTTATTAACAAATATTTGCAATATTTAATATTACAAATAAAAGCTATGAAACAAGTATTTACTCCGACCGGGAATCGAACCCGGGACTTTACGCGCAACAAACAAATCGCTAACCGTTCGACCACGCCTGTCACCACATTCTCCTAATTGCGAGTCGTGTCACGCAAAGTGTTGAAATTAATCTAAATGACATTTGTAGTTGAGATCACAAAAGGCGAGTCCATCTATTGGGATAGACGGTGGGCCTTGCATTACGAAACATGGTGTTGCGGTTATCCGGCTTGTCCGGATTTATCGGATATTCCGCCTGAAGCCTTCGGTTGAATTCGGAACTAGCCCCCGCTACGACCACAACGTGTAAATACGAGTTATGTGGATACATCGTTATGTACACACGTCACAGAAAGTCATTTGCTTCACAATGTTTACAAATAAGTTCTTTTTAGAAATTTTGAATGTATTATTTTCTAATAAGTATGTGATTTTTTTTAATTGTGGATTATATTATACCTAATTGTTATTTTTACCAACAACGTCATTAATTATGACAAATTACACTATTTTCCCTGTTAATTTATGTCGTGATAAAGTTTAATATACTCGTAAATTGTATAAAAAATCTCGTGTATATTGGACGTGAATATTTAAAAGTAGTGTTTCTTATTTATCGAATAACAAATGAGGTGAGCTCATTTATTTTTTTATTTAGTTATTATAAAAATTCATTGTGCAATGTAACTAACGTATTGATTTCGGTTATTGATCGAGGTTCTCTTGTATTACTGCAAAATAATAAATTTGAATATTTTTTTGTCGAACAGATATTCATCGTGTTTACTAAATAATATACTAAATAACTAAATAATAATGTACTAAATAAATAATGTTGGTTTTTTCTTAGATTTTGCGCAAACATTGATTAATAAATTAAACAAACTTTATGTCGCTTAATAAATAATAATAAAATATGTATAATCAAAACCATAATAAACGCGTTAGGAAGTCGCATAAAATTTGTTTAATACAATATGTTGGGTTTTAACGAAGTAGTATGGACCGGTCCAGCATTGCCGGTTCTTACATGTGCAACCAATGATATTCATTGTTTGCAACCATAATTGACGATTGGTATGTTGCGCGTAAGTCCCGGGTTTGATTCCCGGTTGAAGCAAATATTTGTTTCATAGCTTTTATTTGTAATATTTAATAATTATATTAAATAATGTAAATTTTATCGGTTGGTTTTTATTTTAAGAATAATGAATGTTATCCTCCTACATAGAGGACAAACCGAAAAGTAATTACTCAACGAAAAAAAATAATTAAATAATTTAGTCTAAAAATAATTAATTCATTTTATTTTATATATCAATTAGTATTTAGGTTTTAATATTAATCTAGTTAAATTATGCATGCTATGGTTATCGTTAAATAAAATAATACTTAATATTTTCTTAGAATTCGCGCGAACATTGATTAATGAATTAAACAAATTTTATGCGGCTTATTATCGCTCAATCAAAATCAAAACCAAAATAAACACGATAGTAAGCCGCATAAAATTTGTTTAATTCACTTACACTTAAGTTATTTTTTGTTGTTGTAATTATCACGTTAAGTTGTATCGGTGTATATTTTGTAGATAACCCATTAATAAATAAATAAAACATAACTGTATTTAATGTCTAAATAAACATAGTATAATAATAAAGGATGATTCATGTGAACATGCAAATTGGATCGAACGACTCCGGTCATATTGGATATTTGCCCCCGAAGGAGATATTTGTTTGTATGACAAGAGTACAGAGACCGGGATATAATGCCATTTCCCCGAAATCGAATAACTCGGATGGCGGCCCACGCTCCTTGCCTTATGTTTAGACTGCAGATTAACATATTTGCTTATCTTATATTACTACAAACTATTTATTGTTGTATAATGTCCAAAGTAATTATTATTATTTGAATGGAACTTTAATTAAATAAAATTTAAATAACATTAGGATAAATTTATAGGGTTTTTCCGATCAATTTGCTGTCATGCTCAAGAAAGCTAGGTTGCCTTGTGCCCATAACCGTAGAGCTTGTATAAAGAGAATTGTGGATGTGAGGAAAGCGATGGAGTTGTGACAGGATCGTGGCAAGTGGCGCTTCATTGTCTCTGCCTATCCCTGTGGGGAAAAGGCGTGACAATTTGATTAATTAAGATAAATTTCAACACTAATACCGCGGAGAGTGTTCAAAATAGCTCTTTAAACTTATTCATGCACAGATCGTGGTAAGCATCCGCATTCTGTCGACCGATACTGCAGTCGAACTAAAAGGTTCGGCGCGTCGTTTCTTTGCAGAGTTATCCTTAAGTGGAATGCTTTACAAGATTATGTGTTCTCTTCATCCTATTACCGTCGATCCTTCAAACAAGCAATTAAACAATCAAACAAATTGTCACGCCTCTTTCCCACGGGGATAGGCAGAGACAATGGAGCGCCACTTGCCACGATTCTGACACAACTCCCTCGCTTCATTCACATCTACAATTCCTTTCATACAAGTTCATCAAGCAAAGCGTGAATAAGCACCTTTTCTGGCATTGTAACGGGCGGCGGCTAAAGCAACCGTAACTAAATCGTCTTTTTCAGTCGTCGGCACTCTTGAAAGGTCTATGCTTACCATCAGGCAAGTCGTTTATACAGTTGCTTACCATCATCAAGCTGTACAATAAAAAATATTCGTTTATTCACAAGTATAGCAATATTGCGATAGCGAAGCGAGGATTATTTATTGCACAAAGCTTCCTTAATATTCACCGTTTTCAATGAGTCCTTGACACATTTTATTTATATACAGCCTGTCCATTAATATGTAGATAAAATTAAACCGAGTTATGGATTTATTTGGATCGATAAATCATTAAAAAATTATATTCGTACTTAAAAATATATATTTTACCAAACCTCTATTACTTCAACAACAAAAAACTATCATTAATTTCCAGAGAGAGGCAGAGACAACTGAGCGCCACTTTCTACCATCCCTCGCTTCATTTACATCCACAATTCTCTTCATACTCAATGTCCGTATTGGCCCTACGTTTTAAAATATGTCCCATAATTTATAGAGGATCTACAAAAACAGTTAAAACTTAATTTAGACAATTGTTTCTCCCTATACTCTTGATATTTGTATTGTAATACAAACAGTAGAATCTTTGCTCATTATTCAACGTTGTGCCCAGTTTCATTTAAAAAAATTGATCTATCTTAGATATGTTTTAGCTTGCCTTTACCTTCTATCTTTCTCGTATATTTTAGCTTTTTTATGTTTTGCCCTTCTAGCGTTGATTCAGCATTGGTCCTGCATTTCAATACTACATTTCTAAAGCATGGATTGTAAAGATGAGTATTAGATGCAATCAAATCAAAGATAATATAGAAAAAAACTGAAAATGTATTTTTTTATCATGTACGTGTTCATTCTTATTGTGAGCTAATAAAGACACCCTGTGTAGATTCGTAAATAACGAGTCGTTTCAAATCCTTTTTTCTTCTTATATTTGTAAATGTGTTTTTGGATTTACCTTTTGCACGTTACGTGTCTTTTAGAATTCGACGGGGTATAATAAATACCAGTTTTATTTAGAATTGAATAGCAGAGACACCGGGGAACCTCAGGCCGGGGGAGAGATTCTTTCTCATTCCACGCTTTTTTTGCGTGGCTTTTACTGCCGTTCTCAGAAATTCCTGAAACTTCACTCGGTTTTTATGTTTCCCTCCACGTGGCCTGTAAAATATAACGTTAAGTATTTGTAATAAATGTTAAATTATTTTGGTGTATATTTTTAGTTTAAACGTTTTTTTTCCTTGTATTTGTTATAAATTTATTGAGTTAATCAGCGTCATTAATTTATTTTATTTAGTTCTAAAGCAAAATACATCATTTAATTAAATTAAACTGGGTATATACAAAACCACAATTGTCTTAATACAGGCTCTATTATCATGGGCACAGGGCTTTAGTTTTTTTAACAGTATCCCAAATTTGATTTTAGGAAGTTTCTCTGTCTTTTCTTCCGTTTAATCTTTCCAACCTTTATTTTTTTTAAATATATTGAATATACTTTATCATTGTGTAATTAATACTTCATTGTTTTAGTTTCAAATGCTATAACATGTTTTCTTTTTTATGACGCGACATCAGACTTGCCTGATGCTAAGCAAGGGGGCGTCTAAGAGCGACGACAACATAACATAACAGTAACCACAACTTTGCCGGCCAAAATAAATAATGAATATACATAAGTAAAAACAGAATAAACCAATTGGTATAGAAATAAAAAAAACATATTTTGTTTTTGGATCAGTGCATTCAAATTAAATACAGCTAGACACGTTGATAGAATTTCATTTGGAATAACAAACATAAATTGACTATTATTCAATTTTTTCTTGTAACTTGATTTAATAATTGAATATGTCATTGCAGCTTTTATTTGTGTTTATTTGTACAGACGGAACGAGTGGTAAGCAGATGTTTATTACTGTAAATGTATCCTTACTTGGCAAAATTAGTAAACAAACTTTTGGCATAATGACGGATTAACGATAAAAAAACAATTACTACTGACGCGAATCAATACGAATATATAAAACTATCTATGAATTACTGTGAAAAAGGTTTTATTCTTATTATTGGGGCACATTTGTCATTCGCGAATTTTCGATATAAATGGTTTTTGAAAAAAAATATGTCTATATATGTATGATTTTACTAACTTTTGTGCATTTTTTTAAAGACAGTATATATACTGTCTGAGAGTCTATAGACTAAGTATAGGATATAAGTATCATCATCAGCCAGAATGCGTCCACTGCTGAACATAAGCCTCCCCCTTAGAACGCCATTTCGAACGACAAGATGCCAGTTGCATCCACCGGTTATTCTTGACTTTCACTATGTCGTCTGTCCACCTAGTGGGAGGCCTACCTACGCTGCGTCTTCCGGTTCGTGGTCTCCAATCTAGAACCTTTCTTCCCCATCGGTTGTCGGTTCTTCGAGCGATGTTCTTCGAGCCAGTATAATAAGTATAAACCCTATATATATCGTAACAGTATAACAGTATATATAAGTATAAACCCTGTCAACCGCACTGAAACCTCTATTTAAAATATACTAACATTAAAAGGCACAATGTATTCTGTTAATTTATATCAACGTTGGAATGTTTGTCTGTATTGTTTATAATGTATAATATTTTAATATAATGTTAGCACATTTGAAACTACCAACTATGGGCGCTTGTTTTTGATTGCGTCGCATAAGATTTATGTATTTGGTTAGATATCAACTGCACTCATAAACAGTGACTCTACTAAGTTTACATAACGAGTACGCAACCGTATATGTAAACTTAGTATTTTTTGCGCCACATGCCCATGTTCTTATTTACCCATATCTGTTTCGCAACGAAAGGAATTTGTAAATCTGATGGGGATGGATGCGATAAACGAGGCAGACCCAGAAGAGTGTTCTCTTACCAATTTGGATACATTCTTAAGAAAGCTGGGTTAGGCAAGTGGCCAAAATCGTAAAGCTTGTATGAAGAGTGATGTGAGGGAAGCGAAGGAGTTGTGTCAGGATTGTGACAAGTGGCGCTCTATTGTCTCTACTCTATCTCTGTGGGAAAAAAAAGTGTGACAATTTTTTGATTGACATTAATTGTTGATTGATTGTTTGATTGACATTAATTAATATTTTTTATTGTGTTTCGACCTATGGCCATACTCCACCTGATGTCAAGCAGGAATCGAGTCCACGGTAGTGTCCCTATTCTGTTGACCAAATGCATGGCTTCTTATCGCATTGTCGAGTGAAATGCTTTACCAGCCCATCTTATTTTCATCCCATAACCTTGGATCGCGCTTTGGACAGGCATTAAACCTGTTAAGTCAATTAAGTACCAAAAAAAATGACGTTTGACTTTATACAAATATTTAAACAGTGTTTAAAATATTTTTTGAAGTAAGACCGTAAATCTCCGAATAGCCCGTCTATAAAACTGACGATAGAAGCTCAGTATATGGCTGCATGTGGTGTGCACTCCCAAGTACGTAAACCCATGATTAATGCCTGTTATTGTCTAGTCATCTCAATATAGTTTATATTTAACGACTGAGAGAATGTTGTCTGATATATGCATTGTTTGCAATACAATGTTTGTTCGTTTATATTATTTTAATTATTAAGGCAGACCGTGGTATAGTGGTAGTTCAATGGCGCAGTATGGCGTTATCTGTAAGTTCTTCGCCCAAAATACTGTGCTCTATGGCTCTTTGACAAACGATGGAGTTTTGAAAAAAACTGAAAAAAAAGATTACTAGGTATAAATAGACACACTAGGTATAAACACACTAGGTATAGAGCTATCCAATAGCTGACGATTTATGTCCGAAGCTTATTTGCCAGCACTAGGCGGAGAACAATCGCAATAGTGTCAACGGGGCGTATTACGTAGTATGTGTACAAAATTTATGGCCCAATGCAGACTGAGCCGAAATATCACCGTAGGGTTCATTAGTAGAAATCGGTCGTGCTTACTGACTAACCTATTGTGGTGATGCATTATAAATCCCTCCATTACGTGTAGGCTTTAAGCATTATGCTCGCTTCGTTGGACATCTTTGAATATATGTATTAATATAGGATAGATTTATATTAAATATTTATTAATGTTAGAAACAATATATATAATGTATAGGTGAGATGGTATTGAAAACCAAGAGATCCCAGTCATAACCACTTACGACATGCTGGTGCCTTTGATATATTATCCCATGCGTTCTCTTCATAGTGTGGGGGCAGCGGTGTACCACATTATTGTAAACCAATTTTGTTTAAATAAAGTTTTATTTATTATTATTATTATAAATTCGGAGTGATAGGAGAAGAATCACCTTTGGCCGACATAGTGACGGTGACTGGGCAACCGTGAACTAACTCGTTTTTTTCAGTCGTCGGCACCTTGTACCTCCTCTTGCTTACCATCAGTCACAATAAAAAAGCCAGTTTCAATAATACAATCACATTTAGTAGCTGAAAATATATATACTAAAATAGTATATAAATTTATTTTTAACTATTAGTATATAGTTGAAATATAAATCTATATACTCGTAGACATCGCAAATCTTGTTAGTATTAAGTATTTTACTTACATCTCACGTTTCGGTCAGGTGTAAAATCATTGCGTGGCCCTTGCAACGGGACCGAAACCTCGGGGTAAATTTTATGTTCAATCTTTTTTATTGTGGCGTGACATATGACAGCACCCCACCTGATGTTAAGCTGGAGTACTGTCCATGAATAGAGGCGACTGCTACTATATTGTAACAACAAGAAGTAGATCCACTATGCGACTAAGTCACTTCACGGTTAGTACACTTGTAAGTGGTGGTACTATCCCGGATCGGCAGACTGTTCACCACTGCCTACCACTCTTAGACAATCAGACCTGGAAGAAAGATTCGTCTCCTTTTTTATAAGTAACAAATATTTATATAAATCAAATCAAATTGTCACGCCTTCTTCCCACAGGGATAGGCAGAGAGTATGGAGCGCCACTTGCCACGATCCTGACACAACTCCCTCGCTTTCTTCACATTCACAATTCTCTTCATACAAGCTCTATGGTTATGGGCACTAGGCAACCTAGCTTTCTTAAGGATGTGAATGTAAGTAAAACTAAGGTAATGGTTTTGGAGAGAGAGGATGAAATGACAGAATGTGAGATAATGATAGACGGAAAGAAAGTGGAACAAGTCAAACAATTTGTTTACTTGGGAAGTATGTTTACTAGAGATGGAAAGTGTGATGAAGATATTGAGAGAAGAGTGCAAAAGGGTAACGTAGTGAACGGTGCCATCCATAGTATAATGAGCAGCCAAATAATGTCCCAAAAGTCACGGATGTCAAGTCAATCTCAATCTACTTTCACTCATCCTTTCCATGTGCCCAAACCATCGAAACAAACTTTAAATACATTGTTGTATCAAAAAGTAATATATTAATGAATTAAACAAATTTCATGCGGCTTACTATCGCGTTTATTTTGGTTTAGATTTTAAAATTTTTCATTATTCCGACGTTTTGAGAGCTTTGCAGCCATCGTGGCCGGAATAATAAAAAAATGTAAAATCTAAACCAAAATAAGCGCGATAGTAAGCCGCATAAAATTTGTTTAATTGATTAATCAATGTTAGCGCAAAATCTAAGAAAAATATATATTAGTCAAATAGTGTTATCCAATACAATATACATACGGGTACATATAAGCTACCAGTATAAGCACTACGCCAGGATACAAGTGTCAGCAATAATGTCAAACTTACACATCCTATGTTCGAGTTATTGTTCAAAAGAACGTGACTCCCTGACCTCCTCATAAAGTTCCATACTATATTATAGTTTATAGTTGGCAGTATACTATGGTTATGGTTTATAGTCAATGATAAATATAGCTTTGCAGTTTAATGGCGGGGTTTAAAACTTAAATGAAGTTAAATTATGTGGTGTTTCTACAAATGCATGACTGCTGACGTTACATAGTTCTGTTTCTTTTAATTTCCTCCGTTAAATTAATGAAGTTTAATTTTTCTTTTTAACAATACGACTATTTAAAATTTTCTTAGATATTGCGCGAACATTGATTAATGAATTAAACAAATTTTATACGGCTTACTATCGCGTTTATTTTTTGTTAATGATTTTACCTTTTTTTAATATTTCGACGTTTCGAGAGCTTTGCAGAAGTTTTCAGCTATCGTGGTCACGGAGGGACGCGATAGTAAACCGCATAAAATTTGGTAAATTCAATAATACGACTATTATTGTATTTTTATTAAAGGTAATATAACATTTCTTATAACAATAATACCAATTACATATAATATTATTAGATTAATTTCTAATTCTATTAAGTTCGTTTTACTTCGGACCGATGGCGATCTATCGAATCTGAAATTTTCGAACACTAAGTCACGTAATTGGGCGGAAATGGAACGGCGGCGCGCGGGATTGCGTTCGATCACGTCCTCCTGGTAAACAGTTTAACGCTGATTCTTCTATTGCCGCCTGTCCTTTGTTGCGACCAGTATTTTTTCCTTTTTTCCCCAAAGATTTCACTCGACCGGAAACTTTATCGTCTGCTAATCGCAATGATATTTGTTTCGGATACAAATTCAATGTAGACTTCATTTATCACTCTGCCATTTTCTTTATAAGTTGTCCGCCGAAGAAATTTCCCGTTTCTATCTAAATATATGTATAAAAGCAAGTAAGCACGAAAATAATTTGCGAGTGTTTCAATTAGATCACTTAAACTCTTGAAGTCAAGCAGCCGGGGTTAATAAACCTACAAACACCGAAGACAAGGCAAATGAGGAAGTGATCCGGATGCCAACAACTAACTCAATATCTATACACAGATGGATCCTTTTAGGTTCCATTATACTGCTAATAAATTAATCTGGCGTTGGATCAACGTCAATGTTATATTAAGGTCAGTGACAAAGTGCGGAGGGGCCGATAAGGGTGTCGTGCAATTAATGAAAAGCTGATTTTGGGAATGTCTGCCGAGATAACGATGGAGGAAAAGTAATGGGGGGGAAATTGGATTGAGGTCGCGATTTTATCGTTTGTGCTATCATCTAAGAGTTTTGAGTAGTAGATGCCACCAATATTAATTAAAGAATTACAACGCTCAAGCGAACTCATTTTCTTTGCGAGAACTTTTCGTATTACTTTTGTCTTTGAAGGATACTAATTAATTTCCTTGTGTAATTACAAAGAGTAAAAGGAAAAAGTTGCAGCCTAGAGAAAGTTAAACGCAGGTAGTATAACTATTCAGCTCAATCTCGAGATATAGCTAAAAAGTAGTTCGCGAAGTTTCGGTGGTGGACGGTGCGGCACGCGGCGGCTAGTTGGGCCGACTAAGTTGTTCTTTGACAAGCTACCAAGTTCCGTTCTTTTGTGCGCTCTGAGGTAATTAATGTAGGACGACAACTATTCAGTTTCGTTCGTTTTGTCTCGAGTTCTCTTATCACGCTTCGTTTATTGACGTCGTACACTTATGCCCAAGTTTCTGTTGGTAAATTCGTTTTGTGCGTTAAGGGAGTTGTGAGAATAATAGTAGCGTGCAAAAAGTTACTAAGAAGCTTTACCTTACTCGTTCAACTTTAATATAGTTAAACTTCTTTTATTGCCTAACATTCAACAGCTATTTAGTGAATATATTTTTTGTACATAATCACCTTTTTCTTTTGCTACTTGTAGTTTATGTTTGTTGTTTTAAATCTTATATATAGTTTAGGATATATCTTCAATATTTAGTGTATTTATTTAGGAAGGTCAGTTATCAACAGTAATAACCTTTAATATTACATAAATTAAATAATGTACGGTAAAAGTATGTACCACTTGCCGTAACTAACGCCATAATAGCACCCTTCAACTATACTTATTTAATAAGTGAAAAAACAAACCAAGATAATAAATTTTACATAAGATATTCAAATTACCCATTTAAAAGTTAAAATTGTCTACACGGATAAGGTAAGCTAAACTCATGTAAACTTGAGAACCCGGAAGCCGTCGATAAGGCACCGATTAACTTCCCGTTGAGTGACAGGTAGGTAAATCTGATTACAGCTATCACATTAAATATGTAAATTGATTTCTCCGAGATGGCACTTTGGAATATTACGCGGACAGATGAGTTATAACTAGCTTTACATAATATAGCAATTTCATGTGAATATACTTAACCAAACCCTTAGGTCTTAATTTTCAATAGCAAAGCTAGGTTGCCTAGTGCCCATAACCATAAAGCTTGTATGAAGAGAATTGTTAATGTGAAGGAAGTAAGGGAGTTGTGTCAGGATCGTGGTAAGATCGTGGATCGGGATCAGTTGCCAGTTCTAACTAGGCGGGCATAGTGGATGTGACTGCTACTCACAGTTATTGAATTGTAGTAGCAGTGACATCCATTCATGGACCACACTCCAGTCCATCAAGCGGGGTGCTGTCATATGTCGAGTCACAATAAAAAAAAATTAACAGTAAACAACATTATTAGGTCACTAACTTAGAAGGGGTCCATAATAATATAATTAGTTTTCGTCAATAATGGGATAAAATCCATTTAGTTTATCGAAACGGCAAAGCTCGTTGACATATGAACTAAGCAATTTCCGAAAATGGCTCAGTCCAAGTTGCTACAATGTCGGACATTCAGCCAAATCGTGTCGATACAATGGATTAAACCAACTCGATAGAGACATTATCTCTAATACTATCATAAAATATACCACAGCATAAATACATTACAATTCCATTTTATACACACAAAATAAATAAATAGATATACTCCTCGTTGTGCAAATAGTAGCTTGAATAGAATGGCGAAATAAGAAGGTATAACAAACAAGTGGCGACCCTATCACCTTTATGGCGATCTTTTCTAGGCAACCGAAGAAGAACTACATTAAACAACTTAGAAAAAGTTAAAGGTAGTGCAAAAAAATATTACAAATAAAAAAGTAACATCTTTCTCGTCGTCCTATTTCTATGATGCAAGCACATTCAGTAGCTTAATATACAAATGTAAATACAAACCTAAGAAGTGCAATAAATACAATTATTTATTATTATTGACCCATATGATGTCTTAATGTTGGAAAGGCCACCAATGAGGCTCTCTTTTTCTATGAATAACTTAGCGGTCTTTCGCCACGAAAAATATATTGAACCGCCTCGAACTATCTCATCTCGCCGTTCAGGTCTACCGCGATGTCTTTTGCAATCTTTGCAATTTCGCATATTACGAAGCCCGTGCATCGAAATATGCGGCAGAGATAATCTGACCAGTTTGGCGCTTTCGCGCGACAAGCGTATTTACTGTGAATAAAGTTCGTTGAGCGTAAAGTCTGAATTTTCACGAAACGTAACCGAAGCCGCAATTAAAAGTTTCATCTTAGAATATATACCCAACATTTTCATTAGAAATTTACGGTTTTACTTTTTAAAGGGGGCTTGAAATATGACAGTACCCCGACTGTTGTTAAGCTGGAGTGCGGTCCATGAATGAGGGCGACTTCTACTACAGTTCAATAACTGTAACTAGCAGTCACATCCACTATAATGTCCTAGTTGGATCCGTCTACTTACAAGCTGATCCCCCGAAACGAAACTTCACCGTACTGCCTTGGATCGGCAGACTGGGGCACCACCGCCTAACAATCTTGTTTCGCTTATGCGGGCGTTCTACTATTATTTATTTAAACAATAATTATGTTGTTTTATTAAGTTAGAAAACGGAGGAGCAGTCCATTCGCACCGTTGACTTACCTCCATTTATGAACCGCACTCCAGCATAACATTAGGCGGTGTCCAATTTATTTTTAAATAAATATTTAAATACTTACATAATATTTAAATATTTAATATTAAATAAATATTTTTTATTGTGGGAAAAATAAATAACAATTCTATTTTCATAATGAGAATCTTAAATGTACAACATCATACGTTTTTATACATGACAGTAGGTTTTGTAATATGAATTCTAACTCTTTGATACAGAGTTCAGTCTTGCAATATGTTATTTTCAATAGGTAAGAAGTAAGATTAGATATGCAGGTGTGATTCTTGTACATTTTTTTCCAAGGCATACCCAGGATTTGGTAGGGTGTTTTCCTACCAAATCGAGACATCCTCAAGCTGGTTTGCCTCGTGCCCATTTCCGTAGTTTGTGTGAAGAGAATTGCGGATGTGAAAAAAGCGAGGGAGTTCTGTTTGCAACTTGGCAAGTGGCGCGACAATGTCTCTGCCCTGTAAGAAAAAGGCGTAACAATTTGATTGATTGATGAAAGCAATCAATCAACTTGCCTTGCCTTGACTTACCTAAGAGCAAGGAGAGGTCCAGGAGCGCCGATAATTTTTAAACCGATTCAGTTCATCTCAGTCGCCTTCATCATGCCAGCATAAAAATCGTTTTATATTTATAATTGTCCACTTTATTTATTATTTTATTAGAAAACGCGACATCTGTTGTTGTCTTTTCTAAATTCGATAAAATAGTGTGAAAGATTGAATAATTTTATTTAAATTATTTGTTGGGTTTCGAGCAAACACATTAAATATAATAAAATAATATTTATGGCACGTACCACTTGCATTTCTTTTTTATTATTTATATTTATATCATAGTTTATGTAATTGTAGTTTGTATTATAATCCGTAATTTCGTAGTTAGTATCCATAATTTCTCATCATCCCAAAGGTTAGTTTTTGAGAATGCCTAATAGGCATTAAACTCGCCTATGTACCTATTTTTAAATTTATTTTGGTGCAATAAAGGATTTAAATAAATTGACCCACCATCGAAAAAGCTTTGTCGCAGCGTGCTAAACTGTTAAAATAAATGTCCTTCTCATTGTTATCTGTATTATTAATGAATATCAAGAATCAGCTCCGAGTAGCAGCTGGAAGTTTGCTTTGGACAGAGGAGTCCACACCATTAGCATTGAGGGGGAACTCCGTGGTTATTTTTAATTAATGCCAGAACTCGGCACGAAGTTGCACGGCGAGGTACAGTTTTGTTGTTTTATGCACGGAACTCATATCTGTTCGCGTAACAAGTAATAAATTAAGGCCTCCACCGTTACCACTAATGAAGAGTAACATTATACTTGGACAAATGTTATTTGCGTAAAATTTACGTATTTCATTATTATTAAAAGCGATTTTATTTATATTAGGTTGTGTCTATTTCTGTGTCTTTTAAGTAGCTAATTAATTGTATGCCTTGATTTTATTTTGAGATCTTTTTTATATCTCAATCAATCAATTAATCTAATTGTCACGCCTTTTTCCCACAGGAATAGGCAGAGACAATGGAGCTCCACTTACCACGATCCTTACACAACTCCCTTGCTTCTTTCACATACACGATTCTCTTTATACAGGTCTGTGGTGCTGGGCACTAGGCAACACAGCTTTCTTGAGAATGTCTCCGATTTAGTCGGGAAATACCGTCCTGGGTCTGCCTTGTTTAACGCATTCATCCACAACAGATTTTTATATCTACATCTTCAAATTCGTAACAGAATACAAAATCGAATACAGTAGTAGCTCTTGAAAATAAATATAAATAATTATTATTTGGCCGGCTGAGGAATAGATGATAACAATCTATAAAGATTACAAACATCCCAATTAATATTTACAAATGACATCATTCATTTTGGGCTTCTTTGTACTACTTTTGTAATGTCCAATGATGAAAAAATATATAAATGGTGTTTCGATACTTGTATTTATAAAACTAATAACAATTTGCTTTTAATTGCTGTGCAATTGAGTTATTTGGAAAATAAGATATGGATTTTGTATTATCTGTCAATCAACGCCACATTTGTTCTGCTTTGAACTGTAATAATTATAGTTTGATGATTTTGCACACCTAAACTATGCAAAATAAAGGATACATTTCAATTATAATATATTGTATTCTTCGTACATCAAACTATTTTAAAATGCATATTAAGGCCAAGTCCCTATACAAAATGAATGATGTCCTTTATAATATGATTCTAGCAACACTCTCTCGCTAATTTAAACTTTTACAATAAAATAATAATAGTTTTATTTTTCTTTGTTTACAGGTAAGCATATATAAATTGTTTCAAGTGTTTGGACAATATTGGAGCCTTGAAGTGGTATGCCTAAGTGGTTTGTTTTGTATAATGAACTATCTAAATCTTTGTCCGTGTCGTCGATACCCACTTACATGTTTATTTACACAGGCACTTTAAACTTCCATTCTGTTTCACGATTGCCTGTTAACGGCAATTTAGTGTTTGCTTCACGGGCTAAAATACTATGCATTTGCTTGGATTTATTAGTTGTTCTTCCTTCTTTATAGACTTGGCTACTGCAAATATGTATGTGTACATTAGCTTAACCTTAGACGTGTGTTTGTTTAGATTTCAACAGCTGATAAATTCAATGTCATCCCATTGTTTATGTTTAAAATTAGCATTCTTTATACAGGACGATAGACAAAATAATATGAACATCATTAAATATAAAGCAACTTTTGTGGACGGCTGGTCCTGGCAGCTGCGAATGAAGATCGCAACATATTCAATCATGATGTTTTTACTTATAACTTCAAACATTATATTTTAATATGATAATACACACTCTATAAAGGTGCAGTCTTGGTTTGAGAAGCATCAAACATCTTTTCTGTAGTTTCCTTCAGTTTTAGACTAGATTTCTATCCTCGGCAACAATTATACAATTGACGGATAATTTTTCAGAAGAATTGGAAAAACTTCCTATTGGAAAGTATTCCAGGGCTCTCAATACTGCGAAGAACTGCAGCTGTTCAAACGCAATTTTAATGCCCTATTAACAAATAAATACAGTGTATTAGATGTTCATATTATGCGGTAAAATAAATAACCAAAAATAAACGCGATAGGCGTTTATTTTTGGTTATTTATTTTACTTTTTTTTCCCAAGTACCGAGAGCTTCGCAGCTATCGTGGCCACGGAGAGATAATAAGCCGCGTTAAATTTGTTTAATTCATTAATTAATGTTCGCGCATAATTTAAGAAAATTCATTGATTCATATTATATTGCCCACCCCCTGTATATGCTTCGAGTTGTAATAATACTGTCTTAAATATAACTACTAATATATTTAATTGTAAATTATAACGTTAGTTTATAGTTTAGCGTCAACTAATTTTAAGTTTGTACATTCAGTGCAAAGTTTCACCAATCTAAGTGCGGCTGTCATACGAGTGTGCATGCAACTGGTACGTTCCGGATTAACTGCGCTAGAGCGAAACTTAGTCTAATATAGTTCTCGTGTCACAATCCGGCCATGGAAGTTTTCATGTTATATTTCACTGCTTTGAATAATGCTGCTCGAGGCGATGCACGACGAAGGTTCGCCTAATGTTGATACAGTAATAAGTTGTGAACTGCACACCAGCTCGTTGTTGGAAGATGCGATCGCTGTTTCTGACATTACCGAATCAGAGTTGTGAAGAAAATGCTAGCGACGCTTTTGTTCTATTAACGATGTTAGTTATTATGAAGATTTATCATCTATGTAAAAGCTAGGTAAGAGACGATAATGAAATTCTTTTGAATAATCATGCTATGTTTAGTAGGGTTCATATTAGAGCGACCGTGGTCTAGCAGTAGTGAAATGATGGAACAAACCATGAGTACCCGGTTCAAAATCACTTGCCGGTACCGATATATGTACGTTATGACAGCAACTATATGCGACTAATGATGTTAAGCTGGAGTGCGGTCCATGAAGGAGGCTGGTGTCCATGACTGCTACTTTAACTGTAGTACAACTACTAGTAGCAATCGCCGGCCTAGTTGGAACCGGCAACTTGCAAACTTATCCCGAAATGCGACTAAGTCACTATACGGTCTGTACGCTTGCAAGTGATGGCACTACCCCTGATCGGCAAATTGGAGCAATGACCACCAACTAAACTGTCTGTCTACCATACTGTCTTGCCACTAGGCCATAACTGTAGAGCTTCTATGAAGAGAAATGTGGATAAGAGGGAAGCGAGGGAGTTGTGTCAGGATCCCTTTGGCAAAAAGGCGTGACAATTTGATTGATTGATTAATAAATTATCGGGAAATTGTCAGTGCCAATATCGAGTGTGTTCCTTTGTGTATCAGGTTTAGGCGTATTGCTAAAGTATCGTGTTGCGTAAAACGCTTCACTTAATTACGAAAAGGCAAAAAGGCCCTCCACTCAGTCGGGAAGGTTGATTGAAATAATATTCCTTTGTATACGAGCTAAAGGAGATTGAGGACGGAACGTGTGCCATTTTTGTTGTTTTTCTCCTACTTACTCGAATGAGAAATACTTTTCTCCTTTGTGACATGGAGACGGTTAGTCCGCGTTCGGCTACTACAGCTTACGTTTAATGAATGGATACTTTTATGTCTCTTTCAGTATTCAGTATATTATTTTGTTATTAAACACCAACAATATTAACATTAACCCATGTGCTATAATTTGTTCCGTATAATTTGGAATTGAATAAATTATAGGTGAATACATTTTTAAATTTATCAAAATGAAACAAAAAAAAAACAAGTCGCGCTTTTTTCCCACGGAGATAGGCAGAGACTTTCCTCACATCCAATGCTTTGCCAGCCCATGTGTTCTCTGCTTTCTATAACGTTGGATCCTTCAAGCGATGCGTGAAGAAGCACCTTGGTGACGGCGACTGGGGCAGCCGTGAACTAACTCGGTTTTTTAGTCGTCGTCACTCTTGGACCACCTCTTGCTTATTATCAGGCGGGTCGTGGTCAGAAATCGTGTCACAATAAAATAAGAAAACTCTTTATACAAGCTCTACAGTTATCTGCACACCAGGTTTTTTTTGTTTTAAAATTTATCATTCCAAAATAATACCTTAATTAGTAAACAGAATGTAATATGGTTATCGTGTATTATACACGTTCTATGAATTTAAATTTCGTGAACCAAAATAAGATCTATTTCATATTATTTAAATAAAATTGAGATGCAAAAGGTTATTCACGTAATATATGTACCGACCTTTTTCAAGTTCGTACTAAAATTTATAAAATTTATTTTCATTAAAAAAGCATTGTCATTTCAATACATTCATTCTTTTGTTTTCATTGTATTTATGTCAGAATAAAAAAGAACAGTCTTCTTCTCGATTGCAACTCGACCGTTTCATTTTATCACGTCATTGACCACGTAACGTAAATTATTAATTAGGTCACTAAGTAAATATATTATCTATCGAATTAAACAAATTTTATGCGGCTTACTATCGCGTTTATTATTGGTTATTGATCTTACAACTTTTTATTATTGCGACATTTGGAGAGCTTTGCAGCCATCGTGGTCACGGAGAGAATAAATGCGATATATATATTTAACTGCATATAATTAGTTTAATTCAATAATCAATGTTCGCGTAAAATCTAAGAAATCTGTATGTATCTTATCTATAATACTTATATTATATCTTCAAAACCTTCTACTCGTATGAAATATACATCGTTATTTGTTTTATGCAACTGCCTTTCACTATCTGCTTTTAGCCCTAAGGTAATTTGGCTTAAAGTCCTGTATATGCCTGTATGCCTATTGCAGCTATAAAGAAATTAATAATTTCATAGCTGTTTATATACGCACTTATTTCTTCAAGCTATATTCCAGCTTTGATGTGATCTACGGTGGTGACGTAACATTTTAGCTTAATATTTGAGTTAAACGCTCGAGGCGCGACATTGTGTTGTGGTCAGAGTCGTCCAAAATTACGACAAATGACATGTATACAGAGGAACGTTCTACAACACCTACTATTAGTAAAACAATATGGGCTTTATGATTAAGTCGGTTAAGGTCAATTTTGTATACTTAAAGTTGTATATACAGATGTGTTGTTGGTCATACCCCGGATGGTTTATTACTGCAGATAACATTAATGTGAAGGATATGAGCTATGACCGCGAACCATCTCGTTGATCTGTTATTTATGATTCTAACTACACGTTTATTGATACCCATCTCGGGTGAAAATGTATGCTTCTCTGTACGTGACAACGTTGTTCATTTATAAAGTTTTTTTTTTAATTCTATTCAAATCTAAACGTGCCTGTATCATAGAAATATACAAGTGGTTTTGAACCGGGGGTTTTCAGTTTACGTGACCAATGCACTACCACTAGACCACAGTCGTATTGTTACAAATCTTGTACATTTTGCATCCCGAGCTTTGTAGTGATAAGGCCGCAAATTGTACATCATGTTTTATTTTGATTGTCTTTCTATATGATATATTATATTCTATTGTGTGAAATAAAGAATTTTGTCATTCTGTATGTCAGACAGACATTGCTACTTTGCAAACAACAGTCGCATCCCCTTTGTCGGCTTCCAACCTTCAAAGTGTTATAGTGATGGTGACTGAGGCGACCGTAAACTGACTCGGTTTTATTCTGAATTTATCGTGAACTGAGTCGTCAGCATTCCTAGTTGATCAGATGTCGCAGGCAAGTTGAGGTCAGATGTCGAGTCACAATAAAAAAAATTATCATATTACGCGACTGAGTAACTTCGTTAATAATTGAAAATGGTAATACCGCGTTAGTAAATTGGGTGAATAAGGATTAACAAATTTTCTAGCAATGGTAGGCAGGATCTACCTAGATAATTAAATTGCCAATATAATTTAATGTTTATGTTGAGGTTTTCGTAAAAGTTAATTAAATTGAACGAAATCACGAAATCACAGAATCGAATCTCTGCGCTTAAAGCGTGCAGCTCTTTTTATTTTCGACTTTAATATCGTTTATCGGGCAATCTGCTGATTTTCCTTTTTCTGTCTTTCTTTCTACTACGGATTTTCTGTCTGTTACAAACTGTAATTATGCAATTGAGATAAAGGTTTAGTACCTTTAAATTAATAATTAATTTTACGCCTAACCCTGCCGCCACAGGGATAGGCAGAGACAATGGGCCGCCACTTTCCACCATCCTAACACATTTATCTTGCTTCCTTCACATCGATAATTCTCTTCATACGACTCTGTGATAATCGGCACTGCATATCCCTGCGTAATTTCTGGATCAAAGTACTTTTATTTGATTAGTGTCGGTCTGAGCGCACTAGGTTAATTAGTCACCTTAATATTAATTTACTTAATGTAGGCGTCTTATATGGCATACTGGCTGAAGCAACTCTGATTCCGCTAGAATGCTATTTGATTACGTAAATGTATATAATAAACATGAAATAAGTTAAATTTAGTATTGCAATACTATAGATATAAGTTACCAGTATTATGTTTAGTGAGGATATAATAAGGCCGACATATTAATATTTAATGAAAAAGGCCTCGACAAAGAATTTGAATAAAAAAAAGTACTTTTAGGAAGGTAAAAGATTTATTTGTCTATTTATTTTTAAATAAGTAGTTGATGTAATTTAAAGTACAAAAGTGTTGAGCTCTTTCAGTAAACTCCTTTGACATCCACATGTGTTGGGTGCTAATTTCCGGCTTGCGAGTCGTCGTCGTTTGCGGTCAGAACCCTGACAGAGTAGCTACTGCACTTTCACAAAGCACACAAACTTATTATCTTTGGAAAGACACCATGTAGAGTTTGTTTGACATTTTATAATGTATTTATATATAAAAGTTTTGTTGGCGTTGTAATACCGACCAATCTCATCGGTGGATAGGCAGCATCGTGCAGTGACTATAGTACTACGCTTGGCAGGCGTGACGCCAAGCGTAGGGATCATATCAACCTTCACATTAATAATGACAAAATACCGGTAGATGCAACTGGCCTTATCGTTCGGAATGGTCTTCCAAGGGGGAGGCCATGTTCAGCAGTGGACGTTTTTCGTCTGATAATGTTGATAATGATGTGGCAGTAAAATGGTCAAGCGTCATGTATCTTTGATATATGTACTTTAATATAAGTTTTGTTCCTAGTAAACTGTAGTATGTATCACTTTAAAAATCCGTTCTCGTAAGTAAATCTATTTTAGTTAAAGTTCCACGTGTTAATTCCTCATGAAATAACGTATTTTTCTGCTGTTTTTTTTATTGTTGCTCGACATAATATGACAACACGTCGCCTGATGTTGAGCTGTAGTGCGATTGTAGTAAATGAAGGCGACTGCTACTATAGTAACATAACATTCAAGCTGATTTCGAAACGCGATTGAGTCTATTCACAGTCTGTATTATTGAAAGTCGTGGGTACTACCTTGGGCAAATGACGTCCAATTGTCTGCCTACCACTCTTAAGTTAATTGTATTCGATGGTAGCGTGGTATAGAAACATAAAGGGACAAAAATTGACACACAAAGCCAGCAGAATGTCTTCATAAAGTGTGTATTTGTCGTGTGGTTGTCCGCATAATGTACTTTGTGGCATTACTCAGTGTTTGCCGAGGCGGGCGGGCCAGGCTACGGACGAAGCGTCTCATCACACGAGAGATGCGAAGAGCAACGTGCCCACACATAAATTCCTCCACCAGGCCCCTCAACATTTCTCTAACCGAAATTGAATTATACGAAGCCCCGGATTTTATATCTATTACGGCACCGTTCAACGGTCCCCAAGGCAAGGATTTAGATACCGATAACTTTCTCATTTCCTTCAGCCTAGCGTTCTTCAAACGCATATAAAACGTGATCCCTTTTTGACAAAAAACACCTCGGATTTCTGCCCTCGATGGAGGGTAGTCCGCAAAACATTGTGCTGATTATTATCTTTTATGATTGTCTATTATCTTTATATTCTTTTTATGGTGACTGAATGGATGCCGTAAAATCATATTCCAATGATATCATAAATCATGATCTTTGGTAAAATATTTAGCATTAGGAAAATGCTAGTACTGTTAGGGTTCTATCTGTCAATTAATCAAATGTCACGCTTTTTTCCCACAGGAATAGGCAGAGAATATATTAGGGTTTTGTTTATTTAGATAATCCAACAGCAACGTCCTCGCTCTTTTTATCTGCCAGGTGATGTATAAATACGGAATATATCAACAACACTGTTTACATTATTCGAAGTCAAATTAAACGGTTGAAATGCTCAGCATAATTAGATTGATCATTACCTTAATTGGAATTGTCTGTGTGTATTATCTCATGCTAAACATCTAATTGTAATTAAATCAAAATGTGGCATCTTAATGTTTGTTGTGTCGCACGCCGTGTTGCATTGTAAAGTGATTTGCTGTTAACTACTCACTCATGAGACGATCTTACGTTCTGTGTGATCGTTGAAGCGAATTTGAGCATCCTCTATACCCAGTCTATGTCTCTATCTTAGTTCAATTGCTACAGAACAGGCGGATGCAATTAATGTTATAGTTTGATACGTACCAGTGTTATTCAATCTTTTTTAATACACGACCCCTTTCCAAATTTCTGGCAACTTTCTTTGAAAATTCTGGCGACCCCCTTGTGCCCTAGAAAGAAAAGAAAAAAGTAATATAATTATTTGACCACATTAATGACTTCATTTATTTATTTTTATGCAAAATAAACAAGCCCATCCTTCGCAATGAAATTGTGTTATATACTTTTTATTTTATTTTTATTGTGACACGACATTTGACCTCGACCTGCCTGATGATTTTTAAAATCGACTCAGTTGTTTCTGAGCCTATTCATTACAAACAAACTTACAAATCTTTCCTCTTTAAAATATTAGTATAGATTTATGTATGGTTGACTTGGCGAACTAGCTGTAAGCCATATGGATTGAAGAAATAAATCCATTATTATTTCTTACTAGCTGTTCCCCGCGGTTTCACCTGCCTTTATAAACTGTAATCGCAATGTGAGTACATGACAGGAAAGGGGTCCTCATGGTCCATCATCAGGTACTCCTGGTTTTTAACATTATATCAACCCAGATGGACGAACGGTTAGCGATTGGTTTGTTGCGCGTAAAGTTCTGAGTTCGATTCTCGGTCGGAGCAAAATAAATTAAGAATTTTTCTAAAATAAACGTAGCCTAAATTACTCATTATTACATCAGCTACCTGCCAATAAAAGTCCCGTCAAAATTGGTCCAGCCATTTCAGAGATTAGCCGGAACAAACAGACAGACAGACAGACAAAAATTGTAAAAAATGTTATTTTGGTGTATGTACCGTATATATATTCATATATAATACATTTGGAAAAAACAGTTATTTTAATATTACAAACATATTATATATGTATAGATATATTCGTTTGAAAGATTTATGCAAATTAAGTCCGTCATTGAGCCCCTTACTATGCTATCTGTTTCTCTACTACTTACCTACTAATTTACTATTTCCTTCGCTGTAATCTGAGAATACAATAATGTCTATTAACGTTTATATCGTCAATTTCAATTGAGGATTGACAAATACTATCTTATATGACTTGTAGTAGATAAGTAGAGTAAGATTATATTAACAAAGGTGTCAGTTATTGTAATTGTACACGTGTAGATTACTTACAAGTATTATCTTGTTTAGTTATTGTCTTGACAATGTGGATCGTAGGAATGGTAAGCAGAGATTTGGTGATCACTTGCTCAAACCACCGACTCAGGCTTTTCTGGCTGCAGACCACTTTTGAGTGTTAAGACAATGTCTTAGTCGCTTTCGGAATCCACTTTGAAAGTTGATGGAAGTAGCAGTCACTCTGCACGATAAGAAAACTGAAGACTATGGCTGGCAAAAATAGCTGATAATAGTCCGTTTTATATTTTGTTAACAGTAATTTTACAATAAACTATAAAAAGAAAAATATCAAATACATCTATTAAAATCTATCAAATGGTCATGCCTCTATTTCCAAAGGATTATGCAGAGGCAACAGAGGCACACTTTCCACGATCCTAACACAACCATAAAACTTCTAAAACTGTATTTTCTTAAATATTGCGCGAACATTGATTATTGAATTAAACAAATTTTATGCGGCTTACTATCGCGTTTATTTTGGTTTTTGATTTTACAATTTTTGAACCTGTATATATATAAAACTGTTTATATATATAGATAGGTAGTAGAATGCACTCGAGTTGATCTTGAAACAATCTTCTGGGTCGTCCCTGTTTTATCTCTCCACTCACCTCTAAAATAAAAATCCCTTTTTGTCAAACTTCTTTCATTCTTTCCTCGAATGTGCCTAAATTAACTCTTCTTTTACATCACATTTACCATGCATACCAGGAAAAAATAGCATTGAAAAGTAATGGTTCCAAGGAAATAGGACTAAAAGTTTTAATTCTTAAAAGTATTTTATTTATTACACAACTCGTAATTTATAAAAAAAACATCGCCAACCGTAAATCATTCTGTGTATAACTTATTAGAATCAGGCAAGTAAGTAACTTTATACATTGGCCAAAGCACTGGATTTCGTGGCAATAGTTTCGTTGTGAATTTTAATGACATTTTAAAGCGAGCAGCCCCTCGGTGTTGGCGAACGTCTAATCCGTAAGAGCCTCGCTACGTGTTTGTGAGAAGTTTTCCATTACATTAGGGTAGGTTGCAGCAAACTCGCTTCCAGAACTAGAACAAATGGGTGTGTATGCGCCAGAATAGGCTTTCCAAATTGTTTGTCTACTGCGGACTTTTAATGGTACTTTTAGTTTTGTTTCTGGCCGGCATAGTAACGACGACTAAACGTTAATTCCATTTAATTTAGTTTTAGGCGTTTGCTAACTAACGAACAAGTCGAGGTAAGATGTTGTATCACATGTATAAAACAGTGGACTTTATTATAATATGATTATCCTGAACTTTGCAAAGTTTTGATAGTAATGGATCTATAGCAAAATAGAATCGTAAACCTAAGACAAATCTCCAATTCATATTTTTACTGTATTTTATTCAAATATTTTAGTTATATCGGTTTTTTTTTAAAATTGAATGTAAAGTATTTTTAAGTAGGGCCATTTGTGGCTACCCTACATTAGGATATCGTTACTGCGACTGTTATTGTAACGGATGTAACTTTGGATAAATGTCAACTGCTCTCGAATTTACGGCTATGCCGACGACACGCTTTTATTAGCTCGCTTTGCATACACACTCGTATATTGCACAACGAACGATTTTCAGACGTGCATTGTTTACATAATCTGTACGACTATTGGATTTACCGGATAGAAACGTGTATTTATTTTCTTGAAACTACTTCGGCTTTATTTGTACAGCAACGCGAACGTAGCAAGAGATTTACGCGCCAAAGTTACACCACATAAATCATGTAATAAACAATTTCAAGTTAAACGCGTCAGTTGGTAGAGAATTGAAATTGTGAGGCCCAGAGGAGTCGTTGGAGTTGTTGCGTTAATGGAGCTTAATGCCCAGCTCAGAATGCTACATGAACTGCGAATTGAGGGTGGTTCACGCGTTTCAATTCCGACTATTTCACACTTTCAACAAGTTCATTTTCTCTCACCGATTCGGTCGACTCAACTAAAGCGATAGGATTCGCCATTATTTCCTCCATTTCAAAGCCATTATACCTACTTTACTAAATCCCTGTTTTCCAAGAACTCATCTGCTAATTTAGAATTTTGAAGCCTTTAAGCGGATTTGCCTCATTTAAATTACTCTTTTGTTAGTTTATTTAAAATTCTATTATACTGAGAATTCTAAAGCTAAATACAGTAAAATAATTATAAGCAAGCAACGTACGTCTAAGCGGAAAATGCATTTCCGAGCGCCGAGGTCGATACAATGATCTTCAACTGCACCTAAGGATGAGGGTTACCCATTGTGTTCCGTCAATGGATGAAGTAATCTAAAGCACCTCTCCAGTGAAGAGGTAAAATTCAATAATAAAATGTCTATTTCTCAGTCATTTCATATTTTGTGTTATATTTTATATTTATCGTCGAAATAATATTTGGACCGGTATAGTGAGGGCGACCGAGGCATCACAAACATTGTAGATGGTTATTTAACTGCAGTAGCAGTAGCTCCATTCATGGACCGCACTCCAGCTGAACTTCAAGCGTAGTGCTAAAATGTTGAGCGCAAATGTAATAAAAGGATCTCCCCTTACTAACTTACCATAGGCAAACCGCATTCACATGTCACGTTACAATAAAATAATTATCAAAATGAACGCCTTTTAAATACATTTTATGCGTGCTCTTGGTATAAAAAATATCCTACAGAAAGCTAAGTCACGTGGCTAAATTGCACACACGCGAAAATGTGGCTTATTACGTACGAAATGTGTAAAAAACTAAAAACTTATTTGTTGAACAACTCTATAATTTTAATAATTATACCCTGAGGCAGTAGTGAGTTCGTAAACATTAGTATTCCGTGCGAACAATCCCAATTTTTAATGTTGTATTTCTTTCACTATGCAACACTGGAAATAAGGCAATTAGAAATTCACGGCGGCATTTCCACGAATTTTGAGCTTTAGTATTGCGAAAGAGATAATCAGTTTTCAACTTTCAATGACAGTTCCAATCACAGTTTCTCGTCCGAAAAATTTTCCCACAAATTTGTGGGTTTTGTATTATTCGTCTGTGAATGTTGTTTGGTGAATTCAAAATTCCTATTTCAATACAGATTATATTGTATTTTTTATAATAGCAAACCAAAATGAATATTGGCAATTTTACGACGAATTAATTTGAAGCTTTACTTCGTATAGTATACTCTCCATTATCGTTTATTTTCTATCAAAAAAATGTTTCCGTAAACATCATTTTCGTCGTATCAGATATCCCATTTAAGTTAGTCGATGTACAAGACGTCTTCAAATTGAGCGGCAATGTTTTATTCAAAGCACGATCTCCGCCGCTACGAATAACCGTCTAATTGTGGGACTTTGCTCTCGAAATTGGATTTCAGGCTCCCGGCTTTGTTTCTCCATACCAACAACCGAGATTTATCCCTCACCTTTCTTTCCAAGCGTTCCTGGAATGCGAGACTTAAATATTCAAGAAAATCGCCAGTTCAATGTCGAGCTATTTATATATTTTTCACATTTCTATACTAAGATAAAACGTAATATATATCAAAGATACATATTGTAGGTAGCTACCTATATATCACTATCTAATATATAGGTAGTGACATGTGATTTTAAATCCGAGACACTTAGTTTGCGTGACCTTTGCATTACCACTAGACCACTATTTATTATGTTTGACGAGGTTCGTGGTTGGGCAAAAAACTTAATATCACTGCAAACATAAGTAGCTTTATTTATTCCACGCAAAAGAAACCTTACCAAATTTCAATAATGCCTGACAAGCAGACATTTTTAATTTGGATTCGCCAGGATTCCAAAAAATTCCGGCTTTAAGCAAAGCTTATATTAGAACATAAATTATGTTCGTGTTAGTTTTTTCTGCACGAAATTCTCGGGAGTAATCTCTATTTGAGTTGAATATTATTGGCATACAAATAATATAAACATTCGGATTCTGTTATTTATATCCCAGACTGTAATGAACTTTCTACTCGTGTATAAGTTTAAATTAACATGCATACAGAAAGCGTTCGCACTTTCATAATTCGTCCAAAAAAGAACAAAAATGCAAAAGTAGATTTCGAACAAATTGCTTTTGAAAGTTGAAAATTGCAATTTATTTTGAGAGCCATTCCTGAACGATTCAAAATTAAAATGGTTTAAATAAATATGTCGTTTCGTTATTACATCGTAAATATTTTGTTCCCAGGTTCCACATTGTCCCGATCTTCCTGGCTAATAGAATTATCCCACGATAGCAACAAATTAATTTGAATGTTGCGGGAGACCTTTTAAATTTCGTACTCCCCGCGGGACTCGACGTGGTTTGCGGCTGTTTCACTGTATCCGCACGGCTAATGTACGGAAGTTATGTATTGTTCGCTCAGATTTAATTTTAATACAATTAGAGTTTTATTATATAAACAAGAGATAAAATAAATAAGTAATGTAAAGAATATAAAAAAGCTGAATTAAGGTAATGCCTTTTTATGTAACAAAAGCATTAGATGCGTTGGTTTTAATTTTTTGTATTATAAAGAGAGGAAGAAGCATGTTCTCTGCAATTTGTGCGTAAGTGCCGTCGTAAACATTATTAAAGATATTCAGAACATCACGAGAGAACGTCTGCGAAGGAGCCGAGCGTCGCGACACACCGAGTGTACTTAGGAATTTACTGCGAAGATTTCATTCTCGCACGGAACGGACTTTGGACAAATTCCTAAATAAAATTTCATAAATATTTTTGATATATTCACGGTCAGGCTTTTCATACTTTACCCGCGTGGCTTATCTGGATTATCTCGGGATTTCCATGGATTCTTTTAACTTGTTCGCGTTTGTGCGTCCGCTTATTGCGTTTATCTGGCGCGTGATTGCCGCCCTGCCTCCCGCTGCGCCGGCAAATATGTTTATCGTGCCCTAAATTTCCTTTATATTTATGGAGCTCGTTCGAACGTAAAAAACAAAGCTCCAACCTAGCGCCGCTATGGGAATTATTCTTTATTACATTTTAATACCTTTCATGCGCCTTTTGTTATGGCGAGCGTAGTTATCTAGACATCATTATTAAGCTTCTTAATTAAGGCATCGAAACGCGCAACAGCTCCCTCTTGTTTGTCTCATCAAATTTGATTTTTTTCCTCAAACTCTTTTCTTTTTGTTTCAGATTTTGGATCGCAAAATTAGTGTAGTGTTATAATGACTAGATATTAATTTAGTGTGATTACGGGTTTTAATACTTGCAAGTGTCTAAATCTGATGTGGTCGGTTGTTCGTGTGTGATTAAGAAATTTGGCGGTTTGTCGTTCCGCCTCTTGTTTAATAGTTTGTTAGTCAGTGATGGTGCAGGAATGGATCGCTCTGGTGCTGCTAGCGGCCCTGAGCGTGTGCCGAGGATTACCAGAACAAATTTACCACGATCAGTTCGCGGTACACGTGCCAGCAGGTGACGAACATGTGCACGAGATTGCGAAGCGACATGGATTCGTTAATCATGGACAGGTGAGATTTTCACTAATTTTTAAAATAATTTTACATATAATAATTAGTCTAGTATTTGCATTATTTCCCTGTATTTAAAATAAAAACATGGGTTTTCTCTATTTATTTATATTATAGAATTTATTTAAACTTTATTGTTCTATAAGTCCAAAAGATGGACTTAATGCGGCAAAGCATTATCTACCACCAAATCTTTAGTATTATTGTAAACATTGAATTATCGGGGAAAGTGCAATAAATATTTAAGGTACTAATCAAAAATATAATTCAAGGTAAAATAACTAATTTATAAATATGTATATAAACTTAGTCAAAACTATTAGGCACCTAACAATTTTTTTTGAGTTACACATGTTTGAAGTGAAAAATAAAACTGTTTTCGATGTTTACAATAATATATTGACTAAATAAATTAATTAACATTTTATATAATAATAGTGAAAATATTATATATAATAATACCCCCCTTAGCTTTTATTACTGCAACAATTCATTGGAACATACTGCATACAAGCTTATTATTTATTTATACTTTGTTATTTCCAATACTTTCATTTTGGTTTCAATTCATAAAATGAAATATTTTCATCAAATACAAAATTTTAATTGAGTATACGAGTATTATAAAGCTTATTAAACATAAATATCATTACAATTCATGTAACAAAAAAAAATCTACGAATTATTTTTATTTATTTATAAAAACTGAATCAATCTCATACAAACAAGTAGTGCAGTCTGCGGTCTGCAGTCGCCGACGGAATCACACCTTTAATGTGCATTCAATATCGCGAGGTATTCCAGATTGCATACTCTGATAACTTTAGAATATCACGGCGAGAGAGTTCATATGTTTTGTGCGATGGAACGTTAAGCGTTATTTTAAATATGATATTTTCTCTATAGACTTGTATTAAGAGAAAAACAACTGAATTTTTTAAACAGTCGCCTCCATTCAAGGACAGCCTAACATCAGGCGGGGTGTTGTCATATGTCAAGTATAATGCTATTAGAATAAGAATAGGACGGGCTGTTGACTAACTTCACTTGACTAATTCAAAGGTGTCTTTTGATTGCTAAAATTTTTATTTTATTTTAGTTTATTTTAAAAGAGGTGGATTTTTGGGTTTGGTTTTCAAAGAGTGGTAAGCAGTGGTACCCAGTCTGCCGATCTGTAGTAGTATCGCCACTTGGAAGTATACAGGCCGTGAAGTAATTTGGTCGCGTTTTGGGTTCAGCTTGTAAGTTGCCAGTTCCAACTAGGGAGACATAGTAGATGTGATTGCTACACTCAGTTATTGAATTGTAGTAGCAGACATCTATTCACGGACCACACTTCAGCTTAACATCAAGCGGGGTGCTGTCATATGTCGAGTCACAATAAAAAAAATGAAACAAATTATTGCTTAGACCACAAATCGAACCCGCAACATTAGGCGTAGTGGACTGATGTAATACAAAATACGCCGCGCGTGTCATTAAAATCCTTGGAGTTATATGTATGAACGTATATATAATTTAATAGGTACTAACAGGTGAATAGAAGAGGACATTAAGTAAATAGGATTTGCCGATTGACACAACCTTGTCGATAAGTGCGGGCGGGTTAAGTCAAACACTCGTACACGTATTGTTGCAATATGTCCTTTACACTATACTTCTATAATATTAAGAGTGGTAGGCCCAGCGTTTGTAGGTATTACCCAAAGGACATAATTTATTTTGGGTTATTTTTGTACTACTTTTGTAATGCTCAATGATGAAAAAATACATAAATAGTATTATAGTTTTGATACTTGTATTGATAAAACTCATAACAATTTTAATTGATGTGCAATTAAATTAATTGGAAAATAAGATATGAATTTTGTATCGTTTCTCAATCACAAAAACACGCCATAGTTCTGCTTTGAACTGTCATAATTATAGTTTGATCAATTTGCACACCTATACTTTGCAAAATAAAGGATATTGTAATCTTCGGACATTAATCTATTTTAAAATGTATATGCAACTGTTAATACAATTAAGCCCAAGTCCCCATACAAAATAAATGATGGCCTTTCATTTATCAAATTCCAAAGGTACAGATCGTAAAGAGCTTTAAAGTTGCCAGTTTCATTTAGGCCATCATAGACCATAGTGGATGCGACTGCTTTTTGCTGTTATTTAACTATAGTAGCAGTCGCCTCTGTTTATAGACAGACATAGACAGACAACTCTGTTTTAGTTTTTTTTTTTGCGACATGCGAAATCTGACCTAGATTGGTCTGATGGTAAGTAAAGGGAGGTTCAAGAGCTCCAACGACTGATAAAAACAATTCAGCTCATGGTTGGCTCAGTCGCTGTCACTATGACGATTTTGTTATGTCCTCAGTGCCAGATGAATCCAGCGCGGGGCCTGTACCAAAATCTGTCAAGGGGTCCTTGGTTTGCTTTAGGTTCTCAAGTTTAGGGTAATAAATAAACCAAAACTGTTACAAATAAACTTTTCTGGATTTAATATGGGCAAATTTAGAGTGTTATCTTTCAATATCGACCTAAATTTTAAAGTGAGAGTGAAGCATAGCCTAAGCGCTTCGCGTTTAAGGCATGCAAGATGTTTTACGCTCCTATCCTAGATAACATTTTTTTATTACGGTCCGACAGGCGTTGGAGCGCGGGGCCCCCAAATTCGCGCGGCTCGTATCATTTGCTACGTGGCTAATCCGGCACTGTATGCCCTGTAGCATTTCATTCATCGGTGCATGTACCTAATTCATTTAATTTATTTTTTTACATTTACTGAGCTTCTTTTAATTTGTTACATTTATCGTAACGCATTGTATAAAAGTTTCTTTCTTACCAGAATATTATTTATATGATGTGCTACAAATATTGCTGACAAAATGTAGTGTAGTGTAAAGGACGCTTACAAGCACTCGTTGCGCAAACACTTCACTCTACGAGCCCGCACTCCACTCTCACTGGGAAACAATACTTACCTAAATGGAATTCAAAAACTTGTCAACGCAAATCTTTGTCTTGCTTTATACTAAACAGATTTGTAGATTAAAGAACAATCTTATCATATTAGTTTGTCAACCTCTAACTGTGTAATTATTTAATTTTTTATCGTAGGTTCAACATAATGTAAAATCTCATATACTTTTACTACTTAGTATTTTCTTAGATTTTGCAGCCATCGTGGTCACAAAGAGAGTTTGTTTCATTACTTTACTACTATTTAATAATCTCAATACTATTATATTCAACAATCGTAAAATATAACAATTTGAACGAATTTTGTATTTAATTAATGTATAGTTAAAATCTCAATATTTGTCGTGTCTTATTTTTGATCTTTATGTAGTCTAGCCAAGTAACCAAAGTAAATTTGTTTTGATTTGATTTGCCAACGCCTCAATCCTTATTTTTACATCTTCTTTGAAAATAACGATAATTTTATTTATAACTTAACCAAGCTCATTTCGCATACATAAAGATAAACGAGTCCCATTTTGAAAGCTCGAGAGACAACAATAGCGAATTAGAAAGAAGATCCTCTTTATGTCGGAGTGGTATCGTTATAGTAGCTAAGCAAGCTGACATTAACTCGACGTCTGCCGTACTTAACCAGTACTATAAAACGTTGTCAAGAATACGTCTCCTTTTAGTGAGATAATGTAATATCCTCTCCTTAAAGAAGGGCGTAGACAGGTGGCTCAAATCTCGCTATGAAAAATGCGTCCGCCCCAACGGAATTACATAATGCAGGAATGTGTCATGCCGTGGCAATAGACGCGAGGCTCTTGTCACGACGCGAACGAGAATAGAGTTTTCAGATTCTTTGTGCTCGTAATAAGTACCGAATATGCCAGATGTTCTCCCGTCACCCGCCCGCCTACGTGAAATTTATAAGAGCCCGGCTATTTTTCCCGCGCATGTGTTTATTATGTCCTCTTCTATCTCTGTAAATATGATTTTCATAGTAATAAAGTCATAATAAAAGCGGTCCCGAAGCGGAACGGAAGGATGCCGAGGCCTTTCCTGAGAGTGGGGACAGACCGGATATGTTTGCTTGGCGTGAGGGAGAAGAAATTCAGCGTCGCGTCGTCGTTTAAATCTCACGCATTTAAACAAAGTCAAAAGTTGTTATTATTATTACATTCAGTAACATACCAGTCCGCTACGCTTAAAGTCCCGGGGTCGATTCCCGGTTGAAGAAAATATTTGTTTTGTAGCATAAAAAAGAGGCAGATATTTTTCAACGGCTAGTCGTTTAAAAGTGGTAGGCAGACAGTTGGTGGTCATTTTTCCAGGGTAATGCCACCCAGTGGGAAATGACTAAGTCGCGTTTCAAGAATTCTCGTCGGTTCCAAATAGACCAGCATAGTGGATGTGACTGCTACTGCAGTTAGTTAACTTCAGTGGCATAATACATCGTGTCACAATAAAACAATATTAAGCGATTTTTTACAATAAATCACAATGTGTAAATGTCTGAAGGTTCAATTTAGCGTGTTAATCAATAAATCGTTTATTGTTACATTGTGTGTAAAATATACGCCATTATGAACGCACATTTTACATGCGCCTAATTGAATTAGAAGTAAATGTATATACCATCGCTTCTTACCCTCCACCCTTGTGCCATATCTCTCAAGAAAAACCCCCATTTATTTTATCACCCCAGCCAGCACCCCAAAAGCGTTTACTTACCTGCGAACACAATCGCAGAGGTTAAATGTGCTCAACAGGCAGATTTAGGGTCTATAAACTATGCTATAAGATATAACGTATTGTAAAATGCATTATTTATATTGTAGCTCAACATATGACACCATCCTGTTATTTTAGGCTAAAGAGTATTCATTGTATATAAAATTGATTCCTTAATAAACTTATCAATATAATTAATAATTAAATTTGAAGTATTTTGTTATATTTAAAAAATATGCTTTATGGCATATTTACAATTTTATAAACAATAAACGTAGGACAATTTATTCAAACTGTGTCACTTTTCCTTACTTTGAGAATTTTTAGACACGTCATAACTTCTAAACGAAAAGTCCGATCTGATTGACTATTTAAAAGTGGAATTCACACGTACATAATCAACCTTAATTATTAAACGTTTTAAATGAATAAGGAGTAATATTATATCACCACTATTCGATTCCACCCTTGAACTTAATAATTAAAAAAAAACTGTTATTGTGGCTTAACTATAATATTTAAGCATATACCATCGCGGGCTTTGGGTTACATTGTTCCAATTTAGGTAGGGATCTCATTTTTTTTTAAATATAATATCTTTGTTACCTGGCAAAGATGTAGCTTTCTAACGGTCAAAGAATTTTTGTAAGTTAAATCATAACAAACAAACAAACTAACAATCAAATCTTTTCTCTTTATATTATTGGCAGTGGCGGGGGCGGAGGGGGCGGCCTGCCCCGGGCGGCAAAATTTAAGAAAACTATAATAAATCGTTAAAATTTGTACCTAAAATTCACCTATAATTGAAACTCCTAAATAAGGGGGCGGCAATTTTTTTTCCACCCCGGGCGACTGACTTTCACGCTACGCCATTGATTATTGGTATAGAATATCACAATGAAAAGCTATGAAACAAATATTTGCTTGAATCGGAATCGAACCCGGGATTTTCCGCGTAACGGACTGGTGTGCTTACCATTACGCTGTCATCAATATTATTAATTAAGACAAGAATATATACATGAAATGGAACAGACAGACATTTATCAAAATAAACTGTGTAATATTATGAATATAACAATGTTCACAATAATTTATTAATGGTTGATATTGGATCGTGTCGTGGGAAACCAAACATCTGTCAAATGCGGGGAATACCCATGCTTTTATTTAATAAAGGTAATATACACGCGAGATGCCATGTACTATTAATAATATTAAATAAGGCGACCGTGGTGTAGTGGTAGCGCAATGGTCATGCAAACCGAGAGCACGAGTTCAAGACTTTTTGCTGGTACCAATGTGCGAGAATCTTTGATATATTGTACTTTGGTCGAAAGTACTGTTAACTAATAAAAAATATATTTGTCGAATAATCAAGAAGAGGGACCAATTTACCAGTCCATGTGTTCTCCCCATCCTATACAACGCTTGAAGTAAAGCACTTAGAATCAAGTGACGGTGGTTAAAGCAGCCAAAAACTAAATCAGTTTTTTCAGTCATTGGAACTCTTGACTTCTCTATGATTGCCACCAGGCAATTCGAGGTCATCTGACTATGACTCCAAGAGGGCCAACGACTAAAAATAAATTTACGATTGCTTCAGTCGCCGTCACTATGCAGGTTGTGCGTGGCCGTCTATTGATATCTGTCCCTTTTGTGATATTAATTTTATTTGTGTTTACTATAAAGCCGATTGCTATAAAACTACACGTCAGAAGAACACAGAGTTGATAATACGATCGAACGCGACGTACCGTGAACCGCGAACTATACGTATAGTTAGATAGCTATTTAAAAATCATGACCACGACGAATACAATATAATCATTGAATTGTTAATTAAATAAATAGATAATTAATAAAGAATGGAATCTAATTTAATTGTTTGTACGATTTATTTATTTAAGTGGGCTGAATCGTTTTTTGTCGTCGCGTCAGCTCAATAGTCTCAATAATCGATCAATCAAATTGTCACGCCTTTTTTCCACAGGGATGTGCATACAATTAAGCGCCACATGTCACGATCCTGACACAGCTCCCTTGCTTACTTCAGATCCACAATTCTCTTCATTCAAACTCTACGGTTATGGACACTAGGCAATTCACTAGGCAACATCTTGAAAATGTTTCTGATTTGGTCGGAAAACACCCTCCTGGGTCTGCCTCGTTTAAAGCATGCATCCACATCACTCTTATAAATTCCTTTCGTCAATATCCTTTTACTGATCCTTTCCCTGGTACCCAAACCATCAAATCATTTTGTCACACACTACGTCTTCTTTGAAACCACATCTAGAAAATATGTTCCTAATAATAAAAAAAAGCTATTCGGCCAGTGATGTGAATGAAAGGACCACCTGTATTCCACCATATCATTATTAGCCAGAACGCGTCCACTGCTGAACATAGGCCTCCTCCTTAGAACGCCATTCCAAACGACAAGATGCTAGCTGCATCCGCCGGTTACGCATGACTTTCACTATGTCGTCAGTCCACCTAGTAGGAGGCCTACATACGCTGCGTCTTCCGGTTTGTGGTCTCCACTCTAGAACCTTTCTTCCCCATCGGTTTTCGGTTCTTCGAGCGATGTATTCACCTTATAACCGCCCAAATCATACAAAAAGATAAACTATATTGCTAAGTGTTCATACTATTTTGTCTATCCGCTGTATACATGAATGTTTTTACAAGATACCTACCTCTCTATATAATTACGTATTAATTACATACCCAGTTGATTGGCTTATTATTTATCCTCTTGTAGTTATTTAAAGTATAGCTTGGTTAATTAAGGAGTCGGGTCGATGTAGGCATTTTTTTAGCGATACCTACATTTTTTCTTATTTTTTTAATAAAATATATATACACACACCTTTATAAAAATTTTATTTAGATATTACTATTCATAATTACAAATCTTTACTAATTACACCTCTATTTTAATAATACTAAAAACTATAAAAATATAAAAAAAATAACTATAATATATTATTAAAAGGGGGACTTCAGTACTCCTTTGTATGTATCCGCGTTCCCCCTTTGAATAGCTAGACTAATTCTTTGTTGCCAACTCTTCGGTCTCCTGTGATGTCGACTAACCTTTTTGCATTTTCTATTTATTTTTATTGTAAATCGACGTATGACAGTATGTCGACAGATGCTAAGGCCGTAATCGGATGCGACTGCCACTTGCAGTTAATGGTAGTCGCGTACACTATGCCGGCCTAGTTGGAACAGGCAATCTTTAACCTGATCCTGAAACGCGACTTGATCACTTTAGGGTCTGTGCACTTGAAAATTACTCACTCTGATGTGGTGGAACTGACTACTCCTAAAATATATTTTAATATTTTTAAAACTTTTATTATGTAACTAGTCACACGATTTTTGCAACTTACGTTCGTTTTAATAAATTTAATTCGACGTTGCGAAGAATTTGCAGACATTGTTCTTGTTGTCTGGTCCTGGTAATTTCATACTAGTATATTATTATCTCTATTAAATTTTATTATTTTATCATCCAAAGTCGTCATCATTATCAGCCAGATGACGCCCACTGCTAAACTAGGCTTCCCCTTTAGAACGCTATTCCCGACCTCGACCCGCCTGATAATAAGCAAGAGGAGGTCCAAGAGTGACGACGACTGAAAAAACTGAGCTAGTTCACGGCTGCCCCAGTCGCCTTTACTATGCCGGCCAAAGGTGTTTTTCATGCATCCTTTGAAGGATCCAAGGTCAAAGGATGGAGAAAACATATAGGCTGGCAAAGCATTCCACTTGTCGGTTGTTCTACAAAGAAAAGACGCACCGAACTTTTTAGTTCGACTGCCTATTCGATCGATAGAATGCGGATGCTTTCCCCGACCTGTGTGGGTATTACGGGTGTGAAAAGACGAGGTAGAAGAAGTCATACCCACCGTCACGAATTTTATAAAACCAGTCGCTAACATTCGCACAGTAATTTCACCCCTTGGCGTATATTAATTTACTTTTAGCTATTTGAACCGTTATGTGTATTTTTACGTGAAATGCACGGACGGCCGATTGACGCAGCCAGACGTACTGCTTCCTATGAATATTCATCGGGGATCTGTTTGCAAATGTTGGTTTATATTTACAAATGCATGTTAGATTCGAAAAAGTTCAATACCTGAGATTAATTGAAACGTGTACCAATATACAGCCGCCATTCACATACAGCTCTCACCACTGGAGCGGCATCAAACTTGAAAAAAACATATCCCCAGTGTAGTCTTCACATATTTCTCTCCGTTTTGCAAAATTCTTTATAAAAATTGTATAGCATTCAAGAGTATTTTTTTGTGTTGTATAGTACCTCTTTGTTTTTATTTCTACAGTTGCCGGAGTAATTGCAAATGTATTTGCTTTAATGAAAAATCTTTTGTGTTATTCTGAGTCTCGTATATTACGATTATATATTTTATATCTTAATATATATGTTTTCTCTGTCCGTGCGTATGTGACTGAGCTCTTTGTATTTTGATTATTGTATGTTAAAAAGGGTCCCTGAATGATTTAGTCAGACAGACCCGGTACGTGGCGCTACAATCGGTTTTAGTTACAGGTAGGCCAACGTTTATCGAGTTCTCTAGTAATTATTATTTTTATTGCGTATCATAAAAATATCTTATTTATCTATATGTATAATGTATTTTTTTATGTGGCGCTTCTTTGTCTCTGCCTATCCCTGATTGATTGATTGATATTGAGTTTCCACATTACAAATTTTATTAATTTATCACCCCTTGCCCATATCTGTTTCATGTTTCACTGCTTTAGGTTTGGTTGCCTGGAAGAGATCACTTTTTATTGATTTAGTTGTTCATCATTACAGATTTTTTTTAGATTTGCGCGAACTTTCATTAATGAATTAAACAAATTTTAAGCTGCTTACTATCGTGTTTGTATTTAAATTTTCATTTTTTTATTTTTCCGAAATGTTTTGATAGCTTTGAAGCCTATAAGGTTTTTTTATTCCGACGCCAAAGAAACGTCGGAATAATAAAAAATGTAAAATCAATAACCAAAATAAACGCGATAGATAGTAAGCCGCATAAAATTTGTTTATTTCATGTATATCATCATGTTTTATTTTAATTGTCTTTCCTATGTATTCTGTTTTGTGCAATAAAGAATTTTGCCTGTCTGTGTTATCACCCGCATCATAGCAATCTCATTGTTTGAGCTATGTGCATGTCAACAAACCGCATTACATTTTGCCTGTCGTTAGAGGGATAAGCATATGGGCATTCCTCAAAGACCTCTTGAGCGTTCTGCTCGTTTGCATAAATGAACGTACACGTACCGCCTGGAACTTATGGCTTTAGGCTACCCAAACAAATTATGTTATTGTATTGAACTTGTATACATTATTATGTAGACATTCTCAGGGTCAACTCTTTTATTTTGGATGATGATAAGCATTGGCAGAGTTCTGACTTTAAAGTTATCAGGTAAGTGGACCTCCGCTTTTTTAAAGAATATTCTAGATTTGCGCAAGTAACAATCTTCTGGATCATCCTAAACGATCGCTATATACCTTAAATCTAAATAATAAATCTGAAGATGATGGATGCGTTAAACAAGGCAAACCCAGGAGGGTGTTATCCCAACAAATACCTTTCTCAATCTGGTATTATCACATAAATGCTCTTAGGTTACAACTACTCAATTAACGTTGTTCCAAACATTGACATTATGTCTAATAGCTAGATGTCTAATTAAGTTAGAGGATCCTCCTAAGCTCCACTATTGGATCTATTTTTGGGTTACTAAATCTTGGAATGTTCATTTTATGCTATGTTTAGTTTGCAACCTGTCGTATACACCGAACTAAATAAATAAGCTACAATAATTTAATTTGTCAAATGACGTATTCATATATTAATTTTTTCTGTAATAGAATTTACTCGAGAACAGACAACTTTCCTTATAATACGTATACAAGGAAACGTAATAAATCCCTAAGAAGAAAGAAAGGCATTGCTTTCAGAGACTTTGTTGTCAGCAAATCTTCTCTTTTGTTTATAAATGCGTACCTCCTAAGGTTATTCTTACTTTAACTTCTCATAATGTGATATTCATTTATTTTATTTCCCCCCGGATGAGTACGCGTCTGTAGCTTCGCGTCGGAGGAAACAAAGCCATTTCCGCAAAGACGGGCTGGCTGCCCGCACCGTGGTAGAATCGCAAGTGTACTGCGAACAAGAGCGATTTGAACGCAGCGTTAGTAAATTGCTTGTTCGTCACTATTCATGTCTTTTACTATTTTGCTAATGTTTCTTTTTTTATATTACTTTATATTTTAATTTTGTAATAGCTGTACGTTTACTCGCGTTTCGGGATAAGCTTGTAATTTTCCTGTTTTAACTAGGCCGGCATAGAGGATAGTGGCTGATAGTTACATAACTGTAGTAGCAGTCACAGTATTCCGCCTGATGTTTTTAGCTAGAGTGCGGTCCATGAAAGACGGCAACTGCTAGTACAGCATGTAACAGTCTGCTGATCCCAATTCCATGCTGATGCTGATTCCAAACTGATCCCAAAATGCGACTGAGTCACTTGAAAGTGATGATAGTACCCCGGATCGGCAGACTGGGCAAGGGACTGTCTACCTGCCACTCTTGAAAGACCATTGCTCGTTTATAATTTTGTTATATGAAGATATGATGTTCATTTGAACTGCTAGTTGTGATGGACTTTCTCCTTTCGACAGTAGAAAGTTATCATTTGAGCAAAATTTAGACGTGATCTTCTGTCGGGTAGTCAGCATAGGTCAAACACATTAAACAAATGTCATGTCTTGTGTAAATATAAAATATAAATCTTACTTGGGTTGTTATGAGACAAAGTGCGATTATAAATAAATGGATAGATAGAGAAATGGTAGTATAGTACCACTGTATACAGGGATACAGACTGTGAAATGAATTAAGCGCGTTTCGGGATCTGATTTTTTGCTGTATTCCTCATGAGACTGTTCAGCGTGGATAAGAGGGGAAAGGAAGGGCCGGCAAGCGGTCTGCAGTCGAATTCCGTCTTCCGACCGGAAGGGAGGGTCTGGCAAGCAGACTACGGACGAGCTCTGTCTTGCGGCCGGTGAGTAAGAGTGGGAAGGAGGGCCGCAAGCGTGCTGCGCTTGGGAGACGACATGGGCCTTCACAAAATGCTGGTATCCGCGTCGGTAAAACCGATACCGCAAGAATACTTTCGGCGTTCCCCTATCCGCCACCCGGGGACGCGCTCTATGGGAGACCAGCACTCCACACGAGTTCGGGATCTGCTTGTAAGTTGCCGGTTTCAACTAGGCCGGCATAGTGAATGCGAGTTTCACTTATATTTATTTAACTCTTGTAGCAGTCCTCTTTATTCATGGGCCGGGCTGGAGCCTATCGCCAGATTATTATCAGGCGAGATGTTGTCATATGTCGAGCCACAAAAAAAAAACAAATTATTGGGTCTTGTATTATATTTGAAAGTATATTTAAAAACATTGATGGTCGACTTGGGATGTTATGAGATAAAATGCGTTTATATTCAAGATTTATTATCATAATTGCGTTTCTCTGAATAGGAAGATCATTAACCTTTAATGTTGAACTTTGAACTCTCCGATGATAAAGATAGATATAGATATAGATCGTGGCGACCGTGGTGTAGTGGCAGTGCAATGGTTACACAAACCGAGAGCACGAATTCGAGACCACCCACCGGTACCAATGTAACTTTGATATATTTATGTACTTTGGTTGTCCTGTTTCTATGATACAAGCACTTTAGTAGCTTAGTATAAAAATGTAAGTTAAAAAATATATATTTATAGATATAGATGGCTCAACCTTATTTGTAAAAAAATACTATCGGGATTTTTTATTTTTATTTTATTTATTTTTATTGCTGTATAAAATTTGCTGATTAAGAGATTGAAAACATAGGTTTGATGAGCTCTGATGTTAAAGCGCAGTGATGGTCGTTTTGTTTTTTATTGTTGTGACAATCGCATACACTATGCTGGCTTATATGAATTTTAGTTACTTTTTTTGCCTAGTGCCCATAACCAGCCTGTATGAAGAGAATTGTAAATGTAAAGGAAGCAAGGAAGTTGTGTAAGGATCGTGGTAAGTGGCGCTCCATTGTCTTTGCCTATCCCTGTGGGAAAAAGGCGTGACAATTTGATTGATTGATTGATAGTTACTTTTAAGCAGAAACACAATTTAATATTAGAAAAATATATTTCATATATAATAGCATCGACGTTTGACAATAACAACAGTTGTCATATATAGATGCTATATGAGCTGATAAAAGTCCTCAAACAGCAGTCATATCCACTATGCCGACACTGCTGAATTCCAGACCCTTTCAAGCAGATTACAAAACGCGACTTCAAAGCTTAATATTTTTTTCACATTTATTCTTCATAGATTCGTAATTACTAGAGGCAAAAATATTTCTTTTTTTACCAAAGTACACAATATCCTCGAAACATGCAAAATACTAAAACAGTGATTTCAGAGTAGTAGGCTCACAAGTGGAATGACCTAGTCGCGTTTCTAGATCAGCTTGTAAGTTGCCGGCTTCAACTAGGCCGGAATAGTGGATGTTACTAATACTTACAGTTATTTAACTGTAGTAGCAGTCACCTTTTTTTTATTGTGACTCGACATATGACAGCACCCCGCTTGGATGTTAAGCCAAAGTGTGGTCCATGAATGAATGTCACTGCTAATACAATTCAATAACTGTGAGTAGCAATCTCTATTCATGTTATGTCATATTATGTCTAGTCACAATAAAAAACATCCTAAAGATGTTATAATAGTTAATTCAAGTCGTAGAAAATTACATGAGAATATACTTTCGTCACTTCAATCTCAAGACGCACAGATACAGATATATCGTATAGTATAAAATAGTAGCATTTATATCTTTGTAGATACTGGTTGTAATTCGTTTTTGATGACTCTCGGTATACTTGTCTGTGTCGGGGTGGTTCGTTTACGTCGATTTAACATTGGAGAGTGAATTTGACAGCAGCCATGTTTATTGCTCCCCATTCTTTGGCTTCTTTGTATACAATCTTTGTGTGGAAATAATTTATCTAATTTAGAACAAAAAAAAATGTATTCGTGACTGCATTCGCGGAAGTAATAGGCTACAGTTTTTTTTATTGTTATATTCAATTTGTTTGCATATTTCGTTGGGAATTTCTATACTAAGCTATTAAACGTGTTTGTATCAAAACAATCGTAGTAAGTATTAATCGAATACTTACTACGATACTTTACCACAGAGCCTGTATGAAGAGAACTGTGGATGTAAAGGAAGCAAGGGAGTTGTGTAAGGATCGTGGTAAGTGGCGCTCCATTGTCTCTGCCTATCCCACAGGGAAAAAGGCGTGATAATTTGATTGATTGATACTTTCCTACTTACTATGGTCGCGTGAATGGCCTTATTTGACAGCATAACAACCGCATAATGGAACCTTTTCCTGTCATCGACGCTCTTGGAGCTCCCCTTGCTTCAGGTAAGTCGAGGTCACATATTGCGCCTTACTAATAATAAAAAAAAAACCTAGAAAATCTACGACGAGGATGGGATTCGAACCCACGCGTGCAGAGCACATTGGATTAGCAGTCCAACGCCTTAACCACTCGGCCACCTCGTCCTCTGAGGTCTTGTTGAATTTACTATTTGCTATATTTGAACATTATATTTACATAATTGTATAATTGGTTCAATTTATTATATTTATATTTATTAATGTTTCTTTTAATATTAAGCCAATAGATTCTGTGTGAACTAGATAAATTATAACTAAAATAAATTTTATGTTAATGATTATTGTTTCCAAACATCATATTTATAATATATTTTATTTATTGATCGATATTTATAATCAATCAATCAAATTGTCACGCTATTTTCACACAGGGATAGGCAGAGACAATGGGGCACCACTTACCACGATCCTTACACAACTCCCTTGCTTCCTTCACATCCACAATTCTCTTTATAATCTATGACTTATTATTAGTTTTATTATGATATACATATGAAATGTAATTATTACAATATACATATAATTTATACAATATTAAAGGGAATTAAAAGGAATTAAAGGGAATATACCAATTTGGGCATATACTTAAATTATTAAAATAGAAAAAAATGAAACCCGATTTTATTTATAAACGAATTATTTCCTAAATTCCTTATAATAATAATAATAATTTGATGTCCAAAATAAGAAATAAAATAAAAAAGTTTGCATCGGCCGGGAATCGAACCCGGGCCGCCCGCGTGGCAGGCGAGCATTCTACCACTGAACCACCGATGCTCACATGTAGCTGGGTAAAATTATTGGTCATGTTATAAAAGTCGTGCGCTATTACCACATTATTTCAACAATATTAATTGAATACTACAACAATATGGCTTAATTAGGAATGACTGTGCAAATTAATTATATTAATAAAACTAGCTTCGTTGTTTCTGCTTTTTTTATATATTTTAATTGTAAGTAGATATCTGACCTCGACTTGCCTAATGGTATGCAACGACGACTGAAAAACCGACTCAGTGTCCTTAGTCTCCGTCACTATGCCGGCCATTTTTTTTTTTTTTTTAGTTCATTTATAAACAATATTAACTAAATTATCACGGGATTTGTGTCAAGATTGTGACGAGTGGCGCTCCTCTGCCTATCCCTGTGAGATAAAGGCGTGACAATTTGATTGTTTTTTTTATTGTGACACGGCATATGTTAAGCTGGAGTGTGGTCCATAAATGGGGGTGAATGCTACTACAGTCTATTAACTGTAAGTAGCAATCACATCTACTATGCCTGCCTAGTTGAAACCGACAACTTACAAGTCCGATCCCGAAACGCGAACAAGTCCTTCACAGTCTGTATAATAAAAGTGGTGATACTACCCCGGATGGGAAGACTGGGCACCACTGCCTACCACTCTTTAATAACCGATAGATGCGATAGATGTGTTTTGAAAGAAGATGTAGTGACAAGGATTGACAAAGGAATTCTTTGATGGTTTGGGCACATGGAATGGATGAGTGAAAGTATATTAATGAAAGGAATTTATAAATCTGATGTGGATGGATGCGTTTAACAAGGCAGGCCCAGGAGGGTGTTTCCGACCAAATCGGAGACATCCTCCAGAAAGCTGGGTTGCCTAGTGCCCATAACGACAGAGCCTGTACGAAGAAAATTGTGGATGTGAAGGAAGCAAGGGAGTTGTGTAAGGATCGTGGCAAGTGGCGCTCCATTGTCTCTTCTGCCTATGCCTGTGGGAAAAGGGCGTGACAATTTGATTGATTGATTGTTTAAATGAAAACCTTGACAAATTTAAAATAAAGTAATAAAGACAAAAACGATAAACATTTACTGAATTAAAACTCAAAACTTTTGAGATTGTCGACGACATTAAATATTAGAAAATTATTCCCTAAACCCAAAAAGTTTTTGTCAAATTATTTTGATCCAAACAGCTTTTAGTTTACGATAACTCACCCTTCATTTATGAAGTATTTTAATTTAATAAAACAATTATATTCCCAATTTGGAAGAACAAAGGATTTTAATCAATTCAACAAAGATGAGAGAAAGAGGGTTCCATCAGAAAGATTTGAATCAAGTGTGTATTATAGTATACATCTTTTTTTATTATGACTCGACATATGACACCACCCCGCTTGATTTTAAGCTGGAGTGCGGTCCATTAATAAAGGTGACTGTTAAGTTAAATAACAGTAAGTAGCAGTCACATCCACTATGCCGGCCTAGTTGGAACCGGCAACTTACAAGCTGATCCCGAAACGCGAATAAATCAGTTCACGGCCTGTATACTTGTAAGTGGTGATATTACCTCGGATCGGCAGACTGGGTACCACTGCCTACCATATTTTTCATATTGTTCTATACTGAGCTACAAAAATGCGTGTATCAAAGAAACAGGACGGTCACATTGGTACCGGCAAGTGGTTTTGAACCCGTGCTCTTGGTTTGCGTGAAAATTGCACTACGAGCACCACTACACCCTGGTCGCCTTAAATTTAAAGGATGAAATAGAAAGCTAAATTGTTTTAACTGAAGGCTGGCATAGTAGATGTAACTGCTACTTATTGTTATTAAACTATAGTAACGGTCACCTTTATTTATGGACCGCACTCCAGCTTAATGGGAGACATCCTTAAGAAAGCTAGGTTTCCTAGTGCCGATATCCACAAAGCCTGTATGAAGAGAATTGTGGATGTGAAGGAAGCAAGGAAGTTGTGTTAAGTGGTGCTCCATTGTCTCTGCCTATCCTTGTGTGTCAATTTTATTAATTGATTGTTTAGAAACATATTAATGCGGCGGCTGAAAACTATTATCGCCTTCCACGGAATCAATCTCATACAAACAAATAGTGCAGTTTGCGATCTGCAGTCGCCGGCGGAAGTCAGACCTTTACGCGGAGTCAGGAGTGTTACCCAACGGGCCGTCAAAGTGTGGGTTGGACATCCAGTACTCTTTACGGCTAGCATAAACCTTTAAAAAGTAGTTTTTTTTTTTTATAATAGTCACGCGACGTTGAGCACACCCCGTCTGATGAGCAGATGCAACGATGTGAAATAACATTTAAACCGGTCTAATGACTATACACATTTATATGTGTGTATACATAGATAGACTATCTATATATACATATGTATAGATAGAGATTACACATATGTACCGTAGTGTGTAGCCGTGTGTAAATTGCTAGAATATAACTATGTATTTATTGATAGGTATATCATCAACCACTCGACATACTATATGTCGGGGTGCTGATATTATAAGACTGATCTTGAGCAAGAGTACGATCTCTAATTGAAGTCGCAAGTAGCAGTCGCATCCACCATGCCTGCCTAGTTGGAATTGAGAGCTTTGAAGCGATTGAGTTCCTTGACGTACATTTGAAAGTGATAGTACTACTACGGATCGGCAGACTGGGCACCTGACCGCCAACTGTCTGCCTCCTACTCTTGTTGTAGAAATGGTAATCTTCTTAAAAGTGGTTTTTGAAAGTGGTTTTTAATAAATGACATCAACCAGACAATTGGTGGTCATTTGGCCAGTTTGCTGATACGACACAATGGGGTAACGCGTTTCGGGATCAGCTCCAAAAAAAAAAACTCGGTATCAAGTAGGCCGATATAGAGGATTATTTAACTGTATTCATCATCAGCAAGATGCCTGTTGCATTCACCGGTTATTCATGACTTTCACTATGTCTAGTCCACCTAGGCCTATCTGCGCTACGTCTGCCGGTTCGTGGTCTCCACTCTAGATTCTTTCTTCCCCATCCCGTCGGTTTTTCTAGCGATCTGGCCAGCCCATTGCCACTTCAGCTCGCAACTTTGGTACTGTTTCCTATTCATGGATTGCTATCAAATGTCGAGACCCAATTTAAAAAAAAATACTGTTCGTATGATTTCTGTCTGTATATACGAGTAAGAAACTTTGGGAAAGTAACAAAGTTAAACAAGAATGTATATTACATCTACGGTTGAGCTAATAATAAATTCACACCCACGAGTTTTGTAATTTCAACAAATTTCGCTCCCTTTTGGACCCCCTCCGCCCCTCGTCAGGAAACAGGAGGTCTATTACGAATGTTTAGAAGCTACCAATAACCATTATTAATGAAATATCATTATATCATTTTATAGTGATAAAAGGAATAAATTAAACACATTTTAGCGACTTTCTGAATTTTAGCGATTATTCTGATTTTCCGAAAGCTTTGCAGCTAGAGTGGTCACAGATAAATTTATTTAATTCATTAATGTTTCCACCAAATCTAAAAAAATCTGTGATAAGGAATGTAATAAATAAATTTATAAAATAGCGGACCCAATGATTTTGTCATGCTTGAAAGTAAAAATAACTGATTGTAACACTACTTACTAGGTCCGTTTGTAAATGTTAATCATCCAGGGACCCACTTAAACACACACACACACACACAAAAATCATTCAAATCGGTCTAGCCGTTTATGAGAAGTTCATTAACTTACAATCGGACCAGAAGAAACGAATGCAAAAAATCAAATTGTCATAGGATAAAAGATAAAGCATAGTGCTATCGTCCACTATCCTGAATAAAATCTCTTGCTTCCTTTATATCCACAATTCTCTTCATACAAACTTCATGGTAAAAGGAACCTCGGTAAAGTTTCGCATCAAATGAGGATTATTTCTGTGTACAATTTTTAGTCTGCAATCTCGCATAGTGATTTTACCTAGACTTGTTTTAAGTTCAGAGTGATATCGATAAGCGTGTTTTCAAAGCGTGTTTTTAAGGCGACAGTGGTGTAGTGGCAGTGTAATGGTTACGCAAACCATGGGTTCAAAACCACTTGCCGGTCCCAATGTATCTTTGATATATGTACTTCTGGTTGTCCTGTTTCTATGATACAAGCACTTTAGTAGCTTGGTATAGAAATGTTAATAATAAAAAATAACTCGACATATGACAGCACCCTGATTGATGTTAAGCTGGAGCGCGGCCCATGAATAAATGCGACTGCTACTGCAGCTAAATTACTGTAAGAATTTGTTGCATCGATTATGCCGGCCTAGTCGGCATAGTCGGCAGACTGGTTACTATTGCCTACCACTCTTTCTTATGCCTTTTGATCATAGATGCGTTTTCATGCCTTGTAGGTTGTAATATGATGGCTGAAAGATACCTTGAATAGGTTGTAAGATGGGAACACATACGCTGGTGAAACATTCCATTCGTCAATTGTTATACAAAAAAATAAAACGACGCCCTAATCTTTTTAGTTCGACAGTGGACAGAATGCGGATTCTTTCGAGGTAGAAACAAGGGTAAAAAGGTTCTCAAAACAATCTCCGTGGTATAGACCAGAAAAAAATTGTGATTTGTTTCGAAATTTGAGATAATTGTGTTGATAATTCGAGATAGAAGCCCAGATGTCCGTGTTGAAAAGTCAATTTGTAATCTACGGCCACAAAAATAATTTTATTTATCGAGCTCCCCGTAAACAGAGCTTTGGATGAGTTATTTATTTTCATATCTGATGTGAAAGAATGGGATTATTATTTGAACGTTTTATGAAATATAAATAGTAGTTGCAATTTTTATAATGATTTTTCGATCATAAATCATTATGAACCTTTTTGTTGTGACACGTCAAACTTTGACTAGTCTGTTGGTCGTCGTCACGCCTTGTTTGAAGTGTTTAAGGGAAAATATGAGGAGAACACAGGGTCTGGCAAAACATTCCACTAGGGGGTAAAACATCCAAAACATCGATTGTTATTTCTGATCTTGACTTGTAAGCAAGATCGCCGTAGACTTAGTTTACATTTACCTCAGACATTCTACTCTTTCATGTTCATACTCGTATTAGATAATTTGAGATTTTTCATATTGAATCCAACTTTATATCCTGTTTTTTTTTTTAATACTTATCTACTAAGAAATAGAACGACCAAAGTTTATAATATTTCAGATACGTAAGTGGTTTTGAACCGGAAATTCTTGAATTGCGTGACCATTTATTTACCTCTAGACCACGGTTGCTTTTATTGAGAGGTCCTCAACTTGCTTGGCGGTGAGCAAGGGGAGATCCAAGAGCGCCTGAATTAATAGAATAAATATATATATGTGGTTTTCTATCGCGTTAATATTGGTTATTAATTTTACATTGTTTTATTATTCAGACATTTCGAGAGGCTGCAAAGCAGCCATCGTAGTTACGGACAGACGAAACGTCGGAACTATAAAAAATCAAATCATTCACTAAAATTATATGTTAATATTATCGTAGCATTATATTTATTTATATTGTGTGTAATCACGTATCGCAATATGTCGTTTACACGCGCACGGGATGTTGGCTGATTGGCCTCTCATTTGGGCCGATTGTGCCACGCGAATACATAATTGTGGTGACGGGCAGGTCGCCGCCATTAAGATAATCTCGCCGTATTGTAGTTATGTGGGTACATTGGCGCACGTTCGCACATTTTATTACTACTCGCAAGTCGAGTGTATTAGTGAAGCACTGATTATACACCTGCGTTATTAGAATTACAGTTGTACTCGTTTGGTAGAAGTATATAAAGAAAAACAAATAACATAAAACAATATCAAAATTTTTGAATTAATACTTTTTATGTGTAAGTATGTATTATTTATTAAACGTATAGTATATTCTTTTGTGATGTAATATTATTTCATCTAAAGACAAAAGGACGTTCAGTTTTTCCCAAAATCGAAATAATTTTAAAACATCTTTTCTTTTTATCTCCAACTTTTTTTTCATAAAAACTTAGTTTTTTTTCATATAAATCATTACCAACATCTAAAAATTATAAGTAGAAAAAGCCGTTCTCTTGTTCTCAAGTGATGCGCGTACTTACATACGAACAGTATTGCACTGTAAATTGTAAAATGTAAACAGACAATTATTTTATCTTTGTGGATAGGAGCAGGATAGTAGAGGCATGTAGAATCATCGATAAGCGTGCAGATATCGATAACAGCGCCACCTATCAATCAAATTGTCACGCCTTTTTTCCACAGGGATAGGCAGAGACAATAGGGCGCCACTTGCCACGATTCTGATACAACTCCCTATCGGATACAAAACTATTTAATGACCTTTGCACAATTGCTAGTAATAAGTTAATAAAGTTTTATCAAAATCTTTGTGGCAACAAATGAAATAGTCATATTATAAAGTCTACAAATATATTTATATAGATATTCCGATATTTATTTATTTATTAAAATCCTTTATTGCACCAAAATTAAATTTAAAATAGGTACATAGGCGAGTTTAATGTCAATTAGGCATTCTCTAACAAGTAACATTTGGAATGATGAGAAATTATGGGCAGGGTGCAAATATACTACAAACTACAATTACATAAACTACATACAAGTATCACAAGTATATACTATTATATACATATATGGAGGTAAAAATAAACATACATAAACAGATTATTTTAGTGTATTTAATCTGAGTAGTGTCATCATATTTATGTTTAATTGGTATAAAAAGTTATTTGTGATAAGTATCGTGGGTTCAATGACATAGTGTTTGAATAATATCACTATTACTGTCTGTAGGGTATTCGCGAGTGCTGCTTCTAGCTGGATATAAGATGACAAAGGGTTTTTATGTAATTCTTGATTTTGAATTATTTTACAGAGTGCACTGATCTTTGATTATAGTACTTATATTATTCGAGCTAAAGTAATATTTTAAATTAGTTTTTTTAATTGGTAATAAAAGTGTGATTATTATAATTGGTTTTGATTTCACAATTATTCCGACGTTTCGAGAGTTTTGTAGCCATCGTGGCCACGGAGAGACCACGGTGGCCATTTATTCATTATTCAATGTTCGCCCAAAATTTAGGAAAATATTGTGATTAATATAATTTTGTTGTTGTATTTTTATGTGTGAATTGAAATCTAATGCGACCCTCAGCAATTTATTTACTGACACATGGAATTCTTTATTACATTTTTCTCCTATGCAAAATATACTATTACATAAAAATATATGTTTAAACATTGTATTGCGGTTTTCTTCATAGACGGCCTAATAGATATAAATAATTTATATTAATTTTTGTATATCTATTATCTATCCCTTTTTATTTATATCTATGCCTAATTATTATTTTTTTATTGTGACTCGACATATGACAGCACCCCGCTTGATGTTAAGCCGAAGTGTGGTCTATGAATGAATGTCACTGCTACTACAATTCAATAACTGTGAGTAGCAATCACATCCACTATGCCGGCCTAGTTGGAACCGACAACTTACAAGCTGATTCCGAAACGTGACCAATTCACTTCACGGTCTGTATACTTGTAAGTAGTGGTACTACCCCGGATCGGCACACTGAGTACCAACTGCCTACCACTCTTTGATAACCAGACTCGAAGCAAATATCTATCTCTTTTTTTTTAGCTTACCTAATAGTTTTGTTAAGAGTTTTTTTGTGAAGAGAATTGTAGAAAAGAGGGAGTTGTGTCAGGATCGTGGCAAATGGCGCCCCATTGTCTCTGCCTATCCCTGTGTAATGTATTTGTGGGTAGTACCATAAGCAACGTATAGTAAAGACGTTCGTTATGGGCAGGCATCAGTCGAGTGTCAACCATTAAAGGGGTTAAGCCAATACAGCATTTTATTATGTGTTCTCATCTAATACATACGGGAAAAGTCGTGATATTTTGAATAAGGCGGTCTATTTTCATTTGCGGTGGTTGATCTTAGCGGCGTTTAACGTATAGAATAATATTTAGTATATATTGTAATAATTATCATAATAACTCAATTATATGCCCTTAATATAAACTAGATCAATGCTATATGTGGTGCATTATGTTGAATGACGCCGGTATGCTAATGCAATTTGATTACCTAATGCATTTCGTGTCTTATAGCCTCTACTAAGATTCTAAACATGCCTGTTTATATACACTTATAAAATCAATCAATCAATCAAATTGTTACTCCTTTTTCCCACAGAGATAGGCAGAGACAATGAAGCACCACTTACCACGATCCTTACATAACTCCCTTACTTCCTTCACATCCATAATTCTATTCATACGGGCTCTGTGGTTATGGGCACTAGGCAACCCAACTTTCTTAAAGATTTCTCCGTATGAATTAAACAAATTTTATGCGGCTTACCATCGCGTTTATTTTGGTTTAGATTTTACATTTTTTTATTATTCCGACGTTTCGAGAGCTTTGCGACCAAAAGGACGACAAACACCTCAGTCTCTCCGTGACCACGATGGCAGCAAAGCTCTCGAAACGTCGGAATAATAAAAAAATTTAAAATCTAAACCAAAATAAACGCGATTTTAAACCGCATAAAATTTGTTAATTCATTAATCAATGTTTGCGCAAAATCTAAGAAAATCCGTATGTGTATGTTTATTAGATATCAGAGATTAATTTCAGAAACTACTCATCAATTTTTAATTTTATTTCTAAAAGGACGACAAAATTACATATACTTACGAGATACATTGTTGGCATGTGATTTTTGACATTCGGTATGCGTGACCACCACATACGTTGACTTAAATAATTAGAATAAATCTTCGCAATAAAATAAGCGATATCGCGTTAAAATAAGAGTTATTTTCGTAGAGAATAATTTTGTCACGTTCGCATACGACCACTAAAAGTTATCCTTTATTAAAATAAGAAAGTGGATTGAATTAAGCAATTCTTTGAAATGTTACTTTTGGCAAAGGAAATTGAAGTAAAGAATGTGCCCACATGCAGGCAACCCTCAAGCCACGTAACTTTTCGGACGGTAAGTACCGTCAGCTATTAAAAGTTATTTTACTCTAGAAAGTCCAGTTTTAAGTGGCCTTTTTGATGGCGGGGACATAGGTTTTTTTTAGTTTTTTGTAGGTATGCATATCTTGGCCTTATTGTGCCTTTTTTTACATTTCTACATTAAGCTACCAAAGTTCTTGTATCATAAAAACAAGGACGACCAAAGTACATAATATCGCGGAGCCCATATCCATACGTTTTGTATGTGTGGGAAGCGAGAGAGTTGTGTCAGGATCGTGGAGAGTGGCGTTTCTTAGTAAATAATTTCCATCAAAATAGCATTTGAAATGAGGAATTGTTTTCACAGCACGACTATAATTATAATTAGTTTACGCGTATTTTTTTATCCATGAAAGATTTATGCGCCGTTTATAATTTATGACCATCTATAAAACTGAAGATGACGATAAAACAAGCACCTTAAATTTGTAATAATCTTCTAAATAAACTAATCAAATTAAATAAATCAAATTGACACGCCTTTTTCCCACAGGGATAGACAGAGACAATGGAGCGCCACTTGCCACGATCCTTACACAACTCCCTTGCTTCCTTCACATCTACTATTCTCTTCATACAAGCTCTATGGTTATATGCACTAGGCAACCCAGCTTTCCGGAGGATGTCTCCAATTAGGACGGAAATCGACTAAAATATTTCATATTCTAAATAAATATTCTAAATATTTTTACATATTAAAACCTGAAAGTGTGTACCCGCCATTGGAATGACTCTCAGGTTTGTGCCACTTGGTTGGCTGGTCCCCTCTGAAAGGTATTAAAATACCTGTTAAAAGTTTATTTAACATTTACCTTGCAGTTAAAGCATGCACAAGTTTCTGTTTATACAACACCGTGACAATATATTTAGTTAAGCATACAATTTAATATTTTTATATACACAATGTATATTATAATATATATAATATAATAGAAGCACCTTTGGCCGGCATAGTGACGGCGGCTGAGACAGCCGTGTACTAACTCGGTTGTTTCAGTCGTCGGCACTTTTGGATCTCCTCTTGCTTATCATCAGGCAGGTCGATGTCAAATGTCGTGTCACAATAAAAAATAAAATATACAGTAATGTTTGTCGACTAAATTGGAGACATCCTCAAGAAAGCTAGGTTGCCTAGTGCCTATAACCATAGAGCTTGTGAGCTTATGAAGAGAGTAAGTAATAATGCATATTACTTACTTTCGCTAAATGAACCTAATTAAATTTTAAATAGATATGAATTCGTTATTGAAGGAATAAAAGAAAGTAATGCCATCAGAAGCTGACGTGTAATAAACCTAGTATGTAAGTACTTTGGTCACCCAGTTTCTATAATACACTTCTAGTAGCTTAGTATAGAAATGCAATAAAAACTTAACACCATCAAAACTGATCTGAAATAAAACACTTATGCAACATAAACCTAGAAAAACAATTACAAAAGTCGAATAGAACTTTTTGTTACGCAATAAAAAGTGTAAACAAGAAGTCTCGAATAAAGACATAAAATATTTATGTATACAGCAAAATAAATCCTTGGGCACGGAATCATATGTTATCTAAATGCAGATTTCGTCGTGAAGATCGCTTCTAAATCATAGCATAGACCATTATGTCAGTACTTTATCATAAGTCGGCACCTGCCAAGTCCTCGCCCTGCGTCTCGCTCGCCTCACCCTTTCTTTCGCTCTGAGTTATTACGTAAGCATTTACCATTCTCTTGTTTACGAATGAGTTTTTCACATTTTCGTCCGCGGACCGCCGACTCAACCAGTTTGACACACCTGCTACTCACTACCTATTCTCCTCTCGCATCATATTTATTATCATAGGGTTGTGCTAAGTATTTGTTGATGTCGATAAAAATTTTATGTCTTAAATTATAATTATTATATCGTTACCTATAAACAAAAACTGAAAAGACCAAGAATTGAGATATATCATACTACAAATACATAGATAGATACCTACTATTATTATACATAAATAATAGTCTACTAAGATAATAACTAAGCTTAGTAGACTATTATTTTTGGTAATAATTTCAGTATAATTTATGAATTGTATAAATTACTATTATAATAAAAATTCATACGTGCTCATCAGTCAACGACGAATAGAGATCGAACACGGCGTCTGTCACTTAACTTGCGACGGCTCCAGACACTACGCTACACAGCGCCCATGCGCTCGCGTCATAATTGCGAATTTATTGTGTAAATCTTTCAACTGCTAGGTCCACGTCGCATATTGCTGAGTTAATACCACATTCTATCCAATTTTACTTAGTTTTTTTTATATTCATCATCATCAATATTGGAATTAGGAAAGAGTTTTTTTTTACATTTTATCGATACCAAAGTTATAAACAATTATACGTCACTATTATTCTTACCTATTGTACGTTAGTAAAGTCGTATTATGAATAGTAAGGTTGTTGCGAACTTATCGTGCCTAATGTAGCGTTATTTTTCTTTCAGCTGCGACTTCCGGTGGGATGATATTTTTATTATAGTAACGCGCTTGATACGAGGAGGAAATATTAGGGAAATGTGATCCATTTAGTTGGGTGTATGGGTGAATTATACAGACAGACAAAACTCTTTATTGCACAAAACAAAATATATATAGACAATTTAAATAAGACACGGTGTACAATTTGCGGCCTTATCACTAAAAAGCGATGTTTCAGGCAACCAACCTGAAAATGGCAGTGAAAACATATATAGCTATTATAGTACTGTGACTTAGTTCACGAGTTATCAATCAATCTAACTGTCACGCTTTTCCTCTGCATTGCCTCTGTCTTTCCCACAGGGATAGACAGAGGCAATAGAGCGCCACTTGCCTCGATCATGACACAACACTCTCGCTTCCCTCACATCCACAATTCTTTTCATAGAAACTCTACGATTATGGGCAGTGGCAACCCGGCTTTCTTAAGGATGTCTCTGTTTTGGTAGAAAAACACCCTGTTGGGTCTGTCATGTTTAACGCATCTATTCACATTAGACTTATCTACTATAATCATCTTGTAAAAATTTAAACATTGTAGAGAAAATAAGTTATTTTAGCAAGCTGTAGTCCAGTATCCTGTTAAAATATTCCTTTATAAAAGAGCTTTTTAAACCTAACTTTTGTACTTAAATTCTACGGCCTCTGTATTGTTGTTATAACGGGATATATAACCTATTTAAACACAAACAATTTTGATATTAGCCTTTCGAATCTTTTGTGTACAGGTACGAATACCTCAGCCCGTCGTTCACATAAACGAAATCGTTTACAATCCAGACATGATTGGGGGTTTAATGGACGATTTGTACTGTGGTATAAACTATTATTACAGACCGTGAAGTGATTTAGTCGCGTTTCGAGATCAGCTTGTAAGTTGCCGGTTCCAATTAGGCCGGCATAGTGGATGTAATTGCTACTCACAGTTATTTAATTGTAGTAGCAGTGACATCAATTCATGGACCACACTCCATTTTAACATCAAGCGGGGTGCTGTCATATGTCGAATCACAATAAAAAACATATTTTGATGATATCTAAAAAGTATCCACTATTCTTCTTGAAGCATATTAAAAGTATAATATATACTAAGCTACTAAACGTCCATGTATCACGGAAACAGGACGAACAAAGTACATTTATTAAAGATGCATTGATAATTTGCATGTTGTTTTTAACCGGAGGCTGCTGGTTTTGGTGACCATTTTACTGCCACTAGACCACGGTCGCTTTGAAGGCTAATAGCGCACAGTGTACAAACACCTAACCCATTGTTCTAAAAACTCACCGGTATTGAAATACCGTACATTGAATGTTGTTTAAAAGCTGGCAAGTATGTCGTTAACAATTTCATTTTGGCAACAAATTAAACAATATACAAACAAAGTAACAATGCCACCGAGTTTAAATTGCTATATTGGAATTTTGATGACGTTTTTCTTCACGGTCCCCTGTGTCCTTTTTAGTTTTGTTTGCGAATGCTTTTTAGATTGTTAACTGCTATAACAAAGCATAAACTATTAACTTTTTTTCATTTTTTATTTAATAATATTTAATGAATTAAACAAATTTTATGCTGCTCACTATCGCGTTTATTTAGTGCTACTTGCAGTTATTTAATTGCAGTGGCAGTAGCCCACCTTAATGGACCGCACTTTTTTGTTGGGCAAAGCCTACTACACTTTTAGCGAATATCTCTTAGACAAATCCATAAAAAATCTAAATGTTGATTAATACTATAGACTTTACTCACGCGAAACTTCTGCATAGTGCTTATATATTTATGATTAACTTAAGTGACATTTTTGTTTCAAAATACTGACATTAAATATGTACTAATATGTAAATAATATTCGTAAGCCCAAGGGCAGGTCATAGCGATCATATCAATATATTTTTGTTTTAACAACCTGTAACAACTTATGTACCACGAATAAATAATTTCATTTCAACATCTGCCGGGATGCAATAATATGTTTTTTTAAATGTGACACGACATCATGTGATCTCGACCTCGACCCGCCTGATAATCAAGAAAAACCGAGTCAGATCACATATGCCTAAGTCGCCGTCAATATGCCGGCCAGAGGAAATGTCGAACCATAATGAAAAACAATCTATAAAAGTTATGTCCGATGACCGTTATTATTCCGTAGTATTACAAATAAATATGACAGTCGACTGTGTAATTAGCGGAATAACTACCCGCACTAATGGCCTCAGTTTGCAAAGGATGTTTCATCGAACTTCCGAGGCGCTACTTTCATTTTACTTTTAGCGTAGCTGAGTAATTTCCGCTTATTAAACTTGCCAAGTTGCCACTTGTCCTATGAAACTATGTTTCTTTTTTTTTCATGCCATTTCAGGAGCTTAGTTAGCGAAACAGCCACTAAGCTTCTTAGATAAATTCTTACTGCAAACTTTTATTAGTTTAATATTTTAAAATTATTGTAAATGTTTCTTTCTACGATCCTGACACAACTTTTTACACCCGCGATACCCTCACAGATTGGGGAGAAGCATTTTATTTTATTTATATTTCTATACTAAACTTAGTAACTACTAAAGTGCTTGTATCATAGAAACAGGACAATCAAAGTACATACAGCAAAGATACATTGGTATCGGTGAGTGGTCGCGAACTTGTGCTCTTGGTTGTGTAACCATTGCACTGCCACTACACCACCGTCGCCTTATCATCCAGCAACCACAGCATCCACATTCTGTCGACCGAATCAGCAGTAGAATAGGTAATCGACAAGTAGAATGCTTTACCAGACCATGTGTTTCCCTTTCTATAATCTAGGATCCTTCAAGCGATTTACTTTTTCGGTTTCAATGCGGCTTTTTTTATTTTTTTATTGTGACACAACATCTGACCTCGACCCGCCTGATGATAAGCAAGAGGAGGTCCAAGAGTGACGACGACTGAAAAAAACCAAGTTAGTCATTATTCTGGCCTAAGGTGCTTCTTCACGCAACGCTTGAAGGATCCAAGGTCATAGGATGGAGAGACCACATGGGCTGGCAAAGCATTCCACTTAAACTATGGCGACTGTGGTTATTTAACTGTAATAGCAGTCGACTTTATTCATGTACCTCACTTTAGGGTAATATCAGGCATGATGCTATCGAGCTATCTCGAGCCATAATCAATTAAGTTTATTTAATTTTATTTTATTGTGACTCGACATCTGACCTTGACCCGCTTGATGGTAACCAAGAATATAGTCATTTGATATTTTAGGTAGAATATTTCAATAGAAGTTTTCCCACATAACTTTCAAGTTACCAGTTGCCAGCTGTATTACCACAGACGTCTGACCTCTAGAAACTTGAACGGTCTTATTATAATTCATTTAGTTTACTAAGCGCTTGCTAATCACTTGAGCCGATTACTTAGAAATACTACGTACTTATATAAGTAATTTTTGTATTACAAGTAATTATTATTGTATATATTTATTTAGTTACGTTATATATACTATTTAATTAATAGACGATATGATTTTCTTTGATAAAATGATTTGGTTTGAAAGAAGATGTAGTGACAAGGATTGACAAAGGGATGCTTCGATGGTTTGGGCACCCTTGATGCCCTTGTTTTCCCTTCAAATCGGACACATCCTCAAGAAAGCTAGGTTGCCTAGTGCCCATAACCTTAGAGCTTGTGTGAAGAGAATTGTGGATGTTAAGGAAGCGAGGGAGTTGTGGCAGGATCGTGGCAAGTGGTGCTCCATTGTCTCTGCCTATCCCCATGGGAAAAAGGCGTGACAATTTGATTGATTGATTGATTTTCTGTTTTCAAATTGTTTTTATTTACACTTCTATATTAATCTACAAAAGATATCATAGAAACAGGACAACCAAAGTTCACATGAAAGATACATTGATGCTTGCAATTTTGAACCCGTGATCTCGTTTGTGTAAAAAATACTTGTATTCTCTTGTTTTGAGTATCTAAAACCAATAAGCTTTGATAACATCTACATCAGATTTTTTTAGAAAAATATAGACTGATCCGTAACATAAATAACTACATAGATAGTGAGATTCTGGCGTGACTGGTCCGATAGTCTCTGAAGGTCGACTTTCCCCACCTAGAGGATTATCTCCAAGCTTAATGTTCGGAGGCATTAGTGGGAGCCGGTGGGTGCTGAGAGAGAGAGCGTAAATGGTACACTTCAGAAGTATGCGATAAGATTTATCGCTGAATACGACTTGTTATAGTTTAGGCTCATTTTAAATATTACAGTTACGTTTAATATTCAGTAATATTTTTATCGTTGTTTTTTCTTTTAAATTATTATTTCAACTTGTAACAATTTCTTTGATTGAATAAAGTTTTATAATTTTTATTGCGTTATTAGGTATCTTTTATTAACTTTTACAAAACCAAATAAACGCTATAGCAAGCCGCATAAAGGACATCATTCATTTTGTATGGGGACTTGGGCTTAATTGTACTAAAAGTGGGAAATGTACAATAAAATACAACAATATTTTAATGTGCTTGGTAAATATCCTTTATTTTGCATAATTTAGATGTACGAAATGATCAAACTATAATCATGACAGTTCAATGCAGAAACCATTAAGTTCACTGCCAGCCCAAAAGTCGTCAATCACTTTTTAATTTAAAAAAAACATCAGGTAGTCGATCCATCGGGTCTCGACTCTCATTCAAGGTTATGGCGTGATAGCGTTTCTTCCGGTTTGATCTTCCCACCAAATGTTTAGGCATCGCAAACGTCATCAATATAATACTGTCGTTAAACATTTTGAAACTAGTAAAAAATAGAGTAAAAGTATAAATTACTCTTTTAAAAATTATCTCCTGTTGTGCTAGTAATTAGCATACATATTTTTAGTGATACTATTGTCTTGAAAAGTAAGTTGGAATTAAATAAAAAAGATAATGTTTTATAAAAAGTAGTTTTATTCATCTAATTAGATTATTTCCTGCTGAGTAAGGTTCACTTTCACCAACATCCCAACATTTTAGTTCGCGTGATATTCCGTCGTGGCGTCTCTAATTGCCACTTGTTGTCTATGGCAGTCGAGCTTCTTCTCTTGAGTACAATGTTCCTTGGTCAACTGTGTGTGACATTTATTTTTTAATATGTCTTTTCCGCGTGGTTATAATAATCATTTTTATTTTCCAAATAACTCAATCGTACAGCAATTAAAAGCAAAATTTCTATTAGTTTTGTCAATACGAGTATCAAACCTACCATTTATATATTTTTTTATCATCGGCCGTGACAAAAGTGTTACAATAAAAGTCCAAAATGAATGATGTCCTTTGTTTAATTTATTCATCAATGTTCGCACAAAATCTAAGAAAATACTATGCTATGTCGTAGTTTGAATATTTCTAGAATTAGGTTTATTTTTTTTGTAATTTATTTTATTCAGCGAAGTTTCGACGTAGGTATCTCCTCTGTTTAAATAAATGGCGACTGAGAATAAGTCGGTTTTTTCAGTCGTCGTCAGCGCTCATGGGCGTGTCCTTGCTTGCTATTAGGAATAGTTAGGGGGTCTGAATAATAATTTGTACATCGGAAGTGTACTTCCAGTCCGGACAGACAGCGACTGGCAAATTACTTCTCACTACTAATTTGTACTCGAAAAAGAGCATCAGGAATTAGTTGTTCACACTAATGAACTCACTTGTTAGTACGTTTTTTTACACATTTTCTCTTCATTCTTTAAACATTTCACATTGTTATTAAAGTTTCATAATTGTTGAATAATTATGATCGTATTATTTTACGTTAAATATTATTTGTTTTAAAAATTCCAATGAGTTTTTCCATTTTAATTCACTGTAAAATTTTCCTTTTGAATTCGTTTTGTTGTTGTAGTGCCTTACCAGAATATGTTCTCCTCATCTTGTAACCTTGGATACCTTAAGCGGAGTGTGGAAAAGCAACCCTGACTGAGATAGTGACCGTAAACCGAGTTAGTTTTTTCAATAGTCGACGCCCTTGAACCTCCCCTTGTCTTATAATTAGTCTTGACTCGTCTTAAACTCCTAAAATATTAAAATCGTGACGTTCTACGGGGTTCTTAAAAATACAATCAACGAATGGACAATGAGGCCTTCAAGTTTGACAGCAAGCTGCGATCGGCAGATTTCGTTGAACAATCCAAATATCCCAATGGTATGTAAACATGCTTGAAGACCAAAAGTCAAGATAAAGTCGTTCTTGTATCGTCCTCTAAGTTGTATCGTAATCGCAGCTTGCTGTCAAACCTGAAGGCCTCATTGTCCATTCGTTGTGGTATCGTAGTTTTGCTGTGAAGAGACCCGACTAACTACATCGCAGGTCGCGGTCGCTTGTCCACAGTAACAAAAGATATTTACAGATCTTTCGGTTATTTGTCCGCAGATGTTATTCTTGCGAGCCTATTGTTTTGAGCCTTTATCTATTTATTGAATTCTAGAATAACACTCTTTCTGTGGGTGTACGTAATAATATGATGTGTTGTCATATTTATTATATTTATTGCGTTGTGATCACGTGATGGGAATAATCAAATCTCTGCGTGGAGGAGAAACTTTGACAAATTAAATTTGTTCCTGTCGCCTTAGTGAATAATGTATGCAAATTGTCTTAGTTTGTGCCTTGTGTGTGTGAACACAAGTTTTTGTGTTTATTTGGTGAACGAACGATAAAATAGTTTCCACTATGCCGGCCTATTTGAAGCCGGCAAAATATTGGATAAACTAAAACCTAAAACTATCCAATCGTTTGACCACGAACGCACTTCAAGGAACACTACAGCTCAAAGTGCCGCACTTTTGGACCTTCTCTTATCATCAGGCGGGTCAAGGTCGGATATCGTGTCACGATAAAAAATATGTCGTCATATAAAAAAAACTTAGGTATTATATTATGTATTAACTAATTACAAAGTACTCTATATTTCCACAGGGATAGGCAGAGACGATGGAGTGCCTCTTGCCACGATCCTTACACAACTCCCTCGCTTCCTTGCACATCCACAATTCTCTTCATACGAGCTCTATGGTTATTAATTAAATAATTGATTGAAATTCAATGTTTTCTAGTAATGTTACTTACAGTTATTTTACTATAGAAGCGGTCATTTAATGTTCCGCATTTGAGTTTAATATATTTCAAATAAAAAGAAAGTTGATTTTTGCAGTCGCCGGCGCTCTCAGACTTTCCCTTGCTTATCAGCATTATAGACATTAGGCAAATCGAGGTCAAGTCACAATTTAAACAAATTTTATAATAACAACATTCATTAAAAATAAACGCCTGAAAAAATTATACCTAGTATGAAAAGACTGCTTCGTAAGTTATATTTTCGTTACTCATAAATATAAAGTATTTTTCTAAATTTTAGTACATTTTATAAAGTTCTCTTGAAACGTTATTTTAATTTTCATTGAAACGCATTCTTTGGGAGTCTTTTTCATAGTTTGCGTGTATCCGTCTGGCATTGAACGACATTGCTTGCTAGGCTTCCCTCGGCTTTCAGTCAGAAACTGTGCATTTTTTTTCATGGCTTCAGTTATTCATCGCCGCCTCCTCTAATGCCAAGAGCACTCGCTCGCTGGAGTACCTTTGAAAACGTCTCACTCCCCCGAGGTCTTGACTCTTGGCAGTAAAAAGTAAATGACGTTGTGCACTTTGTAGTTGAGAGTGTAGTGACAATGTTGCGAAAAATGTTTTCACCAAGTTTTAAGGTTTGACACATTCAGGACTATATTATCTTGTGAATGAGGTTTCGACGTCTTTTTTGAGACATACAAAGTTGTTTGCCGATATTATGTTTAAAGATGTAGAAAGTAAAAAAAAATTGGCTGAAATTCTCTTTGAAAAAAATTAAGTGGTTTATAATTTAGTACAATAAATAAAATAAAAATAAAAAATAAAAAAAAGATAGGTTGCATCGGCCGGGAATCGAACCCGGGCCGCCCGCGTGGCAGGCGAGCATTCTACCACTGAACCACCGATGCTTGTGAGAGAATGAGCGAAATTCGTATGCATAATATTCTGTTATGCTAATAAATTATTCTTTTAGTTTTAAAAGATGTTTCAGTACAAAATTATGTATTGTATTTACAAGTACTTATATAGAATTTTCTTAGATTAAATAATACATGAATAATAAATTAAACAAATTGGTGCGGCTTACTATCGCATTTATTTTTGTATAATTTTATATACCGACGTTTCGAGAGTTTTGCAGCCATCGTGGAGTGAATAACAATCATTAACCAAAATTAAACGCGATAGTAAGCTCCAAAAATATTATATATTTTTATTATTTGTTTAATATACTATAAACACTATTCTCGATTTATCGATCAATTAAATTCTCACGTCTTCTTCTCACAGGGTTAGGGAGAGACAATGGAGCGCCACTTGCCACGATCCTGATACAAAAGGCGTGGCAAGTTGATTAATAGATTGATAATCACTAAAAACTTTTGTATGAATGTTTTCTTTTTAATATTTTCTAATAATTCTTTTTGCAATATAAGTTTTTAGCAATTTTAGATGAATTTGATGTTATGTTTTAGGCTCTATGGAGCTGACATGACTTAATAGACAAAAGCTCCAAATAAATAAAGATAAAATAAAAAGTTTTTAGCAACAACTTTTTAATAAAAACTGTTAATCTCTTATTTACCTAGATAAAGTAGTATATTATCTCTGTCGAGTTTGGTACAGCGTTGCTGGTATAACAGTGTTTTCATTGCGGGCGTGTTACTCTGTATATGACCCAGACCATATACTAATAGACACTGTATACGAGCGCAGACCACATGTAGAATCTCACCCATTTGGAAGTATACACCAAATCACTTCACGGTCTATATACTTGTAAGTGGTGGTACTACCCCGGATTGGCAGACTGGGTACAACTGCCTACCACTCTTAATATATTTATTGTGACTCGAAATATGACTCACCCCCGCTTAATGTTAGGCGGAGTGCGGTCCATGAATGGACGTCACTGCTACTTTTTTATTATTATTTTTTTTTTTTTATTGTGACTCGACATATGACAGCACCCGGCTTGATGTTAAGCCAAAGTGTGGTCCATGAATGAATGTCACTGCTAATACAATTCAATAACTGTGAGTAGCAATCACATCCACTATGCCGGCCTAGTTAGATCCGGCAACTTACAAGCTGATCCCGAAACGCTCATGTTTCTCACTTCATGTTTAATTTAAAGTGGTGGTACTACACCGGATCGGCAGACTGGGTACCATTGCCTACCACTCTTTGATAACCTGACCCGAAGCAAATATCCAACTTTTTTTTATTAACACATATTTGCAATATTAATTACGCGACCTAGGTCATGTGGGTTTGCTGATCCGAGGTGATACCACTCTTAAGGGTACAGACCGTGAAGTGACTCAGTTGCGTTGTGGATCAGTTTCCAACTGGGCCGACATAGAGGGTGCGATTTCTACTTGCAATTATTTAACTGCAGTCGCTTTCATTATTTTGGCGTCCCACATTTTTTACTTTGTAAGAAAAATAAACTTTTAACTTATTGTAGATTTGTTTTTCATGCAATGTAATTAAATGAAGTCTATGTATTTTTGTTCTATCTTATGAACTAAGAAAATAAGCGTAAAAATTTCATAATATCGTATACTTCTACACACGGGAATTTTTACACTGTAAAAGTTTAATATGAACGTTATTCTTTTTAGTGAAATTGAATACTTTAAAGTTTTTCTTTAGGTTTCAAAATAATAGAAATAATTTTGTTTCATAATTATTTCTTCACCTTCAGGTAAGAAGTTTTGTCTCATCCACAAACATTAAATTCCATTATAAATTATTCAAGGTAGCAAAAAAATTGTACTTCAATTCCTTAGTGCTCCGCCGATTGTTCCGTATTTAAACAAAGTAGTATTCGCATTCGATGGCTACTCTCACACGTTTAATAGTAATCAGTTTTTTTTTTTTTTTTTGGATGAATGTACGGTTGTCCAAGCCTCGATTTCTTTAAGACAACATTCCGTATTTCGTGTGTGCTACCAGATGCACGTGTCTATCGGTTGTCCGCATTTTATTGTAAATTTTAGTGTAAATAATTATACAATCTTACTCTAAATGGGTAAAAGGCAACGAGAAGAAGCTGAAAACGAACAAGCAAATTGACAAATACCGTAGAAAATAAGATGGTTGGAGAAACGGAGCTCCACGAATACGACGCCATCACGGTCGCCCTCAACGTTTGTTCGTTTTACCTGCATGAACAAAACGATTCAGGTAAATACCGATACTGGATTTTTTTACATAAGTGGATTTGTTGCAACCAAAATGTTTTAATACTTCGTGAGACTATAACGTTCAATATTTATGAATTATTATTGTGATTGAGTGTAGTTTGAAAAACTGCAATGCCACAATTTATAATTACTGTTATTGATGGTAGTTTGAAAAACTATAATGTGACAACTAACTATAACTGTGCTTGAGTGTAGTTTGAAGAACTGCAACGTCACAATTTATTTTATTATTGTGCTTGAGTGTAGTTTGAAGAACTGCAACGTCGCAATTTATTTTATTATTGTGCTTGAATGTATTTCGAGGAATTACATCGTCACAATCCAATATTATTACCTCTTGAGCATGGGTGAACCTACGTCGTCCATATATTGATGTGTATGATTTTTATTAGAAAAATGTACTATATATAATGAGAATCCTAATTCAGGTTACAACATTTTTACCCAGGGTTTATGCTTTTAAGCACCAACTCAATAAAGATTCGAGGTCAATAAACTCTTGACCTTGTTTTATTAGTCACTCTAGACCAGTGTTTCCCAACCTTTAAAAAATGTTTTTTACCCTTAATAAATATAAATGATTACAATATTTTTTTTAAAAAAAAAAAATTGCCTTTTTTGATAAATTGGTCACCGATATCTAGCATTGCATATAAATAACCCAAAGCAGAAGGGTTGAAGTCGTGTCTAATCCATTTTGAAATTACCCTCCTTAACTATCGAATTGCCCTGTAAGGCGTGGGCCCCACTTTGGGAAACACTGCTCTAGGCCATACCAAAGAACGTGAGTGCCAGAACCAGCCATACACAACTAGAACCCACAGACCGTTGGTCAAAAAGTTAGTCTGGTGTAAAAAAAAAAAAAAAAAAAAGAGAGGGAAAATGTATTTAACACAATGGTTAACCCTTGCAAAATAAACCCTGAGGTCACATATGCAATCAATAAACCCTCTCTGAAGAGGGATAAAACAAAAAGTATTCACTATTTTGCCATGCCATGCAAATACAGTAAATCACAGTATTAAGAATAAAATTATACGGTGTTATATAGATATATCAATACCGCCATTTATTAATATAAAAATGTTCAGAATGTCAGAAAGATACTGAAAAACTTATTTCAATGAACTTCTCTTTAAGAAGGTTTTTAGCCTCAGGCTAGTTCAGGTGAAGTTGCCAGAGATGCAGCACAGGACTCAACTCCTGAAATATCCCTTTTTGAAGTCAACTTTGGACTTTTGGTGATAAAATGGGAAATAGTAAAGCCGCAGCAAGTTCGACCACTGATTTTTTAAATAAATAAAATCCTTTAAACTACTGGGGACTCCCTCGGAAGACTATGTGAGAAGGTGGTTGCTACCAATATGCTGTTACGAAAGGCAACAACAAACAGCGTCAACAGACGATTACAATATTTTTACAAGGTACCCTCTGACATATTTATTTTTTTATGGATCTGGGACACAATATTCCATTTAATATAATACCTGTATAAATCTAATACCTGTACAATAAGTCAGGTTCCAATTGGTCAGGTTGCCTAATTTCTAAGGAAGAAATTGCTGACTTTAATAGTTCAATAAATGAACTGTTATGTAAAGGTGCTATTTATCTTGAGCTCACCAGAGTCCAATTAATTTATATCCCCACTTTTTTGTCTCCAAAATAATACATATAAAAAATAAAAGTTTTATTTTTAATCCTAAAAAATTAACATCTTTTAAAATTGAGGAAATACGTACTGCTCTTAAATTATTAATAACTGCTCTGGATTTTTTTACATGACCAATATTGATATTAAAGATGATTTTGACACCCATACATAAATATAATAAAAACAGGAATTATACTTCATTAGTATATTTAAATGTTTAGATAAAGACATAATAATCATGTCTAATGGCCACAAAGGAGACTTATATATTGGTAAGTTTATATTTTATTATAAACACAACTAAAAGTAAATTAATTCCACAAGCATAATGAATGAGAATAGGTTCTGAAAACATGACAGTTGGAACAAAACACGTCCTATTCAAAGTTGGCCACTATTACAGGCATGCTATATGCAGAATGTCCAGGACTTCAGGTGTAACATAATATAGCTGATGCGCATACAAAACAACTTGAACTATGGAAATGCACTAAATAATAATAGATATAATAGCCAAGTACCAATATCACAAGGTGCCAATAATTAACTATCCTGTTGACAAAATAATTTGTTTCACTTTCATAAGAATCAATTAATCAGCCAAAATAAGTAATTTATGCAGATGCATTATTGTTAAATTGCGGTTATGTTGTACCACTAATAGGGTTCGGTAAGATTGATAAATAAATAAATGAACACAATAATTACCTAAATTTACTGGCTGTCTTTTTGCTTTAAAATCATTTACATGTAATAAAAGTAGGTAACTGCTTTATCATGTTAAGAATTAACAACACCACATCTTGATAGTCTAGCTAAACTAATTTAGCAGTGGTGTAAGCATGCAAGTATGTGCGTATAGACAGATTATATACCATCAAAAACAATACTGCTTCAAATAAAATCAGTTGACACTGCTTCAAGACAGTTTAACAATAGAACCTAGTGAAAAACGGCAAAATATGCCTTTTATACGATTATTTCAGGTTTTGGTATTTCTAAAAAAGATTTGTTTGCCTCTACACATAATCATAAGTGTAAGTTATATATTTGTTGGAGACCAGACCACTATGCTATCGCAAGAGATTCTTTCACAATCTCATGGACGTTTTCCATACAGGACTTTTTACAAATATCATTCGTTTTCCACCCTTTTCAATTATAATAAAGCTTTTCTAAATTTTGTAACAAGGCACCTAGGGTAATTATAGTTGGCTCATATTGACCATTGCAACCATTGCCTGTAAGTGCAGGTGCTTCATTGTCAATAACATTTTGAAGCAATGTAATACATACCTAATTGTAGATTATTGTAATAGTAAAAAAAATAGTATCACAAATATACAGATACATTACACTTCACAGATAGATAAGATTTCTCTTATTTATTCTTATTTATTAACCTTTTTCTAATACTTCTAATAAAGGCTATAGTTATAATTCAGTAAATTGGTATATTCAGCAATAGCCCTCATTTACCAAATGAACTTACCACTGACATTTGTGTTAAGATACTATCTAAGAGATTTTTAGGTTTCGCCCACAAACTCGAAAATATGATTTAAGAACCCAATGTTTGTTAAGAATTATTATATAAATTATATCCAAATGAAAATATTTCACTTAATTTGTTATCCAATGTGATAACATTGTTAGCTCTTGTCACCGCTCATAAAGGATAATCCTCATCTTTAATTAAATATAATAATATGATTATTTAAAATATTGCAAGTTAAAATATAAATAATAAATTTCAATAAACCTAGGGCCAGGTCGTACACAACCAACTTTATTATTGCCTCTATTGTATAAATCCTAAAATATCTTTTGTAAAAGAGAGTTTATCTGCCCTGCACAAAACTCTTTCAGTTATATAAATGAAAAAAAAAAAAAAAAAATCTTGTTCGTTAACAAACTTTAAGCAATTAAAATAAAGATACACTTTATATCTTGATATCTATGACATACACTTGAAAATCATAGTAATGGTCATTTGTCAACATCTACTATTTAAACATTAGGAGAGAATATTGACACTATTCGTAGAACTGTTGGATGGTCCGAAAAATCCAACACTTTTGCAAAAATTGATTTAAAAAAAAAAAAAATATATATTATATATATTTATTACTTGTACTAGATCACTGTAATGACTTAGAGGACGCATAATTATATAAATTTAAGAAATAATTGTTATAGAACTAAGTTAATGTGATTGAGGAGTTCTGATCATCCAAATGTCTGGTAATACTTCCATTTCAGTCCACAAACCTTCAACCTTTAAATATCTACTTTGTTTAAATACGGAACAATCGGCGGAGCACTAAGGAATTGAAGTACAATTGAGAATCAAACGAACTTACCTGTAAGTGAAGTTCGATGATAATTGTACGAACTTCCTTAGTGCTCCGCCGATTGTGAAAGCCACACCCTCCCACCTCTACATGTAAATAGGTAGGTGAGTTTCAGGTTTGTAAGCACAGGAACACTATAAACAGAATGTTGTCTTAAAGAAATCGAGGCTTGGACAACCGTACATTCATCCAAAAAAAAAAAAAAAAACTGATTACTATTAAACGTGTGAGAGTAGCCATCGAATGCGAATACTACTTTGTTTAAATACGGAACAATCGGCGGAGCACTAAGGAAGTTCGTACAATTATCATCGAACTTCACTTACAGGTAAGTTCGTTTGATTCTCAAATATTCACTAGAACCCAAACTAAGGAAGTAACCATGTATATCTGATTTATCAGCTTTTAGTTGCCATAGAGCTTGTATGAAGAGTATTGTGGATATGAAGGAAGCGAGGGAATTGTGTCAGGACCGTGCCCAGTGGAGCTCCATTGTCTCTGTGGGAAAAAGGCGTGACAATTTAATTTATTGATTGATAGTAGCATCTCTCTCTACAGTCGTCCCTTCAGTGTTAAGGATCATGTCTCTCGTTGACATCCTTCCACTACTCTTCTCCACGTCACCCTATCTTCTGCAACATGTATCGCCTCATTAAAGGTGGTATTAAGGCTGTGGACGACTGTCGGACTTTCCAGACACAAGTAGATTCTGGTTGTGCGTTTTGCTGTCTACAGTACATGTAAAAAATCGTAAAAATAAATATAAAAGGAAGGAAAAAATACTAATAAGAGCTAAAACCTAACAAGGATGTAATTGAAAAGAAAAAGAGAGGGGAAGGCGTACGATAAGTATTAGCTTTTTCCATTAAAATAATAAAACATATGCACATAGGGAGCACGAGTGCGACATAACGAGAACGTAAAAAGAAACCACCGTGGAAACATCAGATATGTATGCAATTTTCTAGTTTGCATCGCACTTAGACTGTGAAGAAATAGAGCACGTTTGCCGGAGTATGCACCGCTAATGATCTAAAGATGCAAGACCATTCATGCCTTTTGAAAACTTTTTTTATGAGAGAAGCACCTATGACTAAAAAAACAATCTAGCTTACTGTTGCCTCACTATACCGACCAAAGGTGCCTTTTTACGCCTAGCGTGAAGGATACAATGTTAAAAGACTGGGAGAACATTTGGGCTGCTAAAAAAATCCACTTGTCGAATGTTCGGTAAAGAAATGACGCGCCAAATCTATTAGTTTGACTGTTGATTCGGTCAACAGAATTCAGATGTTTTCCCCGACCGGGTATCACAGAAGTAAAATGACTTGGTTAAGGACAAAGAAGAATGCTCTTCGAAACTCAAAATCTCCTCAAATAAAGTGGCATGATTTACTTACCCATATTTATGAATGACGTGACAAAACGTGTTGTAAATTGAATGGAAGTCTATTGAAAACGAGTCACATTCCATACAAACAATGTCACTCTTAGCGTATTCTGAATTTATGTTGTCACGTAATAACCAAGACCAAGACTAGAGCTGGCCTGGATTGTGTGATTGGTCGGGCTGTATGATATTCGCGCTCTATACTATCTATACTCTACCTACAGGCATTGTAGCAGAACGCGGGAGCAATATTTGTCGATGCGCTCATATAGGAATATTTTCTATAAGGATATTATAGAACATGAACATCTTTTTCTACTAAAACAAGACAAAATATAATAATGCCCTAATGAGTTACTTATTTTAAAGTAAGAATTGGAGAAATGTGTTAATTAAGAATTTATAAGGCGTTTATTCTAATAATTGTAGAAGTAATATATATTTTTTAAATGGATTTTTTGCGGTCATATTTTACATTAACATTAAGATACACATTACTAGACGCTAACCTTGACTGTCTAATGGTAAATAAAGGAAACTCCAAAAACTAGGCGCCGACGCCTGAATGAAACCGATTCAGTTTACAATTACCTCAGTTGCCCTCATTATGCCAGCGAAGAGTAAGAAAGGGGAGATCTAAGGTCACCTACGACTACAACTCAGTTTACGGTGGCCTCAGTTTTCGTCACTATGCCGGCATTATTAGGCTTCGCTTGAAGAATCCACTCATACGTCTTTTAAAAAAGTGTTTTTACAACAGTACCCTATCTGATGTAGGTAGACATTTCGTGGTCATTTGCGCAGTCTGCCGTCTGCATACTTTCAAGGCAGCTTAATTAATGCGACTGAGAGTTGCAGTTATTTGATTGTAGTAGCAGTCGTCTTGTTTCATGACTGTCAATGGACCGCACTTAACATCAGGCGGGTGCAGTCATATGTCGAGTCATAATAGAATATAATTTTCCTTAATCATAGAATAGAGCTTCAAAACTTAATATACAAGTTTATCGGCGTGTCTATTAAGTCAAATGTATCCTCAGCCTTAGAGTGGCAACATGCATTGAAAATGATGCCGCATACACTCAGAAGTGCGACGCCGTCATCGAAAACACTTTATTTTCCGATAACACTGTAGTTGCTTTGAAACTTGTGTGAAATAAAATATTACGATCTGTGTCGTTTCGTCTAGTGCCAGTTTCTCGGGAAAGTCGGGGAATAGGGACATTTTTATATTATTGTTATTTCTTGGAAGACAAACAATATTTGCTTGACTTTGGGAATTGAAGTAGGTACATGGTGGGTAAGAGTGTTATTGAAATTCCAAATATGTATTTTGATAAGGTTGTTACGAATACACTCAATGACTTAAGGTATCCTCGAAAGTTTTTTTGTGCTTTTAAAATGGATTAGATTTTTTAAAATTTACATTTTTATACTAAGCTACTAAAGTTCTTGTATCATAGAAACAGGACAACCAATCAATTAAATTTACACGCCTCCATTGTCTATGCCTATCCGCCCACGGGGATAGGCAGAGAAAAGGCGTGACAATTTAATTGTTTTTTTTATTGTGACTTGACATACGACAGCACTTTGCCTGATGTTAAGCAGTGCGGTCCATGAATGAATGTCACTATTACTATAATTCAATTACTGTAAGTAGCAGTCACATCCAATATCCTGGCCTAGTTGGAACCGGCAACTTACAAGCCCCGAAACGCGACTATATCACTTCACGGACTGTATACTTGTGCCTACCACTCAAATTCTAGTACACAATCCTACATAGATATAAATTGTACACATTGTATACGTCTATAAAGTTGTTAACACTTTAGTTTGAGGATGTTTTTATATTATTGTAAGTTATAGTACAAAGTGAGACGTGAAGTGTAAACTATGTATCCCAGGCGGGATGAGAAGGTGGAACAAACAAACTCTGCACTTGTCACGCTCCATAAAACTTCTTAGTTTAACTATTTAGTCTAAAATAGATTTAGAAGTTTAGCTCTCTAATCTTACATATAAGTTACATACATATATATCTATTGTACATTTTTCCTTACTTGGCAAAAGTAGTAAACAACTTTTGACGTAATGATAGATTAACGATGAAAAACAATTACTATTGACTCGAATCAATACGAATATATAAAAATATCTATGAATTACTTTAAATTGTTATTATTATTCCTATTGGGGCACAACATTTGTCATTTGTGAATTTACCGTTACCATATAAATGGTTCGTGATAAAAATACTGTAAATATGTGTGTAATTTTAACAACTTTTGTGCATTTGTAACATTGTGTATGTTTATTCTATAGAATAAAACAGTAGTAGACAGTTTCCTTAGATAAAGGACATGGGAAACGGTGATTTCATGTTTGTTTACTACTTGTACCAAATAAGAAAAAACACAGTACTTACGTATAGTATATGTATATGTACGTGAGTTGGGTACAAAACTTTTAGATAATTTTGAACCTTCAAAAGTTGTTAAAAGTAATGTATTTTTTTGTCTTAATAAATTCGCAAAGTTTTCACTCTCATCCCCAAAAATTAATTTAGATAAGGCCCGGCAGACATGTTAGAAGATATTTCTCAGCTTAACCTAAATTAATATTTAAAATGGGAAATTTATGATTCTATTTTATAAAAGGGTGTAAGGCCAAGTATTATCAAGGTGAGATTAACCCTATTTGCGAGACCTAATCTCGCCTTAGACTCACGTAACAATTCATTCCGCCGTACGAAAGCAATTCGTGTGAAGGTATAATCATGCGTCTTATTAGCCTATATTATTTTAGTAGCTAAGGTTAAGATGTGGTGTTCACAACTTGTATTCACATAGAGAATATGTTTATATAAAGGAATTATTTATAGTATTACTGGCTATATAAGGTTTAAAGTAATAAGATTTTAGGCGGCTTAAGAGCTGAACTTATAATAATATTGTGTTTATAGAATTCTCACGCCCCTATTTTTGCAGGGTTAGGCAGAAATATTGGCGCGCCTCTTTGCACGTCCTGACACATCTACTATTATTTGGTCATACAAACACTATGGTTGTTTTAAGAATGTCGTCGTTTTGATAAAGAGCAATTTTATGGTTCGCCATCACGGAACTTATGAAGAAATGTTATATTTATGTGTTCTGTGGTCGCCACATATTTGATTTACAAATATATTTCGTCTATCAGTAAAAAAAAAAAACAGAAAAACAAGTAAAATGTTTTTTTTATTGTGGCTCGACTTATGACAGCACTCTGATATGAAACTGGAATGCGGTCCTTAAATGGAGACAACTGCTAGTACAGTTTAATAACTGCAAATAGCAGTCGCATTCACTATGCCGCTCTAATTCGAACCGGAAAATTTCAGTCACTTCATGGTCTGTCTTTCATACATTTTCAAGAAACAAAACTAATTCAACACATGCTTATATTTTATTTTTTATTGTGACTCGACCTGACATCGACCCGCATAATGGTAAGCAAGAGGAGCCGACGACTGAAAAAACTGAGTTAGTTACTATGCCGGCATTATGCACCAAACTTTGACGCGATTAGTGCGTATAGTGCCGTTTTTTTAATAACATAAATGATTAACAATAAACGTAGAAAGGCAAGATTGTATCGTACGTGTGGTGAGTTTAATATCAGAAGCGGTTCACTCGAGCAGAGATTAATATGTCGTCAGTGGGCATGGTTGGTTTGCACTGGCAATAAGGACTCCCTTGCTGACAAGGGTCCAAATCAGAGATATTAATTTGTACCTACAGTCGTAAATTAACCGGTCGCGAGGTTCAGGAGTTACTACTAAGACAAGGGAGTCGTCTATGTGTATGCTCTTTGGATAACAATGTTTGTTGATGTTGCTAGTGACTTGTGTTTGGTTTCATGTCCAATTTATAATATTATGTTTGTTTAATGTGAACATCAAAGTGTAGTTATAGTTATATACGTGTTATGTTTAATTTGGATATCATATTCAGCTTTAATGTGACAATAATATTAATAATATCGCTGTACAAGTGTACCGTAACGACTTATCCTACTACATATATAACCCTATTGAAAGAATGTGTCGGGAATACGACAAAATGGCAAATGAATGAATGAATCAATCAAATTGTTACGCCTTTTTCCCACAGGGTTAGGCAGAGACAATGGAGCGCCACTTGCCACGATCCTTACACAACTCCCTTGCTTCCTTTACATCCACAATTCTCTTTATACAGGCAATTTAACCTGGCAAATTAACATAAGAATAAATTAGATATATTTTTAATCCTAGATTCTCGTCCTTTAAAAGAGTTGTTACCGACATCCTAGAAAAGTCTGCCACCCCGTAAAACTGAAATAGGTGCAAATTAATTTGTTAATTTTAATTTATTTAGAAAAAAATGTACTAGGTTTATAATTTTGTCTTCGTTTCTTGTTACTATATTTTTTATGTCTTTATTTAATGTGGTTAATTTAGTTTTTTATTAAAAAAAACATATTTGTTGTGTGTAATTAGGAATTGGACAGCTTGATTTTTAAAATCTATTAATATAAATTTATGTATAATAAAAGTTCTGTCGTGTATACCTTATAATAAATAAATAAATGCTTCTTTATATTATATTTTACTAAAATAAAAATATATAGTTAATAAGTAAAGAAAAAACGTCACCGACATTTCATTATTCAGAGTTATTTTTTCTGTTGTACCCAATATACGCATTGTGACGTAACACGACACCCAAGAAAAGGAGCGCGGAAGCCTAAATTGTACTCTTTGTGTTCGGTTACGTAGAAACTTCTCCAATTAATTAAAAGTTACAAGAAACACCCATTGTACTTTTGCGAGTTATTTCTCTGCGGTCCTGTGACCAGCTAGCTATGCTTGAGGCCATTAGTGGTCGCAGGGCGCAACTGCTACGTGAGGTATTAAGCATGATTTTGGTCACTACACTATTTGGACAAACGGATATATTTACATAACTATTGTCCATTTTTTTTAACAAACTTGTCTCATAAATCTATTTTTGATGTTTCTTTTAGTATTTTTTACATTTCTATACTAAGCACCTAAAGTGCTTAGAAACACAACAACCAAAGTACATATATCAAAGATACATTGGTAAAACTGTCTGCCTACCATTCATAACCTTGGGTTTGAAGAGTAGTAGGCAGTGGTGCCCACTCTATTCGGCGTTTATGTGAAAATGTTAGTTTGTAAAGACTATCATCATCATCAGCCAGGAGGCGTCCACTTCTGAACATAGGCCTCCCTCTTAGAACGCGACAAGACGAACGACAAATGCCAGTTGCATACACCAGTTATTCGTGACTTTCACCATGTCGTCAGTCCACCTAGTGAGAGGCCTACCCACGCTGCGTCTTCCGGTTCGTGGTCTCCACTCTAGAACCTTTCTTCCCCATCGTTGGTCGGTTCTTCGAGCAATGTGTTCTTCGAAACGCGTGACAATAAACTATAGTTATATCTATATTTATGACTATCTACCAGAAATTCAATTGTAGCAAATCGAGTTGTTATCTTACATAAAGCGTTGTTCAAATTAGGATGATGTATTGTATTTGCATGCCTAGAGTGAGCTATTGATATGATTGTATTCTAGACACTCGCCGACTGAATTACTTGAGTATTCGAATATAATTTAGCATCGTGTCTTACGACCTGCGTGGCTCAGTGGTTCACACACCAGTCTTCTGCGCTTGATATTCGATCCCCGGTCTGAGTAAATATTTGTTTCATAGGTTTTTTAAAGTGACTCGACATATGACAGCACCCCACTGGAATGTAGTCCATGAATGGATATAACTGCTACTACAATTCAATAATTGTAAGTAAGTTTATTTGTAATATATATTGTAGAAATATAAAAATTAAATAAGATATAATTTAACCAAACCACATTTAATATAGAGGGTATATATAAAACATAAAATTCACTGTTCAAAATACCAAATTTCATTTTGATGAAAAGTGTTGAAAACAAAAATAGACAAGTCAATGACTGTGTAAAAGCATATTAGTCTATATGAACATGAAAGAATTTTCAGTAAATATGTAGTCTCGTAGAGTTGAGTGTAAAACTTGTAATATTTTTCAGAGAGTTCTCCGTCCGCTTAGTGTCTAGTTCGTTGAAAATATTAAACATTTTTAGCTATTTGATTTTGTGATGCTGCGGGGAGAGTCTTCATCTTTTAATATTATATGGAACGTAGCGTGCATTTTTGAAAATATATTGCGTCTTGTATAGGAAAACAATACAAATATAAGTAGTTTTTTTTTAATCGTCATCACTCTTGAAATTCCCTTTGATTATCATAATATGTTGATTCTCCATAAAAATTATTATCGATTTATTTTAATCGAGATTACTGTTTTTTTTTGTTGTTATTTAGTATGATTTAGTATCAAACTTGGCAGTGTAAAAGTATTTTATTTGCCAGTATAGCTTTATGGATACTCTATTGCCTATAACACGGAAAATGTTTAGAGGAGCTCTTTAACCTTCTTACTTCCTCGTCTTTTCACACCCGTAATATACGCAATGGTCGGGGAAAGCATCCGCATTCTCTCGACCGAATCTGCAGTCGAACTAAAAGGTTCTGTGCGTTGTTTCTTTGTAGAACAATCGTCAAGTGGAATGCATCACCAGCCTATGTGTTATCTCCATCCTATAACCTTGGATCCCTTTAAGCTATGCAAGAAGAAGAAGCCGGCATAGTGACAGCGACTGGAGCAGCCGTGACCTGACTCGGTTTTTTAGTCGTCGTTGTCGTTCTATACGAAATGAGGTTATGAACATTCGAAATACATTCTTGTATTAATCATAATGTAATGTACGTTGTAATTTAATATAGCAGTTTGCGTATACCATTTTCTTTTCAATTTACCAAGAGAGATTTATGAATACTTTAATCCTCAACCTCAATTGCCTTTCTTGTACTTGTATTCATACTCTTGCTTTAATCTCGTGTGCAAATTTTGAGGCCATACATCGTTGCGGTGTAATGCTACCAGACTGTTTCCCAACTCTGGGAACTCTATTTTTCACATTCTTCGCAATTTATCGCTCCAACAGAGGCTGCATCCACGAATATATATGATGGCTGAATTAAGTTATTATCTGCTTAACGTACGGCCATATTAACGCCGTCATGCCTTTTATATTCTACCCGCATTATCTCTTATTTTTACCGCAACTTTACTGGGTAATGCTTTTCTATTGTGGCCCGACATATGAATACACCCCGCCTGATGTTAAGCTGGAATGCGGTCTGTGCATGGAGGCGACTGCTACTGCAGTTAAAAAATAAATGCCAGCCTAGTTGGAACCGGCCGGCCGGCGGAACTTAACATTTACATTAACATTAACACTAGTTAACTAGGAATATTCTTACGAAGGTGACATGTATAGCGAGGGAGTTGGGTCAGATTCGTGGCAAGTGGCGCTCTATAGTCTCTGCCTATCCCTGTTGAAAAAAGGCTTGACAATTTGATTGATTAATTGACATATATTGGGGGCACTCAATATATGTATGAAAAGGATTGTGGTTGTGCAGGAAGGAAGAGAATTTTTCCTTGTAGATGCCTACTCTGGGAATTAATGCGTGACAAATTATTTGATTATTAAATGAAACAAATTTTATTCGGCTTACTATCGCGTTTATTTTGGTTTTGATTTTACATTTTTTTAATAATCCGACTTTTCGAGAGCTTTGCAGCCCGTGGTCACGGAGAGACATTGTAAATTCAATTGTGAAATTTGTAAATTGTAAAATCAAAAACCAATATAAACAGGATAGTAAGCCGCATAAAATTTGTTTAATTCAATAATCAATGTTCGCGCAAAATCTAAGAAATTACTAAATTATTTGATTGATTTACTTAACATCATAGATATTTAGAAAACTATACTAAATTCTATAACTATTCAAACTATAGTAGGTGTGAGTGTACATAAAATTTAAATTGAACTCCGTTTTATCACGTCCGTAATTGATCGCCAACTGCGATTGTGACATTTGGAATTTAAGCTGATTTTTATGAGATTCCAATAGACGGTTGTGTCAGCCACCCTTACGTTTGATTTCTAGAAATATCGCCTTAATAGAAATAGTTCTATCAAACCAAATGCATAACTCAGTTGGTTCCTTTTGCGATAGAAAAGTGTTAGATACATTGGTAACTGCAAGTGGTTCTACACCACGGTCGTCTTAAACATTTTTTTTATACTGTAACGCGGTAGAGATGCCCGCAAATAAAAAGAGTGCTGGCTGGAAGCTGCGCAGTAACTTGTTTCATTAACTTCTTACTTTTCGTTTTTCGAATGACTATAAATTTGAAAATATTAATAATAATGTGCACGTGTGTAAACGATGCGCGGATTTTCTCCTACCGCTGTCGTCCGTAGCTCTTCTTATCCGCCTTATCCTTATACTGCGCAATTTAAAATTCGGATATAACCGGTAGTTATATTTGACCTTTACTTCCGTCTTAGTATACGGTCGCCTCAGTCGCCGCAACTAGGTCAGTCATAGGTGTTTTTTACGCTTCGCTTGAAGGATGAACAATTGTTAGTCGTTTAACAAAGAAGCGAATAGCCATATCATTTAGTTCGATTTTTTTATTAAATAAAATAACTATAAATCTGTTTTTGATTGATTGATTTCAAAACTTTTAGTCATCTTAGGCTTATCCTATCTTTGAGTTATACGTTAATCTTTTTCATTAATCTCCTTTTATCAATCCTTTGAATATGCCCGAGCCATCCAACAAACCTTTCTTAATCATTTTCATACCATTCTCAAACTTTTTCTTTACTATAAAACTAAGTAGTTTAAAAGTTACATTAAATTTTAGTATGGTAAGTAAATTTTATAAAATTATTAATTAAGTTTTACTCATGTAGTGGATTACATTACTTGAGTTAGAACTTAGTAGCGAATTTTCAACCAAATTCCTTTGAGCCGTCTAAGTACTTTAATGTCATGAAAATCTTTTACAGTACATAAAACTTTGTCATAAAGAAATACGCTTTTGGCTAATACTATTTCGTTGATACGCTTCCACTTTGAAACTTTCTATACTCTTTTATTATATTCTCTATAAGTTATGTATTTGTTTATTATAAAAAAGGCGGACTTAATTTAAGTCTACCCTGGGTTAGTGGCATTGCAATGGTCACACAAACCGAAAGCACGGGTTCAAAACCACTTACCGGTACCAACGTATCTTTAATATATTATGTACTTTGGTCGTACTGTTTCTATGATATAAGCACTTTAGCTTAGTATAGAAATTTAAAAAAATACCGGCAGGCTTTATCTATCAGCCAGACCTTTACTCTGGCGAAAGTGCGACTCTTCCAACAACATCTATCGTTTGTGGGGTCGTTCGGGAACTTATTCGGCAAGGCCGCAAATTTTTTTTTCATACATAATGCTAATAAATAAGTAAATATGTAGGCAGATAGTTATTGGTTACTGGTCATTTGTCCAGTCTGCCAATCCAGCAACTTTCAAGTCACTTCATGGTGTTGAAAGTTGCCGGTTCCATTTAGACCGGCATATTGGATACCGCTGTTACTTGTAGTTATTAAACTGTAGTAGTAGTCGTCACCATAGATGGGTCTCACTTCAGCTTTACATGTTGAGCCATATAATATTAAAACACTTTTCAATCTCTGTTAAGAAATATAGCTTTATATAATGGAACTCTGTAAGAGAATTGATTTAATAAATCGTTCCTGTCATCTTGATGTTTCAATAAATCGACGCCAGCGTGTACTTTTGCGTTGCGATTCCGCGCTTTGACCGCTGCCGTTGAAGGCGGTATTTTTCACATTGAAACAAATTTATTGTGGTTGCTGGAAATATAGCGGGCGGATTAAATTATTCGTCGGCTCACGTGCTGTTGGTTTATGAAGGCTATGAGAGCCTCGGAGGGTGAGGGTGCTGCGTTTAACGTTCAACCTATTAACTCGCCCGCCCGTTACTTACTGACGCGATGAATAGCATTAACCTTACAGTTACCGTTATAGTGCGACCTCCGGGATTTACTAAATAAACCCACCAAATTACAAACGCTCCGAATGTTGCCCCCTCCTTTTTATGTACAATGTTTAAAGAGTCGGATCATGAGGCATTAAAAAGTTGTGTTTATTTATTAACTAACTTAATTAAACGGCTATAATGAAATTGTGTTGTTTGCGTTTAGACGGTTTATGGGTTTCCTCTGTAAAATAATAGTATACATATTATGTTTGTTATAAAGTTGTTATTGTAACTTTATATTCAACTAATGCATGAGATACACAAATATTTTTATTCTACAATTTCTCTATTGATAGGATCTGATATTGAATTGTCAAGGAAAAGACCAAGGAGACTGATTCAATTTTCGGTTGCCGTCACCGTAAATTCTCCGTCATGGTCGAAAGTGCATTAAATATAAAGAAAATGGGGAAAACACATGGGCTGAATAAAGCATACCACATGTTTCCACATTATTCGACAAAGAAACAACGTGCCGAACCTTTTAGTTTGACTGCCGAGTCAGACCACGGAATGCGGGTGCTTCCCCTAACCAGCTGGTCAGGGGAGTAAAAAGACGTTTTAGGAACAAGGTTCAAGAGCTCTTCAGAACTTTCTTCGTGGTATAGGCGAAAATGGAATTTTAGTACTATCTCGAGTTTTAACCTAAATATTGCTTCTATCAATTAATCAATCAATCAAATTGTCACGCCTTTTTCCCACAGGGATAGGCAGGGCAATGGAGCGCCACTTGCCACGATCCTGACACAACTCCCTCGCCTCCTTTACATTCACAATTCTCTTCATACAAGCTTTATGGTTATGGGCACTAGGCAACTTAGCTTTCTTGAGGATGTCTCCGATTTGGTCGGCAAACACCCTCATGGGCCTGCCTCGTTTAACGCATCCATTCACATGAGATTTATAAATTCTTTTCGTCAATCTACTTTTACTTATCCTTTCTAAAACTATAAAATATCAAAGAATAATTTAATTATAAAATTCAGAAATGTTTATACACCCGATGGTAAACAGATATTTTGGATGTTTTTTTACATTGGGACGTACCGCATTCAGGGTCACAAATTTTGGTGAGATAAGTAAGTTCAGTAACTGAAAGAATAATATTGATGATATAAATATGAGCCAATAAATCTTTGGGAATAGGGAATGTTTGGGTTACATACCTGCGGCGTAGGTGGGCGATAAAACAAATCGGAAGGCCTTTCGTATTAATTCTTGAATTAATATTTGCCAATGAAATATTGCTTTCTTTGCTCTTATCTTTGCGAAATGTTTGATATTAATTTTGCTATGTAAAACACAATAAATGATTACCGATTAAGAATTTTTAAACATTTAGTTTCGCTTTTATTCTTCACATATATTCTTTTAACTTTGCATGTTATTAGGTTTAGTATAAAATGTCTGAACTGATCAAAGTACATGACTCGGAAATATTTTGTATTTATTTATTTACATTTCTATTCTAAGCTACTAAACCGACACAAGCACAAAACCGACCGTTTACTAAGTCGGATTTTTTAGTCGGCTACTTATAATGTACCCTTCAAATACATGCTTTATGATTTCTTATTATTCAAAGGCATTTTACACAGCTTAATATAGCTTATTTAAAGCTCTTACGCCTCAGTTAATAGCTAAGATGGTGCTTTAGATAAGGGATCATTGCGTGCAATGGTGGTGTTAGGTATATTAAATAATATTGTAGTTTATTACACAGTTTTTTTTAAACGAGTGTTGTATTTTATTATTTTTTTACATAGAGGGTTATTAGTAGATTAGTTTAAACTATATTTAAATTAGTGCCGCTGGTGTTATATCAATTAGGATACGGCTTACAAAAAAAATAATTAAACTCTGTGCTTGCAGTATTGGCGACAGGCGTAGCGCATTGAGCAAATATTTGTTTCTTATCTTTTGTCTGCAATATTTATTAATTAGATAACAAATATTTGTTAATAAAAATATGGAGGCGGATATTTGCTCTGTGTCTATTAATGAGTGGTAGGCAGTGATGGCCAGTCCGGGTAGTACCATCACTTACAAGTAATCAGACCGTAGTGACATAGTCGTGTTTCGGATTCAGCTTGTAAGTTTCCGGCCGGTATAGTGGATGTGAGTACTACCTACAGTTATTGAACTGTAGTTGCAGTCACCTCTATTCATGAACCGCACTCGAACTTAACTCGATCAGGCAATGTGTTGTCATATGGCCGAGTCACAATATTTTTTTTTTATAAATTATGTATTTATACTAAAATTCTTTGTTACAGATTGGCTCATTGAAGGGCTATTATTTACTATCACACCATGCAATAAGTAAGCGATCTACAGAACCCAGCCATGAACATCACAATAAACTTAATTTAGAACCTCAGGTATGTAGTATATTACATTGTCTTTGTTTCACAATATCGTAAGTTTAAGGTTTATTCCTCGAATGTAAGGGACATAAATACATAACTAAATTTCCTTCTGCGTCCCTGATAATTTATGTATTTCTTGAGCGTCCCAATTTTAATTTAAATATTTTATTTTATTTAATATTTCTATACTAAGCTTCTAAATTGCTTGTATCATAGAAACAGGACAACCAAAGTACATATATCAAAGATACATTGGTACCGGCAATTGATTTTAAACCTGTGCTCTCGGCTTACGTGACCATAGCACTACCACTACTCCACGGTCGCCTTTATCTACTTTAAATAAAGTACAGTCGAGTACAATAGAATTATTGTTTAATAATTTATTTAAATATTAATTATAAGTATAATGTACGTAGGGTGCACGTGATATAAATTTAAAAAAGAACATTATTTTTTACATAAATTATTTAATGGCTTTTTTTAAGATCTTGATTTCTTTATTATTAGGGGAATTGCGACTCCATTTCCATTATAAGCCTAAACTATTCTTCTCGTATTTACAAATATGAGTTAAGTAATCTAAAAATAATCTGAAAGGATGAAAACGCAACTTTCACATAAATAACATACAAAATGATACATAGTTATTAAAACAAAAAAAAATTGTAACGCCCACGGGAATTGGCAGAGACAATGGAGCGCCACTTGCCACGACCCTGAGACAACTCCCTCGCTTCCTTCACACCCACAATTCTTCTCATACAAGCTATGGTTATGGGCACTAGGCAACCTAGCTTTCTTGAGGAAAACAGTCTCTATTAAACTAATATAGCTTTTCATTATCTATCAGAAGCCCTGTGGGAAGAAAGCATGTCAATTTGATTCATAAAACCAAACAGAAAACAAATTGAACTGGGTTTTGAATCAGAGATTTGGTTTGCTAATAATTAAGTTTACCAAATGAGATTTGTCACATTTTATACAGTGTAACTTAGGCGGAGGTTACACGGTTATGTTTTTAATTTATCTTTGATGATAAAAATCTTTAACCAGTATGTTCATAAAAGATCGAGCGAGCAAAATAAAGTTAGAACAAAAATGCAAGTGTAACATCCGCCTTAGGCGAAAACAACAGAACTATAAAATAAAATACCAATATGTAGTGATTATTGGTTAGTTTCCTCGGTTATCGGGCCAATTCCCACAATATATTTAGGAAATTGCTCTTCCCCTTTTCCCGATCGTAGGTGACGTCCTGCTATCTTCTATATAGTGTCTCTTTTTACAAGATTTATTTTGGTTCAGTTATTTATTTATTGTGATGCGACATACGATTTGTCTGAGTTATCAAAGGGAAGTCCAAGAGCGCCGATGACTGAAAACGACTCGGGCTACTTAGTCGCAGTCACTTGCATGTTTTTTAAATATATTTTTATTGTGACTCGACATATTATGACAGTTACCCGCTTGATGTTAAGCTGGAGTGTGGTCCATGAATGGATGTCACTGCTACTACAATTCAATATCTGTACGTAGCAATCACACCTAGTTGGAACCGCCAACTCACAAGCTGATCCCGAAACATGACCAAATTAATTCACGGTCTGTATACTTGTGAGTGGTGTTACTACCCCGGATCGGTAAGACCGGGTACCACTGCCCCATCACTCTTTGTTAAATGCTATGAAAAAAATATTTGCTCCGACCGGAAATCGAACCCGGGACTTTATGCACAACAAACCAATCGCTAACCGCTCGCCTACGCCTGTCATCAATGTCATGTGCATGTTGCACTATGCCGGCAAAATGTACTTTTTCACGCATTTTATCACTATAAGTAATTAGTAGTTGAAAGAACTCCACGAGGAAAAAATGATTTCGACGCAAGTACATAGGCGCTGTGGAGCTTATTGGTCAAAGCGGTCATGCGTATTTTTTATTGTGACACGTCATTTGACCTTGACCCGCCTGATGATAAGCAAGAAGAGGTCAAGGTTGGATATGTAGAAGGAACAAGGTTGGCGACAGCACGGAGCCCTGAGGAACGTCGGCATTCACCGAGACCCTGCGCGACGCGCTCCCATTCACAACAAAGTCGGCTATCCAGCCACGAAGACGGTCAGGTAAACCGTATGCCTCGAGCTTGGAAACAAGGGCCTTGTGCCGATCTCTCCCGGTCCATCTCGATCGAGATTTTTTCCATCCAATTTTCATTACTAAGTAATTTAGGCATACTTGTTTTATTAAGTTAGTGTAAATGACAAAAAGGGTAGACAGCTTATTTGGAAGTACAAAATATAACACTATCATAGATCTTGTAGGCTACAATTTTTTATCGTCAGTATCCCTCATATATCTCAGTGTAATAAACAAAAAAGGTACACCCAGTTTTATTTGAAACAAAATTGCGTGGCGGAGGGAAACCTTTGACATAAATTTGGTCCGGAAACAGAAGTCCATACATCGTACGACAAAAAGATTAAGTAAGGTCCAAGGATTAGCAATTGCCCCGACACTGTGCCTGAGAAAGGTTATCCCTGTTACAAGAAGCTACGATATACATTAGTTCGAACTGTGTGGATGCGGTATTTAGTACAATCAATCAATCGACGACAGGCGTGGACGAACGGTTTGTTGCGTGTAAAGTCCCAGGTTCGATTTCCGGTCGGAGCAAATATTTGTTTCATAGCTTTTATTTGTAATATTTAATAATCATATTAAATATTTGTTAATTAAAAGAAAAGAGGTGGATATTTGCTTCGGGTCTGGTTATCAAAGAGCGGTATAGGCAATGGTACCCAATCTGCCGATCCAGTGTAGTATCACCACTTACAGACCGTAAAGTGATTTAGTCGCGTTTCAAGATCAGCTTGTAAGTTGCCGGTTCTAACTAGGCTGAATTAGTAGATGTGATTGCTACTCACAGTTAGCATTAAATTGTAGTAGCAGTGGCATCAATTCATGGACCACACTTCAGCTTAACATCAAGCTAGGTGCTGTCATATGTCACAATAAAAAAAAATGTCACGCCTTTTCACGCCAAGGTGACAATACATATAGCAATGCCCATAAACACAGAGGTTGTCGAAGAGAATTGTAGTCTAAAGGAAACGAAAGGACGTTTCTGCCTATCCCTGTAGGAACTGAGGCGTGAGAATTGATCTTGTTAGTTACATACACTACTTGTGTATTCATCATCATGCGGAGGCGAGTTTTTCGACAAAAAATTGCATTGAAGTTGCATTCACTATATCTCATAATCATATAAACATACGTAACGGTTCTGTCAGTCGTAAAAGCGCCTACGACTGACAGAACCGTTGCATTCTACGGCTGCCGCAGTCGCCGTCACTAGGCCGGTCAGAAATGTAATTATCTCTGTATATTTTGAGCTATTATAATGGAATTATTGAGAAGAAATACTTGTTTCTATCAATATTGAGTAATCGATGCGCGTAGTCGTTACTACGAATACTACGCGCGCCAGATTCCTAACACCGTATTATGACCTAAGTTGTTAAGTTAGACTATTCATTATATTAGATATAATACACACACACACATATATATAGTGATATATATATATATATATATATATATATATATATATATATATATATATTTACTTAACCAAAAAAACCCTATATAATTTAGTTTATAATCAAAGAACCAATAAATAAAATTAAAGTAAATAAAAACAGATATTCGTTAATAAATAATATTTTCTTATTATCCATAAATAAAAAAGAAATGAATACGCTCCACACGCAAGTACTTAGAAACGGTAAAGAGGGAGCACAACAGCATAGGGGAACGTCATGCCGCTTGCTATCACAGGATTAGTCGGTCTTAATTTCCAGCCGCGCTGATAGGTTTCAAATCAAAAGTACCTTCTCAAATAGTACGCTTAAAGTTTCTGGCTTTAAGTTCCCTACTGCAGGGTATCCGAGAGGGAGTCAGTTATTAAATTAAGTCAGGTCTGCGAACAGTGCTTTTGTACTAGGCAGGAGGTCGACCAACACGCGCGGTGACACGACACTAATAAGGTAATAAAATACCTCTCTTGTCATAGTCACTTAATCCCTTATTACTTTTTATAGTACATGAATAAATAATAATTTGTATAGGACAGGATTGATTAAGTCAAAAAGGGGTGACCCTTCTGGGCTTACTCATTATTCATAATCTTATTTGTTTATTTATTACATAGAGCCGTTTTTACGACTCGTGTAATGTAATAAGCAAGTAGGTTACAATTTTTTTATTTTATTGAAAAATTAACCGTGGTAATTCCGTGTCGTTGTGAACATAGTACTTACTACTACTGTACGTACTAAGTTGAAAAAACTATGTCAAAATTTACCTAAATTCAACCAATCTATCAAATTGTCACGTCTTTTTCCTACAGGTATAGGCAGAGACAATAGAGTACCACTTGCCACGGTCCTGACACAACTCCCTCGCTTCCTTTACATCCACAATTCTATCCATACAAGCTCGATGGTATATGTTAATTTAAGTGATTTATTTTATCGTGGCTCAGCGTATAACAAAACCTTCCTGATGTTAGGCTGAAGTCCGGTCCATTAATAGAAGAGACTGTTACTAAAATAACTGTAAGTAGCAATCGTTTTCTCTATGCTTGTCTAGTTAGACCCGGCAACTTTTAAGCTGATCCCGAAACGCGACTGAGTAATTTTACTTATAATTACGACACTAGTCTGTACACTAGTGCTGTAACATACGTTCTGTAATTTGAAAACATATATAATATATATATATATACACACATATATATAAATATATATGTATGTAAACATAATTTGTATGTGAGAACCCTTTTTGGGTGTTTGTTTACCGACCGTGTCAGTTTTGTAAACTTCCTCGAATGCAACATAGGTACATATTTATTATGACTGTTGATGTACAATTGTTTCAAGTTAGATATGAAAAATCAAATTAACCTAATACATACTGTAATTTATTTAAGAAATAGCAATTAATCTTACCTTTTATACTGCTTTATAAAAAGGAGTTTAAAATCGTATGCAATAAAAACTACAATCACCAGAATGGGCAGAGTTTTATAATGCGCTCAGCACGAAACGCGACGAAATCACTTTACGGTGTGTATGTAAGGGGGGGTACTATTTCGGATCGGCAGACTGGGAACCACTGCCTACAACGTTTTGACAACCAGACCCGGAGCCAATATTTGCCTTTTTTTTATTAACAAATATGAAACAAATATATGCTCCGAGCGGAAATCGAACCCGGAATAAGGAGTGGTGTGCTGACCATTACGCCACACCTGTTGTGAAACAGTTATTTATGTAAAGATATTCATAATAAACATTGTAATAAAAATAAAATCCAGTAAACGCCCAATATTAAAGTCACGGATGAACTGCCTCAGAGAATGTTTGGTCGGTCCGAGCTAATAAAACATAGGGGCGGGCAGTCTTACACTACATCCTTTCTTATGTTGATGAGGATGGGATGGTATCCACTAGCGTGTGTACAACGACCCCTAAAGGTACGGTCAATGCTTATGACAATACTTTGTAAACACGCAAATTGCTTTGACATATTTTGTTGTGACTCGACCATCTGACCACGGCGGACCGCGTAACTCAATGAGAATGAGCTTCGTTTTGACAGTTAAACTCCAATAATGAACTTCAACATTTTGATTGCGACCGCGCAACACACTAAGAATTGAAGTTCTTTCCAATAACAGTTCAAGCTCATTGAAACTCATTGTCCGAATGAATAAGAGTTGTTTTTATTTATTTATTAGGCATATTTACAGTTAACATATTTTACATTAATAATGATAGCATATTTACGTTCTTTTAACACACACAGCGACCGCGTAACTTTTTGACAAAGGGGAATAAATTTCATTGTCATTTCCATTGAAGTTGCACGGTCAGCCCATGGCCTCGACTGACCTGATGGTAAGGAACTACGTTTACGTTTGCCTCAGTCGCCGTCATTATGAGAGCCTTTTAGGGATCCAAAGTTTATAGAATGGCGAGAATCCATGGGCTGGTGGAGCATTCTAATTGTCGATTGTTCAATAAACGACACGAGTTAAAAGATGTAAGATTTTTTATATGGCTGAAAAGGCTTCCTGATTAAACAAAAAACATCGTAGACGAAAGATTCTAGTATCTTTACTTACAATCATCAATTTGTCAGTAATTTATTAATATACATGTTTGTACAAATATTATTGAACAAGATACAAAGAAAATATATAAACGATCATAATGCCACCCGTGGTTTTCCAGTCGTTTATAATATATTCTGAACGTTTTTGATAATATATTCTGAATGTACCCTATTGTGACCCGCTCTTTCCTAGACTTAATCAAAACCAAGCAAATAGAAGAATAATAATACATAATTCAAATACCGAACGGTGCATATGAACATCTTTTATCACATCCCATGTAACACTTTATATTGAATGTTTATACAACCTTTGCAATATATATTATATGTACACAACCTTATCTTAGCAGATAGAAGTGTCAGTAGCAGTCGCTGTCGTAAACATAAAACATAAATATTATTTTTACAAAAGATTATATTATTTCATTGTTTATCGACATTGTTTGTTATTGTACGATAAACAAACAAATTTCTTTTAAAATTTGTAATCAAATATTGTACAAGTTAGTTTGTTTGGCAAACAAATAAAAATGAACAATAAAACAAGTATTAATTTGATGTCGGGCGGACTGTACGTGCGGCGTTGTGTTTCATGCAGTAGAAACAGAAAACCAAACATTGCGAAGTGCCATTCATTTTACTTTGCTTTTCAGTTATTTTAGAAACGAGTGATAAACCTAAAATAATTATAACCCCATCGCTTCTTGATATGCAACCCGGAGAACAATTTTTATCAACAAGAGCGAAATGAAATCATAAATCATAGCTGCGGCGAGAGGTTAAATTTAATTTCACGTGTTCGTTCTAGACTCACATCTCTAGGCTAGTTTGTGAAGTGTATGCGGGGGTTTGCAAGGGGGTTGCGTCGCGTTCGTGGATTTTTATTAAATTAAGCCAGGACCGAGACAAACAGTGGCCGCCTGCTCCTTGCTCGTTCATATGCTCCGCGGCCAACACCACAATAAAACACGTGGGTGTGGCCGGGAGAAAGTCTTTTCCTCCTTTTGTTCTCCCTTTATTTATCTTTCTACTCAGAGGCCACAGAAAATATTAAGACAAACTAATTATGTACAGACAAGGAAATTCCCTCATTTTCCAAGTCGTTTATTGTAGACGTTAAGTAAATATAAAACCTCCTTACTACTATTTGCTGAGATAATATTTTGATAGGAGTTATCTTGGATCTTTGTTTTATTTGTTTACGTATCTACAAGTTTGTGAGGTATAGTAAAAGTTATATTTAATTGATCGTTAAAGTCATAAAACTTTCTCTTATGCTACGTATTAAATTTGCTCTTAGTTAAAAGTAAGGTGTTCTGTATAACATCATTATTGATAATGAGATTTGATCATGTGAATAAAATTCTTTATCCAATATTATATTGTATATACTCGTATATGACTTTACCATAGAACTTCTATTAAGAGATTTGTGGGTGGTAACATTTATTTATTTTTAAAATAGTATAAATTAAAATGTTATTAGTTGCTAATGTTATTATGCAATTAAAATAAGAATAGGACGAAATCGGCGCCATTTTGTGACGTCTAACTCTCCAACCAACTTCACTTTAGTACGGTGTCTTTTTCTTGGCAGTCCGCAAACACTTTGAATCAGTCAAGTGAAGAGCCCGTCCTATTCTTATTCTGATAACATAGTATGTTCGCGGGGATAGCTACATAGCGCGTATCTACTGCGGTCAGTCAGCGGTAGTGGTGAGGTGACGTGTGTACTGTACATTTTTCCTTACTTGGCAAAAGTAGTAAACAAACTTTTGGCATAATGACGGATTAACGATAAAAAACAATTACTACTGACGCGAATTAATACGAATATATAAATATATTATATCTACGAATGTCTGTGAAACTGGCATCTTGTCGTTCGGAATGGTATTCTGAGGGGGAGGTCTATGTTCAACAGTGCATGTCTTCTGGTTGATGATGATGAAGACTATGAAAATGGTTTATTTTATTATTGGGGCACAACATAATATGTCATTTGTAAATATTACCGTTTCCTTATAAATGGTTTTTGATAAAAAATAATGTATGTGTGTGATTTTAATAACTTTTGCTCACTGTTCTCACTATCCCCTTTATCCAACCAAATATTGTAAGACCCCACCAATGCCGCCTTCGACATACGATCTAAAATGTACTTACGGCTGACCTTGGAAGGCCAAGATTCTTTAAAAGATGATGCAAGGTTTTTAGTGGTATTCCTCTTGCACTAACTTCTACTGCTATTATATATATTTCCGTAATAAAATTCATCATACAAGAGGCTTGCATCGAGTGAACGGAACGAGATTATGCAAAGCTCAATGTAGCTGCATCCACAAGAATGTGTGTGATCTCATCAAAGGGAAGTAACATCCGCCTTTGCCTTTCACATGCTAATATTATAATCACTGGGTTGTCTCTCTATTCAGCGGAAACGGGAGCTGAGTTTTATTAACCAATGAAGAACGCCAAAACTTTTTTTTCATTGTGTCTTGACATCTGAACTCGACCCCGCCTGATGGCAATAACCGAGCCTTCACATCTGCCCCAATCGCCGTCACTATGCCGGCTTCTTCAGGCATCACTTGAAGTATCCAAGGTTATAATAGAGAGAACACATGGGCTGATAAAGAATTCCACTTGTCGATTGTTCTAGAAAGAAACTATTGTACAATAGTTTTAGTGACGGCGTCTGGAGCAACCATTAACTGAGATGATTTTTTCAGTCGTCGTTAATCTTTGACCTCTATCATGCTTACCATCAGGCAAATAAAAGTCAAATGTCGAGCCACAATAAAAATGAAAACTCGTTTTGGTTTTCGGTTTTCATCAAATCTTCCACCGCTAAGTACTATTGTTAATTTTTTTAGCGTTTTTTACTAAGCTAAACGATTTTGTATCATAGAAACTGGGTGATCAAGGTACCTATATCAAATATACAATGGTACCGGCAAATAGTTTTAAACGGGGACTTCTGGTTTGTGTGACCATTTCACTAACACTAGGTCATGGTTAGAGACCAACCAACCATGACCAAGTGTAACCCAATGACCTAACTTAGAGCAATATTTATTAAAACAGTCTCAACTCCCCCAATCAATTAATTAAATATCACGCCTTTTCCCCACAGGGTAAGGCAGAGACAATGGAGCTTCACTTGCCCTCACATCCACAATTCTCTTCATCATACAAGCTTCCTACTCCAAACATAAGATATTTCCAATTAGCCGAGCAGTATTATGATTAACGTTATTTGTCCCAGTCGTATTTCAGTGAGATACCTGCTAATAACATTTGGCTGATACAATTACCCTTGGGGAGTCAATTAGCTAACCATGTGAGTTCAGATGTGGGATTACTTAATTACATACTACAGCCTCGTACATTCAATTATATGGGGCACACACACATAAACAAGCTTATTGTGACAAATATAAATAGATATACGCCATGAATATGCATGATAGATACGCTTTGAATGGAAGATGTAGTAGTGACTTGTCCTTCCTTGGATTGACAAAGGAATGCTCTGATGGTTCGAAAAGGATGGAAAGGATGAGTAAAAGTATAATAGTTTCACGAAAAGATTAAAAGGTTTTTTTATTATTATTTACATTTCTATACTAAGCTACTAAAGTGCTTGTATCATAGAAACAGGACAACCAAAGTACATATTTCAAATATACATTGGTACCGGTGGATGGTCTAGAACTCGTGCTCTCCGGTTTGTGAAACCATTGCACTGCCACTACACCACGGTCGCCCTAAATTTGATGTCGTCCTCGGATTGACGAAAGGAATTTATAAATCTGATGTGGATGTTTTCTGACATCCTAAAGAACGCTGGATTGCCTAATGTACAAATTTGTGGATATGAAGGAAACGAGGGAGTTGTGTCGGGATCGTGGCAAGTGGCGCTTTATTGTCGCTACCCATTCCTGTGGGAAAAGGCGTGACAATTTGATTGAATGTGTTTTTCTTTTAGTATTTGTTGTCTTTAATTATATATACTTATTTATACTTATACTTTCTTTCATTTGTAACATTTTTTTTATATTAGTGTTGTATTAGGTCTGGGGGCGTAATAAAAAATATAATGAGAAATAATATAGTAATGTTTTTTTATTAATTCGAGGTCTGCAAGAACCATATTTTGTCTTTATATTATTAATAATATCTGCAATTTAATATAATAAACGCTCTTTTTTGTGTACACTTACTTAGACGACAGTTGTTGGAATAAATGATCCAGTCCAAAAAAAAACCTTGTTAATCATTTCAACATTAATAATTTATTAATTAATTAATTTTTATCCTAAAGAAAGCTAGGTTGCCTAGTGCCCATAACCGTAGAGCTTGTATGAGAAGAATTGTGGATGTGAAGGAAGCGAGGGAGTTGTGTAAGGATCGGGGCAAGTAGCGCTCCGTTGTCTCTGCCTATCCCCGCGGGAAAGAGGCGTGACGATTTGATTGATTAAATATTTATTAACCACATATAGTACAAGTAAATACAAAAATATAGTAAATAATTACAAAATAAAAAAATAACAACTTTATAGCAGGTTTACCTCATCATCAATTTCAAGCCCGTCTCTTGCTTCCTTACATCCACAATTCTCTTCATAAGTCGTTCCCTGTCTGACATAGCTTCTTTGATTTTGTCAATGTCTGCCCACTGGAAGCAGCCTGTGTCCAATGTACACTCTAAATTATTGAAATAATTTAAATTAATAATGCTTCTTTTGGCCGGCATAGTGACCGCAACAGGCAACCTTAAACCAAAACGATTTTATCAGTCGTCGACGCTCTTGGACATTCCCTTGCTTACCACCAGGCAAGTTAAATGTAAACTTTTTTAACGGGATGAAAGTCCCGGTAAAAAAGTAGGTTAAAAATACCTCTATATACGAACTATATGTTAATTTTTTTTCTATCTGTATAAACTTGACCTTTTTCTTTAAGGTAATAATCTGTTTGAGGATGTGAGGATGAGAATAAACCATTTATTCTCCATTCACAGGTACATTGGGTTCAGCAGCAAAGAGAACGGCGGCGTGTGAAACGGGATTATACACCTCAACACAACGAAGGTCTCTGGAATCAGCTATCTAAACGCCTTCAATCACACCGACCACACCATCGGGCTCTCACTACTTCACCGTATTTTCCTGATCCACTTTTCCCAGAACAGTGGTATTTGGTAAGTAAAAGAGTACTATGACCTTTATTTTCAAGAATATTTTTTTCACATGCATATAGTAAGATATTAAATAATGCTAGTCTTTTTAGGTAAACATTATATGCAAGCATTGAATAAATAAATATGCATGAGTAATTTTTTTTATTATGAATCGTTATTGAATCGACCCCGCCTGATGTTAAGCTGGGCGGAATGAATGAAATTCAGTAACTGTGCGTAGCAGTCACATCCACTATGCCAGCCTAGTTGGAACCGGCAACTTACAAGCTGATCCCGAAACACCACTAAACCACGGTTAATTTAAGTTTGATATTTGCCAACGTATTGTGTGAACAATACTAGTAATTGTTTCTATAGCTCTATACTGTTTTATGTGTCTTTATTATTTGTTAATAGACTGGAGGTGCAAAAGATGGCTTAGACATGAACGTAGCTCCAGCATGGCAAAAAGGTTACACCGGTAAAGGCGTTGTTGTTTCTATACTCGACGACGGCATTCAAACTAATCATCCAGATTTGGCGCAAAATTATGTAAGTTGGCACTAGAATTTTAAATCTTCAATAATAAAAGTAAACGATTTTAATTTAATATATTTGTTGTAGGATCCCGTTGCGTCCACTGATATAAATGGAAACGATGACGATCCAATGCCACAGGACAATGGTGATAATAAACATGGTACCAGATGTGCTGGCGAAGTTGCAGGCGTTGCTTACAATCAATATTGTGGTGTTGGAGTTGCATATAATGCAAGCATAGGCGGTGTTAGAATGCTTGATGGTGTTGTAAATGATGCCGTAGAAGCAAGAGCATTGGGATTAAATCCTGATCATATTGATATCTACAGCGCGTCCTGGGGGCCTGAAGATGATGGTAAAACTGTCGATGGACCTGGTCCTTTAGCACGACGGTAAGTATACTTCATGTCAATATATTAAATTAAAAAACTAATTATTTTATTTTATTAATTAAACTATTTTGTTGTAGAGCCTTCATTTATGGAGTTACAAATGGTAGACGTGGAAAAGGTTCTATCTTTGTTTGGGCATCTGGTAATGGTGGTAGGCATACAGACTCATGTAATTGTGACGGTTATACCAACAGTATTTTTACTCTTTCAATATCAAGTGCTACACAAGGTGGTTACAAACCCTGGTATTTAGAAGAATGTTCATCTACTCTAGCAACTACTTACAGTTCTGGAACCCCAGGTCATGATAAAAGTGTAGCCACCGTTGATATGGACGGCCGTCTGCGTCCAGATCATATTTGTACTGTGGAACATACTGGAACATCTGCTTCTGCTCCTCTTGCTGCTGGTATTTGTGCATTAGCTCTCGAAGCCAACCCTGATCTTACATGGAGAGATATGCAATATCTTGTCGTTATAACATCTCGACCAGAGCCTCTGGAAAAAGAAACTGGCTGGGTAGTTAATGGTGTGAAGCGAAAAGTTAGCCATAAATTCGGTTATGGATTAATGGATGCTTCAAAAATGGTTAATTTAGCTGAAAAATGGATATCAGTACCCCCACAACATATTTGCAAGTCTCAAGAGATTAACGAGGATAAACAAATTCTACCGTCTTATGCACACACACTTATTACTCACATGGATGTTAATGGTTGCAGTTCTACAGTTAATGAAGTTAAATTTTTAGAGCATGTGCAATGTAAAATATCTTTAAGATTTTTCCCTAGAGGCAATTTAAAAATACATTTAACTTCACCTATGGGTACTACTTCTACTCTTCTTTTTGAACGACCAAGAGATGTAGTTAGCTCTAACTTTGATGACTGGCCTTTCCTTAGTGTTCATTTCTGGGGTGAAAAAGCCGAAGGTAGATGGACATTGGAAATTGTAAATTCTGGTAATAGACATGTAAATCAGCCTGGCATATTAAAGAAATGGCAGCTGATATTCTACGGAACAGTAATAGATCCAGTAAGATTACGATTGCCAAGACCATCCGCTGTAACTCAGCAGTTAGCATTCCCTACAGCAGTTGATAATTATGAAAGCATTGGTGATTTCTTTTACAATACTGATTCATTTAGCAACTATCAGAATTATCCTACATTATTCGCAGCAGGCTCCGACCCTGAAAAGGCTATAGCGTCTTTAGACGGACACAATTTGCCACATCCTCAAAGAGAAAATGTAGTTGGTAATAAAAGTGATAAAAAAGTTCAGCACGATTGTGATCCAGAATGTGATAGCCAAGGTTGTTATGGCAAAGGACCCACTCAGTGCATTGCTTGCAAACATCATAAACTAGACGATGCTTGTGTATCGAAATGTCCACCACGTAGTTTTGTTAATCAGGGAGGTGTTTGTTGGCCTTGTCATGAATCATGCGAAACGTGCGCTGGTCCAGGACAAGATTCGTGTCTTACTTGTGCTCCTGCACATTTACTTGTCGCCGATTTAGCTGTGTGCCTTCAACAATGTCCTGACGGTTACTGGGAGGACACCGGCTCTGGTGTTTGCCGCCCGTGTGCTGCTCATTGCGCTACTTGCTCAGAACGTGCCGACTCGTGTACTTCATGTGAACACCATTTATTACTTCACGGAGGAACTTGTCTAGCGACATGCCCCCCATACTATTACGAAGCAGATGACTACTCATGTGTAAAATGTCACTCTTCATGTGATACATGTGAAGGTCCAGGTGAGTCACAATGTGTGACATGCCCCGCATCAAGTTACGCACTAGACGGGCAATGCCTTACCGCGTGCCCCAATGGATACTATGCAGACAAAAAGAGAAAAGAATGCATGAAGTAAGTTTTCTACCCCAACTATCTATAATTACATAGTTGGTTTAGTTCACAGAGCTAATTCGTACAATTTATTTGTAGATGCGGCACGGGATGTTTGACTTGTACGAGCGGGTTCTGTTTAACTTGCGATGTTAACTGGGAGCGCAACAAAAAAGGCAAATGTTTACCCTCCGGAGGTGAGGTCTGCAGTGCGAGTGAATTTAACTTGGAGGGTAGATGTAGAAGTTGTCATAATACTTGTGACTCTTGCTTCGGGGCAGACGAGGATCAATGTTTAACTTGTGCTTCGCCATTGCTACTTCAAGATAACAAGTGAGTATACATAACACTATTATATTACTCGACATGACAGAACTGCACTTGATGTTAAGGTTCTATTACAGTTAAATGGTAAATAGCAGTTGCCTTCACTATCAGAAAAGCTGATTCTAAAACGCATACGAGTCATTCTTGGTCTGTACACTCGAAATTGTGGCACTACCCGGATCGACAATCTGGACAAATGCCCGTCAACTGTCTGCCTATTACTCATAAAATATCGACAATAAATATTTGCCTATATCTGATGTTTTTTTTATTGTGACTTAATATATGACGGAACCCTGCCTGATGTTAACTGAAGTGCTTTCCATTAATTAACAGTAAGTAGTCACATCCACTATGCCAGCCTAGTTGAAACCGGCAACTTACAAGCTTATCCCTAAACGCGACTAAGTTCCTTCACGGTCTATGTACTAGTGAGTGGTGGTACTGTTCCGGATTGGCAGTCTGGGCACTACTGCCCGCCACTCTTTGATATCCAGACCTGGAGCAAATATCCACATCTTTTTTATTAAAAAAATATTGGTATTTTTAAATATTACAAATAATAGCTATGAAATATGAATTTGCTCTGACCTGGATTTTAACCAGGAAGTTACACTTAACTGATGTACTAACCACGCCTGTCGACAGATATAAAATATCCGCTTTAAATGTCATATAAACACGAATACAGGAAGCATTGAAAGCCTACGGTCTTTTCAGGTGTGTGTACGAATGCGGTAATGGATTTTACATTGAAGCGGGCCGTTGTGCTCGTTGCATTCACGGTTGTGCCAATTGTGTGTCACGGCTTAACTGTACTTCATGTGCGGGATCGTTGAAACTGCAGTCGGGAGCCTGTCGGACGGCATGCGCTGAAGGATATTACGCTGATATAAGCACTTGCACGAAATGCTACCTGTCATGTAAGACTTGTATTGGCCCGAGGAGGGATCAGTGCGCTTCATGCCCGACTGGCTGGCGGTTGGCTAGTGGCGAATGTCATCCGGAATGTCCACAAGGTATTTATATTTTTAAACATTCAAGTATTCTTTTATTAGTTTCTTTCGTTTTTGATTATTTATAAATTTTAACGCTGGTATTATTAATTATGTTATACGAAGAAAAGATGTAGATATGTTATTTGCGCTCCGAAAGTGGCACGTTAAAACTATACTAATAAGCAAGAGTTCAGCTCAGTGTCGCGATGCAGAGCAACATATATTTGTCTCTTTTTCGATATTTTTTTCTAACGGAAATGCATTGTTGCAAACTTTGGTTATATTCTAAGAATATGTAAAAAAATAAACAAACGGAACTAGTATCAAGGGATTAATTTGTTGTATTTATACATGAACTTAATAATTGTTATAAAAACATCTTTATTTGTATAAGGAGACATGCTAAAACTTAAAACAATATTTTATTTTTATTTTCTATGATATACAAAACTTGCTTGCATCATAGACGGTGTATTGCATGAGTAACGAACGTCGCTTAACGCAATGCTACAAATGCGACAAATGAGAATGCATAGAAAACACAGAAATGGATTCCCTGCAAACATCGATGCCTGCTATATGCATCGATGTCTACAACACAAGATCGATGTCTACAACACAAGATCGCGTAGAATCGTGTCGCGTAGAATTGTGTCGCATAGAATCGTATCGTGTGGCATCGTGTAGCGTTTGTTGCTCACACAGTACACCAAAGTATCACAAGATATTTCTTTTATTGTGACGCGTCGTATAATAACTCCACCTGATATTAAGCTAGAGTGCGGTTCATGAATTGAGGTGATTGGTATACTACAGTCAAATAATTGAATGTAGCTACCATTCACCATGCCAGCCTTTTTTTGGGGAAATCCTCATGGTTTTTCAGGGTAGGAACCAGGGTTATGCTGGATTCGTACCGGCTAAAACCCACGGTGAGCTCCTTCATCACATTCGCTGGAGATTCCCAAGCTGGGTATATTCGTCCGACACCATGCCAGCCTAGAAAACCGACATAAATATACAGTTAAAGATACTAGGTAATCTATAAGTGCCTGCTCTTGGTTGCGGATTCATTATATTCACTCCTTAAATTAAATCTATTCTCCCATAGGTTTTTACCAATCGGAAGATGGCTGCCGTCATTGTCATCACTACTGTCGTGAATGTTCTGGGTCAGGCCCATTGAAATGTACCTCTTGTCCTGAGGGCTTCATGTTAGACGGTGGACTGTGTATGGCCTGCCTAGCTTCGCAGTACTACGATGGGATAACACAAACCTGCCATACCTGTGATGATTCGTGCAGGACGTGCTCTGGCTCAGGACAGTTCAGTTGCTCGTCATGCTTGGTGCCGTTTAAATTTGATAAGTATGTTTTTCTTTTAATTCCTAATATACTTTTAGTTCCACATTTTAACTAAGTACCTAATCACATGCTGAGGAATCGGAATCATTTACTTCTTTGACAATGCTGGATATGTATTTGAACTATGTATGTATGTGTATATATTATATAGTGTCACATATATATACATTTATGTATTATATCTATTTATATACCTTTAATTTTTTTTGCAAGATTATTTATCTTTCTTTTTCTCCTGCACTGAAGAAATCACCGGGTAAATTTCCCAAAGGTTAAAAAGATATAGTAAATAATAGTAGAAAATGCCTTAAGTCTTAACTTATATTGTTAAACTTATTATAATACTTTCGTAGGTAATCATTTTGTAAAAAAAATATAAGTATTATATTTTTAAATTAACTATTAATATTTTAATAAATTCTTTTAGACAAGTATCTTTAAAGTATTTAAAGAAAAAGTAAGGAACTCCCTGCTTGGGTGGTGGTAGTGCAACAAACATTATAACATATTACCCTAGATTCCTTTCGCGGTTTTTGGACAGACGTCAGAGCTCAATTTTGCATTTTTTATTATTCCGACGTTTCGAGAGCTTTGCAGCGATCGAAGTCTTTCCGTGACCTTTTTTGTGATAAATTTTCGGTTTTTAGAGTAAAATTCCTAACCTGATAGTGATGAGATTGTTCTAATTCTGAACGTGTATTCACAATAATTCATTTGCCTGATGATGCTTTGTTATTAGTAATCCTTTAATGAATGCATTGACAAACTAATTCCGTTAATTTTATTGTTTACCATCAGCCTTACTCATAACATCAAATAACACTTTTAACCAATATTACTATCCTTATTCCACACAAAAAATTAGAATGAGATAAACACGAAAATGTTATTGTAAAGAAATTTCGTCGTGCTGTAGAAGTAAGTGTGCTGGGAAATAAATTCGCCGATAAATTCTGTATAAATCGAGTCGATAAATTTATTGAACGTTTCTCTCTCTCTCTTCTATTCCCCTGACAGTATTTCTTGATCTTAGAAAACTTCACATTCACTAAGCTATATTGGACAATGCAGTGAAGGTATTGCATTATACATTTTATTGCGGATTTAAACGCTTCCATTACGTTATATTTTTGAAAATAACATAAGTTCTTTAATCTGGACTGCATTTTATTTAACAGCTTAAGATCAGACGGGGTACTGTCATTAATTTTTATTTATTTATTTGTCATTTAGAACGGCAAGTCGTCATTTACAATAAATGATTAACTATATACATTAATTAATAATATTCTTATAATTATTACACACAATTTAAAAAAAAACTTATTTATTATACACCCAGACTTTCACAATATTTATCGCTGTCACAAATAATCCTGATCCAGGCGTCTTGTCAAAAACATTACAGTTGGATGCTACGCCAAGGAAACCGTTTACTGAAGTGATCATTCTGTAGATATGTGGAGTCACAATAAAATAAAATATTTTAACTGGTTTTTAGTTGTTATTATTATTAGTTTATTTCATATATTTAGGCTATTAGTTACTCTAAAAGCTTAAAACAATGTTATTAATACATGTTGCTAAATAAAAAAGCTCGAGATTCTTCATGCAAATGGAAGTCAGATGACACCGCACAATATATTTTTTTCTTATGTAATGTATTTTGTTTCAGACTAAATAACCGTTGCGTCCGCTGTTGTGCTGAAACCACGACACCATCAAATGACACCTTATCGCCTGATTGTTGTCCCTGTAATTTAATCACAGGTAAATTTATAGGTCTTAACTGTAAATTTAAAGGACTGTTTAAAATTATGACTAAATAGATCACATTGATTGACACTTCATTTAAATACGACAACGTAACGGAGGGCATACATACTAATTATCATAGGTTTAGACTTATTCTATTATTCTTTAGACTGCACATTTGCTTAAAAATACGACGTTTTTAACTTATATATATTATTCGTACATAAAGGTGAAATGATATTTTAACTTCGGAATGTATAGGATGTCCTTCTTCGCAGGTGAATGCATAAACTCATCACCGGCTGGGAAACGTCGGATAGCTGAAGCCATACCATACAGGTCGAATGATTTGCCATCGTCAACAGCCTCCAGTGCCATGGGCATCCTATTCGCGGTCTGCGGCGCCGCGGCCACAATATTCCTATTAGCTTTTATTGTTTTACAGGTAACCTACTATAATTGGTTTTATTAATTTCGTTTAGAATTATTATTGATTATTGATCAATTTTTAATTTTTTTAAGTGTTTAATTTTTCAATCAAATTGTCACGCTTTTTCCACAAAATAGTGGATCCTGACACAATTCACTCGCTTCCCTCACATCCACAATTCTCTTCAAGCTTAACGGTTATGGGCACCGGGCAGGCAACCCAGCTTTTTTGAAGATGTCTCCGGTTTAACGCATCCGTCCACAAAATATTTATAGATTTAATTTGTGTTGTGTTTTAATAATTTCATCCGAATTCGAATGCTAGTACCGAGTTAGTAATAATAGAAAAATTCACGTGAATCGATTTCGGTCTTTGACAAGGGGACGTTTAAAGAGATGTCTAAAAAAACGCACCGACTTAAAAAAAAAGTTTTCGTTACTAATTTAATTGGAGTTTGTTGTCTTTTTACATTGAATTAGGTTAACGATTTTAAAGAAGCTGTAAAACCGATAATGAATGACCATTGATAATAAATAAGCCTACATAAAAAAGAATTGTGGATGTAAAGGAAGCGCGGGCAGGTGTCAGGATCTTGTAAAGTATTCCTTCTTTACTATTGTTTGTACTCGCATTTACATAAAATTAAACTTAATATAAAACACAGCTAATAAGCTAATTAAATTAAATATAAAAATAATTGAAAACAATGATACAAAACAAAGAATTAACTGTTAGAAAGAACTGAGCGTTCTCAACTTAATCCTGGGAGCAAATAGAATGTTCTTATTAAAAATAATTCTATGCAAGCAAGCAATAGTTGCTTTCTCAAAGACAAAAGTTTGTTTTGCTTTGAATTAGACTTAATACCGCTAGACACTGCATGGTAATGCTGGGCTGGCATAACGAATGTTGTGTATGTATGGTTTGTGTATATAACGACAAAAATGCTGTGGTTTAATTGTATTTATAAAATCATGTTATCATCAGCCTATATACGTCCCACTCTTGTGGTTATCCAGACAGGATTTGGCTACTATGCTGCGATCTAATGACAACGACTGGAAATGTAGTTTTTTTTTTCAGAAACGATATTTTTTCCAATATAGCTATTCAATCTAAGTGCTGGGCCTCGATTTTCTAAATACATTATGGCGACGAAAAATCAGTGATTTGCAAGCCAATAAGTGATTTGTAAAAAAATCAAGCCACAGTTGCAAGTGACCAATCAACGTAGTTTACCGATTGATTTGTTATTCACCGATTGGTTACAAAGATGCGACGCGATTTTACTGCTTTTACGACGCAATAGTGCATTAAAAGAATCGGGACTGGCCGCGCTATTTATTTCGCCAAAGTAACCTTTCTTCGGTTTTGAAATAGTACGAAAGAAGCGATATGTAAACGAAAACAAACCATTATATAATCGCAGGAATATTATCATAGGAATCAGTAAAGCACTAGTATTATAGTAAGGCGGGATCTACTTGTATTTGGTCTGTGACTTTAGCAAAGAATATCATGAGCTTAGCAAAAGACGACGTGGACACTTGTGAATGCCAAATTGGATTTGCGCTAAGACTTCGAGGATTCATTTCTGGTGCTTTGTTTTAATTGGTTGAGGTTTATTTGAATCTTATTTATATTGCAAATTTCGATGACATTTCAGTATATTTATCTATACTGCGCTGCTTTAAGTTTAATACCTCGCTATAACAGCCTAAAATTGATCTCCGTTGACCAATGTTTACGCGTGAATTTTTCTATCCAATTTTTGTTACTATCCAAAATGTTTTAAATTTTCATAATATTATTACATACTTTAATATTATTAAAGTAAATAGAAAAAGAGCTTGTATAAAGAGAATTGTGGGTGTGAAGGAAGCGAGGGAGTTGTGTCAGGATCGCGGCAAGTGGCGATCATTGTCTCTGTGGGATAAAAGCGTGAAAATTTGATTTCTTAATTATATTACTTGAAAATTTTACCAGTATCCGATTTAGGGTAGTACCACGATGTACTGGATGTGATGGATTCCTTCAGGCGGGGTGCAACCACATTACTGTTTTTTTTTTAAATTTACATTTCTATAATAAGCTACTAAAGTGCTTGTATCATAGAAACAGGACAACCAAAGTACATATAACAAAGATACATTGGTACCGGCAAGTGGTTTTGAACCCGTGCGTAACCATTGCACTGCCACTACACCACGGTCGCCTTATAACAATTTATTCAGATAAATTTCTGATTTACAATTATTAATATGGTTTTAGTGCACAAAACATCCGATAATATTGTAAACTTATTTGTACGAATATCAAACAAATAAGTAATATCAGTTGACCTAAATCTAAACAATATTGCATTACTACTAAATGAGCAATTGAAATGTGTACTATTGGAATAAACCATTTTAATCACGATGCGGTACAACGATTTATCGCCAATTGTACTTTATGATACATTGTTTGCAAATTAAAATGTTTTTAGAATTTAATAAAACGTGTATTAAGGTTTGTAAAATTTAGCTTGGGTCCTATGACAGATGCTAAAATGACTTTACTAGTCCCATCACTATTATAGTACTCGTATTTTTGTTAACAGATGTAACCATGACGGAGCGGCAAGATTTCTTTTTGTTACATAATTTATTTGATTTATCGTTGTTTGTTTTAAAAAAATATTGTGTTATTATTGTATTATATTATTGTATGATAATTAATATTTGTAAGCTATGGTTGTAACTATAAAAATAAATAACTTTGAAAGGAACGATCGAAGAGAGACGCTGCTACAATGTTAAGTCGTCCGAAAATTTCTCATGTGTCACAGGACCCCAGCTACATTTTACAAAGTATAACACGTTATAAAGCATATTTTATTGGTCGCCATTATATTCTGTGTACAATACATATGCGAAAAATCACAAGTCATAATTAAAAGTTTAATATTAAAGAAATGTCTGTTTATTTCTTGTTAACAAAAGGAAACGAGTTATTTGTTAGCGGGGAGCACCTCTAAATATCACGAACATGTTTTACAAACAAAAAAGTAATCAAGCCGAGGTAACTTTTTTAATATTTTACGAAATAACCTGAGGTTTTCTTTGCAGTCGCGGAGCAGTCGTGAATCACAGACGAGGGGTGCCAAATATTCCCGTCTCGCTTCCACCGACGGGGATGTAACAGGTTTGACGCAGAAAACGTCACTTTTGACGTTCGCTGATCATGGACCACAGGATTCTACGCAACATGAAGACGAACCCCTCCTCGAACATTATACGTAGCGTTAGTTTAACTTCTTGTTTATGGACGTCACATATCTTTAGTTAATTGGATCAAATGGCATGAAGAGTTTGTGGATGGCATGAAGAGTTTGATCAAACTCAATATCCCCTATCTGAAATGTTAATCCATAACTTTATTCCAAGTTACATTAAAATGACAGAATATTATTAATAGAAGTGTAGTAGCAGGGATGGTGTGATGGACCGCAGCTTTACTCAATATCAGACGGGGTGCTGTCAAATCTCGAGCAACATAAATTTAAAAAAAATTATCAACTCCAGAATTACTCCTATGAATTATTTACTACGCGAGACGCGCCTTGTATAGTTGCGCCTTTAAATTATCGGAACATACTATTTGTATACATATTTATAAATCCGCGATGTCATGCATTGAATCCAATTAACTGATGATCTAAGGCAGCCATTACACTAGGACAAAGTGTTACAGTGTCATTTTACGCAACATGATTGTTACGTGAGTTTTGTGATTTTTTAGAGAACGACAAACATTTTAAATGAAAAGCGTCATGGGGAATTTAGTGCTGCGGCCCTAATGGAGTAAGTAAAAATTATTCAAATCAGACACTTCTTATTTTGAAGTCAAACAAGACTCATGCAAGGTAAGACCGGTGAAAAAAAGTTAAATCAATTCCTGTGTGTCTCTACACACACTACAATTATCTATTTAAAAAATAGATAGCACCTACAGCCTTATTCTCGATTTTCGGATTTGAGTTTCTTTCCAACGACATTGACCTTTGACTAAAAGTGACCTAAAAGTGAAAGGAATAAATTGTCTATGGATAGACGAACAGCAGCAAAATATCATAATGCTTCTCAGAGTGGAAATTCAATTAGTGGTATGTACGTGTTTGATCAGTTAATTTTCTAGTTATTTTACTCCATTAGGTATTCAGATGCATATTGCTTTCTGTTTTAAAAATGTTTGCCGCTATCTATTATTGTTTAAAAAATGTTGCAATAATCAATTTAGAAAATATAATATAAATTTTAAAGTGATCGCATAATTAGATCATTTTGTTTTATTGTGATTATGTATTTCTGTATATAATAAGAATATTTGTAGTTTTTAATGCAAAAGTGTAGGGAAATTGAGACATATGTATGAAAGGTCGTGATTTTTTTATAGATGTCAAATCTAATCCTAATATTAAATGTTTATTTCATTTAAAAATAATGTCTGTTATGAGGAATTTTATTTTCTTAGGTTATAACTTGGGCTAAGAAAATAAATAAAATTTCGTCAATTCATAAAGGGCTTTTTCAATGGACGAGGAGGTACCATATTTTTAATGGAAATACCGTTGCGATCCTGAATTTCCGGCGTTTCGAGTCGAGTCGAAACGCGTAACGTAGCGTAAAGTGCGTAACGAATAAGTCGCTATTGACTTGAGCAATAGCGACTTATTCGTTACGCAACGACTCCGTCGCCCATGGAGATATCCGCAATAAAAGTCAGATTTTACTAAATAGTTGCCTAGCTAGGGAGGATATTTTATACAAAATAATATATTTTACACAATCATCTAAGCAAGTTCTATCAAGCTAAGTTTGGCCGTGTCTTAGTGAATAAATGTGAGGACACGATATGTGACCTCGACTCGTCTGATTACCATCAGACGAGGTAATCAGACGATTACCTCGCAAGGGGAGATTCCAGTAGTGCCGGCGACTTAAAAAAAGTCTATGTCGCATTATGCCGGCCAGATAAAAAAATATTTTATAATAACTAGGCGATTGTTTGGTAAAGTAAATGTTACTAAAGGACCATTGTTATGTTGATAATAAGACCTTCATATACCTATTGGCTATACCTATCTATATATTTATATGTGTAGTTAGCATACGTATAGTTAATTAATGTAGGTAGGTAGATAAATATAATTTTTAAGTATTATTTTTATCGGAAATTTTTTTTCTTAATAAATTTACTTTGGGCCGATAAAAATAATACCAGAAGTAAATAATACCAATAGTAAAATTATTATCAAACACCAATTTATTAAATAATCTTTTATAATAAATACCGTTTTCGAGCTTGGCTTAATTCACGTGCAGAACATAGGCATAATCGTCAGAATTTATGTTTTCCTCTTGTTTTTCCCTATGACTTCTAAGCAGCCTTCTATGTTTTAGGCATGGCCTAATATTTCAATACATTTTTAATTGTCATAGCCCTGGAACTTATAAGTGTTATAAACTATTTTAAGATCCTAGACGTCGAGAGCCATAACAATAGTTCGTACATATTTGTTAAGGCAAGATAGAGTCTTTGTACTATTTGGTTTTAACCACGTGTCGAGAATGTGATTTGATACAGAAAGATATCCTGTTTAAGAATTATCCGCGAATAGACTGGTATCGCGACTGTTCCGCCGCCTCGCGCTCGATAAACAGGCTGATCAGGAACGGCTAACCTACGTCAGTGAAAAGGTACTAGATGAGGTAAAGAATATAGTACGTGTAAATATTCACAAGTGGCTAAATGACAATAAATAACATTTCAAAATGGCCAGATTGTGCATACTTTTATGAGCGATTCTGTACCAAATATACAATGATCAAAAAAACTATTAGAAATTCTTAAAGAATTGATCCTACTTTTAGAAAAAATTGTAAGCGACCGTAATTAGCCTCCCTTAAGACCGCCGTTATAAAAATGGTGGCACCGCACTTTTTTTTACTGTGCCTCGTTATGCCCAATGGTAAGCATGATGGAAGTCCAATAGTGCAGACGACGACTGAATAAACCGGGTCAATTCACGGCTGCCTCAGTTGCCATCACTAGGCCGGCTAAAGAAACAGTTACGGAAACGGCATGTTACGGTGCTCTAAAAAATTAACCATCTTCTTTACAAACACAACATTTTAGTAAACGTTTAGTAATTCGCAATAATGGCGGCACGAAAACTCTAGGAAGGCAGAGCGTTAAAAAGATTTGAATCGCAATTCTTGAAATTGTCCATATAAATGCACCGAGTTTATTGCGATATTTGTCAAATAACAATAATAGCTAAAGAAAACATCAGCTGCCACTTGGTGCTGCCAAGTCGCAGTTTCAATGTCGTTATTGAGTTTGAATTTTCCAACTGTTTTCAAACTTGGCGATATTAAAATCTCTATACGTTAGGTGGCGTTTACATTGGATTACTTGTGTGTGTTGTAACACGTAGCAAAACCACTAAATCTATATGTTTTCTTAATAGATTTCAAATAAAATCGGTAAAATTCCTATTGTTAATAAATAATTAAATTTTTGAACTGTACGACAAATTAGCTAGCAAATTAGGTATATTGAAATTATATATATCTGCTCATCACTTTTTTGGAAAAATCCCATAAAGTGAAAAAACCATAGTAAAAAAAAAAATTTTTTTTTGTTAAAGAATATTCTTTTCTTTGGAGCGTGTAGAATAAAATACATATTTTATAAAATTATTTCATATGGTCCAAACAAAATCTATGGAATTCTGACGAACGCATAAATGATACATCACAAATATTAACTTAGTCTGTAAACACCTTTACAACTCTACAATTTTCTCAGCACTTGTGTGAATACCTTTAGATTTTTATAAACACAAAAAAAAAAATTTCTTTATACGCCATTTTATACATTTGAATAACTTTTCTAAATTGTTGAACCATGCGAATAAATTTATCATTAAAAAATTAAATTTTCTGCGTGATTAACGTATGTTAAATATCATACTACCATTTGTTAATTTTGAACTAATAATATACAGTTCCGTTAAAAAAAGACGAGTTTCGATAAAATATTTTATTGAGCACTTTGAATTTGCTAGAATAGCTTGTTCCTAGTTTAGCAGAACTGTAATATCATGCCATAGTCGTTGCCACACTTTTAATAAGTGCCATTCTCAATGGTTTTCTATTAATGCTTTGACAAGGAAACTCTGCTTGGAACATCGCTCGAAGAACCGACAACCGATGGGGAAGAAAGGTTCTAGAGTGGAGACCACGAACCGGAAGACGCAGCCTAGGCCTCCCACTAGGTTGACTGACGACATAGTGAAAGTCACGAATAACCGGTGGATGCGACTGGCATATTGTCGTTCGAAATGGTGTCTGTGGTGAAAGAGGGAGGCCTATGTGGATGTTTTCTGACTGATAATGATGATGATTCTAAAGTACAGAGCGATCAATGGATTATTTATGAAGATAAACAGCTGGTTGTACCAAAAATTATAATTTACGAATTTGTAAAAAGTATCGTATAAGTAAAAGAAAAATGGGTTGCACCACTCTTTAACTTCACATTTTACATTTACGTTTAACGGATATTTTATACAGAGCTAAAGGACATCATTCATTTTGGGTTTCTATGTACTACTTTTGTTATTTCTAATGATAAAAACATATATAAATGGTAGTTTCGATATAAAATTATTAACAACCACGATTTCGTAATAGTAAACGTAATAGAATAAGTATAAAGTAAAACTAAATTCGTAGATTGAAACTTTTTTGGTACAACCGGCTGAAAGAGTCAACACGTAGTTTAATAAATTGCCAATGAATAATAGTTTTTATTGCATATGTAATTAAGATCAAAATTTAAGTTACAAATTTCTTTGTAAAGTGTACAATTTTACTACAAGATTTAAGTAATTTATTTCTAACTTTGAAGTAACTTTTAAATGAAGCAAAGTTTCCAGGCTATTGATGTATTATATTTGTTCTTAAAGTCTAATTATTATAGTAAAAACAGAATTTTAATTTATATTTTAAATCGTTTATCAATTATTTGGTTGTAAAAAGACGCATCGAAGTCGCACGTGTATCAACTATTACTATTAAAAAAATTATCGTGGGTCTATTCGTTTTTTTTTATATGTAATGTATTTTTATCAAGCTAAAGATTTCATTCACTACTCCGGATCTAGTTGTATAAGAGTGGTAGACAGTGGTGCCTAGTCTGACGATCCTGGGTAGAAAGATATTGAACCTCTGGTTCATGGGATGGCTCTGTGTCTGGTTCTTTTTACAAAATATTTTATCTACGTCTATTCTAGAAGGCTGTAATTTTAAAAGTTATCACTTACTCTTAGCATTAGTGGTTTCGTTATAATTTTGAGTTTACTGTCTTTTACGTACGGTCTGTACGGTCATATACATTTGACTATACTGTCATAAATTTGACTGTACTGTCACATAGATTTGACCATACTGTCATATAAATTTGACTGCACTGTCATATATAAATTTGACCGTGCCCCGGGCTTGAAGTCCTCAACTCGATGTAAATGGTACTTACTTTTCTCATCTTTTTATTTTTAGGTTATTATTAGTTTAGCTTGCATATTTTGTTAAAATATTTCTTATTTATTTTAGTAAAATATGCAAGTTATTTAATGTGTGATAGTCATAATTATTTTAATGTTTAAATTAACAGGGTTGTCTGTACTTTGTAAATTCATGTTTTTTTTTTAATTGGCAACCCTTAAAATGTTACCGTCACAATATAGGTAGTTTTAAAATAGTTGTAATAATACAATTTTCTTCCATAATTGTATCTACTTTCTAAAATTATTTATTTAAATGAAAATTATTATTTATAATGTATTTATTTATGTCACAAATGGTTTATCTTTGTGAGTTCTATTTAGTTCTGGATGAAGATCGTCTTACTCTATTCACATCTGTCAGATTTGCTATAGTCTATTTTTTTTAACAGACGAGTACTGACAGTGACGGTGTTATATCGTTATTACATACGGCTCAGTCTGCCGATCCAGGTACCTCCACTTACAAGTATACAGACCGTGAAGTAACTAAGTCGCGTTTCGGAATCAGCTCGCCGGTTTCAACTAGGCCGGCAAAGTGGACGTGACTACTACTTACAGTTATTGTTAAAATCCAGCTTAACATCAGGTGGGTGCAGTCATATGTCGAGTCACAAAAAAAAAGAAACAACAACATCGGCTTAAGCCCCGCAATGACACTGTATCTTTTTTAATAATACTCAGTTCACAGATATTCAGTACTCGTTTGGTAAAAAAAAGATGTAGGCTACAATCTTCCTGTTCTATATACATATTCTATATACATTCCTGTTCTATAATATCTAATATCAAATTGGGGTTAAAATAGTCACACAGACTTACCCCGAAGACGGTCTTCTCGATATTATCTTATAATAAAAGTATCACTCTTGACATCTCAAATTTATTTTTCGCTTTATGAACTTTGGATATTTATTCTTTTTTTTTTGTTATTACTATTATTTTTTTAAATTAAGAATATATTTTTATATGACATGTTCTTACGTGCAATTATTAATCTTTATAATAAAATGAATAATAATAAAAGTGTTTTGTTTTATTTTATCGAATACACCAAGGTACATTGGGGTAAAGGCGACCGTGGTGTAGTGGCATAGAAACAGGACAACCAAAGTACATATATCAAAGATACATTGGTACCAGTGTGTGGTCTCGAACTCGTGCTCTCGGTTTGCGTAACCATTGCACTGCCACTACACCACGGTCGCGTCAATGTGGCCTCATTGTGGCTGGACATTCGACAGCTCTCCGCCTGATGTTAAGCTGGAGTGCGGTCCATGCAAGCGACTGCTATTTGAAATAACTTCAAGTAGCAGTCACATCCACTACGTCGGTCTATACAGTTGTTAACGCCAACAGTAAGGCTACTATACTTTGTAAAGGACATCTTTCATTTTGTATGGGGACTTGGGCTTAATTGTACTAAAAGTGGGAAATGTACAATAAAATAGTTCGATACAACAATATTTTAATGTGCTTGGTAAATATCCTATATTTTGCATAGTTTAGATGTACGAAATAATCAAACTATAATCATGACAGTTCAATGCAGAAACCATTAAGTTCACTGCTAGCCCAAAAAAAAGTCGTCAATCACTTTTTAATTAAAAAAAAAAACATCAGGCAGTCGATCCATCGGGTCTCGACTCTCATTCAAGGTTATGGCGTGATAGCGTTTCTTCCGGTTTGATCTTCCCACCAAATGTTTAGGCATCGCAAACGTCATCAATATAATACTGTCGTTAAACATTTTGAAACTAGTAAAAAATAGAGTAAAAGTATAAATTATTTTTTTAAAAATTATCTCCTGTTGTGCTAGTAATTAGCATACATATTTTTAGTGATACTATTGTCTTGAAAAGTAAGTTGGAATTAAATAAAAAAGATAATGTTTTATAAAAAGTCGTTTTATTCATCTAATTAGATTATTTCCTGCTGAGTAAGGTTCACTTTCACCAACATCCCAACATTTTAGTTCGCGTGATATTCCGTCGTGGCGTCTCTAATTGCCACTTGTTGTCTATGGCAGTCGAGCTTCTTCTCTTGAGTACAATGTTCCTTGGTCAACTGTGTGTGACATTTATTTTTTAATATGTCTTTTCCGCGTGGTTTAGGAACTAAAAATTATCATTTTTATTTTCCAAATAACTCAATCGTACAGCAATTAAAAGCAAAATTGCTATTAGTTTTGTCAATACGAGTATCGAACCTACCATTTATATATATTTTTTTATTATCGGCCGTGACAAAAGTGTTACAATAAAAGTCCAAAATGAATGATGTCCTTTAGCTTGGGTCCTATGACAGATGTCAAAATGACTACTAGTCCCATCACTAGTATAGTACTCGTATTTTTGTTAACAGATGTAACCTTGACGGAGCGGCAAGATTTCTTTTTGTTACATGATTTAATTGATTTATTGTTTTGTTTTAAAAATTATTGTGTTACTATTGTATGATAAAATTATTGGTAAGCTATGGTTGTTACTACGAAAATAAATAGCTTTGAAATGAACGATCGAAGAGAGACGCTGCTACAATGTTAAGTCGTCCGAAAATTTCTCATGTGTCACAGGACCCAAGCTAAATTTTACAAAGTATAGATAGTCTTAACACACCCGGCGATTTGAACAATTATAAATAGGTAGTTTACCTATATGCTTTTTGACATTTCAATACCAAAAGACATATTGGTACCGGCAAGTGGTTTTTGAACTTAAGACTCTTGATTTGCAAGGTCATTCCACAACAACTACACCACGGTCGCCTATACTTAGGTATATGTCGTTTCTTACGCGTGGACTTTTTTTATATTTTATTATTGTGACACTTTTGGCCTCGATCCGCCTGATGATAAGCAAAAGGAGGTCCAAGAGTGACGACGACTGAAAAAACCGAGTCAGTTTACGGCTGCCCCAGTTGCCGTCACTATGCCTCTATAACATTTATTGACACTAAAGTCGGGCTCTACTTGACTTTGGTTTTAATTGCAATTTTCTGAAGGATCACGCCTTTTACCCACGCTGAAATGTCCAGATGAATTTCAGCGATTCTCTCACAAAAAAAAACCACATGGACTGTACATTGTGACGTATTTTAACCGTATATGTATATTTGTACAAACTTAATATCGAATAAATCTTAAATTGAAACACCAATATACACCGACCCTGCTGATACATAGTCTAGGTGCTAGTATTATTTTTATATTGTTGTTTTTTTTTCAACTATGACCGGTTATTTATTATGTGCGGATTATGTACGGATTTTTTTCCACACTTAAGATCATTGCGGCTTCTGTGTGCGTCGCTGTGACTGGTATTGTAACTGCTTGGACAGGAACAAATATATATTAGAGAATTAGCTCCGGTGTGGCCGTTCACCGTCGAGTTCAACAGCCAAGTTGGACGGCCTAGTTGGTACCGGCAACTTACAAGCAGATCCCGAAACCCAACTAAGTCACTTCACGGTCTGTATACTTGTGAGTGGTGGTACTACCCCGGATCGGCAAACTAGGCACCACTGCCTACCACTCTTTAATAAATATACTTGTAGCAAATATCCACCTTTTTTTATAATAATTGAACAATTAAGATAAGGCGACCGTGGTGTAGTGGCAGTGCAATGGTTACGCAAACCGAGAGCACGAGTTCGAGACAACCCACCGGTACCAATGTATCTTTTATATATGTACTTTTCTGTTTCTATGATACAAGCACTGTAGTAGCTTGGTATAGAAATGTAAAAAAAAGTTTTTTTTTCCAATTAATCAAATTGTCACGCCTTTTTCCCACAGAGATAGGCAGAGACAATAGAGCACCACTTGCCACGATCCTTACACAACTCCCTTGCTTCCTTCACATCCACAATTCTCTTCATACAGGCTATGTGGTTATGGGCACTATGCAACCTAGCTTTCTTGAGGATGTCTCCGATTTGGTCAGAAAACACCCTCCTGTATTTTTGTATTTTTTTATTATATAATAATTGTATGCTCTACCTCTCAGTGTATGATGTACCTTGTTATTGGACAGGGCGCATACATTATGAGGCCAATACGATTTGGTACCGATGCTGCCCATGTATTTGCATAGTATTGTAGCCCATTTACATTTAGACTAGCGACTAAATCTCAGAACAATGTTTTGACTGATACCGCCCTTTATTAACTGTTGCTAATAATTTTAACTGGAGTTAGGTCGTAAAGCAAATAATTAAATTATAATTATTCTTATAGTGATTCGACCTTTTCTCCTTTTCAACCTTTGGGATGATGACAATTTCATCTAACAACTGGGATGATCATCCCAAAGGTTAGTTGTTAGAGAATGCCTAATATGCATTAAACTCGCCTATGTACCTATTTTTAAGTTTATTTTGGTGCAATAAAGGATTTAAATAAATAAATCTGACCTCAAACCGCCTGATGTTAAGCAAGAGGAGATCCAAGAGTGCTAACAACTGAAAAAAAAAACGAGTTACTTAACGGCTGACCCAGTCGCCATCACTATGCTTGCAAAGTTGATTCTTCACGCATCGCTTGATAGATCCAAGGTTATACGATAGAGAGAATACATAGTCTGGCAAATAGTACGATCAGAGCCGTCTTAAGCATATTTGGCGCCCGGGTGCGAAATTTAGCCTACGCCCCCCAGTTTTGACAACAAAAAATAAACGCTATATAATTTTTTTGTTTCACTTACTTATTCCTCTGAAATTAAATTATACGTTGGGTACACTGATAGTTTTTCGTATGCGCCCCCTAGGACTTTGCGCCCGGGTGCACCGCACCCCTTGAACCCCCGGGTAAAGACGGCCCTGAGTACGATAATAAAGTAATATTTAACACATTCTGCATTTTTTTATACCTGGTTGGTTAGATTATCGGCCTCCGTAGACCAGTCATTATTCTAAGCCTGCCCTTCTAGCACGGCAATCCAAAAAGCAAGATAAAGAACTCAAGGAATATGATTGAAACTCATTTTAAATCTAGTACATCAAAATGTTTAAAAAAATATTAAAGTTTTCAACGTTGTTTTGTGTAATGTTTTACAGAACGTTTAAATATCTTTTTTTATACACTGTTATAGTAAGTCTTTATCTTGCTTCTTGGATTGCAGTGCTAGGGAGGCTGGTTAATATGTTGGATTCTTCATGGTCGCCCCATGGTAGAGTGGTAATCCAATGGTTATGTAATCCGAAAGCTTTCGATTAAAAATAACTTGCCGATACCGATGTATCTTTGATAAATGTACTTTAGTGGTCCAGTTGATATTGAAACAAGCACTTAAATATAAATATAAGCGAATATAAGCGATAGCGATTTTGAAGGTTTACCAACATTTTTAGTTATATTAATGTAGTAGCAGTCGCCTCTATTCATGGACCGCACTCCAAATTAACATTAGGCGGGGTGCTCAACTGCAAAGTGAAGTTGCATGTATTACCCTGGCGATAAGCCACTGCAGCTGAAAAAACTGCACGGTATAAGGATTGACTAGAGCTATGTAGATTGTCTTATGTTGGTTGGCAGAGTAGTTGCGCTTTAAGCGATAGACACCGGGTTCGATCCCCAGTAGCACTTGACGTATACGGTCTTATAGTAGTGCAATCTTCACGTAAACTGAGATTTCGGGTTCAAAACTACTTGCCGGTACCAGTGTATCTTTGATATATGTACTTTGGTCGTACTGTTTCTGTGATGCAACATACACTTTTATAGCCTAATGAAGAAATGTAAAAATATATACAATATCTAAAATTATTATTATTTTAGTTTAACAATGTGATAGAAGTAACTTGTTCCCGTGGTCCCATTCTCTTATCACACTTTAGAACGTAAAACAATTGAAATCTTTCGTTAGTTCAACAGTTCACCAAGTTTATTAGAGGACGAAGTTGGTTCGCGACGATATCGAGGATTATTCCCCGTTGCACTAAATTATTGTGGAATTAAAATGCAGTTAATAAAAACACTAAACAAATCTCAACTATTGACATGAAGATGATACCATATCCGCAGTGGCGTAGCGTACAACAAAAAAATGAATTTCAGGTTCAAATTTTAACGATTTATTTTAGTTTTTTTAAATCTTGCCGCCTCCTAAATGTGCCGCCCGGGGCGGGTCGCCCCCTCCGCCCCTGCCACGCTACGCCACTGCATGTCCGGCAATAGCTACTCCTTAGTCAGTGCCTAGATGCTGTGATGTGTTCTTAATGTTACCTGCCCAAACCAATTTAACATTAAATATTTGTTAAAACAAATGAAAGTATTTTTGATGCCCTGACACGCATTTAAAAATATTTTTGTTGAAATTTGTATAAATATGTGTTGTATACGTAGACTAAGGAAATACGTAGACTAAATTCCATTGGATCAATGGGATTCCATGGGATCCGCGCACACAAACACACGTACACGTACACAACGCACACATGAACACAAACATACGCACGCATACACACAAACACACACACGAACATTACGGTTTTCTGATTAAAATTTATTTTTTGTTATTGTAACTTAAGATGTCTGTCTAAGCCGAAATGACGCGCCCCTCCACTGCATTTAAGCACACGTGTGAATATAAAATATGAATGCAATAGACCGAAAATGCAATTGTAATTGGTCATTCAGTTGCTGGTTAGACACAAAAGGAGGAGGGCGTTAATAAAGTATTGTAGTATAGTTAGTAATATTTGTATTCACACATTTAAATAAACTAATAAAGTGGAGGGGCGCGTCATTAATAGTTAGACAAGCTATAAATGTTTATAAAATAAAAACGTGTTTGTTGATAGCTACGTCACAGTTTTAACTAGTGGAGTTATGATCGTTATGAATTGTTTCTAAAAACAAAGTTTTATTATTAAATGGTAGTTCAAATAGAAACAAGCCCGCATTGGAGATCTAAAACTATGACGGCAGTGATTCAAAGGTAGGAGTTGTTCAGCGCTAATCCACAAACTACGAGATAGCAACTTCTACAAGTTTATGACCTCGCGAATACTTAGGTACTTGAACTATATGACATTAGTACTTACTTAATATTAGGTTACTTGTGCAACGTTTCCAGTTTTAATTAGCTTCCGTGTGCTTTCGGTACATCCTTCGCACCGCTGATTATGGTAAAACTATTTATGACATACTCGTATTGTTCAATCAAATTAGGCAGAGACACTTGCCCCGATCCTGACACAACTTACAACCACAATTCTTTTCATACAAGCTCTACTATTATGGGCACTAGGCAAGCCAGCTTTCTTGTGGATGTCTCCGATTATTATGATAATAATAATATTTAATTTAGAAAGACAATATTTTAGCATTCATGGATGCCGGATCTATGGCAGGCAGGATTGTAAAAGTAGGTTTGAGTCCTTTGCGACATTCCAACGTTCTGGTCATCTTTTAACCAAACATTCTATGCTGGAATTCCTCTTAAAATGATTTCTACTATCATTTAAATACATGTAAGAGTAGTAGACACACAGTTGGTGGTCATTTGCCCATACCACTACTTTCAAGTGTTCAGACCGTGAAGTGACGCAGTCTCGTTTCTTCATCAGCTTGAAAATTGCCGGCTCCAACTGCTAAATTATTTTTTGATTTTACTCGAGTAACTAGATAAGCGGTGGAAACAATCGGCATCTTGCCGTTCGGTCTGAAGTTCTAAAGGGGAGGCCTATGTTCAACAGTGGACTTCTTCTGGCTGATGATGATGATGATGACTGGCCTTATGGTAAGGTGCAGAGGTTAACTGAAGAACGATTGGAGAGCAATAATTTGCATCGTCACAGCATCACTAGTCTAGCCGGCAGCACTTTTTCACGCTCTGCTTAAAAGATCCTAGATATGTGTCTAGGAAAAGACATTGATCAATAAGACATCAAGAATACTTAAATACGCGCGCGGCACTTTGTTTATCACGCCAGTCTGTTATGCGTAAAGTCTCGGATTCGATTCCCAGTAGGGGCAAAAATTTGTTAAATAGCTTTTATTTGTGGTGGGTACTGTCATACAAGTATATCAAGCCCTAATATAAAAGGGCCTATCATTAAGGCATCAAGAACTCTTTAATTGCTTTAAGTATATCACTTAAATTCATAACTTCAAAACGAATGTTCTTCAAAACTTCGCAGGTATAATATGCATAGTGTAAGTTACTGTTTAACAATTAAATAATTAAATTTAAACTATAAACACCTGACTGAGATCTCTCTAGTTAATTGTTAAAGAGTTGCAAGTACGAGGCAACTTACAGACGCAACTTCGTGGAACACGTAACAACTTTATTTCCACTTGGAATAGTTTTCACAGCAGGAAAACTGTTACTGGAGTTATTACAACATGTTCTTGGAAATTACGCTCCACATGTGAAGGTATTAATGTTCATTTGCACTTTGAAAATATTATAATAATATGAGAGATTTTTTAAAAATATTTTACAGATTTCAAGCGACCGTGGTGTAGTAGCTGAGCAATGGTCACGCAAACTGAAACCACGGGTTTTAAAACCTCTTCATCCTATTACCTTGGATACTTCAAGCTACGCGTGAAGAAGCTCCTTTGGCCGGCGTCACTATGACGGCGTCTGGGGCTGTATATTGTCAATACATATTCTCATAATGTTATATTACTCCGTATTAATATACATTTTTGGAATTAGATTTTACTTTATAATTAATCATCTAAGCAAGTTGTTACGCTTACAGAGGTGGGCATAGACAGGAAACCGCCACTCACTTGCTTCCTTCCTATTTTAATTTTTGTAAGTTTGTTTGTGATTCCTTCTGCGAAATAAAATAAGTTTTTTAATATGTGCAAAAAGGAAGCTGAGGCAAACTTAAATAAACCAATTCTTTTAGTCAACGATGCGCGCTCTTGGACTTCTTCTTGATTACCATCTGGAAAGTCATGGTCCAGATGGTCCACAGTCTTGAATATAAATCTGTCTTATTAGCTGAAGGTCCGACAATTTTGTATCGCTATAGTATTAGTTATTAATACGTCTTCGTGAACAATGAAATACAAAAAGTAAACTGCATGGTTTCTTTCATTCTTCGGCGTAATTACACCACCCCTATGTAAACAAAAACGTACATGAAAGTTCCATATTTCATTGATATTATGGATAATATAGATCTCTTTGTGGGTCCGCTCCTACATGAGTGCAATATTGGTAAGCCGTTGTCCCTCATTAGCATAGTATTGTGAATGCCGGCCACATTAACATATAGACAGGCGGCCGAAAAAAATCTGCTTCCCAAATTGTACCTTCCTTTTTTGTCCACAATCTCCCCTTTCGTTCCCAAAGATAAATTAGGTTTTTTTTTGGTGCCACTGTGTAACTAGAAAGGCGGACATTGGGGTTTAATTTGGATTCGGGGAAAGTATTTCAATACATACTAAAATGTTTAAGTTAACATAAATATTCTACTTACATCGACATTTGTTCTTAATTTTGAAAATGATTTTAAAAGCCTATTTAAATCCAGACCAGCCCATTGCCCCTTCAGGTTGCAAATCCCACGAGCTATGTCGGTAACTGGTTCTTCGGAGCATATGCTCGTTCTGGATTCTACAGCGCAAAGATACTCCCAGCATGGCTCTCTCCATTGCCCGCTGAGTAACTCTGAGCTTTTCCAACAGCACACACTGGTTGAAGACCCTTGTCTTCAGGCACTGCGGGATGTTTGACGAGAAGATAAGACGCAATTAATAATATTGAAATATTTGTATAATATTTTTTATGTAAGTATTTGTTACTGGTGAAGATATATGTTTCACATAGTTTCGAACTATGGACCACATAAAAAAGCTCAGTCACCTAGCAAGCTATAAAGAGGGCTACGTTAGGTGTTTCTCTACTCGAATCAGTAATCGAATCAGCAATGATGCCTTACGTAGGAGATCTAAAGTGACAGTCATAACCCACGGGAGAAGTAGTTATGGTCAAGTCGCATAATACATATGGCTAATACATATATCTCGTAGTGGCCGTTGGGGCTAAAAAGTTCTCGAATGTAGAGCACATACAGGAAAACGCTGCGAAGAACAAGACGTACTGACGACCTTATAAAGGTAGAGTATGAACCCCGCTTCAGCAGGCTACAGTAGACGAATACTATATGGATGAACAAATAATGTTTTTTTATTTTATAAATAATTTTATTTTTGGCTGCGTTAAACGAGGCAAACTTAGTTTTTTTCGACCAAAGGGAGGTATCCTCAAGAAAGCTGGGTTGCCTAAAATCCGTAGAATTGTGTATGTGAGGGAAGTAAAGGAGTTGTGTCAGGATCGTGGCTAGTGGCGCTTCATTGTCTCTGCCTATGCCTGAAAAAAGAGTGACAATTTGATTGATTGTAAAAAGTAAAGTTTGTAATATCATTGAAACATTGTAATAAATAACTTGTGTGACGTAGTACTTAAGTATTAAGTAATGTTTTAATTACAGGCTCTTAATCTCTTTTTATATTTATTTGGTATGTTTAAAATTAACTCTTTTACGATGGGTTTGTTTAGTACTTTACTTAAGGTTTTTTCTCAATAAAAAAGAAGGTTAGAAGTTTGTCTTTTCGTTTTGCTTTTTGGCACGAGCAAATTATTTCCTAAAATATGGAATATTAATGATTTTTTTAGTTATTTAATTAGCATATCGTATCAGTAATTTTTTTTATATAGTAAGATATTCCTATTTTCCAATACGAATTAATGAAACTAGACTAGGTTATACATATATTTATTTTTTTATTGTGACTCGACATATGACAGCACCCCGCTTGATGTTAAGCCAAAGTGTGGTCCATGAATGAATGTCACTGCTACTACAATTCAATAACTGTGAGTAGCTATCACATCCACTATGCCGGCCTAGATGGAACCGGCAACTTACAAGCTGATCCCGAAACGTGACCAAATCACTTCATGGTATGTATACTTGTAAGTGGTGGTACTACCCCGGATCGGCAGACTGGGTACCACTGCCTACCACTCTTTGATAACCAGACCCGAAGCAAATATACATCTCTTTTTTTTTATTGACAAATATTTGCAATATTTAAAATTATTAAATGTTACAAATAAAAGCTATGAAACAAATATTTGCTCCGACCGGGGATCGAACCCGGGACTTTACGCGCAACAAACCAGTCGCTAAACCGTTCGTCCACGCCTGTCGTAAAAACGAGTTATATAGATAGAGTGAGGGAACTAAGGGAAGCCGTAAATTGTTTTTTTAATCATCAGTGCTCTTTGATGATTACACCTTGCTTACTGTGGATGAAATAAAAATAAATGCCTAAAAGTAAAGGCGACCGTGGTGCAGTGACAGTGCAATGGTTACGCAAACCGAGAGCACGAGTTCGAGACCACCCACCGGTACCAATGTATCTATGATATATATGTACTTAGGTTGTTCTGTTTCTATATTACAAGCATAGAAGCTTAGTATATAAATATAAAAATATATATATAAAATTATCTTGTTCGCGTTCAATCCTTTTCTTTGTGTGTTTGTGAAAATTATTTAGTATGAAAAGATAAATTATTTAGTAGATTTTATTAGTGCCTACATCTTAGAGCTTGTATGAAGAGAATTGTGGATGTGAAGGAAGCGAGGGAGTTATATCAGGATCGTGCCTATCCCCATGGGAAAATGCGAGACATTTTTTTAAAGATCTACAAGTATTCAATTTTTTAGAGACACAACATCCGACCTCAACTTGCCTGATTGTAGGCAAAGGGAAGTACAAGAGCAACGACGACTGAAAAACTTATAGTTTGCTCAGCAGCGGTCACTATGCCAGCCAGGGGATATTTTGTTATAAGTAGTACAAATTCGTCCTTAAATTATCTGTTAATATTGTAATATAAAGTAAGTATATAATATTTAAAGGCAATAATCCTAATAAATAAAACAGTAAGTGTAGTAAATTGATACCTTCATTCATTGATAGTCCAGCCACAACCGAAGACCCATATTGAATGTATTTACATACCTACATATGTAACGAAGGGCTTAAATAAATAAAGAATATGTTATATAAAGACGTAGGTTAGATGTTTGACATAGGTGTATTTATCTGGTGAAAGTAGTTAGGGTATATTATTAAAGAAATTAAGTAGGTGGCAATTTTCTTTTAATGAATTTCAAGATTTTTTAAACTATTTTTTTGTCATCTGTTAAAAAATGACAGCAGCACGCCTGATATAAAACGGTAACATTTGGTCATCTGTCTAAGCCGAAATGACGTGCCATCCACTTCATTTAAGCACACGTGCGAATATAAAATATGAATGCAACACACCGAAAATGCAATTGTAATTCGTCATTCAGTTGCTGGTTAGACACAAAAGGAGGAGCATGCTGATGAAGTATAATAGTACAGTTAGTAATATTTGTATTCACACATTTAAATGAACTATTATAAGAAAGTGGAGGGGCGCGTCATTAATAGTAAGACAAGTTATAACACTATTACTCCTTTTCTATTTTATGAAGCGTTCTTAAGAAACCCTGTATAATATATTAAAAAATGATTACTGGTATTATTTGTTATTGTGATCTTGGCGAGTCCATAAGATTAGGAGATGTCCAAGACCGCATTAATTTACCGCATTTTAAGCATTCTTTGGCCGGCATAGTGACGGCGACTGAGGCAGCCGTGAACTTCGTTGATTGGTGACTTGCGACCGCGACTTAATTTTGCTGTTTTTTCGTCGCCATAATGTGTTAAGGGAATCGAATAAACCGCGCTGCTTTAATGGTAATGACAAAGAAATTCATTCCCATTTGTCAAAAAGTTACGCGGTCGCTGTTAGTGTCAGAAACAACTTTTATTCATTCAGACAATGAGTTTCAATGAGCTTGAACTGTTAATGAAAATGAACATCGATGTATTGCGCGGTCGCAATTTTGATTTTGAAGCTCATCAATCGAGAAACTGTCAAAACGAAGGCCACTGTCATTAAGTTACGCGGTCGGCCCGCAGGTTGAGGTCAGGTGTAGTCACAATAAAATAAAAAAACTGCCTACTCTTAAGCTAATGTAATAATTCAAGCTTTTTTTTGTTTTTATAACCTTACACGTAAGTACGAGTATATCTTATATGAAAATACATAATAAATAATGACAAAAATAAGGGCACATCTATTATTAACATTTAATAATAATAAAAGTACAATTTTGGCATAATATATCAAGTTACAGCAATTTTAAGATCAGAGACTCATTGAAAAGGGTCCCTTTGGGCATCACCCTGACGTGGGGATATGGAGGAATGGAGGTATCCAGGCACATAAAGGGTATAATAAGGGTAACAGTAATTGATACCTACGTTTGATGTTTTTTTGAGGAAATTTAGCATTTTTGCTTTATTTTTACGTGAGTGTTCATGGTGTTTTTTATTTTGTTGCTCGTCTTCCCCTTTTAGTAACAATGAACTTGGGCTCCTTTTGTTTATCTTCATTATTTTCCATTGTTTATTAAAAAACAACATAAATTGAATCAAAATTGTTTTTTAATTCATAGTGAAATTTTGATTAATTAAGGGAAATATTTTTATTTGTAAGAATTTGTTAGTTCAGCTATTAGTGTTCAGTATCGTTCTAGTGATAAATAAATTGGGTAAAAAACTGATCTAATAAATTAGAAAATAATGGTTCATTCCCATGGTGAAAAGTGAAGATGGAGCAGAGATCAATGGATTAAAGAAGATTGATGAAAAATATTTATAAATCTGAGATGGAAGGTGGCCCTTGAATGTAACTAATTGATGTTTTTTTTAAATAACTTAACCTCATTAAATAATAGGTATATTATTTAACTCTGAAATTATATGCGATAAGTAATAAAAAATTAACAGAAATGTAAGTGTAAAAATATATAATTAAATGTCATTATACACAAGTCGTGTTTTGCGAACATTTTTTTAGTGAGGATATAGCTGCGCAAAATTAAAATACAGTTTCCACCAAAAATGCTTAAGATTTTGATATAAAAAGTGAAATGTGTAAGTACTATCTGTATCTATAGCTTTGTATAAGAACTTAATTATTATTTTTATTCAAATAAATAAATAAATATGAATTTATGAAATAGTTTACATAAATTCAAAGCATCAACTTATCACCTATGTCGATAAAAATAGTTTAAATTAGCCAAGTCAATCAGAATCTAATTACCCTCATCATCAATCAGAAGACGTCCACTGCTGAACATAGTCCTTCCCCTTAGAACGCCATTTCTAGTACAAGAGTTAAGGATAATATATTGAGCACAAAAAGTATTATTTTTCATTTTTAGTTCAAAAAAGTTTTTATTTATTATTTAGTAATGGTTGTCTCAAAACTTGCTTAAATTTTAATTAAACACATATTGCAATTGAGGATGTTTTCTTTATATATAATTTATGGACACGGAGGTTACGCGTGGAACATCCGACAGGGCTTCAAACGTTCGCACTTTTCACGTTATTTTAAATCACTTTTTGACATAATTGTGGATGAATTTCGTCAATAGCTCATCGATTCGTCTAACATATACATATTTGTCGTCAAGGTAGTTACCTATTATGTATTAAGTCTTATTATAAGAGTACATCTGATGAACAATACACTTTTTAACAACAACGATTATTGATCGTCAAAAAATTATCCCATACCGTGTTTTGAGATTAAACTGCCGATGGTACGAGTCGATAAAACCCCGGTCACGATATACGTCGATTAATATTAACGATAATGAAAACATTTAAACTCAAATTAACGAATGTTCTGTGTTTATTTGCTTGGTTATCTGACACGTCAGTTTTTGGGGTTATTTTCGATGTTATATATGAAACCTCCAGTGGTAGTGTATCTTTAGGGGTTTATATCGAAATAAACCTGGTCTAAACTAATAACTGTAGTAGCAGTCGCCTGTGGCCACTTAACATCATGATATTAGTTATTTTTTTGTTAATTGTGACTCGACATTTGACAACATCCCTCTTGATGTTAAATTGGAGTGTGGTCTGTGAATGGATGTCAATGCTACTACAATTCAATAACTGTAACTAGCAACCACATCCACTATGCCGGTCTAGTTGGAACCGGTAAGCTGATTCAGAAACGCGACCAAATCACTTTACCGTCTGTATACTTGTAAGTGGTAGTACTACCCCGGATCGGCAGACTGGGTACCACTGCTTACCACTCTTTGATAACCAGACCCGAAGCAAATATTACCCTCTTTTATTTTTTATTAACAATATTTGCATTATTTATTATATTTTATAAATATTACAATAAAAGCTTTGAAACAAGTATTTGCCCCGACCGGGAATTGAACCCGCGACTTTACGCGCAACAAACCAATCGCTTTCGTCCACGCATATCGTCAAAATAACAACTATGAACATTTCAAGTGATGCACAAAAAATTGTGAACCGAATTCTCTATGTATATAGGAAACATGGCGTCGCGTAGTTTTGTGTATGACATGTTTGCGGTATTTGTCGCGTGCACGGCAACCACAAACAGGGATAATTTTGAAACGATATCTGATCAGTAAGCAAACTATCCATTATTGTATTCCGAGAAATTTTAATGACGTTCGAAAATATAAAACAAATGGAGTTTTTTTAATGATAGCTGTACTAAAAATGATTTTTTCAATCGTAAATATTTAGGTACTGTAATGTATTTTTTATTTTATATTATTGTGACTCGACATATGATGTACAGCACCCCTGATATTAAGCTGGCGCGCGGTACATGAATAGAAGAGACTGGTACTACAATTCAATAACTGTAAGTAGCAGTGACATCCACTATATTGGCCTAGTTGGAACCGGCAACTTACAAGCTGATCCCGAAACGCGACTGATGACGGAAAGGCTGATGGCAGAATACCAACCAGATCATATTGAGGGCTGTTTAGATGGCAACGCATTATGGGTCAATTCCCATAGGCAGAGACAATAGAGCGCCACTTTCCGTGACGTTAGACTTTAGAGACGTTAGACCTCAACTTTCTCGTTTCCTTTATATCCACAATTCTCTTTATTCTTTTCCATTTTTTAGGAATGTTTCAGATTTGATCCAGTAAGACAACCTTCCTCACTTACCTATTTCTTTTATCTGATTAAGGCATTTTATTTAAATTCAATTAAATAATTTTAATTTATATGAAATTATGTGCTTTTAATATTAATTTATGATTAAATGTTTGTAAAAGTTTAATTTAATAATAATTATATACCAAAAATATTTTGAGACAATTATAAAATAGGTATTTGCTATCGAATAGTTGAAAGAGCTTTGAAGGTTGTATAAATATTTATTAAATATAATATAATTATTGATATACCTTTTATTGGTTTTTGCTATTTATTAAAATATTTTTTCTTAAGTAACAGTAAAAAAGTTATAAACAGTTTTTATGTGCAAAAACATTTTTGTCAACTATAATGTTATTTGCCTTTTGATTTATTTTTTTAGACATTTCTATACAAAACTACTAAACTTGCATGCTTAAATAAAAACTAGGTGACCGAGGTGTACTTTATGTACACTTATATGTAATATGTTTAAATATATTGCAAATGACGATAGATATTTTTAATCAAATCAAATCAAATTGTCACGCCTTCTTCCCACAGGGATAGGCAGAGGCAATGGAGCGCCACTTGCCTCGACCATGACACAACTCCCTCACTTTCTGCACATTCACAATTCTCTTCTTACAAGCTCTATGGTTATGGGAAAGCATCCAAAATATTTGAAGATATTTTTAATATAATAGTAATTTAAAATCTAAATTAAATAAATTAAAGACAGAGATATAAAATTAATATATATTGTGATTGGTTTTAATGGCGATAGTAAAGCTTTCAGTCGTAAGTATGAATTAGAGTTAGTTTTAATCACCGATTTCATTCGAAATTCTCATCTTGGCCGTTAATAAACGGCAACTTTGTGGCGTTTTGACTCGAAAAGCAAATTCCAGATGCTCTTAATAGCTTTTTAACACAATTAGGAATACAGCTTTATGGAATATTTATGGTATAAAGTTGTCGTTTTACAGTGTCGTTTTATTTCGTCCAATAGTCCTCTACTTTGCTTAACAAAGTTATTTTACATTGATTTAAAGGTTCTATTAAGTAAAATGTGTTTTGAAATGTAGTTTTAATAGACATAGTGACTATGCTTCGCCTACTTTCTCATTCTTTTCATCTGGGAAAATGGAAAGAATGAATGAAAGTAGATTAACGTGGAAAATAATCTGATGTAGATGAATGCATTAAACGAGGCAGACCCAGGAGGGTGTTTTTTTAAACCAAATCGGAAATGTCCTCAAGAAATCTGCGTTGCTTAGTGCCTATAACCGTAGAGCTTGTGTGAGGAGAATTATGGATGTGAGGGAGGCGAGAGAGTTAAGTCAGGATCATGGCAAGTGGCGCTCTATTGTCTCTTATTCCTGTGAAAAAGGCGTGACTATTTGATTGATTTATTGGGTAGAATTTTTATTTAGGTCATCATAATTATAGTAAGCTTCTACATACAATACTTTGCCTGATGCAGACCTAAAACGCTGTAACTAACAGAATTGCTCTCTTAGGTAGAGGTAGTACTTAGCAGAGATATTTGCTCCGGTATATAAGAATGTAGGTAGACAAGTTGTGGTCATTAGCCCAGCCAAGCAACTAATGATCTCACTGGGCTAATCATCAGCATGAAAAGTCGAACTTCAACTGTAGTAGGCCGGCATAGTGGCGGCGGCTAGGGCAGCCGGGAACTGACTCAGTTATTCCAGTCGTCGTCACTCTTGGACCTCCTCTTGCTTATCATCAAGCGAGTCGAGGTCAGACGTCGTGTCACAATAAAAATTAAAAAAAACTAGCAGTCGGCTTTACTGTTGAACCGCACTTTACTTAAACATCAGTCAAGGTGCTGCCATATGCCATTGCCACAATGAATATATATATATATATATTTATATATATATATATATATATAAATATGAAAGAGGCGACGATACTAAATAAGAATACAGACGTACTCCTTGAATATATCGCGAACAACCGCCGCCGCCCGTTGTATGCAAAACAGGCGATATCTCTGTAATGTAGATACAGTAGAGAAGCTCTCGAGTAATCCCCAGAAATTTAAGTCCAATTAGTGCCGTGCCAGTTCCGAACTTCAACGTCTCCTTTACATAAAGCCGCTTCTAATTATTATTATTCGGGATTTTCTTACAGGACTCTGGGGAGTATAATGCAATATATGAGGGGCGGGTGGCGGGAATATTTTAGAATTTAATTCAGCACTTGAGATCTCTCAAATTAGACAGCGTCGCGGTTAAATTGTAAATATTTCTGTATTATTTGGATAGCATTTTCATGTACACAACGGTAAACTGTGACCAAGGCCGGCATAGTGACGGCGACTGAGGTAACCACGAATGGTTCGACATTTCAGTCGTTGGCGCTGTTAGACCTCCACTTGCTTACCATTAGGCAAGTCGAGGTCAGATATCAAGTCACAATAAAACAAACGAACAAACTCGGTGTCTCTCGCTTAACACGCGATCGGTTTGGGCATCAGGATCTCGGACAAATTAGATATCCTAGGGATGTCCATTCGCTGCGACTTGAATCACAGGGACTAACATCGAGCGGGCTATTACGACCACTTTCCAACTTGGCAAGCTGAAGAAGATGCATTTTATGCAGTACTTCGCTAAAAGCACCTCTGCTCTGTGGATGGCCTGGATTCAAGTAGAGCATATAATAAATGATCCAAACAGAGGTAGCAGTGAGAGTAGTAGGCAGTGATTAAGAGTGGTAGGCAGCGGTACCAAGTCTGCCGATCCGGGGTAGTACCACCACTTACAAGTGTACAGACCGTGAAGTGATTTGGTCACGTTTCGAGATCAGCTTGTAAGTTGCCGGTTCCATCTAGGCCGGCATAGTGGATGTGATTGCTGCTCACAGTTATTGAATTGTATTAGCAGTGACATTAATTCATGGATCACGCTTTGGATTAACATCAAGCGGGGTGCTGTCATATGTCGAGTCACAATAAAAAAAAACAATTAAATTCTAACTAAGATAGACAGATAGGCTACTTTCCACGATCCTGACACAAGTTTCATACTTTTTTCATACGTTCATCATTACCTTTTCTTTAAGTAACTTTATTTTACATTTCACTCTTTTCATTAACAATTTTTTTGTTTAATTAAAATAAAAAATAAATAAATAAAAATTGTTTATTTCCAATAATGTACATTTCAAAGTTGGTGGATCTATGAGCACTGCACTAGTCAACAAATGACTGTATTGCAGTTAGGAGCAGAATTTAATAACTAGAAATTAATAAACTAAAACATTAGATAGTATTTTAGATTTTGCGCGAACATTGATTATTGAATTAAACAAATTTTATGCGGCTTACTATCAAAACCAAAATAAACACGATAGTAAGCCGCATAAAATTTGTTTAATTCAATAAAACATTTCATATTACAAGTATTATTAGTATAATTTAGACAGAGGTAGATAAGCAAATGCTGAGTTGGCGTAAATGGGTAAGACGCTGTCAAATTTTGTGAAAGATTGCCTAGGAGCGTCTGAGACGCAGTAGATACGTTGTGGTGGAACTGTTCAATTCAAAGAACACATGTGCCTGTCAAATTGAAGATGATAAATTATCGCTCCCCCCCTTTGGCCCCAACCTTACCTTACTATAAACTTATTAATACTTATTATTAATAATTGTTACTGTAAACCAGGAAAGTTGTCGAAATAGTTGTACCAATCCCCGTGTAATTTTCTTAAATCCTTCAAAACAGTGTTTTACATGATATATATGATTTGAAACAAAATCATATATATCATATATGATATATATGGAGTGTATGTGGAGTGACGATAGCGGATAGAATAAGGAAAAGCACACTGCGTGATAGATGTGGTTTAAAAGAAGATGTAGTGACAAGGATTGACAAAGGAATGCTTCGATGGTTTGGGCACATGGAAAGGATGAGTGAAAGTAGATTGACGAAAGGAATTTATAAATATGATGTGAAAGATTGCGTTAAACAAGGCAGGCCCAGGAGAGTGTTTTCCGACCAAATTGGAGACATTCTCAAGAAAGCTAGGTTGCCTAGTGCCCATAACCACAGAGCCTGTATGAAGATAATTGTGGATGTGAAGGAAGCAAGGGAGCTGTGTAAGGATCGTGGTAAGTTGCGCTACATTGTCTCTGCCTATCCCTGTGGGAAATAGGCGTGACAATTTGATTGATTGATTGATTGAAACAAAATCTAACGTCATTTATTATTGCACAATAAGTAGTGGAAATCCTTTTTTTTTCTTTTTTAAAGAAAAAAACTGGATCGTACAGCCAATGTTTCAGATGAAAGTTGTAGCCTACTTAATTCAAAGAGTGGTAGGCAGTGGTACCCGGGGTAGAACCACCACTTACAAGTATACAGACCGTGAAGTGATTTAGTCGCGTTTCGGGATCAGCTTCTAAGTTGCCGGTTCCAACTAGGCCGGCATAGTAGCTGTGATTGCTACTTCCAGTTATTGGATTGTAGTGGCAGTATCATTTATTCCAGGACCACACTCCAGCTTAACATCAAGCGGGTTGCTGTCATATGTCGAGTCACAATAAAAAGAAAAAAATATCCACAATTTATAAAAAAAATGTTTCGCTACGACCAATACGCTACCGACATGGTGGATACGACTGCTACTAGCAGCTATTTAAATATAGAAGCCAAAATTAATATTTTTATAAAACTTTTAATAAATGCAAATTAGTTTACAATTTATTACCTATATTGAAAAGTATAAATTTATATTATAAACAAATAAATTGTTCAATGCAAAATTTTAATTATATTAAACCTTTCGGAACACCAAAAATTCTACTAACTTCAGTATTAAAACATAACTTTGTAATTAATGTTTATTCTCCGCGAATGGAAAAATCGTACAACGGATTTTTTTAAAACAATAAAACAAAGTTTCGAACGGGTTAAAATTTATTTTCTCAACTTTTCAATTTGGGCGGCGCCATGTTTGACCCCTTACAACTTTATATAAACAGGTAATAAATATTTATTTAGATCAAACATTTTTATAATTTTTGATATATGCTGTTGTCTAGTGGTATTTTATTTGGTATTGTACTATAGTTGTCTTGTTTCTATGATACAAGCACTTTAGTAGCTTAATATAGAAATATAAATAATAATTTTAAAAACATGTCCGATTCAAACGTAGGAAATTCATTAATATATAAAAATATTGGTAAAATATTGTTGTAAATGTGTATTTCAGTACATATAAATTAAAGAACGATGTATAATGAGAATTTTTATTGTTGAACGATACACATATTTTTTCAATACAAAAATAAGAAGACGTCTATGACAGCTACCTACGTCATAATAAATTCATATAAAATATTCTAAAAAGGTAGCAGCATACCAAAAAGATAATATTTACAACACTCCCCCGTTATCTAAGCGGTATGCAAAACATAGAGCATATATAAAAAATATAATAATGTACAAAACAATTATAATAATAATAATAAGTCCCTGACTGTACCTTTTGACATATATAAACATGTTAAGTAACTAGACCTATATCCGAAACACATTTATTGTGTTTGCAGCGTGGCAAACACTTAGGACATACACATGTTTTGTACGAATGTGATGCACAGGGTTTATATCGACTAATTTTTCCATCAGAATCACGTTGTAGCTTATAAACCCATTTACATGGAACTACCTTTTGAACCTTGTTTTCGACCAAAGACCATGTATTGCTTTCTAATAAAGACTTGTACTCATCTCGCATTGCAGCGAGCCATTTATCCTTATCATGTCTATTCAGCATATCACAATAGTTATCAGGTTCATTATCCAGTTCGGAAGAAATATTGTAACAATGTTTTACCGGACCTCTACTTCTTAAATTGTAACTATGTGACGAATGTGCAGAATCTGTATTGGCAGGTGTAAGATCAGAAATATCACTGACCAGTTGTGTATTTCAGTACATATAAATTAAAGAACGATGTATAATGAGAATTTTTATTGTTGAACGACACACATATTTTTTCAATACAAAAATAAGAAGACGTCTATGACAGCTACCTACGTCATAATAAATTCATATAAAATATTCTAAAAAGGTAGCAGCATACTAAAAAGATAATATTTACAACAAATATTGATCACAATCAGTACTTTTTAATTTTTTGTTGACGCGACATCTTAGAGACATCTCAGTAGAGTCCCCTCACTCTTTCTTAATGACGTTTCTAAGTGTTTGTAAAAACTAATGAATAAATGACTTTGAATTATGAATTGAATTTTCTTACCACGTCTTACCTGATGTTAAGGAAAGGTAGGTTTGGATTCGAAATGGAGAAATTAAAAAAAAATCAACTTCTAATTCATATCTATTTTTTTTATATTGACTCCCAATTAAGATGTGAGATCCACGAATGAAGGCGACTGTTACTAGGTACTGTTAAATATCTGCAGTCACCTCCACTGCAGACCTTCTTAAATTCAGTCTTTGCGCTTATTTAGACTCGAAAGATAGGACAGATTTTTATTGTCTTCAAAGGAAAACTATAACTAGATTTAATATTTTCTTAGATTTTGCGCGAACATTGATTAAGGAATTAAACAAATTTTATGCGGATTACTATCGCGTTTATTTTGGTTTAGATTTTACAATTTTTTATTATTCCGACGTTTCGAGAGCTCTGCAGCCATTGTGGTCACGGAACGACTGAGGTGTTGGTCGTCCTATTGGTTGATGCCGTTATTGTTTCCAAAACTACCCCGTTTAATGTTTTGATTGTTTTTCTGTTCCCGGTTTATTTCAAATTTTTGCAAAAATAACTGACGGATCTGGTTTGGCAGTTTGCTGGACTTGGGACTTGAGTTTATGTATTATGGGGTCCCAGGTGTTAAATAATCGCCAACCACCTTCTCTATTGAAATTAGGATGTTTTTAAATCTCAATAGCCTCGCGTACTATCCTGGGTATCAGTCGACTTTCCTTTGCGAGGATCGTCGGTTTGTCGAAACAGATGTAGTGGTCTAAACCGAAATAAATGCGATAGTAAACCGCATAAAATTTGTTTAATTCATTAACTAGAATTAAGTCAATTCCGCTCTTGATATATTGAACTAAACGTCAAGGAAATAATTTTAACGTTAACCACTAACTATTTATACTAAAGTTCTAGGTTAATCCTAGATGAACTGCAAAACTTTCCGACGTGGAGATTAATTTTGCTAAAATTAAGCAATTTTATTGAATATTCGTAGGTTATTTCGAAATGGCTTCGGCATCCATTATCGACTTAGCCCTCTCATACTCGTATGCTTGGACCTAAAAATTCTAATACCACTGCTACAGACATAACTGCTGAACCTGAGGCTACTATAAAGTTTACTTTCCTTACAATCGCTTTTTAGCCGTCACAGTGACACGTCAAATGATGCAACCGTGACCTGAGTCGCTTTTTTTTAGTCGTTGGCGCTCTCGGACCTCTCCATGCTTGCCAACAGGAATGTCGAGGTCAGAAGTGGAACCATAATAAAAAAGTTTTTTGTAGTATTTATTTTTTATTGTGACACGACATCTGACTTCGTCCCGCCTGATGATAAGCAAGAGGAAGTCCAAGAGTAACGACGACTGAGAAAACCGAATTTGTTCGCGGCTGCCTCAGTCGCCGTCACTATGTCGGCCAAAGGTGCTTCTTCACGCATCGCTTGAAGGATCCAAGGTCATATGATGGAGAGAACACATGGGCAGGCAAAGCATTCCACTTGTCGATTGTTCTACAGAGACTACAAAGTATCTACTTCTTCTTCTCTTAATTAATGGCGCCTGTGTTGTTTGTATTAAAACAAAACAATATCACTTTGCCAATGCCAAGTATTAGCCAAAAGGCCGAAAAAAAAACGTATGACCATATCAACTCGCTGCTCCACAGTACCCTCTAAGAGTAGAGGGATGCGTGGAGCAGCGCCACACGTCAGACTTTTATCCATCACCCAACAAAACACCCTTAAAGGAGTTATTGACTGATGCCCAGGATGCACCGGCCCATCTGCTTTCCATATCACCGAAGCAATATGGAGGTAGTCTGACATCGCACCCCTTGTAGTATCTTGTAGCACAACAAGAACTCCCGGGTATAGTTCATATCTATACCCTGTATCGGGTAAAGTCGACTATTGTCGTTCAATTTTTATGATAATGACATAGAAATATAAATAATAATATAAATTTACTTTTAACTCGCTTCTATTATTTCAGATCCTAACAATTTATTCTGGTTATTGTATGGACTCAAAGAATTTTATAAAATATGCTTTGTCGTATTAAATAAAACTATATTCTCTATAATTAAACTATCAATCAATCAAATTGTTACTCCTTTTTCCCACAGGGATCGGCAGAGACAATGGATCGCCACTTGCCACCGTCCTGACACAACTCCCTCTCTCCCTTTACATTCACAATTAATTAAAATAAAACTGTAAAAATCTGAGAAAATACTATAAAAAAGGGATAAATTATATAAATAAATATATATAACAATGATAAATTAAATGCATTATTAGGAGTTTAGTAATTTAATTAATAGTTTGGTCTAAGACAGAGATGCCACAAGTTTTAGTTGCAAATTCTAAATGCACAGGAACAATCGTAGTGGTATTTAGGCAGTCAGTCTTAGAGAACCCTACACTTTATTAGGGTTGGCGACATTTTTATTATTTGTTATTAATAAAAAAAAAATATTTATTTATTTATGTAGCAGTCGCCTTTATTTATGGACCGCACTCCAGCTTATGGACCGCACTCAGGCAACCCAGATTTCTTAAGGACGACTCCGATTTGGTCGGACAACACCTCTCAGGGTCTGCTTCGTTCAACGCATTTATTCACATCAGATTTATAAATTCCTTTCGTCAATCTACTTTTACTCATCCTTTTCATGTACTCCTTTGCATTCCTTCGTCAATCCTTGTCACTGCAATCCACATCTATCGCGCACTAAGCTTTTTTCCATCGGCTAAATAACGTTTTCTGGAATTGCCAACCCTACAGGAAGTGAAGTCACGGTACAGTTGTCTTATTCAATTAGTTTACGTGGTCGAGACGTCGCCGTTGGTCAGTCCACTGCTAGCTTCTGACCTAACCATACTAACTTCTTGTTTAATAACAAATAACGGATATTGGAGCTCTCTAGCACTGTTTTACTGAATTTCACACACATTCTGTGAATATATTTGCATCGTTTCAATTTCAATTTTAATATTTTGATTTATTTTAATATTTTGACGACAGGCGTGGACGAACGGTTTAGCGACTGGTTTGTTGCGCGTAAAGTCCCGGGTTCGATCCCCGGTCGGAGCAAATATTTGTTTCATAGCTTTTATTTGTAATATTTAATAGTATTAAATATTGCAAATATTTGTTAATAAAAATAAAAAAAAGAGATGGATATTTGCTTCGGGTCTGGTTATCAAAGAGTGGTAGGTAGGCAGTGGTACCCAGTCTGCCGATCCGGGGTAGTACCACCACTTACAAGTATACAGACCGTGAAGTGATTTGGTCACGTTTCGGGATCAGCTTGTAAGTTGCCGGTTCCATCTAGGCCGGCATAGTGGATGTGATTGCTACTCACAGTTATTGAATTGTAGTAGCAGTGACATTCATTCATGGACCACACTTTGGCTTAACATCAAGCGGGGTGCTGTCATATGTCGAGTCACAATTAAAAAAAAATATTATTAAATATTTAGTACCGCCGATTAGAGAGACTCTTCCCGCTATTTATTTTCTTCAACGTTTCATAAAAATGAATGTAAAGAAAACCTGTTACAAGATTCCGTAACATATACGATATCTTGTAATGTAATGACATATATTTAATGAATTCTGTCCTAAAAAAACCTTTTTATTTATGCTAGCAGAAATATTAGGAAGAAATAGTTGACTGAGGCAACCGTGAACTGGTTCGGTTTTTTCAGTCATTGGCACACTTGTACCTCCTCTTGCGTCGACCTTAGGCGGGTCGAGGTTAGATGTCGAGTCACAATAAAATATGTTTATAATTTATTCAGCCTTTGGGATTATATAATTTTTTATTGTGACACGACATGTAACTTCTTACATCACAAGACTTGGCTGAAAGTAGACAAAGCCTACACGTACTTTGGAACTTGCCCATGCAAGTCAAGTTCTGATGGCGCGTCACAATTAAAAAGGGGGATTTAAGATCGCCAGTGACAAAAAACCGACTCAGTTTGTGATTATCCCCAGATGTGCTTTTGAACGCTACTACGCTTAAATAAGGCTTATACAAGATACAGAATAATTTCTTTAGAAATGAGTTTTATTCATCGTATAGTTTTTTTCTTCTTACTAACAAGTCCAAGTCGATATCAATAACAGCAAGGTAACTAAGCGGTAAAAGAAACTTGATAAGGGTCTATCGTAGACAATATATCTTAGATAATATTAGACCCCGTATAGTCGTAACCATTTTAATTTCTAGTTAAAAATCAAGACCCTAATTGCTTACAATGCGCTCAGTTCTTGACTCATCTTTTGTTAATACATGTTGTAATAATATATAATTAGATAGAGACATTTTTTTTTTAAATTGACATTTAGGGCGACTGCTACTACAACTAAAGAACTGCAAGTTACATCCATTATGCCGGCCTAGTTGGAACCGGCAATTTACAAGCGCTAATTCACTTCACGGTCTGTGTATCTCTAAAGTACAGACCGTACTACCCCGGATCGGCAGACTAGGCACCACTGTTACCAATAGAGACAACCAAACCCTAAGCAAATATCCGCCTCTTTTTATTAATAAATATTTGTAGACGTCGTCAAGAAAGCTGAGTTGCCTAGTGCCCATAACCATAGAGCTTGTATGAAGAGAATTGTGGATGTGAAAGAGGCTAGGGAGTTGTGTTAGGACTGTGGCGCTTCATTGACTTTGCCTATTTCTGTGGGAAAAAGGCGTAACAATTTGATTACAATTTGATCTTTGCTCCGACCGGGAATCTAACCCAGGACTTTACGCGTAAGGATGAGCTAACCAATGCGTCACGCGTGTCGTCTATTAGAATATGGTCTACTGGTTGTTCTACTAACTTAGCTACATTCTTATAATCGTCATCGATCGCAAAACTTGGCAGGTATTCGATACAATCTTATACAAAACTTTATACACAAAGACCTAACAGTTTCCTTTTGTTAAAAATGGTTTCTACACTTCTTTCATATGGCCACTTGTACGATCTTTACTAAACAATTTCCCTTGTATTTACAATATTGCAGATTTGTATGGACACGCCTTTTAAAATTTAAAGAGAAAAAAAATATTGATCTAAAAAAAAATTTATTTACTTCATTTACTTTATTATTATATTCACTTTCATTATATCACTTTATTTCCAATGATTTTGATTTGATTGAAATAAATACTTGGATTTTTTTAGATTTTGCGCGAACAATAAAAAATGATATAAACAAATTTTATGCAGCTTACTATCGCGTTTATTGCATTGCAGCTTACTATTACAGCCATCGTGGTCACGGAGAGACTGATGGCTGCAAAGCTCTCGAAACGTCGGAATAGTAAAAATTGTAAAACTAATAACCAAAAATAAACGCGATAGTAAGCCGCATTAAATTTGTTTATTATTATTATATTTAGTTTAAATCAAGAAACATTAAATGAATTTTAAAAATGTACCACCCACTAGACTACAAGTTCACTTCAAAACTTGGCCATGCAAGTCTTCATCGTTCTTGTAGGTTGTTGTTCTTAATAAATCAAGCGTGGATCCAATTAAGTCGAGAGATGGATTGCTTCAATCACCCCGATTTCCAGTTTGCCACTCTCGCGGCGTTCGCGTGTGTAGATTGACTTCACTTTAAGCCCTAAAACATTTTTTGGAGTTGAGACAATGTATAAAATATCATATTACTATTTTTTATTTACATTCCTATACTAAAGTTACTAAAGTGCTTGTATCATAAAAACAGGACAATCAAAGTACATTTATCAAAGACACATTGGTACCGGCAAGTAGTTTTGAACCCGTGCTCTCGGTTTGCATAACCATTGCACTGCCACTACACGGTCGCCTTATTTAAAATGTTTTTTTAATATTTCTATATTGTGACTCGACATCTAACCTCAATCCGTCTGATAGTAAGCGAGAGGATATCCGCGAGTGCCGACGACTGAAAAAAAGTCGGTTCACGGCTGCCCCAGTCTCAGTCACTATGCCTGCTAAATGTGCTACATTACGCTGAATCCATGGCTATAGTATAGATTATCTATACATATAATAAAATTGGAGTGTCTGTTTGTAATATTAAAATAAACGTTTTTTAATAAATGTATATGAATATATATACGGTACATACACCAAAATGACATTTTTTAAAATTTTTGTCTGTCTGTCTGTTTGTTCCGGCTAATCTCTTGAATGGCTGGACCAATTGTGACGGGACATTTATTGGCAGGTAGCTGATATAACAAGGAGTAACTTAGGCTACGTTTATTTTAGAAAAAAATCTTTTATAATAAATAAAATAAAAGAAAAAACATTTTCCCATACAAAATTGCGCGCGTTCAGAAATTCATTTTGCATTCGTTCAGAAATTTATTTTGGGTAAACTAAGAAAAACATATCAAGCTCTTGAGAATTTAAAACAAATTATTATATTATATTAAATTATTATTATTATTATCCTACTATTATTATAAATGTGAATGTCCGTTAGTTGAAGTAAACGACAGTAAAAAGAGACAAAACATAAATTCATGAGATTTAACGTGGGAGAAAATGAGATAGAAATTCTAAAGAAATTGCTATAGAGTTATGGGATTTATTACAATGAGGTAAAGACGCTTTTGCTCTGAATAACTTAACTGACACTTGCGACATTCGTTGTGCATTCGTGTATACTCGGCATCTCGATAATGGCTGTAGAATTATGAGCTTTAATACAATGACATAGACTCGTAAGTCACAAAGTAACCGACGCGTCGCGACCTGTCAAATCAAATAGATCAAATTACTGTAGTAGTGTTTTGTTTGTACGTTTTTAAATTTTTAAATATGCCGAAAACAAATGCAAATTATTGTTGCAATTTTCGGAATACAAAAAAAGGAAAACAAGATTAAAAAAACATCACAAAAAGTTCAACGGAATGTGTTCGTGAATTTCGTGCATGCCGAAAAGCGTTATTAAATCATAATATACTTATCTCTATGTATTGAATGTCGAAATCAATGTAAGTACTTATATATTTTCTAATCAACAAAGGACATCATTCTTTTTGTATGAGGGCTCGGGCTTAATTGTATTACCAGTTTAACATACATTTTAAAATAGTTTAGATAGGTTAGGAAAAGCTCTAAAATATTTTAAATGATAAATATCAAAAGTGTATGTTTTAAGCTTCCTTAAGAAAGCTGTGTTTATATGAATACAGCTTATATGAAGAGAATTGTGGATGTAAAGTAATCTAGGTAGTTGTGTCAGGACCGTGGCAAATGGCGCTTTATTGACTCTGCCTGTCCCTGTCCAGTCCGTATGGTACATTATAATTATAGGTTTTGAATGCATTATCTGCAACGAGAAATGGACGCATTATGAGGGCACCTCCAAAAATAGATTTAAGAAGACATCTATTTTCTTTGATATACAACTTTATTTATTTCTTTTCTTTGGAGGATGTTGAGAAATAAAAACAAATTGTACATTTTGGCATATCAGTAAAAATATATTGCTTAAAAACCTATATTGTATTATTTATAAAGAGAAACAAATATATTAATTTTCTCAATTCACAACAACTTAAGTTAAGCTAATCTGTAACATGGCATTCATTCACTTTTAGGCGGTACGAAGTTCGCCGGGTCAGCTAGTATATATATATATATATATATATATATATACATATATACAGATACAGAAGAAAATAAAAAAACAGATGACTAATTATATAGGTTCAACTTGCCTGTTGGGAAGCAAGGGTTTGTCTAAGGGCGCCAACGACTGAAAAACCCGACTTAGCTCTCGGCTTCTTGAGGTGCTTTTTCGCGTTCCGCTTGAATGATCCAAGGCTATAAAACAGAAAGCATACTAATACTATTAGAGTTACTAATCTAGGGTTTGAATTAATCCATTTTTATTGGCGGTCTGCTATTTCTATCTATTTCTGTCTAAATGGTGGCCTTAAAGCTTTAATTAAGTTATGTACCTATCTGTTTATAATATACGAAAGTGACAATGGATTTTATTGATTGATATCGTATTTTTCACCAGTTGCATAACCCTAAGCATATATCTGCGTATTTTTTATGTCGTTTCAGGTAAATAATAAGTAGCAGGTAACTTTTAGGGTGATTTTAAAACGCGACTAAGTCACGGCCTGTACACTTCACTCGAAAGCTGAGAAAAATCAATATTGTTTTATGCTGCTAACAGATTTACCCGTACAGCTACTTATAGCTTATATTAAATATTCTAAGTGCGTATTTCAGATTTTCACGTTTTCCTTACAATGTCCCATTTTTCGATGTAAAGGGAGAAAACATAAGGTTTTTTTACAAATTTCCCATCTGAAAATCCCTTACATTGGGGAAAATTATTTACTCGTCTAATATAGTTTTGCTTTGAATTCGGCCCTCGTAGCTTTGAGGGTACACGTGTCAATTCAAGATTGCTGTAAGGTACTTTATATTGTATATTTTTAAATAAAATTTATTAGGTCAAGTAAAAAAATATGAAAATCTCTGCCGTATTTTCTTTGTGGCTTCAAAAAATCGCGGTAGGAACAATAGTTAGTAGCCATAGACCGCAAAGCGAGTTATCCCTTTGCTCAATAATATATGAGAGTGAACGACACATATCCACATCCAACAACATCATCCAACATCCATCAGAAAAGTCGTGATCACGTGTCGAGTCACAATAAAATAAAAACCCATATACACCAATCCCTTTTCCTTCTCATCCAAATTATAGGTCTAAATAGGTCGTCTTATCAACATTCCAGAGGAGTAAAGACCACTGCTGTCAAGAACAAAAGTCTAAGCTGAACAAATGTCCATTGAAAAGACAAAGAGAGAGAGAGGGAGAGAGAGTTTGGTGGAGAGGGAGAGACAGTGCTTTTATATTGCCTAAGAAAATATATTTATAAAAAAGAAAAACTAACTTCAATTTACATTTACAAAATTTAATTTATTAAGTAACAGAAATTATCTGGTTAGACTAAAGACTAATTTTCAATAAATAGTCGAAAAGAGAGAGAGAGAGAGAGAGAAATTAACAGAGAGGGAGAGACAGTGCATTTACTTCGCCTAAGAAAATATATTCAAAATAGAAAAACTAACTTTAATAATCTGGTTAGACTATATCACTATAGTCAAAGAGTCGAATAATTGTAAGGTTTTTAAGGGTTTGGTACAAAAGAGATTTGAAACCTATACCTAGCTGAAATAACATAGGTATTGTATCGACAAGTGGAATGCTTTGCCAGCCCATGTGTTCTCTCCATCCTATAAACTTAGATCCTTTAAGCGATGCATGAAAAAGCACCTTTGGCAGGCATAGTGACGGCGATTGAGTCAACCGGGAACTGAGTCGGTATTTCAGTCGTTGACGCTTTTGGACCGCTTGCTTAACAAGAACGAGGTACTTTGTACCTCCGTGTTATTTAATTAAATAAAAAAAGGTGGGTTGCCTAGTGCCCATTAGCATAGAGTGTGTATGAAGAGTATTGTGGATGTGAGGGAAGCGAGGAAGTTGTGTCAGGATCGTGGCAAGTGGTACTTCTTTGTCTTTGCCTATACCTGTGGGAAAAAGGCGTGTCATTTTGTTGTTTTGTTATTTAATATTAAGTCATTATTTATGATAAACATAACAATATTTAATTTCTTAATAAATTTGTTTTGATGTGAAACTTTTAATTAACGCAGGCTCATTTTAGGGAAGGTTTTACACCCTTCTAATATTACATCCTTTATTGCTCCCATTTCTACTAAATTAATGCATTTTCACTGTTTTCCAAGAGAGTAATATCGTCTTAGTATATCAGTTATTATGATTAACGCCTAAGTTGGTACAGTGATACCTATTTATTTTGTTTGTTTACACAGATATGTCAATTTATCGCAAAAAATACTGTGTGGTGAAAAATAAGTGAGGTCATTCAGTCGCTTTTCGGACTCAATCGCTCAGTCGTTTGAAACTTGCCAGTTCAAGGTAGACGAATAGATAGATAGATAGTGAATGCCATAAATAAACATTTGTTATTTTGTATTGTGTCTTGATATATGACAGCTCCCGCCTGATCTAAAGTACGGTCCATTAATAAAGGTAACTGTTACTACAGTCAAATAACTGTAAGTTGCAGTCCGCTATGCCGGCCTAGTTGGAACCAGAAACTTACAAGCTGATCCCGACTAAAACAATTCACGGTCTGTATACTCTTAATTGGTGGTACTGCACAAGATCGGCAGCCTGGACACCACTGCCTACAATATCAGGAGCAAATATCTGCCTCCTTTTTTATTAACAAATATTTGTAAATTTAATAAAATTATGAAATATCACAAATACTCGTAAAAGCTATGAAACAAATGTTTTTCGGAATCGGGACTTCTGCGTAACGGACTGGTGTAACCACTACGCCACGCCTGTCGTTAAACAATATATTATATATCGTTTTCAAAGACACTCAACAAAACAATGCTATCATTGTTTTGTTGAGAGCATTGTCCAGATTGACTCTAACTAGCCTTGCTTTTACTGTCCTCAGTACATAGGACATTAAAACATTGAAACAAATTTTGCATTCCCAAACAGTTAAGTTGGTTTCACTATAATGTTTAAAAAAATGTGTAATTGTTGACGTGGAGCCTCTCTTGTAATTGTTAACAAAAGGTGTTGGGTAATTTGTCGACGATATTACCTGAAATATAATGAGAGTTCGCATGAAATGTTCTCTAATGAAATATATATACACATACACATATATAAACAATATATTGACCGTGAAACGACTCCGTAGCGTTACGAGATTAGCCTAAAAAATGCCGGGTATTGTCATAATATGTCAAGCCACAAAAACGTTTAGATATCGTTTATTAAATTTTATATATATATATATATATATATATATATAAAATAATTATAGAAATCATATTATAGATTTTTTATGCAGTATCATCTAAAAACACAAATCAATTTTTATTGTGACTCGGCATATGACTGCACCTCGCCTGATGAGTGCGGCCCATGAATGGACGCGGCTGCCATACAGTCAAATAAAAGCCAGCTTAGTTGGAACCGGCAACGCGACTAAGTAATTCACGGTCTGTAAACTTTGAAGTGGTCGATTATATAATAATTATAATTAATCCTCAAGGATATCCTCAAGAAAGCTGAGTTGCCTAGTGCCCATAACCATAGAACTTGTATGAAGAGAATTGTGGATTTGAGGGAAGCGAGGGAGTTGTGACAGGATGGTGGGAAAAAGACGTGACAATTTAATTGATATATATACATATATGATATATTATCTTCTTCATACAAGTTAAGTCATTAATTGATATATATATATATATACTAAGCTGGCTTTTATTTGACTGTATGGCAGCCGCGTCCATTCATGGGCCGCACTCATCAGGCGAGGTGCAGTCATATGCCGAGTCACAATAAAAATTGATTTGTGTTTTTAGATGATACTGCATAAAAAATCTATAATATGATTTCTATAATTATTTTATTTCAGATATACTAGATAATACTGAATTTTTATTTGTCATTATTATTTCTATCATAACTGTGTAGAGGTATGTTTTTCTTTAAAAATAATTGGATTGCTATTCTCTTTATAATAGAAAATGAGCGCTTGTTTGTATTATTTTGAATATATCTTTAATCAGCTTTCGCATTGTTTCCATGTATATGTAATAATCTCATTAAAGGAAACATATTTAGATATATAAAGGAAAATAGCAAAATCTTATATTGTACACTCCCTGAAATGTGTCACCCTCAGGTTGAAATCACCTTGCGCATATCAAAATTATAAGTTCAATTTCGCTTTTAACACATTTTAATATTAACATTATTTATAATGAATTGTAGTTGACGTAAACCTTGTTGATAATATTGCAATCTATTGATGCCATATCATCGTGCACAGTCTTCTAATGCACACACACACACACACACACACACACACACGTATAAATATTATGCATATATGGTATTATATTTGTTTCTGAAAATTTATTATTGCCAAAGACTTCATTATTGTTGTCATTATTGTAATTTTAAATTATACTTTATAATAACAAAGTACTTTTACTATAAGATAATGTAAAAAAATATTTAGTTAAGTATGTTCGTGCACAGTTCCTTTATATTATCATTTACAAAACTGGTTCAGCAGTTTCTTTGCCGACAGTAATTGCAAATGCTTATTACAAAATTTACTAGTATTATATTTGTACAAGTTTCGATAATAATGTGTTGAAATAGACTATCCAGGAGATTGTTTTTTGAACGAAGCAGTAAAGCAGAAGTTTGCGGTGCCCATAACCGTAGATTATGAAAAAAATCGTAGACGTGTAGAAAGTGTAGAGTCAGGATCGTGGAAAGTTGCACACCGTTGTTTCTACCTATCCCTATCGGAATAGAGGCGTGATAATTTGCAATTCTATAAATATATTTTAATGCCATTATTAAATATGGATTCCATTAATGGAAAACAGGAAAAATAAAGAAAACATCAAAATTTATTAAAATTTATGTTTACTCGTTTGTCAACCCAGTTATGTATTTTTTATATTATCGGAGACATCCTCAAGAAAGCTAGGTTGACTAGTGCCCATAACCAAAGAGCCTGTATGAAGAGAATTGTGGATGTGAAGGAAGCAAAAGTTGTGTAAGGATCGTGGTAAGTAGCGCTCAATTGTGTCTGCCTATTCCTGTGGGAAAAAGGCGTGACAATTTGATTGATTGATTGATTATATTTTGGGCTCGACATATGACAACATCCCGCCTAATGCCAAACTGGAGTGCGGCCCATGAATAGAGGCGACAGCTACTACAGTTAAAGAACTACAGTAAGTAGCAGTCGCATTCCACTATGCCGGCCTAGATTTTTCACTGCATAAGTCTACACAATACATACGTACATATTTACAGTTGTAATAAATAGAAACTTTTCAATTGTTAAGTAATTAAAATATACAATTTTCAAAGTAGCGAATTCAGAGACACAATCTAAATTTAGAGTGATCATGGTGTCGAAATATCCGGAGTGGTTTATGTAAAATACAAGATATCTACCTAATCTAAAGTAGGAAGGGGAATGAAAGAGCTCGGTAATCCACTGAAATTTAATTCAAATTAGCGCTGTGGCACTTTGGAGTCCCGCTCGCTTTATCTGACATTATTTTTGACATTATTAAACAAGTTTCTTGAAGAAATTTGGTACTTTTTGACAATGATTAATTCTTAATGACAAATTTGAAATTATTTTAAAAGTTTTATTACGAGGTGATAATTGTTTTATTGGTTAATTATTCTTATAATCAAGCCCTTGGTTTTGTAAGGGTAGAAAGATAAAATGGATTATTGTATTTTTTTTATTGTACTTGATATTAAAATGGAGTGCGGTCTATAAATGAAGCGACTGCTACTATAGTTGAAATACTGCAAGTAGAAGTCGTATCCACTTTGCAGGTCTAGTTGGAACCGGCAACTTACAAGCTGATCCTGAAACGCGACTTCACGGTCTGCACATGTATAAGTGCCACTTAGATCGGGGTCTAGTTGCCTTCCACTCTTAGAAAACTAGACCCGGAGCAAATATCCGCATCTGCTTTTGCCTCGATCCTGACATCCTTTCTCTCTTGAAATTTCTTCGTGAAAATTACTTATATTTTGATATGAAATTATTTCTTTATTGTATTATTTTAATGAATGTATGTATGGTTTATTGTAACACAACATATGACTCTGATATGCTTGATGCTAAGCAACAGGTGGCCCAAGAGTTCCGACGACTAAAATAATTAACGGTTGCTTCGATTACCGTAATTATATAGATCAGTTTTTAAAGATCTTTTTGCTTGTAAACTGTAGTACTGAACTACCTACCTAGTATAATGTTATTAAATGATTACTTCGCACACATACTTTAGTATATATCAATCAATCAATCAAATTGTCACGATTTTTTCCCAAAGGAATATGCAGAGATAATGGAGCGCCACTTGCCACGATCCTGACCATCCACAATTCTCTTCATACAAGCTCTATGGTTATGGGCACTAGGCACTGGGCCTTCAGTATATATTTTATATATATTTGGTAGTTCAGCGCCCGTGATATTGATGACATGTTATATTATGTTTTCTTTTGTATTTAGAAATTGTATCATGTACGACCGGAAAAATCGGTGGTTTAATTGTTTTAAAAAAACCTGGAATCAAATAATTATTTGCATTTTATTTTTTGGAGACATCTTCAAGAAAGCTGGGTTGCCTAGTGCCCATAACCATAGAGCTTGTATAAAAATGATTGTTCATGTGAGGGAAGCGAGGGAGTTTTGTCAGGATTGTGACAGTTTTATTGTATTTGCTTTTCCCTGTGGGAAAAAGACGTGATAATTTGATTATTTGGTTTTATTTAGTTTAAAATTAACTTATGTTAATTAAAACTATCATATGTTAATCTTATACTAGTGTCACTATTAGTGTGGTCAGTGTACAATATAAAATATAGAATCATGTATAAAATTGAAGTTACTAAAAATAAAAACACGAATATTCAAATGTCATCTATTGTTGATTTTGTGTATTAAAATTTCCCCTCAAATAAACAACAGCAATTGGCCAACAAAACAATAACAGAGAATGGCGGCATTTAGAAAATAAATGGATAAACAAAACAATGAACGTCTAGTTTGTACGGAAATATGAACGCATATTTTTTCACTAGCCATCAACGGAATAGGTAGGTATACTTCAAAAGAATTGTTAGCTTTTGAAAGAAAATATTATTTGTCAAACCAATAACAAGCTATTCTTTATCACAACTATCGGAAATGAATGTTGCCCGTTATCAAAATTAATTATTCACAGCCATGTCCTTGACAATTCTAAATTAAGCTACTAAAGTCAAATTAAGTCGGATTAAGCTACTAAAGGACGATCGGATTACCGTAATTATATCAATCAGTTTTTAAAGATCTTTAAACTGTAGTACTAATTAGTGTCATGTACTTAAATGAGTACTTCAGCATATATCAATCAATCAATTAAATTGTCACGCCTTTTTTCCACAGGGATATGCAGAGATAATGGAGCGCCATTTGCCACGATCCTGACACAACTCCCTCGCTTCCCTCACATCCACAAGACCGGAGTAAATTTATTAAATTAAAAATGATCGCCAGTAACTGGTTTTGATGCGTGACCATTGCACTACCACTACACCACAGTCGCCATTTAGTATCATATATTAGGAATTCATTGGAATCATATTTCATCAGTTCTACATTCTTTACTTTCAATTGATTGGAAGATTAATATAAATAAAAATGTTTTCTACAACCGATCAAAGATAACTTTCTCGAAGACAGTCGAAGATACTTTGACCAATTTTGTGTATAATTAGATAATACTATTTGTGAATATACTTTTAAATTATGCGAGTATATATATTTTATTCTATGTCTTATGATTATTTGTATATAATTTAATAATTCAATTATTATACAATTATCAATTATTATTGTAGTAGGCATTATACTCGTATTTTTTTTCCTAGACCTAGTGTCTAAAATAGGCATTAGGTAATTAGTAATTTGCCTTTAGTAATCAATTAATCAAACTTTCACGTCTTTTTCCCACAGAGATAAGCAAAGACAATAGAATAGGCTGACAGAACAACCTCGCTTTCCTCATATCCACAAGTCTCTTCATACAAGCTCTGCAGTTCTGAGCTTTCTTAAGGATGTCTTCAATTTGGTTGAAAACGCATCTATCCACATCGGATTTATATATTTCTTTAGTCAATCTACTTTAACACAATAATAAAAAATAAATATATAATTCCAATCCCAATTTATATAAATTAATACATAACGCAGTGTTGCCTACAAAGGCTGTCATACTATTTATAGAGTGTACGAAGCCTTTAAATATAGAGGTATTCAAACAATGTGTACAAACTACGGCGGGCGGCGGCTTGTTGAGGAAATGTGAAGGCTTCACGCTTTGTTTACGTTACAGTCATATTATAGGTACATGTATATGGCATTTATGTGTAGTTAGCTATATATACTGAGTGCTAATAATAAAAGAACCAATGATCGAAATATGTTCAAAAATTATATATCAATCAATCAAATTGTCACGCTATTTTCCCACAGGGATAGTAGAGACAATGGAGCGCCACTTGGCACGATTCTGATACAACTTCCTCTATTCCCTCACATCATTCGTTGTCCACTTCACAATTCACTGACGTTTGAAAAATAATTAATAAAACAGTTTTACTCTTTATGTTAGTAGTTCTCGGTAACTTGACTTATGAGGGGAATTTTATAAAATTAACTTGCGGTTTTGACCTACGTCTGGTGGATAATTTAACTGATTGTATCAAAAACTATCCGTTTGACAGATATAGAAACCGCGCGTGAGTATACTTTGACATTCGATTAATGGGGATTAATGGGAGTTCATTTTAAGCTCAGCACTTTAGTATTTTCTTAGATTTTGCGCGAACATTGATTAATGAATTAAACAAATTTATGCGATCGCGTTTATTTTATTTTGCTTTTTGACACCAACGTAGTGGAAAATGTGCAGTTTGTGAGCATCAACAGGACGGAGCCAACCTCTAAAAACCGACAAACCGAAGATCCTCGCAAAAGAAAGTTGATTAATATCCAGGATGGTACGCGAGGCTGAATATCCTAATTTCAATAGAGAAGGTGGTTGGCGATTATCTAACACCTGGGACCCCATAATACATTAACCTAAGTCCCAAGTCCAGCAAACTGCCAAACCAGATGACATCGATTGCTGCAAAGCTCTCTAAACGTCGGAATAATAAAAAAAATATTCAGCTTCTTGATCATTTTTTTGCGTATACACAAGTCTAGTCGAAATCAGATTTTGAGTCACAATAAAAAGTTAGGTACATACAATATGTTAGGATCTGTTATCGTTTTTAAAATAGAGTGTGTAAGGTTTAAATACCAGTAGGTAATAAAATATCAAAAACCATTATCGACAAAAAAAACACATACCAAACAAAAACTTTGTATCTGTATGTACTCGTATATTAAAATAGTGCGTAGGTACACACGACGAAGTCTTGGAAAGTGATGTCATCTCGTCACATCCCGCGGGTGTCGTAACTGACGAATAAGGGAAAATAATGGAGCAGGGCAATAATGGCACTAGTGCTGTTCCAAATATGTACCTGTGATATAGGTCACGTTTCAGGTTAAACAATAACATAATATTTGAGTAATATATATTTATAGATATGCGTCTTTTTTGTTTGTAGGTTATGTATATTCTTATTGTCAATCAATCAATCAAATTGTCAAGCCTTTTTCCCACAGGGATAGGCAGAGACAATGGAGCGCCACTTGCCACGATCCTGACACAACTCCCTCGCTTTCTTCACATTCACAATTCTCTTCATATTTTTATTAGGTTATTAATATTATTGAGCCTTGACATACAGTTATTTAACAGTATTAGCAGGTGCCCTCCATTGATAGATTTTACTCCAGCTTAACATCCTCGACTCTATTAACACGTTATATCGTTGTGCACCAATATGTCGAGCCATAATAAATAAAAGGTTACACGAACTCTGGAGCCCCTGCAACTACGCAGAGACATGGCGGCTCTGTGCGTCCTCTATCGCCTATACCACGGAGAATGTTCCGAGGAGCTCTTAAACCTTGTTCCTACCTCGTCTTTTCACACTCGTAATACCCGCACTGGTCGGGGTAAGCATCCGCATTTTGTCGACCGAATCGGCAGTCGAATTAAAAATTCGGTGCGTCCTTTCTTTGTAGAACAATCGACAAGTGGCACGACGACTGAGGCAGCCATGAACTAACTTGGTTGTTTCAGTCTTCATCACTCTTGGATCTCCTCTTGCTTATCACCAGGCGGGTCGAGGTCAAATGTCGTGTCACCATAAATATATATATTGTAGTATAAATCTTTCGTTGTAAAATTAAAACACAAAGTAATAAATGCATTAGCATACATGAATGAAACATAGATAAGTAAATAATACTCTTAAAACTCCTTTTTGATAGGCTCCAATGAGATGTTAAATTATTTTTTCTCGCCCGAAGGAGCTTCCAGCGTTGAACATATGTGCTTGTCAGAATGAGTATGATGAATGTTTGCTGCCCGCCCTCAACGATGGATGTTCCAAATAACCGCGATTTTCCCCTAACAAAATCTCCGAGAACCGAACAGAAATAATAACCCGTGGTATTGATTTTTTAAATCGAACACAACCTCATGTAAGGGTTATTTAAGTAGGCTTTATTCTTCGTAATACTTCATTGAGTAGTAATACTGTTCATACGTTGCAGTCTGTACTATTGTTATTAATGCGGCACCATTATAAGGAATCAGAATAAAAGTCACAAAGACAAGGCGACCGTGGTGTAGTGGTAGTGCAATGATCACGTAAACCGAGAACTTGAGTTCAAAACCACTTAGTTATACCGATGTATCTTTGATATACATGTATAAACTTTGATCGTCATGTCTCTATAGTAACCAAATATAGAAATATAAAAAAGCCTTCATTAAAAAGTGTTACATATAATTTTTTTTCATTTATTTTATGGTACTCGTATCTCGCACTTATTAGTATCTTATCTTATTCGCATTTAGGGATTGCCGGTTCAAACTAGGACGGCATAGTGGATGCGATTGCAACTAATAGTAATTTAAATGTAAGTAGCAGTCGCCACCATTCACTCTATCTTAAAATCAAAAGGGTTCCTGTCATTATGTTGAGTCACAAAAAAAAAAGTATTGTAAAAGATATTTTTTGCTTAGATTTTGCGCGAACATTAGATTATTGAATTAAAGAAATTTTATGCGGCGTTTATTTTGGTTTTGAATTTATGATTTTATTTTATTGTTTCGACGTTTCAAGAGCATTGCAAATAACCAAAATAAACGCGATAGTAAGACGCATAAAATTTGTTTAAATCATTGTAAAAGATATGTTATAAAAAAAGTTGTTGTTTTTGTTGTTTAATAAGGAGTTATTGTCAATTTGTTTCTATTTCTATTTTTAAATTGTGACCAGATTATTTGATTGCCTGGTGGTTAAGATCAAAACCGATTCAGGTTACGGTTTTTTTAGTCGTAGTCACAGTATGATGCCCGGAGGTACTTTTTCACGCACCTTATTAAACCTATTGTGTAATTTTTAATTTACTTTCTTTCTTTACTTTCTTTGAAAAGATGAATAATGCATCGACAAGAATGATAAAATAGTAAGTTCTTTATTGCTTTAAAGAAAACAGTTCTGTAATAAAATACTTTCTAGAATTATATTTTAATATAAATTTACATCTTGAATTGAATCGTATATTGAATAGAACAAACGTCCTTTTATTTTGTTTAAAATGACATTTTGTTCTAGATATTCGTATTATTATAAAGTAAAGTTGCCTAGTTCGTTACATTGATATTTGACATCTTCGCAACCAATCAGCAAATAACAAACCATTAGGTAATCTACGTTGATTGGTCACATTGGCCTTTTCATCGGAATTATGCATTACAAGAATCGTGGCTTAGAGCCGAAATTTTACTGCTTTTCGACGCTTAAACAATCGAGGCCAAGAACTGAAAAAAAAAATGCGTTTATCATTAGAGACATGAATACTTCGTTATTAAAATGATTGTGTTAATAGAAGTTAATACACTAAAGTATAATTAAATAAATGGTTCGGCGCCTTGTTTTTTTGCCTAACAATTGAAAAGTATAATTTTTCTCCCTTGCTTACTTATGCACCTCTGGCCGGGATAGTAACGGCGACTGGGGCAAACGCGGAGACTCGTTTTTTGCAGTTGTCGGCACTCTTGGACCTCCTTTTGCTTGCCATCAGGAGGGTCGAGGTCAGATGACCAGTCACAATAAAACCAAATATTGCGTCTAAAATAACAAATAAAACTGTACAATGGATACGGATCTGGCGTTATAATGTAAATATAAATTAACACCTTTTAAATTAACTGTACAATATGTTTTAAATTAATGCTCATAGAAAATGAGAAACATTAATTACCATGAATTCGCCGGGAAAAGGGGTGACAACAATATATTCATAATTTTACATATTAACGAGATTGTAATTAGAAATCTTGACTTGTAAAACATTATTATTAATATTTTTCATTAAGCCCGACGTCAAGCTTGAGTGCTGTCCATAAATGAAGGTGATTGCTACTATAGTTAAATAACTGCAAATAGTTAGAACCTATTTTCAAGCTGATTCTGAAACGCGACTGTATAACTTCATGATTAGGTATTGGTAGGTATTAAATTGAAAAATATATTAGGACATATAAGCGTTCAGCCCCACCTTCAATTTTTAATACGATTTTTTTATCTATTACGTATTATGCAAATATTTTAGGTTAATTTTCAGTGAAAGGACATCATTCATTTTGTATGGGAACCTGGGCTTACTTGTATTAACAGTTGCATATACATTTTAAAATAGTTTGATGTACGAAGATTACAATGTAATTGGAATATATTTTTTATTTTGCATAGTTTAGGTGTAAAAAATGATCAAACTATAATTATGACAGTTCAAAGCAGAACTGTTAATATGGCCTGTCTTTGTGATTGACAGACGATAAAAAATCCATATCTTATTTTCCAAATAACTTAATTGCACAACAATTAAAAGCAAAATTGTTTTTAATTTTATCAATACAAGTATCGAAGCTACTATTTATATATATTTATCATTGGATATTACAAAAGTAGTACATAAAGGCCCAAAATTATTGATGTCATTTAAAATTAACCTAAAACACTACTAAAAATGCTTGTATCATAAACACTTATTCGAGTAGTTAAATTTCTAACGGCTGGAATGCCAAACTGGTAACTCTAACCACAGTCATTTAGAACTAGAAACTATTATTCAAATCAAATTGTCACATCTTTTTCCTGCAGGTATAGGCAGAGTCATTGGAGCGCCACTTGCCACGATCCGATATACGTATATACTAGCTGTGCCTGCGGTTACAGTCATAAAAAAGAAGAAGGTTCTCAATTCGACTATATCTCTTTTTTGTATTTATACCTCAATAAACCATATAAAAATGACAAAAAAATCCAAACAAAAACTATAGTCAATTGGAAACTATAGTAAAAAATAAGAAGAATTTTTATTTAAAAGTATCCTATGTTACTTCTAGTACCTCCAAAAATATGTGTACAAAGTTTCATGATGATCGGTTAAGTAGTTGTTGCGTGAAAACGTAACAAACAAACTCACATTCACATTTATAATAATAATAGGATATATAGTAGGATTTTTCTAATATACCATTACCTATTATAACATGAATAAATAAAAACAACTCTCGTATTTGTATTTAAAAGAAGCCATTTTTATTATTTTTTTTTTAATATCGCGTCGTTTAAGTAGGCACTCGCATATTGCTTATTGTCATTTTTTTCGCATTCTACTTTATAAATCGTGTGTAAATATTTCGTGTTCAAATAAAAAAAGATATGAAAAAAGGACTTGTATTACCTTTCTTTGATAGTCACTTTTATTAAGATTACTTTTAACTTTTGGGATTGTATTTTGAAAAATTTACAGAAATAAAATTATAGGATGTTTTTCGATCAAATCGAAGACAGGCTTGGGAGTAGTGTCAGGACCGTAGCTATCGTAGGATCGCTCTATTGTCTCTACATATTCCCATGGGAAAAAGGCGTGACAATTTGATTGATTGATTGAATTGTGCTTTATTGTGAAGTAACATCAGACCTCACTTTCCGATAGTAAGCAAGAAGAGGTCTATGAGCGCCAACACTAAAAACTGACTCAGTTTAAAGTAGCCTTAGTCGCCGTTTTTTTCTTAGAGGTGCTTTCTCACGCTTCGATTCAATGATTCAAGGTTACAGTATGATAAGAACATATAGGATGATAAAGCATTCCACTTGTCGATTGTTTGATAAAATCGACGCGCTGAACCATTCAGTTCGATTGTCGATTCAATTGACAGAATGCAGTATCACAGGAGTAAAAATTAGCTTATCACATAGAAAGGTAAATAAGCCCCTTAATAAGCCTAAAATGTATTCACTAAATCCGAATATCTAGTGCCAGGAATAAGGACTGCAGTCATAATGTCGTGGTGCACTAGTATACAGGTATCTTGCCACATATCAATAAGGAAACCATTATATAATGCTCAAACCCATCAAGGCCATTGCAACATTGACGAAATGAAACATCAAGATTTTAGCTAGAAAAGAGAGAGAGAGAGAGAGCGACACGAATTTTCTAAACACTACAACATAATGGTTGTTTAGTTCTATCAATCTAAAGAATTTTGTTCCCAGTCTGCCGATCCCGGGTAGTACCACCACTTTCAAGTATACAGACCGTGAAGTGATTTGGTCGCGTTTTGGGATCAGTTTGTAAGTTTCCGGTTCCAACTAGACCGGCATAGTGTATGTAATTGCTACTAACAGTTATTGAATTGTAGTAGCAGTGACATCCATTCATGGACCACACTCCAGCTTAACATCAAGCCAGCTTAACTTTGGCCGGCATAGTGACGGCGACTGGGGCAGCCGTGAACAAACCCGGTTTTCTCAGTCGTCGTCACTCTTGGACATCCTCTTGCTTATCATCAGGCGGGACGAGGTCACATGTCGTGTCACAATAAAAAAAAAAAAAAAAAAAAAGCGGGGTGCTGTCATAATGTCGAGTCACAATAAAAGAAAATTCTATAAGACACGACTAGCGGACACGACAGTTGTCCAAGTCTGAAATGATCCAAGTCTTATGCATGATTTCAATCTAATAGATGTTTTCAAATTGTAATCGCTTTATAATTTTCAAGAATAAGCCGTCAATAAAATAACTATGTTCAACTGGCTAAACAAGTTAGGTAGCAAAGGTTATCTTCCCCTCCGTTCAGTTTGCAATTCTATACTGGAAGTTTTGTTGAGGTTTCATTCGAGTTCTGAATGCAGCGATATCTGCATTAATAAAGTATTGTTTCATGTTCTATTGTAGTTATTACGAATTCCTTTTCCTTTAGACTTATACAATAGTTTGTAAGTATAGGCTTGTATCAATACATTTTATTTAGTATATTTTTTGTTTTGTTAACAATTTTTATTGTAATTCCCTCCGCTAACTGCACAATAATGCTAAGAGTTAGGCTAGTTGAACCTGTATGGTTATATCATCAGGCGTTACACCACATACAAGTATACAAACCGTTAAGTGATTTACTTGCGTTTCGGGATCAACTTGTAAGTTTCCGGTTTCAACTAGGCCGGCAAAGAAGACCTAGACCTCTACTCATGGACCGCACTCTAGCTTGAGATCAGGCGGGGTGCTGTCATTAAAAAAAATTAACGCTTCAGTGGCGTAGCGATCAGATACGGCGTGACCCGGTGCCTAGGGCAAGTATCAAGGTTGCGTCCCTTCCTAAGTGGCCTAAATGTCGTTCGAAGCAAATATTTGGTTATCTATACTAATCTATACTAATATAATAAAGCGGAAGAGTTTGTTTGTTTGTTTGTTTGTTTGTTTGTTTGTTTAAACGCGCTAATCTCAGGAACTACTGGTTCGAATTAAAAAAATCTTTTTGTGTTGGATAGATCAATTATCGAGGAAGGCTTTAGGCTATAAAACATTACGTTTCGACTTATAGAAGCGAAGAAACAGTCGAAAATGTGGAAAAAACGGGAAATATTAATCGTCTTTGAGGGTTTCCGTTGCGTGCGCTGCGAAAACCGTTCGAGATACCCAAAAAATATGTATGAAAGAATTATTCCTCTTTAAATTATCTAAAAAAATGTCCGCGACCGTATATGTCTATCTTTTAAGATTAACTCACAATAACCGTTTTTATGATAGTCAAATTTGGTCTAAATTAATGCATTATTACAAATTCTTTGTCACCTAATTTCAATAAACATCTTATAAGATAATACAATTTTAAAATAACTCTGAAACAAAATTCACACGCGTCGCATGATGAGCGCTAACCGGCGGGCGAGGAGAGGCGGTGCTTGCGGGCGAGGCGGAGGGGGGTGTAGCTCTACGAGGTATAGTCTGTCTAAGCCGAAATGACGCGCCCCTCCACTGCATTTACACATACGAGCAAATATAAAATATGGATAAAACACACCGAAAATGCAGTTTTTGGTTATTCAGTTGCTGGTTAGACACAAAGGAGGAACGAACGTGATGAAGTTTAATAGTATAGTTAGTAATATTTGCATTCACACATTTAAATAAACTAATAAAGTGTAGGGGCGCGTCATTTATAGACAGACAAGCATACTATGCGGTCGGCTCCCTACTGATCGGTTGAATGCAGTGTTAATTTGTTTTTACGATATAATATCATCGTGCAAAATCCTTTTTTATACAATTTCATTTTGTAGTAGTTTTCTCTATAGTAGGTAGTGTTTGTTTTAAGTATAGTATTTTGTTTCTAATATTTTCACAATAACACTTTTTTTGTTTTGTTGTAAATAATACCTGTAGGTGTCATCTACATTCTTTCAAGGTTAGGTTTTACAATTCTTATTAGGTTAGGTTTTAGTTTAAGCATACAGTTAGTTTGGTTAAGTTTCCATTTCCTTCGTACTTTCTTCGTCACTGTAATGCCAAGAAAAGGACTCAGCGTTCTCGGCAGACTCTGCTGCAAAGCGGCTGCGAGTTTTGCGCACAAGAAAATAAAACTGAAAATATAATTTACGCAGAAGTACTTTAAAATATATTCTTTTTAAAACTACTTTAAAATATATTCTATTAGTTACGTAATTTAATCGTCTAAAATAAGTCGCGGGTAACAGCTATAGGTAATTAACAGAGTGGGAGAGGACACTTCCGGTGCATTAAGTGTCCTCAGCTGGTTGAAATTACCACCCTACACAGGTGCAAATCCCCCCATAGTGACCAAGTCGCGTTCGGGGACTAGTTTGTGTAGCACCAGTTGCGTTGGGGGTTGTGGATTCGGTTAGGGACAGTGGCATCCTGCTGACCTGCAGTATCCCGGTGAGAGTTTGTTGACCCGTCGGCCAGGGAGACCCGTAGCAACGGTTCACCGCTGGCCGCCCGCCGTATAGTACAGGGGCCTGAGCCCACCGCTAACCACGGAGGGAGGCTGCCCCACCATGCGGCGCATAATCTCGGGGTGATTCGTCTTGCCGATTGGTGATCGGATATGGGGTCCAGGCGATCACTTCCGGGAGTGTACGGGGGCCCTTCCGTCCGACGGATCAGCAAACTCACACCGCCGGGATGCATGTGGCTAAGCGGATAGCTGCACTTTCGTCTCTGCCGAAGAAACAACCCCCAACATTTTCACGCACCCCCCCCCCCCCCCCCTCCATATGCAAGCACACAACAAGAAAAATAGAGTTTTTCCAGCGGCAACAAAAACCCCCATTACAAAGGAGTTTGGCGTGGATTTCACGAATATACGTGGAATCCACGCCAATCTCAGTGCCGTCCATCACCATCTTGAGACGGCACAGCCCGCTCTGCTCTTCTTGACGGAGACGCAGATAAAGGCTCCGGCTGACACCTCGTATCTTCAATACCCCGGCTATTCGCTTGAGGAAAGATTCCTCGCGAAAGCCGGGGTATGTGTGTACATCCGGTCCGATATCTGTTGTCTCCGTCTGCTTTGCTTGGAGGATCCTTCCCTGTCCATCCTCTGGGTACACGTGGATCTTGGTTCCCAAGCCAGGATCTACGGGTGCCTTTATCGTTCCCACCACGGGGATTCGGAGACAACCCGGCTCTTCGATTCTCTGAGCCGGGCGACAGATGAAGCGCTGGAGCGGTTCCCGACCGCGGAGGTCGTTGTCTTGGGGGACTTCAACGCACACAATGAGGTGTGGTTGGGGTCCCAGAGGACCGACCACGCGGGAAGGGCCGCTCATGCCTTCGCCCTTCTGCATGACCTGACGCAGCTGGTTACCCAGCCCACCCGGGTACCAGACATTGTCGGTCATGCCCCCTCTCTGCTGGACCTTCTACTGACCACTCGTCCGACCGGGTATAAAATTTCGGTCAAAGCCCCTCTAGGGACATCTGACCACTGCCTGGTCGAGACGATAGTGCCGCGCGTCGTGCCTCCTCCTGCCAGGAAAGAGGTGCGACGTTTGTGGCACTACAGGTCAGCGGATTGGGAGGGAATGCGAAATTATTTCGCTTCGCTCCCTTGGTGGCAGCGCTGCTTCAACTCCGAGGATCCATCCACGTGTGCCTCGGCCGTTGCTGATGAGATAGCACTGGGGATTGAATATTACGTTCCATCCAACTGTGCATCTCGTAACGACCGGAGCAGGCCCTGGTACAACAGTGACTGCGCGGCTGCTGTTTCAGCGAAAAACGCAGCTCACAGCGCGTGGGCCAGGGGTCGAAAAAATCATGACCCTCACGTGGATGAGTTGAAAGCAGCCTATAATCGTGCCACCAAGTCTTGCAGAAAGGTCTTTAAAAAAGCGGAGGCACAGCGCGTTTCCAGGATTGGCGAGAGTCTATTAGCGCACCCAACGGGTAGTCGCAGCTTTTGGAGTCTCGCCAAGACTGTAGAATCTAACTTCTGTCGTTCTGTACTGCCACCGCTGAGGCAGCCTGATGGCTCACTGGCGCATACGGCGAAGGCAAAGGCCGATCTACTGGCCGAAGTCTTTGCCACAAATTCGCGTTTCGACGATCGTGGTGCAGAACCACCCACTCTGCGTCCATGCGGGCATACGATGCCTGAGATTCGTATCAGACAACGCGATGTCCGCATGGAGCTACGATCGCTCGATATCCGAAAGTCCAGTGGTCCCGATGGTGTCCCAGCGCTTGTGCTTAAGACTTGTGCAGCGGAATTGACTCCCGTCTTGACGAGGCTATACCGGCTCTCGTACGCATCGGGCTGTGTGCCTCGGGCTTGGAAGGAGGCCAATGTGCAACCGGTCCCAAAAAAGGGCGACCGTTCAGACCCGGCGAACTACCGTCCGATAGCTGTAACCTCAGTGCTATGCAAGGTCATGGAGCGAATAATTAATGTTCGCCTCATCGCCTGCATATCAATGACATGCTGGACCTTGGATCCAGCATTCATTGCTATGCAGACGACAGCACGGTGCATGGACGCTACACTGCCCGCCCCGCAGCTGGTAAACAGGAGATAGCCGATATGAGAGAGTCTGTTGTAGCGGGACTGAGCCGGGTTCTTGATCGTATTACCCACTGGGGCGACAAGAACCTAGTTCAGTTCAACGCAGGCAAGACTCAGGTATGCGCGTTCTCGATGAAAAAATCCCCGTTTACTCCCCTTCCCTCTCTTAGTAACATCTCCCTTAGTGCTTCGGACAGACTAGACATTCTAGGAATGTCCCTTCGCTGCGACCTGAATCACAGGGACCACATCGAGCGGGCCATCAAGACCACCTCCCGCAAACTTGGCATCCTGAACAAGGTGCGGCGGTTCTTCGCGCCGGAGCTTCGCCTGCTATTGTACAAGGCGCAGATTCGCTCTTGTGCGGAGTACTGTTCGCACCTCTGGGACGGCTCTGCCAAGTATCTTCTAAATGCCCTGGATTCATTGCAGCGCCGAGCTGTCCGAATTATAGGTGATGCAGAGGTCTCGCGAAATCTGGAGCCCCTGCAACTACGCAGAGACATGGCGGCTCTGTGCGTCCTCTATCGCCTATACCACGGGGAATGTTCCGAGGAGCTCTTTAACCTTGTTCCTACCTCATCATTTCACTCCCGTAATACCCGCACAGGTCGGGGAAAGCATCCGCACTTTATCGACCGAATCGGCAGTCGAACTAAAAAGTTTGGTGCGTCTTTTCTTTGTAGATCAATCGACAAGTGGAATGCTTTGCCTGCCCATGTGTTCTCTCCATCCTATGACCTTGGATCCTTCAAGCGATGCGTGAAGAAGCACCTTTGGCCGGCATAGTGACGGCGGCTGAGGCGGCCGAGAACAAACTCGGTTTTCTCAGTCGTCGTCACTCTTGGATCTCCTCTTGCTTATCATCAGGCGGGACGAAGTCAAATGTCGTGTCACAATAAAAAAAAAAAAAAAAAAAAAATTTATTATAAAGCTGAGCTGGTAGGTAAACAAAAAATTAATATGATTCCCAAAACAACTATTCCACGCGGACGCAGTCGCGGGCACAGCTAGTTAACTTTTATTTGTAATATTTAATAATTACATTAAATATATGTTACATTTTTGCGGCCTACTATCGCGTTAATCCGACGACTACGTTTCAAAAGTTTTTCAGCTTGTTGGCACGCGAATCTGAGAGACATAGTTACCACCGGCCATAAACTACTATGCTGAAAATACTAAGAATAAGTAATATTATTCATCTATACATAATAATAAAAAAACTATATACCTATCTATACAATAAGTAGATATAATGCTCAGATAGAATAACCTCATTTCGCTTCACAAAACAGAACGTGAGATATGAAATTGTAATTTATATTGATTTCGTATTTTAGGTGGTGTATCTATACATCAATTTACTTTAGTTTGTATAAATTGAACTTTGTGGCTATTGCAATAAAGTTCATTGTATTTATAAAATGAATTGTATGATAACATTATCTAATTTAAGCCTACAAATATCCGTTCTTTTAATAATATTTGAGGTCGATAAACGTGGTTTATTTTTAACCTTGCATACAAATTCTAATTTTATATAAAACAATTTACTTTGTATGTTCTATCATTTACGTATTTCCCAATACAAAAAACCTATTGAGACTCTACATCTTACTTCAACTTTCTTGATTGTAAGTAAGAAGAGCGCCCATTTATGAAAAAAAGAAACGAATTACTATAGTTGAGGTAGCCTGAGTCGCTGTAACTATGCCGGTCAAAGATCCTTTAACAATTAAATCTTTGGCCAATCAAAAGCCTTAAACCCTAACATATTTAATGACCCTAAGAAGTAACTTTATTAATATTACTTTGTAACTGTTCCTAGGGTAAAGGGTTAAAGCTCCGATCGACTACAAACTAGAAAGACAAGCGATCTGCTATATTTTTTAGCTTACAACACGTTCTGCAAGCCGACCGCGTAACTCAATTACAATGGGTTTCGTTTTGTCAGTTAAACTCCATTAATGAACTTTAGTAATTAAAATGGCTACAGCGCAATCGATTATCATTACCAGATCAAGCTCATTGAAACTCATTGTCTGAATGAATAAAAGTTGTTTTTCACACTAACAGCGACCATGTAACTTTTTGACAAATGGGAATGAATTTCATTGTCAATATTACCATTGAAGTGGCGCGGTCGGACCCTTGATTCTATATTTTAAATTCGAATATGTACCTTTCTATTTGTGTTTGCTACCTTTCTTTTACAACACTACAAAATTAGGAAGACCTTAAAGCTAGGGTCTTCAACCCGCGGCCCTCGGGCCTCATGCGGCCCGCCAGCTAAGTTCTAACCAATGAAGATTGACTTTAATTAACCAATAAAGATTATTGAAATTTGAAATTATGTATGTCTTTTATTTTATTGATAAGGTGGTAAAGTGTCGTGAAAAGTTGTGGCCCTTCGGACGATGTGAAATCGATGTTTGGCCCTTGCACTAAAAAAGGTTGAAGACCTATGCCTTAAAGGACCTTAACGCCTATAATATTATGGGCATGAAAGAAAAAACATAAATCCTAACATTTTTTTTTTTAGTTGGATTAGTTAATTTGGTAATGAATATTACGTGGGTTTCAAATTTACAAATTAATAGGTTTGTTATTATGACCGACGACGTTTGAGTACTACTTAGTATAATAAAAGTTGTATCTTTTGTTGTACATTGCGTCTTTTGATTTAGCTCAATACTAGGTAACCTACGCCTAATTAAATAAATAAATATTTAATACATATGTTATATCATAATCGCCGGCAGTAGGACCACGGTCTAAAGGTCTAATTCCTTTTGAATAATTTACCTTAGCAAGAAACCCGATAACATTTAATTAGTTTCTGAAAATGACTTGAATTCCATTTGGATAGTTGACCTTTCGATTTCATAGCTTTTAACTTTTAAGTTTGGAACAGTTATTCAAATCTGACTAAGCTGAATACTCTACGGACGCGATAAAACTTTCTAATATACTCGTAAAGAAGGTAATATATAAGTTCATTGAATTATAATCATAGATTTAGTTAACGTATTCTAGGTCTGTGATTATAATAGTAAGGAATGGAAATTTAATAAAAAACAAAAGGTAGGATAGAAGGCTTTTAACGTGAGACCATAGGCTGTGTAGGGTTCAGAGCGATCGCGCGTTAAGTGACAGACGCCGTGTTTGAATTGCAGCGTAGCCGACCAATGCGCGCATGATTTGTAAAGTAATTATTCGTAATAACATTGGAAGATGCTAAAAAATAATAATAATTTAACGTTAAAACAGACAACTTTTTGATAAATAGGTGATACATGCAAATTAATTAAACAAATTTTATTCGGCTTACTATCGCATATTTATTTTTGGTCTGTCCATGACTACGATGGCTGCAAAGCTCTCGAAACTACGAAATAAAATTTTTAAATAAACGCAATAGTAAGTTGTTTAATTCATTAATAAATGTTCGTGCAAAATCTAAGAAATTCATAAATACAAAATTAAATTAACATGACATAGTATGAAAAACAAACGTAAATCTGTTTTCGCAAATAAACATTCCAAATTATGCGAATTTATAAAACATAATTATAACATTTATAAAATAAAATTCACAATAAATTAGTGAGGATTGTCCAACCGGCCAACAATTTAAACTTATTTAAATAAATTAATATCAATATTGAACCTTAATCTATTGTATTAAATACTTAATTGCGTGGTCCACTGCACATTGCTGTAGCAAATGTGTATTAAATTCCTCTTGGTAAATAACTATTTTGTAGGAATGTAACTTGCCGTTGGAATTTGATCCATAACACTATGTTAGCAGCCATCCATTAAAATAGGAATTTACTATTAATATGAATATTAGCCTTCACGTACTAATCTTGGAAAGCGGAGCAGAACTTATGCACTTTTTTATTGTGACTTGACATATGATAACCCCCGCTTAATGTTAAGCTGGAGTGCGGTCCGTGAATGGAGGTGACTGCTCTACTACAGTTCAACACCTGCAAGTAGTAGCCAAATCCACTTTGCCAGCCTAGTTGTAACCGGCAACTTACAAGTTGATCCCGAAACGCGACTAAGTCACTTGACGGTCTGTATACTTGAAGTGGTGGTACTACCCCGGATCGGCAGAATGGGCACTGCTGCCTACCACTCTTTGACAACTCAGACCTGGAGCAAATATCTGCATCTTTTTTCAATAACAAACATTTGTAAATATAATCTTACTAATAAATATTACAAATAACAGCTATGAAACAAATATTTGTCCTGACTGGGAATCGAACCTATCTTCATTGACTTCCTCTTGCTTACTAACAAAAACGATGAGGTCAGATGTCGAGTTGCAATAAAAAAAGTAAAACGAAGACAACCTTTTTTATCTTTTTATTGTATCTAATAAGATACATTAAAAATGTACTTTTAATAAAAAGTAAATATTGAAATATAAATATTAGACAGTTTATTTAGTACAAGCAAATAAATGAAAACAGTTAAATTATATTTCCGCTTTTGGTATGTAATAATTAAGTATTACAGCTATGAGGATATCTTAATATACTATTTAGATATCCTAATTTAATTTAACGAAACTTGGAACTGATGGTAATAATTTTATTAATATTTCAAACGATTTTGTTACTTACCTTTTAAGTTTTAAAGGATGTTTTTGTGTGTTAAATTTAGAAATTATTTAGAGCTGGTTCGTTGTTTACGGCAGGCGTCGTTCAATGGATCAACGCTGTTAAAAATAAATTGTACATAGACGTAGTACAAACTCCGGGGAAATGGGATTGTATGATAAATATTTGAGCCGCTCTTTGTGGTTTTGCGTAAATAAAACTCTACCCGTTATGTAGTGCTATTGTTCGGGTTGTAGAATTGTTAAAGTGTATTTTAGCGAATCGTAATCATGAATAGATTAGGATAGATGTTTAACTAAATATGTTTTTATTTTATTGATGACAAACTGTAGCACACGCATCCACCATGTCGGCCTAGTTGGAACCAGCGACTTTTAAGCTGCTCCCGAAACGCGACTAAGTTACTTTACGACGTACTCAATTATCTATTGAATATGTAGTAAAGTGATATTACATCTTTTTTTAAGACCGTGAAGAGACTTAATCGCGTTTCGGGATCAGCTTGAAAGTTGCCGCATCCAACTAGGCCGGAATAGGATACTACAGCTACTTGCATTATTTAACTGTAGTAGAAGTCTCCCCTATTCCAGTTTAACATCAGAAAAGGTGCTTTTGTCTATAATAAAAAACGTAATTGCATTATTGTTGCGTTCAGACACAATTAAACGATCAATCAATCAAATTTCCCCGCCTTTTTCCGGCAGGGATAGGCAGAGACAAATATTACCTAAAATATCCTAAGTTCAGACACAATATTACTTTAAAAATACTAAGTTCTTAGTACGAGTACATTAAAAGAATATTTTTGTGAAACCAATTTCATATCATTACATTCAAAGTTCTGGCGTGCATACCGCTGATTTCGTCTCTACACCGAGGATCAGTCGGATCCTTCCAAATGAGATTTATTTCTCTACCCTACTTTTAACAGTTGAATTTTACACTCTTTGCGTACTATTTAGACCAAGATGGGACGAAATTTTATTCAAATTATTGTAAAATAGGATTGAAATTTGTATTGACGCTATTGCCTATCCCAAATGGCTTAAAAATAGTTAGATTCATTTTATATCATCATTATCAACCAGAAGACTTCCCTTGGAATTATAAAGATTTACATTATGTACAAATTTTATATAACTAATAAATATTTATTACTCTTTTGAAATTTGAAATCATAGTTATTGTGTCTCTACATACTATTATCCCAGCTGATTGATTATAAGCTAAATTGTTGTCCATGAATTTAAAGCGACTGCTTAAGATATAAATATTTATTTATTTATATTTTTAATCGTGACTCGACATCTGACCCCCCTTCACCCGCCTGATGGTAAGCAAGAGGAGGTCCAAGAGTGCCGATGACTGCAAAAACTGAGTTAGATCACGGTTGCCTCAGCCAAGGTCACTATGCCAATATGGTTGTATGGTCTTACAGCTTATAAGCTGATCCCTTAACTAATTTACTTCACGGTCTGTACCTTGAAAGTGGTCTGTACACTGCGCCGGATTAGTAGACCACCGCCTGCCTAACTACTCTTAAAAGGGCCGAATGTGTTCCGAGACGAATGTAAAATCTGTAGGGAAATCCCCTTGCGTTTATACACAGGCAGTACTGCAGAACATTCTGTACTGGTCGCCGATGATAAACGAATGCATTTGCCACATTTACATAAATATTTCTCAAAGTGACGCTACTGAGCCAACTTTTATTGTGTAAAATCGCTTCTTTTCATATATTGTTTGAAATGCATTTACAAAGGTTTCGTATTGTATAAAGGTTTATGTTATAGCAATAAAACTTTTTTATGCTAGTGGGCCGACCTTTCTGGTTTCACACCAATAAATGTTATTTTAAATCATTTTATTAAAAATGATATTTTAATTCCTATTATTTTATTTACTTTAATTAAACAAAAACAAATTTAGTCTATTCGGACTTCAACAATAGCTTTACTCTGCATCTTTATATCTTTGACCAGCAACCGTCAAATTAGGATTTGATTTATGTACAAATTAATAAAAATTGGATATAAAAGTAACGCAAGAATTTGTTGACTGTGCCCGGAGATCGAACCCGACGTATGTGCGACCGCTCTGACTACTAATCTATACTGCGTCAATTTTTTTCTATCCTATTTGGCGTTGTGGTAGATCACGAAAACCGGGAGGTTCTAAACCACTTGTCAATGCATCCTTGATATATGTACTTTGTCGTCGATGTCATCTTGTTTCTATGATACAACCACTCAACCGGGAGGTTCTAAACCACTTGTCAATGTATCCTTGATACATGTACTTTGTAGTCGATGTCATCTTGTTTCTATGATACCACTCCCGGAAACAGTTTAGAATAGAACACATGAGCTGATAAAGCATTTCACATGGTTTGTTTATTCCAAAATAAAATTTATAAACAGATTTATTCACATTAAAGTTTATGTAAAATGTTCTGAAACAGATTCAGTAATAGCACTGAAACAAGTTAATTTAATAACGATCACTGAACGCATATTTATTTGTCACATTGATCAAACTCATAACTTATGAAGTCATGTGAACATAATTATTTGCATAAACAGTGTAGTTTGAATGGAAATCTAATTAACCGTACATTTTATAAATAAATGTGTGAAATCAGAATTCGTAAATGTTCTGATTTTACACATTTATGAAAAGAAGTGAGCGGAAAGAAAAAGTTGGTGAGAGATAGATTCTAATCAAATACTTTTTTTATTGTGACAACGTCCAAGAGTGACGACGACTGAAAAAACCGAGATAGTTCCCGGCTTGTTTAAACTTTATGAATCCGCTATGATCACCGCTTTCTACTATACTAACATAATCCCCCTGACACTCTCCTGGTACTGCGGACTGCTTTTTAAATAATTTTCATAAGTTGATCGAGGAACAGTATTCTAGATTAAATCTTCTGAGGCGAAGACAGAGATCCTTTATGAGACAGAGAACAAAGATAAGATAAATAATAAATCTATTTCGTAAATAACCTTTCATCCATGCTTTTAATCTGGTCAAACAAATCTTTGTAACTCATTAAAACTCATTCAAATTAAAACTTATACATTTACATCCACTTTAATAAATGAAAAGCAAAATAGTAAAAGGACCACAATTAACAGTTATTAATTTCCAACGTTTCATTAATGTGATATTAAATAGTGGATATACTGCAGTTCCCCTCCCCTGTGCCGGCCACCGGCCGCATTATCAGCAAAATTACAATCAGTGAGCTTTTGTTCAACATATGTGCTGTGATTAGGGATGCTAACCATTACTTAATTTGGTTAATTGATATTCTGCTATATTAATATTTTACAGTGCCGCTTTTATCTGTCAGCGTATATTGTATGAGCCTGTGTAAATATTGAATTAAACAAATTTTTTTGCGGCTTACTATCGCGTTTATCGTATCATCCGACGTTTCGAGAGCTTTGCAGCCATCATCGTGGATACGTCGGAATAATAAAAAAATGTAAAATCAAAACCAATATAAACGTCTATTTTTATTAGTTATTTTACAGCTATCATACTTCTAAAAGTACAATACACTCACTGGGTGGTATTCCAGCGAATTACTAACTGTAATAACAGCAGACTAACGAGTAGGTTTGCTTAGATGTCAGTTGTCAGGACCGTTCAAACATCATCTGCGTGCCAGGCTTTCATACGGTCAGTGTGCCAGTCCTCAACTCCTATAGCCATATATAATATGACTACGATGAGACAATAAAACATCATTTATTGACTTTATAAATTAGCAGATAAAAGAAATTAATAAATACCTAAAAAAAGATTCATTTTAAACAGTTTAGAACAAAGTTTGGATCCTTCAAGCGATGCGTGAAGAAGCATTTTAGGCCGGCATAGAGGCGGCGGCTGGGACAGCCGGGAACTGACTCGGTTGTTCCAGTCGCCGTCACTCTTGAACCTCCTCTTGCTTATCATCAGGCCGGTCGAGGTCAGTTGTCGTGTCACAAAAAAAAATTACAAAATGTATCTTGCTTAAAAGTTAATTTCTAGAACTTTATTATTTTAAGGAATTCTAGATCAATATTTAATCTTTACATTTCTTAAATATACTTTAGTACGACCTAAAATAAATTTCTACATGAATCTGTGAATAATGTTTAATAATAGTTAAGAACATCATTGCACTTAATGATCACTGCCTTCTGGAAAAGATAATCTGAGTTCCAGAAGGCAGATTCCGATTTTTGACACAAAATAAATCTCTTAAAAACTACTTACAAAAATAGGCAAGAAAGAAAAAAAATAACAATAAAAATGCAAATATTAACACTGCTAAATTAAATTATAAAACTACCTTAAATCTAGTTTGCGCGCATTGTTAACCCTAGAAAACCCGTCGTCAAAAACAAAAACATCGCATAAACAAGTAAATTATTTTAGGGAGAAAAAAAAAAGTTAATATTATTTAAATATACCAATTCAAACCTATTACTATCAAACTCAAAACATATATTATGAGACATTAGGATGAGTTACATTTATAACAATAATTTACATTTATATTAACTTAATCGCATGCTCAATACAAATAAATGATAAAATATAATAAAATCTAGCTTAAAACTACATACCAAAAACTATACAATACATTTTGATATGACGCATATAAAAGAAATAACAATAAATTGCAATAAAGCATGCAACTTAAAAGTATTAAAAAAATATATAATAATAATAATAATAAAATGAAGTATAGTAAAATTATAGGGTGTGTGTGTGTGTGTGTTAGTGTGTGTGTGTGTGTGTGTTTGTGTGTGTGTGTGTGTGTGTGTATATAGGCCTTAGAAGATAAGCCTTAGAATATAAAGAAGTTTTGGCACTATTAATTTTCTATTATCTAGATTACAGCAGTTGTATTTAAAATTCAATTACGATATAACTTTAAGCAACTCTTCAGTTGCATTATAATCAAGTTTCTTTAACCATATGTCCAAATTTTTCTTTAATTGGTAGCTGCTGGAACCCATAATGTTCAATTGCTTGTTACACTTATCATAAAGAAAAGGTGCCAGAAAATCGTAGTGGCGGTGAGCGAAAACCGTTTGAGTAAGAGGAGTTCTGCTGCTTTTGACTCTTTTAGATTTTGTGTTTGGTATCACATGCCTATGGAACCTTTGAATTGTCCGCTTAATAAATAACTGACGCACTATTAGAACAGTAGCATTGTTATATAGATCAGACGTAGGATATCTGAACGGCTTACGGAGTATTACTTTTAGAAGTGCGCGTTGTGCTCTTTCAAGTTCCAATAAATTAGTTTTAGCTGCACCACCCCATACCGTTATACAATAGGTCTGTAGACATTGTGAGAGGGCCTTGTATACCTGGATAAGAAGTCCAGAATCAGCTACTTCACGTAATTTTTTGAAGGTGAATATGAGCGTTCTAGTTCTAGACGTTGCTGATTTAATGTACTCTGCCCAATTTAAGTTCTCGTCCACTAATACACCTAGGTATTTAATGTATTTTACTCTGCTTAACCGACCACAAGCACAGTCTTCTTGGTTCTGATCTGTCCTGTTACAGGGATATGTGTGAGAGATAATGCCGTCGTCATTGTTAGGTTCTGTAGCTTTATTTATGTGAAATTTAATTATTTTAGTTTTGGTTGTATTAAGTGTTAGTAAGTTATTTTCGAGCCACATAGTAACCTTGGCCAAACCATCTTCAGCAACCTTACATGCTTCCTCCCAAGTTTTACCTTGGAATATAAGAGCCGTGTCATCTGCGAACATAATGGTTTGACCATTAGCCATGTCAACTCTGCATAGGTCATTAATATATACCAAAAATAGTGTTGGGGCGAGTGTGCTTCCCTGAGGAACACCATAAATACATTCGCTCTCTGAACTGTAAGAGTCACCAATCCTGACAACCTGTTTCCTGTTCTGTAAGTAATCCTTGAACCATAGTAACGGTGTTCCTCTTATACCAGAATTTTCGAGTCTCTTTAACAGTATCGGTATGGATACTGTATCGAAAGCTTTTTGCAAGTCCAGAAAAACACCAATGCATCTCTTGCCATTGTTTAGATTGTCTTTGATGGTAGAGGTAAGGTGAAGAACAGCATCCTCTGTGGACTTGCCAGCCCTGAACCCGTACTGGCTAGGAGACAAGAGATTAAACTTTTCCAGGAATGAAATTATTCTACGATTCACTACTTTTTCCAGGATTTTAGAAAGTACGCTTAACAGTGAAATGGGCCGGTAGTTGTCAATCGTGGTTTTTGAACCACTTTTGTGTATCGGTGTAACTACTGCTTTTTTAAATATGCTAGGAAATATGCCACTTGATAGACTTAAGTTACAGATGTGAACCAAAGGGTTTGCGAGTATGTGTATTGATGTTTTAATTATTTTTGTACTAATATTATCTAGTCCTGGAGCACTAGCCGAGTTTATTTGTTTAATCAAACTGTCTACTTCATACACATTAGTTGGCATAAATACAAGTGAATTAATTGACTGATTATTAATCTTTACCAGGTTATTGGTAAGTTCTTGTTCAGTAGTATTTAATTTATCTAGCGTATTTTGTGCCAATTTGGCACCAATATTTGTGAAAAAGTCATTAACTACATTTAAAGATGAATGTGCTGTACTCTTCAGGCTTAAAAGGTCTTTATTTGTTACTTTGTTGTTTCTAAAATCACAAATATCTTTAATAACTTTCCACGTTTCCTTTATGTTACCTTTATTGCGTTCTAACTCACTACAACAGTACTGTTGTTTCTGAAATTTAATTATATTGTTACATATATTACGGTACCTCCTGTATTGAATGCTAAGACTTTCGTTTGTAGGTGATTTCTTCATGGTTTTATATAACTTGTCTCGTTTACGTATGCTTTTAATAAACGCCAAGGTAAGCCGCATAAAGGACATCATTCATTTTGGACTTTTATTGTAACACTTTTGTCACGGCCGATGATAAAAATATATATAAATGGTAGGTTCGATACTCGTATTGACAAAACTAATAGCAATTTTGCTTTTAATTGCTGTACGATTGAGTTATTCGGAAAATAAAAATGATTATTTTTAGTTTCTTAACCACGCGGAAAAGACATATTAAAAATAAATGTCACACACAGTTGACCAAGGAACATTGTACTCAAGAGAAGAAGCTCGACTGCCATGGAAACAAGTGGCAATTAGAGACGCCACGACGGAATATCACGCGAACTAAAATGTTGGCATGTTGGTGAAAGTGAACTTACTCAGCAGGAAATAATCTAATTAGATGAATAAAACGACTTTTTATAAAACATTTACTTTTTTATTTAATTCCAACTTACTTTTCAAGACAATAGTATCACTAAAAATATGTATGCTAATTACCAGCACAACAGGAGATAATTTTTAAAAAAATAATTTATACTTTTACTCTATTTTTTACTAGTTTCAAAATGTTTAACGACAGTATTATATTGATGACGTTTGCGATGCCTAAACATTTGGTGGGAAGATCAAACCGGAAGAAACGCTATCACGCCATAACCTTGAATGAGAGTCGAGACCCGATGGATCGACTGCCTGATGTTTTTTTTTTAATTAAAAAGTGATTGACGACTTTTTTTTGGGCTGGCAGTGAACTTAATGGTTTCTGCATTGAACTGTCATGATTATAGTTTGATCATTTCGTACATCTAAACTATGCAAAATATAGGATATTTACCAAGCACATTAAAATATTGTTGTATCGAACTATTTTATTGTACATTTCCCACTTTTAGTACAATTAAGCCCAAGTCCCCATACAAAATGAATGATGTCCTTTGTTTAATTCATTAATCAATGTTTGTGCAAAATCTAAGAAAATACTGTGAATATATTTTTAAAATTCAGGTGACTTACAGCTTCTGTTTTAATTTCTTATTTTATTTATTTTGATTATGTCTAAGTAGGTAATTTAGCTAAATATTATGTTTTTCAGTAAAAATGTTTTTTGGTCAATGCCGCGAGTACGTAGGCGCTGTGTGTCTCAGTAGTCAGAAAGGTTGTGGGTCAAGCGACAGACAGCGAGTTCAATATGTGTAAATATTCTGCTTACACCCGACCAATGTACATTCGTGAACCAAAACCCAATTAAAATGTCTTAAATTATGATTTTAGATGTTTTTAATATTTGTCAAATCATGTACTGTTAGTGCACTAACAAAAATAAACACGATTACTTACATAATCTATTTATACAGGTAAGAGGCAACGGAAACGAAATAGAACCTTATCGGTTTTTATTTAGGAAAACTTATTTTCCTGGAAAAATTCGCTCTGTTTTATTTTCGGAACACCAACCTGTATTTTAAATAATATGTTTAACTTAAATATAAAGACAGAATACAAAGTAGTGCACAAAAGATTAAAAACTAAAATGGCGGATGGTTGGTCACATCTTGCGAATAACTTATACCCGTGCTGGGAGAGAACTTCTCGGATGAAGGCGATAGTGTCGTAAATGTTCACTTAAATATAGCTCTATGAAATTATAAAATAATAAACCTAGTTCGAGACTATATTCGTTCAAGTTAAACTTGATTTTAAAGTATTGAATAGTATATTGAATTTTGATACTTCTGGGAACTCAATCGAATTGTAATAAAAAATTCAGGCGTTATTTTTTTACGTGTTTATTTTTAGGGCCTAATATTAATTGATTACTCAGTAAGGTAATATAAATCGTGGTCTATTCATTAGTATGAGTAAAATATTAGTGAAAGAATATTAGTAAAAAATAAACTAACAAAATATTTTATTTCTTTATTATACATATAATTCTATTTATGGTTATTTCACAATTAAATTAAATTACGAGTAAGTTGTTGTGAATAATAATTTTGAGGTCTTTTTTTATCCCTGCGAGAACACGCAGAACGCTTAGGTTATTAATATTTACAGAACAAAGAAACAATATTTATATAATACACATAACTATATTTCTCTGTTTTGTGGATAATTATATTAAAAAGTTCTTATTTATTCTGGCTCGATTTATTTCACAGCCCCTCTCCTGATGTTAAGCTAAAGTGCGGTCAATAAATGTAGACGACTGCTACTACAGTTGAATATTTACAAGTAGCGGTCGAATCCGTTAAGCCGATGGCAACTTTAAGCTGATTCTGAAACGCGACTGAGTCAGATCACGGTCTGCACAGTTCAAACCATAATTGTATATATATAATTTTTTTCTCTGTGACAACCCTAATTGCGACAACGATGCATCGTGGTTACTTGCTGAAAGTGGCAAAACGATTTGCTTTGCCGACATTGTTTTGTTGTCATTTAACAATATGTGTGAAATTTTAGTAATTTATTTTGTTATCTTATCTACCGAATGATTTATAATTAACTTTTGTAACTTATAGATAGTTGTGTTTATTTATTTATTTAAGATTATAAAAGGCTTCTGATATAATAAGCGTTAATGGGGCAGTCGTGAACTGACTCGGTATTTTTAGTCATCGACACTCTAGGAACTCCTCTTGATTATCATCAGGCGCGTCGAGGTCAAATGTAGTCGAATTTCATATAAACGCACAAACTATTTTAAGTTTTCAATTTAATAATTATTAGAATTAATAAATAGTTTTCAGTGTGTTGCAGGAAACTTTAGTTAATTTTAACATTCATTGAATCAACAATTATCTGACAACTGATGCAAAAAGCACTTTTATGGCCAGCTACCTGACATAATATTAGTACAATAAATATTTTCCTTAATTGACATTTGTTTAGGTAATTATAAAAACCTGTCATATAATTTTGACTACCTGCGTAGCGCATTGTACTCACCAGTTTCCAACTAGGCTGGCATAGTGGATACGACTAATACTGTAGTGAAAATCACCTTAGTTTATAGACTTCACTCCAGCTTAACATCATATCATAGCGCTGCCATATGTTGAGTTACAATAAAAAAAACGATAATATTTGAATTAAATATCTTTTTAAATTTTCAATAGGAAGGCTTTTATGCAACTGACTATACAGTGTATGTGTACTATATAAATTGTCGGCTATTTCAATAAAATAAACGATAAAATATAAATAGCAGTTCGTGAAATTAATTTCTCAATTTAATATTCCTTTATTATCCTTTAGAATTTGCAAATTATGTATGAATGGTCGAATAATGGATGATTGGTACTTATTCGTAGAAATTTATATTAATTATTTAGTCATTTCTATTTAATTATTTGTTTCTGCCTATCCCCGTGGGAAAAAGGCGTGACAATTTGATTGATTGACATTTTTATACTAAGCTTCCAAGGGGGAGGCCTATGCTCAGTAGTGGACGTCTTTTGGCTGATGATGATGATACTACTAAACGTGCTAGTTTTATAGACACAGACAATCAAAGTACAATCAATCAATCAAATTGTCACGCCTTTTTCTCACAGAGATAGGCAGAGACAATGGAGCGCCACTTGCCACGATCCTGACACAACTCCCTCGCTTCCTTCACATTCACAATTGACCAAATCAAATTACATTGGAACGTACCGGTAAGTAGTTTTGAACCACAACCATTACGTCATCGTCGCCTTAATATTTTATTATTTTTTTATGCACGACAATATGAGATATGAATGTGCAAAGGCTGCACTGGAGAATTTGCTGACGGGTGGACCGCACGCGAACGTTTGTCTTTCCTATTGTAGCTTTTCTCCCGCATTTTATAAAATAATTTATTTAATAAATGCATTCGTAGATTACTAAATAAAACAAATTTTATGCAGCTTACTATCGCATTTATTTTTGGTTAATGATTGTACAAATTTTATGCGGCTTACTATCGCATTTATCTAGGGTTATTGATTTTACAATTTATTTATTATTCTGACGTTTCGAGAGCTTTACAGCCATCGTGGTCACAGAGATAGATAGATAAACCAGAGATAGAACGGGAACAATCCAGAGGGATGTTTTACAAACTAGTCATTGTTGTTTGATGAGAATTGTGGATGTGAAGGAAGCATAACAGTTGGGTGAGGATTATGGAAATTCGACGCTTCTTTATCTACGTATGCCGTTAATGCTTGTAATGTTTGTAAATTACTTGTGAATACAAATACTTGTACATTTCATTTGGTAATTTACCGATTTTATTCAGAATTGTTGAAAATACCTCAGTTCTCAATAAATACTCATTTATTGTAGAATGAAGGACTTGTATCGTTTTCAACAGTTTACTTTTAATAGTTGTACTTGTATTAGTTTTAAAATATATACTTTTAATATTTTTGTAAGTCAAAACTATGACTTGGTCTCATTATTCAATTGAATATATAACATATATATTTAAATGAATTGCATATTCGAAAGATTAAGATTTTTGCGGGAGAAAAAAATAAGTGAAATATAGAAATATGTGGACTCGATCTCAGCGCTGTAGTTTATTGCCTATGCACAGTGGCCTGCGTTTTCAATAAAAATCTCTCATTTTCACGCCAGTTGCTGGTGCATTTTATGGTTAGAAAATTAGGGCCCCAATAAGTTGGATTTTTATGAATTGAAAATTGAGATATATTCGTAAGAGTTGTGTTGGTTTATTTTCAATTGTTTATATTTTCTATTGTAATGATTTATACTTATTGTCTTATAGGGAATTACGAGTATAAGACGACCGTGGTGTAGTGGTAGTGCAATGATCACGCAATACATGAATCATATTGTGCCGATCTTTTTGTAGTTCGCACTATATCATAAGCTGGGTTGCCTAGTGTACCCTTAAACGTAGAGCTTGTACGAACAGGTACGAACAGAATTGGTGGACGTGAGGGAAGCGAGAGAGTTGTGTCAGGATCGTGGCAAGTGGCGCTCCATTGTCCCGGTCCATCCCTGTGGGAAAAAAGAGTTATTTTGATTGATTGATTGATAATTTATTCTTAACTGATTACCTTATTGTAATTAACATTATGTAATCAGAATCTATTTATTCAAAACATTTAACAAATTATTTAAGGAAATAATTGACTTGCAAATTAATTATTAAATTTAAATTAATATTTGAAATTCAAATTAAAAAGTAAAATTAAACTTTACTTTCGTAACTCGTACAAAGAATCTCTTGGGGAAAAAATATAACTTGACTTGAAATTATGTTTGTCTTCATTGTTCTTAGAATTGAAGGCGTACCATGAAAATTGTTCAAACTTACGTTTTATACAATCATTTAAAGTAAATTAAACTTTGAAACAAATATTATTATAATATTGTTTTATAAACTTATTTATTTAAAGTCGCTTCACTACAAGGTCATTAGCGACTACAGTTTAATTTTTAATTAATTTACTTTTCTATATTACCTAAGCTATTAAAGTACTTGCTTGTATCATAGAAACTGGACGACCAAATTATACTCTGTCTAAGCTTAATGACGCGCCCCTCCACCGCATTTGCGAACACGAGAACACATAAAATATGGATGCAACACACTGAAAATGCAATTGTAATTGCTCATTCAGTTGCTGGTTAGACACAAAAGGAGGAGCACGCTGATTAAGTATAATACATAGTATAGTTAGAAATATTTGCATTTACACATTTAAATAAACTATGTAGAGGGGCACGTCAATTATAGTTAGACAATCTATACATTTATTTGACAAATTGTTTAAAAATTTAAACCCGTGCTCTTAGTTTGTGTCTGACAGCTGCTACTGGTTTGGTTAGTGATATGTCATACGATAGTCTTAGTGCATTGTTCAGCACACCAGTTTGTTACACGTTAGGTCCCGGGTTAGATTACCGGTCGGAGCAAATAGCTTTTATTTATTAGCTTTATTAGATTAGATTCGTCAATCAAAAAGGAGTTGGATATTTCCTTTGTGTCTGGTTATAAAAGAGTGGCGCCTAGTCTGTCGATATTAAATGCGACTTCTACTAGAAATTATTTCACTGTCGCCTTTATTCATGAACCGAAATCCTGCCTAAAAATATAAATATAAACGTCAAACGGTTTAAATTAAATTCAACGAACTATAGTATGCATTACTTGTTCCATATTCCAACTTGAATATTTTACGCTTGTTCCACAAAAGCTATTTCATTAAATTTAATATAGAAAGCTAAATAATAAAAGCAAACAGCAAACTAAGCACAAATTCAACTAGCTACCTGAGCTAACTGCAAAATTAAGCATGGAAATGTAAAATTTATTGCACATGAAGCTTACTGCAACTTTGCTACGAGTCAATAACCAAAGGTCGCGTGTGCAAAAATAGGTATACCTGATTCACATATTGTATTTACCTTTTAATTACGCAAGATGTATTATATTTAAACCACTTTACGAGTATTAATTTGTTTTTGATTGGCAGACACTCTGTCGATAAGTTCAACAAATTTTATGTTTAATAAAACAAGGCCGCATAAAATTTGTTTAATTAAACAGTTTTATGTGGCTTACTATCGCGTTCATTGTTGGTTAATGATTTTTTTTATTATTCCATCGTTTTTTATTATGTCCGTGACCACGATGGATGCAAAGGTCTCGAAACGCCGTAATAAAAAAACGTAAAATCAATAACCAAAAATAAACGCGATAGTAAGCTGCATACAATTTCGCGAAAAATCTAAGAAATTACTTTGTCGACCGATTTCATTTCCCTGGTCTATTATAACCAGGGATATATTATGTCGGTCTATATATATATATATATATATATATATATATATATATATATATATATATATATATATATATATATATATATATATAATTATTTTATAGTAGGTATATGATGAGTATATAAGCAAATATGTATTTTAATATATTATTTTTCTTTTTCTTTGTAAATTGTAGAATTAAAACCAAAATAAACGCGATAGTAAGCCGCATAAATATTGTTTAATTCTCTAATCAATGTTCACGCAAAATCTAAGAAAATACTAAATAAAATGAAGACGCTTCCCGTGTCTCTGTTCCTATGTACTTTTACTGTAACTTTTAAACTACCGAACAGTTTTTCAAGCGATTTTCACTGTCATTCAGATGTAGTCTTAATTATTAAAAATAGTAAATGAATGAATATAGAAATAACAAACAAAAAACATACGAAATAATATCTAAAAATAACTCACAATTGCTAATAATGGTAGTAAGTCATTCAAACTTTTCTCATTTTGCCTCAGTACGTCTTTGTTACAGTATACAGTGGAACATTTTGTTCAATAAAAGTGTTCCGATTGAGTAATCCTTTGTGTGGCTCACGTCCGTCGGGTGCCTTCCCAATTGTCCAACTTCAATATCGTTCCTATTCCTACATGTCTATGCTCCTACATAGTCGAAGTTCAAGAGGAAACAAAAATAACATTATTAACATGAATTTTTCAAAATTGTAAACTATTAACACAATCTTTACTATTTACAATTTTAGCAACATTTTTACTTTGCATAAAATACTGTTGAAAATAAATAAAAAAAAAACTGCATTTTCGTTAAAAAATATCAACTGGAAACATCTGAAAATATTCTATATTTGATTTTAAAAAGTAATAATGTAAGTGTATGTTTTTTTTGTTGTTGTTGTGACTCGACCTGTTGTTGACATGGTAGGCAAGAGGACATGACTAAGAGTGCATACACGTTTGCCCCACTGGCCGTCACTATGCCGGCTTAAAGTTATTTTTCAAAAACATCGTATTTTATACCCTTTCTACTCTCACAATTTACTCCAATTAAATGACACTTTACTCGTATTTGCGTTTAAATCCATTAAAGCGTTTAGACTACAGATCGAACCTCAGACGCGTAACGGACTAGTGCGCTTTGCTTAACACGCTAGTCTGTTACGCGTCGTCACGGGTTCGATTCCTGTTTAAAGGATGTATTTGTTTTATAGCTTTTATTTGTAATATAAGCTATAAACTAATTAAATAATATAATCAATCAATCAAATTGTCACGTCTTTTTCCCACATGGATAGGCAGAGACAATGGAGCACCACTTGCCACGATCCAGACACAACTCCCTTTTTAATGCTTGTTATTAAAAAAAAGATGCGATTATTAGCTCCGGTTCTGGTTGTCGCGTTTCTGGATCAGCTTGTAAGTTACAAGTGGCCGGTTCCAACTAGGCTGGTATAGTAGATGCAACTGACACTATTAAAGTTGTAATTATGTTTATATTAATAATACAAAAACATTCATTTTATAAATCATTTATTTGACTGACTTTCAGTTGTCTAACTTCGACAATTGCCTTTATAATAATATACAATATCTCCTCTTCTTAAAGTAACATACAATACCTAAATGAATAATTAGAAATTATAATTAAATTTATATTAAAAATAACATGAGCTTCAAACACTGTTCTATGCTTACTTAGCTTCCCATGTTATTATGTTTATATTAATAATACAAAAACATAGATCATTTATTTGACTGACTTTCAATTGTGAAACTTCGACAATTACTCGTACATTTATAATAATATACAACAGAAGTATAGTAGCAGTCGCCTCTTTTAATAGACCGCACTTGCGCTTAACATCATGCAGGGTGCAGTCAAATGTCAATAAACAATAAAAAAATATATGGGTATAAATACTTGGTTAGGTTAGACCCTTAAATCAATAGTCGATATATCCGACCATTATTATTATAAATGTGAATGTTCGTTTGTTTGTTACACTTTCACGCGAAAACTACTCAACCGTTCATCATGAAACTTCGTACACATATTCTTGGAAGTATCAGAAGTAACATAAAATACTTTTGAATTAAACAAATTTTATGCGGCTTACTATCGCGTTTATTTTGGTTTTGATTTTACAATTTTTTATTATTCCGACGTTTCGAGAGCTTTGCAGCCATCGTGGTCACGGAGAGACCATTAATCAATGTTCGCGCAAAATCTAAGAAAATACAATAAAATACTTTTATTTTTTTTAAATATTTTTTTTACTATAGATTCTAATTGACTATAGTTTCAGCTTTTTGGAAATTTTCTATATTTATTTTTATTTCTGTCTGTCATTTTTATATGAATTATCGTTTTATAAATACAAAAAAAGGATATACAGTCGAAATGAGAACCTCCTACTTTTTTATGGCTGTGTTATAAACCTAATTTTACGCGAGTGAAACCGCGGCCACAGCTAGTAAATAATAATAATCATAACACGTGTTATTTTGTGTGATTTAAATAAATAGTAGTTAAAATTTACTAGAGTGAAATTTCAGCCAAAATTGCTGAATGGAATGGATAAGACACTGTTAGTACTTGCACTAAAATTTTGATGTTGCCATAAAAGTGTGTTGGTAGCGACAGTTCCGTGTCTTGGCTCGTCAAAAAGATAATTCAGTTGAATAAAAGACTTTCAAAGTTAAAACGTAAAAGTGACGTAAGAATAATACGCCACAATTGTATTTTTGTTCTGCTTTACGAGAACAACAAGAGAATACGAGTAGGTAATATAGTACAAAGGAATAATGAGTCTGTAATATTTTCCACTGAGGTCCTGTTAAAATGTGTTGTTGAAATTATTATTAATTTCATTTTATTAGCTTAAATTTAAAATTCACAAATGATTTTTAAACACTTTAAATACGTATGATTTTTATTGAAATTTATTGCTTCTAAATAAACAGTAATTCTACCGTGGCGACCGTGGTGTAGTGGTAGTGCAATGGTCACGCACACCAAGATCATGGGTTTAAAACCATTTGCCTGTACCGAACATTTCTTTAATATACGTACTTTGGTCGTCCTATTTCTATGATACAATATAGAAATGCATATTATAAATAATCTGTACAAAGAGGCACTTATGATATACGTCCGTCCGTGGATTATACAATTTTGTTTAGTTTAGGTAGGGGTTTTTATACGATTACATGTGGTTGGAAACATCTTGACATAAATAAAGTGACGGGGAGAACACGTGGGATGATAAAGCATTCCAGTTGTCGATTGTTCTACAAAGGAAGGCCACGACGTGCTGTTCGTATCCGACCTTAAAAATACACATTTTACTATTTAAAATATATATGAATTACATTTCTCACTACAGAACAAGTGATAATATAATAGATTAAAATAGGTCTTAACGCGTTACTAGGCATATTTTATTTATTCCGGAGTTTCTACATTGTTGGAAGATCAAAAAACCTGTCATCACCTTATTCCCGATTGAGTACTATAGGTATGAAAAATATACCGCCTAAAAATATAAAATTCAATATCATAAATCATAATAGACGTACAATAAGTAGTACTTTTAGGATTTTAAAAATAATTTTCCAATTCCTTGCCTTAGGTTAGGTTACAATTTTCTCTAAGAAATATGGGCTGGTATATAAACATTTACTTAAGAATATACTAACGGGACCTTACCCGCAATAATATCAATTTATTTACTAGTTGATACTTTAGGAGCAATTAAGATTACAATTACATTTTGGCCGGCATAGTTACGGTGACTGAGGCAACCGTAAACAAATTCCTTTTTATTTATAGACATCGGCGCTTTTAGCATCAGTTTATTTAGCAACAGGTCTCAATAATAAAAAATCTTTTCTTTTTATTTCAAACGATCTTATTATAAATACTTCTTTACAATAAAGATTTCCATGTTTCTTTCAGGTTCGCTTGATGGCTCAGTTCAATTTTTTATACTCTATGTGACGTTGATTTGCTTGATCTCTACAAGATAACTTTATGGATTTATTATGGATAATCATAACGACTTAATGGTTATCTATAAAAAAGTGGTCATTGTGCTTTACGCATTTTTAATGAATATGGCATCAATTGATTAACATCTTGTACCAATAAAAATATATAGTTCTTACCCTGTCTTTTTTCTCCTGTGATCTCTCGCCTGCACAGGTTGGGCGAAGCATCCGTTCTCGACAAAATCGACAGTCGAACTAAACGGCACCCAACCCACGTGTCCTCCCCATCTTTTACACTTGGAAATTATAACAAAGGTTGTATGATAAATGTATTTACCGTTAACTTTTCTATATACAAATACATGAATATAATACAACACAGAAAATCTTAACTCCTGGTCAAAATCAATATTTTTCCTAATCAATCAATCTAATTATTACGCCCTTTTTCCACAAAGATAGGCGGATATAATGGAACGCCACTAGCCATGATCCTGACACAACTCACTCGCTTCCCTAATAATTTAATCTTAGCTAAATCTCTAAATCTTAATTTTGGGGGCAAAAATGTATGTCGATCGATAGTTTATGAAATATAAATTTGCGCTTCTTGGTCATTGCGAAAAAGGCTTGACAACTTGATTCATTGATAAGTTGGGCACTATATTACAAAAATAAAATTTATACTTATGTTATGACTTGTCTATTAAATCCTAAAGTAACAAATTAAGTAATATACTTAGTACGATTTGTATATACTAGCCCCCAAGGCTTTAGTATAAAGAAGGACATCAGCTAGGAGTCTATCCCAACGTGCACTCAGACATTGGCGGGGATCAGTAGGATTTCTTCCGGATGCGACCTGCATTACCAACATTTCTACTATCTTTACTCCCAATAAAAGTGGTATTTGGCATCGCACCTTGTTTTCCAAATCGCGGGGAATTTAAAAACATATGTGCTTCAGTTTCTCGGTGATACTTTTTCTCAAGTGGACTTTTGTGTTTGTTTTATTGTATTACTATTCTTGCTCTAATGGATAATGTAAAATGGGTGTAAAATGTAAATGTAAAAGGCGACTGTGGTTTAGTGGCAGTGCAATGGTTACGCAAACGGAAGAGCACGGGTTCGAAACCAATGTATCTTTGATATATGTACTTTGGTTGTACTGTTTCTATGATACAAGCACTTAAGTAGCTTAGTATAGAAATGTATAATAAAAATTAAAAAAAAAGTAATATGTAAATGGGTAATGTATAAGTAATGTAAAAGGTAATGTAAAGACAGACAGTTTGTGGTCATTAGCCCAGCTCATTGAAATCTAAAGACTGTGATGTGACTCAGTCGCGTTTTGGGATGAGTTTGATAGTTGCCGGAATTCAGGCAGGCTTACATACTAAATTCAACTTCTGCTTGCAGACATTTCTATGGCATCAATTGCCTCCACTTAGATTGACATCTCGAACCAATAAAAATATATTAAAACAACCTTGTTCTTGTCTTTTCTCTCCTGTGATACCTGGCCTGCACAGGTCGGGCGAAACATCCACTGTCGACCAAATCGACAGTCGAACCCACGTGTCCTCCCTATCCTTTACACTTGTATTTTATAAGCAAAGGATGGCTAATGTATGATAAATGTATAATAGTATTTACCGTTAACTTTTCCTATATAAGTATATACAAATATATAAATATAATACAATACAGAAAATCTAAATTCGTAGTGAAAATCTATATAGGTACCTTAGACTTTCGAAACAATCTGTTCCATTTGAACAAAATGAAATTAAGCTTCAAAATGGATTAATCCAACGCAACTAAGACAGTGCTACTTACTGAACGGTCTAATCTGAAGCGTTTAGTACATGAGAGACCAAATTCAAACACGACAAATCCATTATACGCGACCTTTTTGCTGCACATGTAATTCTAATGGAGGCACCATGTGTTACAAAACCACACTTTCGGTATTCCTAATCTCCGCGCTAAGCATGTTTTAATTAGGATTTGTAATGGAACATGTACAATGTAAATAGATGGTAACGCGACGTCTCGTGAGTAAGCAAAAACCGCAGCAGAACTCGCTTACGAGTTCGCTCTGTTCTGAACGTGTGATCTTTTAATTGGTCCCTAAACATGAACGAGGTCAAAGTATCCGAACTGTTTTTTTGTCGTATTATTTTTTTATTACTCTATAATTTATTAAGTAATGAAAGTAAAATAGATTTCTTTTATTGTTACTCGACATACGTCAACACTCAGCTTGATGTTAAGCTGGAGTATGGTTCATGAATGAATGTCACCGCTACTATGAGTACAATTTAATAACTGTAATTAGAAGTGATTTGGTTGCGTTTCGGGATCAGCTTGTAAGTTGCCAGTTCCAACTAGTTCGGCATAGTGAATGTGACTGAATAATACTCACAGTTATTAAATTGTAGTAGCAATGACATCCATTCATGGACCACACTCCAGCTTAACATCAAGGTTCTGTCATAATATGTCGCGTCACAATAAAAAAATTCTTGTCAATGTGATGTTTTAAGAAAAAGAAATATCATTGATCCTTGGCCTATCTCTCTCGCTAATCCTAAACAAAATATAATATTGTTTCTGTGATGTACATTTAATAAACGCGTACAAAGTTATTTATAAAGAATCTGTAACTTTCCTAAAGTTTTTTACTTTCATTCCCAGTGGGATAGGAAGAGTCCAGGGATCGACAAATATTAATAGGTATTCCAATTTAATCTGACTAGATTTATTATAAAACGCGAAATAATTTTTAATGATTGTTTTATTTCAATACTTTTTAATTGAAAGAAAATTGACTCTTTTTCTTTACTCTCGCGATAGGGAGACCAATTGGTCGTAGGAGACATCCTCAAGAAATCTGGGTTGCCTAACGCTCATAACCATAGAGCTTGTATGAAGAGAATTTCGGATGTGAGGGTGCTGTGTCAGGATCGTAGTAAGTGGCGCTTCATTGTCTCTGTCTATTCCTGTGGGAAAAAGGCCTGATCATTTAAAAAACAAAAATAAACGAACATTTTCTAACGTTTAATTAAATGTAGAAAGAAGATCGTTTTATGTAAACATTGCTTAAAGTTCTTTGAATTGGGAACCCGATACGCTCAAGTGGATCAGTTACAGAGTTTCCCACCTAACAAAGTTTCCTGAAATACTTGTTACTAAAGTTTTCTACTAAATATGAAGGAAGGTTTTGTTTTTCAAGTATTTTACACAAAACGTAGATGCGTTTAAGTGTGATTATAAGTTTATTTAATTTATTATTTAAAAAGGAAACGTTTACTTTATGCTCTCTCGTATGCACAAAGACGAACTTATTACCGCTAGACATTTTCTACCAGTTAACCTAAGCCCCACAAAAAGATCAAAATAAAGGAAAGTGCAAAATAATAATAAAAAAAATAATAACTACTAATTAACAATATTAAATAACTAAGTTATTACTAAAATAAAAGAATGACTTTTTTAGTATTCAATTCTAGAGTAATTAAATATTGTTTTCTTGTTCTTTTAATGCCTTTACACTCATAAATGGCTGTTAGTTTCTTATGTTTAGTTAGTTTCTAATGTTGGTAAGAATAATACTGCTTTAAGAAACGATATAATTTAAATTTTAAAGTATTAGATAGACTGTGGTGAACAGGTTTACTATTGTAAATAGTATTTATAAGTATTTATTTATATTTATTTATAAACAGGTTTACTATTACTATTTACTATTACTAATAATATCATATTACTTATATAATGATTTGAGTAATACAAGATACGATAAGACATAAGCCCAACTATAGGACTACTATAACCTATATTCATGGTGAATATAGGTTATAGTAGTCCTGACATGGTGAATATGTGGTTTAAACTAGTAAGATGCCTTCTTACTAGAGAATACAAGAAAGAACGGTCTCAGCTTAAAGTATCAGAGGCGAATTGTATGTATATATTTATTTAGGTATCATTATACTTACATGTTTAAATAATTGAACCCATAAGACTTTTTCGCATTGGCGTTTGCGACATCTAATACCAGTTTCTTATACGTTAGTTTACACTCCGCAAGGCGCAACAGCTGCCAACAAAGGCCAGTTAAACTTAAAGCTTAACCTAAAGCCAGTCCGGATGCTTCTTAGGCAGGAACGGCGACCAGTTCGTCGTATGCCTTCCTTCCTCTACCTTGCCCATTATAATCAGCTGTAGCAAGGGTTAACAATAATATAAATATTCCGTTCACTACAATATTGTTAAGGATTTTTTAATTAATAAACTGTATTTCGCAAGAAAATATAGCAAATAAAAGAAACATGTAAAAACATCTCTAAACGGAACAGTGTCTGCGTCCTAAGGCCACTGTAAACTACTTGTCTCTTTGCTTGATCAGAGTCAGATATCACAAAAATAACCGCATTCCTTTATCTTTACAAATTAAAACAGATGTCTGAAATTCATAGGAATTTACACACAAGCATAATTTTTAACACAAATAAACTTGTCCTTTTGTTTTCGTGTGAACTGGCATTTCACAAGAGATTTTTGCATTTCTGGAGAACCCACGTGTTAAAACAATAAATAGTCGATTGCAAAATATAATGTTTAAAAAAAGATTAAAAGAATAATAAATTTATAAGAAACAGTATAGAATGTATTATTAAAAAACCTACAAAAGCTAATAGGTATCTTTATTCTTGCTCAATTAAAATCAAGAGATAACTACTCTATATGTAGTATTTTTTCTGAAAGATTAAACCGGGATTATCTTCCCATACACCATATATTACACTGTAAACTACTTGTCTCTTTGCTTGATCAGAGTCAGATATCACAAAAATAACCGCATTCCTTTATCTTTACAAATTAAAACAGATGTCTGAAATTCATAGGAATTTACACACAAGCATAATTTTTAACACAAATAAACTTGTCCTTTTGTTTTCGTGTGAACTGGCATTTCACAAGAGATTTTTGCATTTCTGGAGAACCCACGTGTTAAAACAATAAATAGTCGATTGCAAAATATAATGTTTAAAAAAAGATTAAAAGAATAATAAATTTATAAGAAACAGTATAGAATGTATTATTAAAAAACCTACAAAAGCTAATAGGTATCTTTATTCTTGCTCAATTAAAATCAAGAGATAACTACTCTATATGTGGTATTTTTTCTGAAAGATTAAACCGGGATTATCTTCCCATACACCATATATTACACTGTGGGAGACCTGAGTTACTTTACAACTATTCCATTCCAGCAACGGTAAGTAAGTACATAAGTAATTGAACATTTTTCATCCTACACATGACAACACCCCACTGCGTAATTCCTAAGTGTTCCTACTATATAAATCCAACGTTTTCAGTTTCAGCCATTTGTTATACAATATTATTATCTTTACCTCATAGTTTTCTTGCGTTTTTGTAGTCGTTATCAAATATGAGAAGGCTATTGTTATGTACTCGTATTTTTGGGCCAAACGTCAAAGACGGCGTTGGTAGAGTTTCATATTATTAGGTTATGAAATGAAAATAAAATGAAATGAATTGAAAATAATTTATTAGCATGAGCATGTTCTCAGCAGGCACTTGATTTTACCATGGTTTCGGAAAGGCATATGACGAGTAAAAGGCCACAAGAAACTCGTCAATTGTAGTCTGTACATATAAAACATACCAAATAGGTATATAAAACTAAAAAATAAAGTAAATAAAATCCATAAATTATGAAACACTAAAATAACTACACAGGTGCTAAGAGGGCAGTTAGGTAGAGAGGAACGTGAAGGCAGTTGAGGTTAGCCTTGACTACCATCCGATCGCAAGTCCAGAATGTTCCTTTTACTTGTGCCTGGATTCTAAGAAAAATGTCTCGAATTTTAAGAATCCTTTGTTGTTTTAAATTCATATTGGAAGTAGTGTTTACTAAAGGTAGAAACCATCGTGTAAAATTCTTTTAATTTGAAAAGAAATAAAACTATAAAAATACATAGATTTTACAAACAAGTGTCAAGAACAACAGGAACTTTCTCCGTTATAAGTTTTACTTTGTGAAATTAAAATTGTCAAGTAAATTTTCACTATTTACGAGTATTACAGTATGGTAAATTAGAAATTATGGTGTACCAGTGCGGTGGCGAATTCTGTATTTTTCGGACTCTTACTTAACTTATTGATATTTAACAGTTAAAGGTATTTCAGAAAAATATTTCTCATGTTTTTATAAGATAGGTTGAAATATTAAATACTTATATTTTTCAAATGACAACAAATACGAAATTATACCTTGACGTCGAACGCATTTACAGGGTAGCTGCAGGCTATGAATAAATTTCCCTAGTTCGTTACTACGTGGGATTGCCTTCCCTGAAGTGAGTAGAATGAGCCCGTATTCCTTCGGGATCCTCGCAAATGCAAATTATTTTATAGACTAGAACATCCCGCGAGTTACTGGTACAATCGTCATAGTAGAGGTAACGGAGAAAGTGATTTTGAGATTGATTTCAGATATCTCATTATTTATTTATTGAAATTGAAACTAAATTTAAAGCCATCCTAAGTATGTCATTAAAAATACAGCGGTTGCCATGAATAAATGTCACAGCTACTATGCCACTACAATTCAACAAACCAATCGCTAACCGTTCGTCCTCGCCTGTCGTCAAAAAACTGTATATTCTAAATATAAGTACTGTGAATACAATAGTTTATTGGTAGTATTTTCTTAAATTTTGCGCGAACATTGATTTGAATTAAACAAATTTTATGCGGCTTATTATCGCGTTTGTTTATCTCTCCGTGACCACGATGGCTGCCAAGCTCTCGAAACGTCGGAATAATAAAAAAATGTAAAATTAAAACCAAAAATAAACGCCATAGTGGGCAGCATAAAATTTGTTTAATTCAGTTTATTGGTTACTTTGGGCTTATGGTATCGCCACACTGACGTACACGTCATTTTGAGTCTCACTATCTCGTGCCTATTTTCTTGGTAGACTTGTCCCGAGTCCCCGCAAACGGTGCAAGAGAATTTATGTTATCTGAATTTAATTTTATCCGGCATTTTAAGATAAAGGTGTCTACTAGAGTAGTTTACGGCATTCACACTCTAATTGCTGGCTTATTAAGAAATACTACTACTTACTACCTTTGTGTTTTGTTTGAAATTAAGTAGGTAATTTATTTTATTTACTTTTTCATTAAAGAAACTAATATATTTTAAAGAGTGGTAGGTAGTGGTACGCAGGCTATTAGGATAGTAGAAGCTCCTTTGGCTGGCATAGTGACGGCGACTGGGGCAGCAGTGAACTAACTTGGTTGTATCAGTAGTCGTCACTCTTGGATCTCCTCTTGCTTATCGTCAGGCGAGTCGAGGACAAATGACGTGTCACAGTAAAAAAGAATGCTGATCCGGGGTAGTATCACCACTTATAAGTATACAGACCGTGAAGTGATTTAGTCGCGTTTCGGGACAAGTTTATAAGTTGTAAAAACTGTAGCTATATATTTTTTTATTTTATTGTGGCACGACATATGACAATAACTCGCCTGATGTTAAACTGGAGTGCAGTCTACGAATAGAGGCGACTGTTTCTATAGGTAAATAATTGCACGCAGCAGTAGCATCTACTATGCGTTATTTGGTTTGTGTACATTGTTAAGATGGATGGAAGGAGATTGATGAAAGAGATTTATAAATCAGAGGGGAAACGAATGAAAAAAATGGTATGTTTTTAAAACAAAAGGAGTTTGCAGTGTCGAAAACCGCATGGATGTTTGTATGAAGAGAATTGTAAAAACAAAAAAAGGAACCTTATCGGTCCATTTGTTTAGGAGATACGATGCCACAGACAGACACACAGATACACAGACACATAGATACACAGACACACAGATACACAGACACACAGATACACAGACACACAGATACACAGACACGCCAAACTTATAACACCCTTCTTTTAGAGTCGGGGGTTAATAAAAAATGAATAATGAAGAAAGCGATAGAGTGGAGTCAGAATCATAAAAAGTAGCGCTCTGCCTATCCTTGTGGAAATTGAAACATGACAATTTGCTGGATTATTAATATCTCACATCTAAGTAAGTAAATATTGATTATATTTTAAAAGATATTGTTAAGAATGTAATAAAGACACGACAAGAGATTATGAATGCCGTTAAAACAAGTCACGAATTTATTCATCGGCCTCTAAAATGTGTTTAGATACTAAACTTTATTAAGATCGCTATTAATAAACTGAGTTATAGCGCCACGTTTTCTACAATTTGTCATAAAGATAAAATGGGACGTGCGATGAATTATCTTAAATAACATTCATCTTGTTGAATAATTACCGTCACTCCTTTTTTCCTGCGTAAATAAAGAAGCGTTTACCTTAATTTGTCTTAATTATTGCGACGTTACCAAATTAAAAACATGCTTCGTGGTTCTTTTCTTTGTTTGTTGGGAATAGTAAAACAGATATATGAATACACATAGCTCGTAGAACAGATAGCTATTGGGGTCAATAAGTTCTCGAGTGCCACGTGTACGGACCGTGAAGTGACTTAGTCGCGTTTCGGGACCAGCTTCAAAGTTGTTCATTAGGCCAACATAATGAATGTGACTGCTATTTGCAATTAATTTTTTTTTTATTGTGACTCGACATATGACAGCACCCCGCTTGATGTTAAGCCAAAGTGTGGTCCATGAATGAATGTCACTGCTACTACAATTCAATAACTATGAGTAGCAATCACATCCACTATGCCGGCCTAGATGGAACCGGCAACTTACAAGCTGATCCCGAAACGTGACCAAATCACTTCACGGTCTGTCTGTATACTTGTAAGTGGTGGTACTACCCCGGATCGGCAGACTGGGTACCACTGCCTACCACTCTTTGAGTGTAGTTATTGAAGTGTAGTTATAATCGCCTACGCACAATAAAAAAAAACAATCAATAAAATAGTCACGCCATTTTCTCACAGGGATAGGCAGAGACAATCGGGCGCCACTTGCTACGATCCTGACACAACTCTCTCGCTTCCCTTGCGTCCACAAGTAAAAACATGTAAGTTTAAAAACCCTGTTTTGCACTATTTATACAAAAATAAAATTTGTAAAACTGTGGAATCTCTAAAAGAGTGTATAGACCGTGCAGTAATTCAGTCACGTTTCGAGATCAGCTGAAAAGTTGTTGAAAAAGTTACGACTGTGTCATTTACCTGTATCAACAGTTGCATTTATTCTTGGATCGCCCTCCAGCCTCATATTGTCATATTTTGGCCGCTTTTTTCAGTCGCTGCCACTATTCTAACATACCTCCCCTTGCTCATCATCAGGCAAGTCGAGGTCAGATGTCGAGTCTTAATAATAAAAAAAATCATTGAACAATAAAATAAAAGGAAAAGTGTACCAAAATTAGTTCTAACATAAGTGTGAGTGACATTGTGGATATAATACGCAGAAGCCCGATGACCTCACGTTCCGCAGTTAGTACCTACTTTGGAAAACCATGCTAAACAAAGGTAATATCCATAGATTAATGATTGGTCGCGCTACGACTAGATAGAGCCTTTCATACAAACTGTCACGATATAAACGCTCCCAGTTTACTCTGATGTGTGCGTCGTAATCGTGTATCCACGTGGCCGATGCCTGTGTGCGTGAACGAAATAATGTTGCTAACATAAACTATTAACCTATAGAACAGGGAAAAGTTATTTTTTTAAATTCCAAACAGCTACTTAATTTGTTTGTATCATAGAAAATACTGAGCCATATTCAGCGTAGTTTGCAATGCGTGTTTGACACGGGTGAATGCTTCATCTAGTTGAAGCGTCAGCGAGACCAATCATAAATCTATGGGTAATATCATATCAAAACCACAAAAGGTAATTTAATTTATTAATTAAATTATACTAAAATATATAACAGATAAATGCGGTTTTAATAATGAATTACAGATCGCCATTTTGTTGCTTTTTTGTTTATTATTCAAAATAGGCGACTGGGTGTAGTGGCAGTGCTATGGTCACGCAAACGAGAGCACGGGTTCAAAACCACTTGCCGGTACCAATGTATCAATCTTTGATATATGGACTTGGGTTGTCCTGTTTCTGTGATACTAGACTATGATTTTTAGCACTTTAGTAAATTAGTATAAAAATGTAAATAGGAAATATAATATAATTTAAAAATATATAATAACTTATTTATCAATTACAATTTAATGGGAACATTTGGCCGGCATAGTGACGGTGACTGAAGCAACCGTGAACTTGTTTTTTTCAGTTGTTGGCGCTCACGGAGCTTCCCATGGAGCGCACTATCGTGCAAATCAATGTCAGATATCAAATCATAAAGAAAAAAAAAAGATACTAAGAAACCAAAGTTCAAAGATACATTGGATCATACAAAAACTTCTCGATTAATTGTGGAAAGAAATTGATTTTTTGAAATTTGAAAGACCGCTCAAATCTATGAGAAGAGGCGACTACAACTTTCTAGCTGATCCCAAATGCAACAAATTAATTTCTGACACGGTTAACACAAAAAATTAATGAACTAGCTTTAGACAGACATTAAACATGTTTAAAGTCAACTTAGAACCACAAAATGACGTTTGACTGTATGCAAATATTTACAAGTATACAGACCGTGAAGTGATTTGGTCACGTTTCGGGATCAGCTTGTAAGTTGCCGGTTCCATCTAGGCCGGCATAGTGGATGTGATTGCTACTCACAGTTATTGAATTGTAGTAGCAGTGACATTCATTCATGGACCACACTTTGGCTTAACAGCGGGGTGCTGTCATATGTCGAGTCACAATAAAAAAAAAAACATAGCTTTAAATATTTTTAGTAGTAAGACCGTGAATGTTTATATGTACTTTAGATATACCTAGAATTAGACTTCAATCCTAGATAGGCATAATGTCAAAATAGATAAGTTTTAAACGGAACTAAAACCGTTAAAACATGTACCAATGACAGTTAAAGTTAAATCGTAGCCAAATTGCGTGCATAATTACCAACGGTTAAGTATAGCCGTTAATGAAACTGAAAATGAGTTCAACTTTAAACGGCCCATGAATACAAGCTGTTTCTCAATTTAAATAATTTGGCACAATTTTTGCAACCGCCTGCGGTTTATGCCTCCCTTTTCTTGTGTATATTAAATCTTGTTTAATGTGCGTTTAACTTACAACTTTAGGTAAGTTTGTAGAGTATGAAATTTATAGGGTATGTGTTTATTTATTGGACGTTAAACAATGAGGAACGAAAATTAACGTAAACTACTTCCTACGGTATTTTGGTGTACATTTTGTAGCTAAGGGTTTTTTCTTATATTTTTCTCTCATATATAATACTTCTTGTATAAATACATGAATTGTCACAATTTATTTGTTTATTTAAATCCTTTATTGCACTAAAATAAATTAAAAAATAGGTAAACTTAAACATAAATGCGAGTTTAATGCCTAATAGGCATTCTCTAACAACTAACCTTCGGTGCGTCTTTTCTTAGTAGAACAATCGTCAAGTGGAATGCTTTGCCAGCCCATGTGTTCTCTCCATCCTATGACCTTGGATCCTTCAAGCGATGCGTGAAGAAGCACCTTAGGCCGGCATAGTGACGGCGGCTGGGGTGGCCGGGAAATAACTCGTTTTTTTCAGTCGTCGTCACTCTTGGAACTCCTCTTGCTTATCATCAGACGAGTCGAGGTCATATGTCGTGTCACAATAAAAAAAATATGAGCGGGAGCAAATATACTACAAACTACAATTAAATAAACTACATTTTTTTTTAACGATTTATCTTATAATCATTCGATTCCCGTGAGACCAGGCAAGTTCACGATGCCGTGGATATATGGATAAGTTAAAAAGCTATTATTGTGCTCTGTAACATATTATTTGTCCCTGATTCGATTTCTGGTCGGAGAAAAGATTTGTTTCATAGCCTTTGTTCGTCATATTTAATAATTAAATTAAATTTTACAAATATTTGTTATTAATAAAAAAAACTCCTGGTTGTAGACGGTGGTTTGATAAAAGCATATCCTTATCATAAAAACATTATGTTGAACAAATAATATCCAATTTTGGAATGACTGACGCTGATTTACATAGCGTGCCCTAGGGTCCAAACGTAACATTAACTAGCAATCAATCAAATTGTCACGCCTTTTTCCAACAGGGATAGGCAGAAACAATGGAGCGCCACTTACCACGATCCTTACACAACTCCCTTGCTTCCTTCAGATCCATAATTCTTTTCAACCACAGATTATGGGCACTAGGCAATCTAGATTTCTTGAGGATTTAGTCGGAAAACACCCTCCTGGGCCTGTCTTGTTTAATGTCTTGTCAGATTTATAAATTCCTTTTGTCAATCTAATGTTTATAATAGTGATTTTCCGCGTCGTGAAGCAGTAGGTTCTCTATTGTTTTTGTCTTGTGCCACTTGACCTGATTTTTCATATGCAGTAAATGTAGTTAATCGATTTATTATTAAAATTATTCAAAGGAATAATATAATGCTGTAAAATAGAATATCAGTCTGCCGGTCCCGTGAGTAACTCAGTCATGTTTCAGGATCAGCTTTAAAGTTGTCGGTTTAAACTAGGCCGGCAAACGACTGCCGTTGCAGATATTTAGCAGTCGCTTCCATCAACATCATCTGGGGTGCTGATGATTATGACAAGTTATTATGACAAGTCACAATAAAAAAGCATTTATGTCTCTTCGTGACCACGATGGCTGCAAACCTCTAGAAACGTCGGAATAATAAAATAAAATTGTAAAATCAAAACCAAAATAAAGGCAATAGTAAGCCGCATTAAATTTGTTTAATTCATTAATCAATGTTTGCGCAAAATCTAAAAAAATACCATATATGTATTATCAATATGATTACCGAAGTAATAAGACAGTAATAACAAGTTTTACCACAAAATAAGTGGGCTAATAGTGTCTGATCAAATGTAAGACGGTTCCGGAATAGGCGCTCTTCGTATTTCGTTTTCAAAGTAAAAGTTTGGTCCATGATTCAGTTGCTAAACTTGGGAGGTAGCCAATACAATCTCATCGAAAGTTTTGCGTTTCGCCCAAATTCGAAAACCGTTACGCTCTACCCAAGAAAGTTGTTAAATAAAACAATCGGGCAGAGTTTGATTGATCATCGAATAAAAGTTGTACCTTGTTTACTACATTGTTGCATTCACTTTGATAAGTTAATCGTTGACAGATCATATTGTTATAGAAAATACGGTTAGTAACTTTGCTTTGTTTGTGTTTCCTTATCAGAAAATGGACAGTCATAGTCTAAGCCAACGCTATTCTTTTACGAGTATGTCCGTTTCACCTTCTAGATAAAATGGAAAATAAAATATAAGATTTTTTACTCATTTATCATTTTATCTCGTATGCATTTTTTTATTTACATTACTATACTAAGCTGCGAAAGTGCTTGTATTATAGAAACAGGACATATATGAAAGATACATTGGTAGCGGCAAGTGGTTTTGAACGGGAACACGGGTTTGCGTAACCATTGCACTACCACTACACCACGGTCGCCTTAAAAATGTAACAATATAACAAGTAAAAAGTAGAAGAGTAGATTTATACAATAAATCTCTAAAATAATGTTATACAGAAAAGGTGACCGTGGTGTAGTGGCAGTGCAATGGCTACGCAAGCCGAGAGCACGGGTTCGAAACCAGTCACTAGTATCAATGTATCTTTGATATATATACTTTGGTTGTTTCTAAGATACAAGCACTTTAGTAGCTCAGTATAGAAACGTATAATAAAAATAAATTGCAATATGAAAAACAGAAGTGTACGCACGTCAACATGAGCTTAAGAGCGTTGTTTAAAATATTACGTTTGATACTGAATTATACAAAACACTTATGAATAATTAATGCAATTTCATTGAAACATGCCTCAGCGAAATATTCTCGTCATTGTGACAAGGCCCCTGTTATTAAATATGAAAGCACGGACAAGGATCCTAAATAAACTCAATAATTATAATAAATGTGTGCCTATAAATAGATTTTTTTGTTTCATTTTTTTGTTTTTTGTTGTATCTATATATTTAGACATTGAGTTCATAATTAGACATTCACTTACTTTTAGTAGATTTTTTTATGTTTTTATTGTGTCATTTCGAATAGCAAACTGTGTTCGAATCGTGTTACCGCAAAAAATAAATGCGCTTTAGACAAGCATTAAACTTGTTTTAAGTCAATCTAGTATCATAAAATGACTTTTGACTGTATACAAATATTTAAACACTGTTTTAAATATTTTTGTATTAAGACCGGAAATGTTTTTCACCCTGAAGGCAGTAACCCTTATTAGCAGGCCGGGCAAATGATCACCTTTCATCTGCCTATCTGAATGAGAAAGAATTAAAATATTTGTTGAATTGATTTAAATAATTAATCATTTGCTTTTCTAAATTCTTTTTTTTTATTATACATTTCTATACTTAGCCACTAAAGTGCTTGTATTGGTTGTTGTATAGAAACAGGACAACAAAAGTACATACATATCAAAGATACATTGGTACTGGTGAGTGGTTTCGAACCTGTGCCACTCGGCTTACGTAGCCATTGAAGCGCCACTACACCACGGTCGTCTTGGTATATAAGAATGTTAGTATATATATAAGAAACAATTTAAATATAGTCGCAATAATGTATTGTTTTACTTTTGAGCCATTGTTCACCCCAGTTTTGAAAGTTAACAAACGATAAATAAAAACCAAAGATAGTATTATTTATTCTTTATAAATGACATAAATATGTACTTAATTGGTAAATTCAATATCTCTTACGAGGTAGGTATATTTTCATCCAGCTCATTCGAAATAATGAATCTAGCTAAAGATCATGTCTTAAATTAAACAAATTATTAATGAATTTATTACACTTTTAACAATAAATAAACTGACCTGGAGTTGCCTGATGGTAAGCAAGAGGAGATCCAAAAGCGCCGACGACTGAAAAAGACGTTTCAGTTTACGGTAGGCAACCGTTCGCCTCATTTAATTTTCATTTAAATTTAATTTTTACCTATACACTTTTTTTCTGTAATGTAAAAGAGAGATTTGTTTCAGGATCCGGGCAAAGTGAGGAACCATTATCTCTGCCTATCCTTGTGGGAACTGAGGCGTGACAATTATAGTAAATGATTTTTCCTGAAAATATCCATGAGAACTTATTAAATATAATTTTATAAAATATTTCTGATGCTGCACGTTTGATTAAACATTTATTGTATACCTGATCGCGTCCCAACGATTTATTTTACCTGGGACCGAGACATTTTTCAAATTGAAAAACTTTACAACGCCTGACGTTTTTACAAACAACGTTGTTATGTACTTACATTTTGCATTTTATTTGTAAATATATTATGTCTAAAACTGCGCGAAATTGTACTTCATTGATCTTTTTTTATTGAGAAACAGATAAAATTAAAAGTATATTAACTATAAATAAAAAAATATAATGTAATGACGTCGCATCAGAGATAGTGCCGAGGAGATTGGCAACATTTCCTCTTTGTATAGCAAGGCTGATACGTTGGCAGTAATAATTGCCAGCCTTCCTATCTCCAGACTTTTCCGTCAACCGCTTGAACAACTCCTTGGCCAGGCGCTTAGCTGAAGGTTCCCATGGACCCATCGTCTCGACCCCAAACGGCGCAAATTTGTAACCAGTACCAATTGATCTATTCCATTTAATTTTGCATGACAATATGACAGCACAGGTTCAAGATTGCCGACGATTAAAAAGAACCGACTCTATTCGCGATCGCCTCAACAGCATCCACTATACCGATCTGATTTTTTATAGTATCTATTTTTTTAGTATTCTTACCATAGAGCTTGTATGTATGAAGAGAATTGGAGTTGTGTCAGGATCGTGGCAAGTGGCGCTCCATTGTCTCTGCCTATCTCTAGTGGAAAAAGGCGCGACAATTTGATTTGATTTTCTTATAAAATTTAAATATTGTAGCCTTTATATATTGTATAAATATTTATGTAATAGTGGATAATAGTGTACTTAGTACTTGTATGGGGTTGGAATTCTAACATTAGCAATCGTATCACGAAGGAAAATCGGTGCACTCACCCTCAATTCAAACTCTTACATGCTCCGGTGGATAACATTATACAAACTAAATAAAATACAAAAATTTATTAGATAAACATGATTATTTTATATTTTAACAAACTTTGCCTAGTTAGTTTAGCAAATGTTTTTTTTAATCAACGAAAACACGAATCAATCTCTTTTTACAGGTTAAAAAAAAGTTTAAGGATAACTTTTTTTTTTATTTTAATAAAATTTCCTTTGATATAATTTTATTTTTTATTGTGACTCGACATATTATGTCACGACTCTGCCTGATGTTGACGGTCCATCGCGAAGGTGATTGCTACTACAGGCAATAACACAGTAAAATGAGATTGAATTAAAAAAAACATTTGCAAATTAGGCAGTCACATCCACCCCAGCCGGTTCCGGAATAGTTGGAACCGGCAACGTATGAACTGATCCTGAAACGCGATGGTCTCTCGACTGTGCACCGCTGCCCACCACTCTTGGACAACAGACCTGGAGCAAATATCCGCCTCTACTTTTTAATGACAAATATTAATATTTATTTTATTTATAAAATGTTACATATAAAAGCTATGAACAAATCTTTGCTCCGACCGGAAATCTAATAATGTAAAGGCGACCGTGGTGTAGAGGTAGTGCAATGGTCACGCAAACCGAGAGCACAGGTTCGAAACCACTTGCCGGTACCATTGTAACTCTGATATAATGTACTTTTATCGTCCTGTTTCTATAATACAAGCAATTAAAGTAGCTTAAAATAGAAATGTAAAATAAAAACATTTTATATAAAAGCGATTTTATACGAATGACTTTATTTTATTGTTATTAACATAAATCAAGCTCATAACCAACTAATTAGGGAGTCATACATTTAATATCATACGAAGAGATACATTTAAACAGTTTGTTTAATTAAAACTGGATAATTGTCCATATTTACTGAAAACCAATAAAAGTTTTTAACATATTTGATTGTCGATCGTAGTAAAAAGGAAGCCGCAAATGTTATGCAATTGTAATCAATTTAATTTTATAATTATTTATGCAAAACTTTCATTTTTTAACTTAACCGAAAATTATTGTTGTATTTCGTATAATTGTTGTATTGTTTTAAATTAAAATATTGTTGTTTTTTTTTAAATAAAGGATAAAATGAATTAATATCGCGTTTATTAAAAAATATACATTTTACAAAAATTGTGACTCGACTTATGACAGCTTAAGCTGGAGTGTGGTTCATGAATGGATGCAACTGCTACTACAATTCAATAACTGTAAGTAGCAGTCACATCCACTATGCCGGCCTAGTTGTAACTGGCAACTTGTAAGCTAATCCTAAAACGCGACTAAGTTATTTCACGGTCCGTATACTTGTAAGTGGTAGTACTATCTTGGATCGGCAGCTAGGCACCACTACCTACCACTCCTTGACAAAGCTATCAAACAAGTTTTTACTCTGACCGGGAATTAAACCCAGGACTTTACGCGTAACAGACTGGTGTGCAAACCAATACGTTGTCATGCTTGTATACGTTACTATAGATAGAGATATAACTCACGAACATCAAAGCTGAAGTCGTGTGAGAACGAATGAACCCTGCGGTCTTTGTACGGCGATATAAGGGAGGGATATATTAACCTACTAAGATAATTACATTCTACGTAAAATAATTACGTTTGCACAGGTCTTGGGTTCTGGACAGTAGGTACTCATTAGGTGGACCTTTCGTTAACTAATTAGAAGGGACGTTTAAATGAAATATAGATATACTCGTATAAATACTGGAGCGTTTAGTGTGGATATACAGACAAGTGACACATCCATGCTACTATTATACATCTAAAAGTTATCTATGTTTGTTTATTTGTTACTTTTTACGCGCCTGAACCGCTGAACCAATTTTGTCTCAAAAATAAAACTTATAGAGGGTTTAAATTTGTATGAAACTGTTCATTGGAACTTGTTTCAAACTTAGCAGAATTATTGTTTATAATTTTAATTAAATTATTCTGTTTTTACTGCCCTTAAAATGGGTGAAATGGGGTTAATTTTAATACTTACCATTAAATAAACGTCGCAGGTACTATTTTCAATTTTTTATATTTATTTAATTGTGACATCTGACATTGACCCGCCTGCTGATAAGCAAGAGGTCCAAGAGCGACGACGACTAATAAAACCGAGTTAGTTCACGGCTGCCCCAGTCGCCGTCACTATGCCGGCAAATCACATTCACATTATCACGCCTCTTTTTTACATGGATAGGTAGAGACATGTAGCGCCACTTAAGACGACTGGGTTAGGCTCGGATGCGGTCCATGAATTGAGAAGACTGCTACTACATTTGAATAACTGCAAGTAGCTTTCGCATTCACTATGCCGGCCTAGTTGGAGCTGGTAACTTACAAGGTGATCCCGAAATGCGACAAAGTCACTTCACGGTTTGTACACTTGTAAGTACTTGTACGGTCGGCAGACTTCAAATGGCCACCAAGTGTCTGCCTACCACTCTTAAATAACCAGGCTAGGAGCCTGCTCCAACATGTCTTTATTGTTTTCATTAACAAATATTTGGTTGCATAACCGTAAAGCTTGCTTGTATGAAGAGTCAGGATCGTGACAAGTGGCGCTCCATTGTCTCTGCCTTTCCCCGTGGGAAAAAGGCGTGACAATTTGATTGATTGATTGTAATATACAATCTAATTATTAACTAAATATCACAAAAAAAACTGTTCCAACTGGGAATCTAACCTGGGACATTAGGTGTAACAGACTGGTGTGCTAACAAATGCAACACGCCGTAACAAAACGTGACGTAATTGTTTTGCTGATGGTATTGGCCAATGCCAGTATAGTGCTACGTCAGTATGACGTTATCCGTTGTGTGACGAGGTAGGAACAATCCTACCTCGTCTTTTCACACCCATAATACCCGCACTGGTCGGGGGAAGCATCCGCATTTTGCCGACGGAATCGGTAGTCAAACTTGCTACTTTTTACCCAGTCTGCCGATTCGGGGTAGTACCACCACTTAAAAGTGATTTGGTCACGTTTCGGGATCAGAGTGTAAGTTGCCGGTTCCTACTAGGCCGGCATATTGGATGTGATTGCTACTCACAGTTATTCAATTGTAGCAGCAGTGGCGTAGCGTGGAAGTCAGCCGCCCGGGGCGGAAAAAAAATTGCCGCCCCCTTTTTTAGGAGTTTCAATCATAGGTACAACAAAAATATGAATTTCAGGTTTAAATTTTAACGATTTATTTTAGTTTTTATAAATTTTGCCGCCCCCTAAATGTGACGCCCGGGGCGGGTCGCCCCCTCTGCCCCCGCCACCCTACGCCACTGAGTAGCAGTGACATTCATTAATGGGCCACACTCCAGCTTAACACACTCAAGCGGGGTGCTGTCATATGTCTAGGCACAATAAAAAAAAAGTTCTATGCGTCTTTTCTTTGTAGAACAATCGACAAGTAGAATGCCTTGCCAGCCCATGTGTTCTCTCCCTCCTATAACCTTGTATCCTTCAAGCGATGCGTGAAGAAGCACCTTTGGCCGGCATAGTGACGGCGACTGAGGCAGCTGTGAACAAACTCGGTTAATTCATTCTAAATACTAATACAATGTTTTACCTAATGCTTTAACTTCATTTAATATTCAAGGGCAATCAACCTTGTCGCAGAACATTAAGACAAGTTCACTAAATTGTAAGCAATTCTTTCCAGTCTAGTACTTCTGTAGCGTTACTAAGACCTGTATCTAATTATCTTTAGAAAAATATAGCTATCTTCTAAATTAAAATAATAAAAAAACAATCTCTATTAGTTAGTATAGGGTTTGCTACGTAAAAAAAAAGTAAAATCCCAACCTTTATTGTAAAAAAACCCTTTAGTCATTTTTCAGGTATCGAACTCAAAGAATTTGGACTTAAAAAATAGAAGGCGCCCTAAAATACAACTATCCTATTTTCACTTATGACATTACAAAGAAGTCAGAAGGGAATGAATATACATTTTTACATTCGTAATTTAGAAAGTTCACTAGTTTTGATGATTTGACAACTTAATTTGACAGAATAACAAATGACATTAAAATACTTCTAAAAAGGATGACGGAACAATTATGCCGCTACTCTTACTACCACGTGACTTTTAATTAAGTAGTATTAAAAGTTAACCAAGTGGTTGTATAAAAAGTAGTGACAACCTTTGAAAGAAAGGAATCAAAGTACCATTAGTTGTCTCTTTCAGTCACACGTGGTATAAACATAGTATACATGAGATAAATAACACTGAATTAGTTCTTATTTTGGCACAGATTCTATTCTTTCCATATTCTTAGATCTATCTAGTCAATTATCAAAATATTAATTTTGTGATAACCCTAAAATTTGGAATATCAAGCAATCTAATTGTCACGCCATTTTCCTACAGGGATAGGCAGACAATGAAGCGCTCCTGACACAACTCCCTCGCTTTCCTCACATGCATAATTCTTTTCATACAAGCTCTACGATTATGGGAATTATAATTTGGAATTTTGCACATGTATGACAAATGAGATTGACAAAAGATAATCGGAGGCGAGAGAAAGGTAAAATGGAGACGACCCAAGATTGTTTCTTGATCAAAACATTCTTGTAAAAAGCAGGAACCGCAGTGCCCATAAAAGCTTGGTAAAAGTTGCGCTAAGGATCATGGAAAGTGGCACTTCATTGTGAAGTAAAATTAATGATGATGATGAACTCTGAAATAATCTATAGGTAGTATAAGAAGCAGTAACGAGGATAAAATCTCATGTCATAATTTGTTAGTTTTTCATCCAAAAAACTTAGTTTAATTTAAATTATGTATGATGATAACTTACCATTAGAGTCGTGATCCAAAACACGGAAAATACAAAATCTCGCTTTTCTCGTATGAAGTCTCGGGTACACGGCTAGTGCTATCCTCTATGAATTAGAATACATGGTGTCTCAAAAAACGATCCCAAAATAAAGTGAGGTATAAGTGTCCCCAGTCCTAAAAACGACTGCGTAAAAAATAATAATTTGATAATTGTATCTTTTTTTACAATGTATTAAACTTATGTAAAAGAGGTTAAAACAACTACAAGATTCGGAATAAAACAACAAAATATAGTTATCAACAATAAAGTTTATTATACGAAAAATGCACTTGATAAGTAAAATATATACTTAAAATTATTCCTAAATATAATAGATAATTACACATTTTTTCACAAAGAAAAATATTGCGAAATTGTCCCTCAAACTACACTACTTAACAAAATTAAGTTCATCTCTCAAAAAAAATATAAATAGTAATCATGGTTTTGTCTAATGACAGAACATAACTTAGAGGCTGATTGATTAGACTAATCGTGAAAAGGACTTCATTTAATGATGTTTTTTTTATATTATTTATTTTACAAATTACCTGATGAACTGTATTTTATTACAAGTAGCGTTTAATCTAAACACAGCCTAATTAAATTAGGGATGCGAAAGATCGATAGTATTAAAATTATCGATAGTAAATATATAATTAAATCTATTAATACTTTGTATTAGACACTGGAACATAGTAATGTCTCGATATCGAAACTAGGTATTATTGTTCGATATAACTTTTTAATAATGAGAAAAAGTTCGTACGTTTGATTGCACTCACTCCAAGGTTTAGAAATGCCCAATATATTGAAATAACGTGGAGACAATTTAAAGCTTAAACATTGCTTGTACATGTTAACTTTTTATTTAATATTAATTTAAATGCATGGTTTTAAAACCAAATTAAAAAAAAGTGAAATAATATCTAATTTAGTTAAATTAGATATTATAAATGAAAGAAATACATTTAAATGATCGTATACAAAATAAAAACGTTATAAATAAGAATATAAAATAAACATTGCTTAACGTTAATCAAAAAATATAATTCTTAAGTAGAGCGATAACTTTTGAAAACAATCATCTTATTTTACTTTAAATTTAGAAATATAATTGGTCCCGAAAAGATAATTAAATATCTTTTAAAATAGCCTCGTCTAGACCAAGCGAACAGATGTTAATGATAAATTTAATTAATAACTTGGTCTGAACATCGTTAAAATTACGAATTAAAAAATAAATGACACATTTTTTGCTTTAACAAGACGACTTAAATTGCCTGCAACTTTGCAGTTTATACGATTTAAATAAATGCACTGCATGTCTCTCTCTCATACTACTCATACTTGCCGGCAAATAACGATTTCTGTATACCCTACTAATTCTCTTCAAGAACAAATAACAATTTTAAAAATTAATTCGTTTATATAATATTTCTAAATAATCGGGCGTATCCTTAAGGACACACATATTTTGGCACTTAATAACTGATTCTACCGAGTTTATCTTATTTATACAATCACTGTTACATTGTGTAAATGAAAAGTGTCCGCCTATCCCTGTGGAAATTAAGGCGTGACAAATGATAAATCGATGATCATGACAATCACTGTACCTGCAGTGTGAATTTAATACCAACATGGTAACAAAATCAGTATACAAATTATCCAAGGAACTAAACCTTTTGTAAGATTCGATAAATATTTTTTATAAGTTAGCAGCTTTCTTGTCACGCAAACTCTGTGCCGCTTGGAATGTGTTCTGCATTAGCATGGAGACTGTCATTGGGCCAACACCTCCTGGAACTGGAGTCACTGCTCCAGCTATCTTGCTTACCTCTGATAAAACAAAAATACCAATATAGAGTTTGTCTTATTACAAGAATGTCTAGTCCTTCTTTTATTGAAAATCGAAATCTGAACTCGACTTGTCTAATGAAAAGCAAGAGGATTTCCAAGAGCGCCGACGACTGAAACACCATGTCAATTTACATACGTCTCAGTCGCCGTCACTATGCCAGCAAAAGATGCTTGTTCACGTTTCGCTTTAAGGATCCGAAGTAACAGAATAGGAAGAACCATGAACTCGTAATATTTAATATTTTCTTAGATTTTGCGCGAACATTGATTAATGAATTAAATAAATTTTATGCGGCTTACTATCGCGTTAAAAAAAAACAAAATAAACGCGATAGTAAGCCGCATAAAATTTGTTTAATTCGTAATATTTATTTAAATTAATACAAGACAATATTATAAATATTATAGCAGATCTCACTCCTGCTTTCTGACCTCTTACCGACCGCACGTACAGGCTATCTGTGGTTACAGATTGTTTTTTTTACTAATAACTATTGTACTGGGATGTGTGTGTTAATTTTTTATGTTTAAATCAATTTAAATTGTTTTTTCTTTATATTTGTTATCGTTATGGGCTATAGTTGACAATTTTAGTATAGTATACTATATAGTATAGTTTTAAGAGTGGTAGGCAGTGGTACCCAGTCTGCTGATCCGGGGTAGTACCACCACTTACAAGTATACAGACCGTGAAGTGATTTGGTCACATTTGGGGATCAGCTTGTAAGTTGCCGGTTCCATCTAGGCCGGCTCAGTGGATGTGATTGCTACTCACAGTTATTGAATTGTAGTAGCAGTGACATTCATTCATGGACCACACTTTGGCTTAACATCAAGCGGGGTGCTGTCATATGTCGAGTCACAATAAATAAAAATAACAAAAAAACTGTGATTTCTTCTCGTCATATGCCTTTCCGGCACAATGCGCAAAATCTATGCGAAAAAAATGATGAAAAAAAAATTACTTTGAATTTTGATAATAAAAAAGAGACTCACCATCATAATCGACGTCTCCTACTAATTTCGGTTTCCCCTCATCATCCATAATACGCGTGATGCCAACATCAATAACGGTAGCACCAGGCTTCACCATATCGGCCTTTATCAGCTTGGGTATTCCTAAGTAAAACATTTAAGTATGACGTCAAATAATGTTGTTTTCAAGTGTAATAACAAGTCTAATGCAAGAAAAATAGATGATGTCTAATATTTGGATAATTTATTGAGAAACAATGTTGATAGTACAGTTCCGTTAAATCTAGAAGTTTTGGTGTCTTTGAATTATGCGATTTAAACACAAGGAAGGGCTTAATTTTTTATTGTGACTCGACATATGACAGCACCCCGCTTAATGTTAAGTCGAAGTGTGGTCAATGAATGAATGTCACTGCTACTACAATTCAATAACTGTGAGTAGCAATCACATCCACTATGCCGGCCTAGATGGAACCTACTTACAACTTCAACAACTTCAAAGCTGATCCCGAAACGCGACTAAATCAATTTACGGTCTGTATACTTGTAAGTGGTGGTACTAGCCCAGATCGGCAGACTTGGTACCACTGCCTACCACTCTTTGATAACCAAACCCAAAGCTAATATTCACCTCTTTTTATTAACAAATATTTGATTTGCAATATTAATTATAAATATTAAATATTACAAATAAAAGCTATGAAACAAATATTTGCTTCGACCGGGAATCGAACGCGCAACAAACGCATCTCTTAATCGTTCGTCCACGCCTGTAGTTGTAGTAATACAGTTGATGACCATCGAGACAACATTTCTCATGAATACATGAAAAGATGTCACTGCTACTTACACTTATTGAATTGTAGTAGCAGTCACATCTATTATGCCGGCCTATTTGGAACCGGCTATTCCCAAACGCGACTAAATCACTTCACAATCTGTATACTTGTAAGTGGTGGTACTACCCCGGATCGGCAGACTGGGTACCACTACCTACCACTCTTTGACCAAACCCGAAGCAAATATTCTATTATTATATAATAATAAAACATACATATAATATAAACAAAATGCTTATTACTAATATCACAGAATCTATTTACCTGTAGCAGTAACAATAATATCAGCGTCTCTGCAAAAGTTAGCCAATTTCTCAGGCGGTGTGTATCTATGGCATATGGTGACAGTAGCGTCCATCCCCAAGCCACTATCATGGGTTTGGTCACTGTGTAACATCATCGCTATAGGTAAACCAACATTCTTAGAACGACCCACTACGACAGCGTTACGTCCGTGCGTTTCGATTTTAAATCTAAAATATTAGCAATTGAATTTAATATATTTATTTCTTTAGGACAGCTTGGCACTACTCATAACCTTTAAAGAGAATTGTGGATGTGAGGGAAGCAAGGGTGTTGTGTCAGGATCGTGGCAAGTGGCGCTCCAATGTCTCTGCCTATACCTATGGGGAAAAGGCGTAACAATTTGATTGATTGACTGATTTGAACTTAATATGGTAGCTGATGATAAACGTGAATCGTGATGACTTGAAATAAGGCAATGTATTTAAAATGTCAGGATCGTGGCAAGTGGCGCTCCATTGTCTCTGCCTATCCCTGTGGGAAAAAAAGCGTGACAATTTGATTGATTATTTAAAATATAAATAAAAATATATATTAGAAAGTCCTGATTTGAAACAAAAGCAATTTTGCAAAAGCAAAAAGCGACACAAAGAATTAAATTAGTACCTATTACAAGATAATATTAAACTGGAGTGCATGCAAAACCACGATTAAGTCAACTGCTACTACAGACAAATGTCTGCCAGGCTCACCTAATTGATCGGGAAAAATAAGTAAATAATTCGTCACACCTCCATTTTTATTTTTTATTGTGACACGACATTTGACCTCGTCCCGCCTGATGATAAGCAAGAGGATGTCCAAGAGTGACGACGACTGAGAAAACCGGGTTTGTTCACGGCGCCCCAGTCGCCGTCTCTATGCCGGCCAAAGGTGCTTCTTCACGCATCGCTTGAAGGATCCAAGGTCATAGGATGGAGAGAACACATGGGCAGGCAAAGCATTCCACTTGTCAATTGATCTACAAAGAAAAGACGCACCGAACTTTTTATTCCTCCTACATGGATAAGGAGAGACAATAAAGTGTTACTTTATATAATTTAATTATATAAAATTAAAAATCAAATACCCACTCACCTTTTCAACATCTCAATTACACCTAAAGCTGTAGCCGGAACAATAGTCTTCATATCACCATAAAGTTGCCCCATATTTATAATATGGAATCCATCAATATCTTTTTCCGGAGCCACAGCATTGCAAACTTTCCTCTCATCCATGCAGGAAGGCAATGGTAGTTGAACTAAAATCCCATCAACAGATTCATCCTTATTCAAAGCCTGTATTTTATCCAGCAGTTCTCTTTCAGAGATAGTGTCATCAAACTTAAGGGTTTCTGCAGCTATTCCGACATCTAGAGCAGCTTTAATCTTGTTTCTAACATATGTGTGACTTGCTGGGTCTTCTCCAACTATGATGCAACGGATAGAAGGTGCCTTATTACCGAGATTGACCCAGTTTTGGATCTTCACTTTTAATTCATCATTAACTTCTTTGGCTAAGGCCTTTCCATCCAGGATTCTGGCCATCATCCTAAATAAAAAACGATAAATTACCAATAAACTGAGTTTTCATATTGACTTAATGTGAATTAAATATATTCAATAGAAGATTAATTGTTAAATATGAAAATTTAAATATAACAAGAAAACTTTGAAAATATTATCCATTATTTGAAAATTATACAACAAATTAGTTTACCAAACACAAATACTAATATCAAGTATAAAGATTATTAAATTTAATTATTAACACAACTAAATCTAGGGCATAAAGAGTTTTATACAGTAGTATAATTAAAAAATAAATAAACAAACAAAAGACAAACACCAATCTAAAACAAGGCAACGAAAAATAGATAAATAAAGCATAAATAAACAAACACAAGGAGAAGCTTTCTAATTCGATATAATTTATTTCTACTAATTACCTGGATGTACCGAGTGAATCAAAGTATGAGTGACTTCTCATTTTGGCTGTTACAAGTGAACTGATCAATCGTAGGCAAATGATTTGCCTCATCACCTACTGTTGACGTTATAGAGGTCATTAGGTCTCATTTGCCAAACATAGCAGTTAGATAAAAGTGTGATACAAATTAATATTCATTATCTTATTATTTGGTAAGTTTAACTATTTTTTTGTAATTTAAATTGGAATATAGTATCTGCCTAACTCTGTGAAAACTGAGACATGATAATTATTTATTGCGGTTATTGCGGTTAAATGAATTAGTTCGTGGTTTATTCAGATAAACCACTTTTATCTATCAAATTCTCATTGTCATGCCTGATTCCCATGGGCAGAGACAATGGAGCGCCACTTGCCACGATCCTGACACAATCCCTCGCTTCAAATTCCATCAATTTATCATATCAATTATAGCATTTAAGACTTAGGACTGGATAAAGTTTTAGTTTATAATTAGATACTAAGTAAATAAGACAAAATAATACATTAAATATTAAAAAAATTATGTGTTACTATTAATAGGGTCATTATTAATATTGCACTGCTACTGAAGTATTTTTAAATAAATCATATATTTGTAGGTACTCTTAATAGAGACTATTTTGTTCTTTCATGGTTCAGTTGATGTTTAATTTTTCATTTTTAAATTAAGCTACAAAAGTGCTTGTATTATAGAAACAGGACGACCAAAGTACATATATCAAAGATACATTGGTACCGGCGAGTGCTTTTGAAACTGAGCTCTGGGTTTGCGTGCCTATTGTACTACCACAGTTGCCTTAAACAATATATTAAATTATTTATTTATAATTTTATAAAAACTAGTAAAAACGGGTTTTATATGGTACTGATTAGAAGCTTTTACTCATGAGGTCAATTATACTTATGTGGAGCAATAAAAAAACTAGTTATTTCTGCTCTGAAATGTTATCAGTATATGCAACAGTATTGCTTAAAAAACCTATTTATTAGTTATTTGTGGAATTTAGACTCACAACATATACTTATAGGTATTTTAAACTAGAATCATAATGTTGAATTGAGAATAGTGGGATTGTAAATATTGTATTACAACCTTAGAACCGAGCATACACGTGTCAGAAAGGACATAATTAATTTTGGGCTTCTTTGTACTACTTTTGTAATGTCCAATGATGAAATAATATATAAATGGTAGTTTTGATACTTGTATTGATAAAACTAATAACTTCTTTGCTTTTAATTGCTGTGCAATTGAGTTATTTGGAAAACACGATATGTATTTTGTGTCGCCTGTCAACCACAGAGACACAACATAGCTGTAAACAAGACAACAAGTTTTAGGTCACAAGTCCGAAATGCTGCCTTCATTCTCCTGCCTGCCACGCGATGGACCCGGCACCCGCACAGAGAATCCACGGATGTTAACAAATTGTTTCATTTCATATGCAACTATTAATACAATTAAGCCCAAGTCCCCATACAAAATGAATTACGTCCTTTAGTTTAGCCTATAATAGTTTGGCTAGCATTCATTATTAGATGACAAAAATATCATATCTTGTTAGCCTGAATTAAGTGTTTGATGTCAACTACATAAATTACTATACTAGCTTTTGTCAACTGACAAAAGACAGACTTAAAGTCTCTAGACATTCTCATCCAATTTAATAAATTTATTTAGTACAATTTACCTGTTTACACTTTCACCAGTTTAAATAATTAGAAAGTACCTACACAGCTAGATGTTTCAATTGTAGGTTTACTGATAAAACTAACTTGTCATAAGTACTAACACAAAAATGTTATTTTTTCATACAATGACAGGAAAAAAAGAATTAAACAAGTATTGTTTATTGAATAATAAGCACAATAACCCATATTGTTTAATCATATCTATTCAACCTACGTTAAATAATGTTAATTACGGGCGATATTTATTTTTTTTAAAAGGCAATTTCATTACTTTTCTAAACCGATATAAAACACAAAATAATCTAATTTATAACCTAAAACCATTACAATACCAATAAAATATACTTACAGGATGAATTTTCTGGTAATTAGATAAAACAAAGGGAAAGAACAGTATTATTTATTGTTTATTTGTTAGTAAATTGTTATCTTATCAGAAAAATAAACCCGCAAAAGCAAACGTGTCGCACTTTTTGACAGCGGCGCGTGAAAATGACAGTATATTTTTTTAAATATAGTTGGCATTTGGCATTAGTAGGAATTTACATAAATTAACCTTACAACAAATCCTATAAAGCATAAAACTTTATAAAAGCATCAACTTTTCAATCATCTGTAGAAAACAAATCGTTGAAATTGTTTAAGATGAGATCACGTTTGACTCATGACCCCAGTAATGGTTGCAAAAAATATGGATAAGAAAGTTTAAAGATAAAACTAATTGTAAATGACGGTATTGACCTTTAGTACTAACAAACAGATAATATAGTTGTTATTCGCGGGGGATCTTGAAATATTCCTATTTTGTACACATGTTATCCTTATCAGTAATTTTAATGACGTCAAGAACATTCTTTTTGAAACGGATGTCTGCTGTTCCCGGGTTGTTTTGCTTAATTAAGTGGTGACAAATATATTTTACATTATATTATTTATATAATTAATATTTACGTCGTAAACTCTTGCCGGCTAGTAACAGTGTCTGAAGCAATTGCAAAACGAGTCGATTTTTAGTCGTCGGCACTCTTTGACAAGTCGTCAGAAAAATCAAGGCGGCGATAATATTTGGCAACACAATAAATAAAATCAAGTGTTTTCTTGAATATTAGTGTGCAATACTTAAATGGTGGATTTATAATACACTAATTATATATAGCGGACTGCTAGACACCATAATTATGATCCTTACTTACCTTCATCATGAAGGCATCATGTACTTGCTTCTTAACTATAGACTATTTAAAACTGTATACATTTTACTAATCGATTAAAGGCGAGGGAATTCTTTCGCGGGCACGTTTCGTTTGCCTGTAATAGTCAAAAACATTGGTCGTCTTATAGACCCGGCAGATAAAAAGAGTGTTCGCATTGAAGCTGCGCAGAAACTTGTATTGTAACCTACTTACTTTTCGTTCTACTAATGTATATACAATTTTAAATATTCATAATTATGTGCACGACTGTATGGGTAGGCGGACTTGCTTCGTCCAGAGCTCTTCTTATCTGCCGATCCTTATACTGCGCAGCTCAAAAGTCAACACTCTTTCTATCGGGTAGTAAACAAGGTGTTTATGATACATGCTTCTCTTAGTATAATTCAATTCTAATTTTATGTATAACTCTTAGTATAATTCAATTCTAACGTCTATGAAATTGGGCTCAAATTGATAGGCAATACATTAAATACAGTAAGTAACTCCATTGATTTAACAAAAGAGCAAGATACGGTACGAACACAATGCCTAGAACTGGCAAACTACGTCTAACTGACGCACATGAATCCAAAGCACGACCTACTGCCGTTAGAGCACACCTACTCGCATGCATTCTGTCTCGCTCTCGTCCCACTGTGACAAAATTTTCTATCTCTTTCAAAAAACTCTAACAAAATCGGAGATGCATTCCGTATCTTTATCTAAAGGTATATCGGGGCTCGATGTAGATATGGTACAGCTTATTGTTGTTACTGTACCTCGACAAAACGCCATAAAGTTTATAGGTATTAAAAATGTAAAATAAAAAAATGCATGCTATTTTGTATTCTTGATTGTTTCCTCTTCAATTATTTCAGTTTGCGCGAAAAATGTCTTATCGCTTGTATAGTAAAATCAAAAAATCGTCTTGTTTTGCAAATGAACATTGATATTTTTGTCTTTTACTTATAAAAAAAAATACATAGTAAACACATTTTACTTGCGTAGGTGTATGTGACGTGATCTGATAGCAGTTGATAGTAAATAACTTGATAACAAGCAATAACGATCGGTTGGGGGTAGAGAAATAATTAAGAAAATAAACAAAACAAACGATAACACCTTGTTTCTTTTGTTTATTTGTTTTTTTATGTTGTAAATAATCCAATCGTTACTGGCCGTTTCTGGAAAATAAAATAAAATATTTTTGTTTTATTATCGCGTAATAAAACACGTGCTAATGATTTTACTTGACAATTTTATCATAATTTAGCAACAAACAAAATAAACTATAATAAGTAAACGAAAGGAATTTATAAATCCGATGTGGATGGATGAGTTAAAATAGGCAGACCCAGAAGGGTGGGTGTATTTTGACCAAATCGGAAACACCCTTAAAAAGGAGGGTTGCCTAGTGTCCAGTCCATAACCATAGAGTTTGTATAAAGAGATTTGTGGATGTGAGGGAAGCGAGGGAGTTGTGTTAGGATTGCCACGATCTCCTCCATTGTCTCCGCTCACCCCTGTGGGAAAAATACGTGACAAAATGGTTGATTGATTGAACTATTTTAATACTGAGTACCACCAGTTTTTTTTATTATTCCAAGCTATAAAAACACGACACGAACTCCCTTTTTTATGTAACAAACCCGCACCCGCAAGCGCAAGCCCCGTTTAGTGAGTAAAGGTCTAATCAAGGGAAGGTCCAAGAGCGTCGAAGACCGAAAAAATACATTTTTTACGGTTGCCTCGGTCGCCGTCACTGTGGCGGCCAAAGTACTTCGTTCTATAATAATACTTTATACTCGCATGATGCAATTTTATTGTGTTAATTTCAATTTTTATTAATGAGATTAATCGTATTAGTGGGCGCGGTTATGACGTCTGGGGTCATATGCCGTCCAAGATAATGGATATTATGTAGTACGGTCAATGTCTGACATTCGCAATACCAACATAATATGTCGAATGACAAGCTGTTAATGATAACTCCGTAGATATTATTAATCGCTAATTAGTTGTCTAGCAATTAATTTTCTATTCACGGAACTAGATGATATAGACACGTGCTTTTGGAATGGCTCATACAAAGTTGATCTTATTACTACATTATAAAGCGTGTCTTCTTAGACATTTAGTAGTCATTAGCCCAGTCTGCCGACCCGGAGTAGTACCTTCCACCACTTTCAAGTATACAAGCTATAAAGTGACTTCGGACTTCATAGCTTGCATACTTGTAGACTGTTTCGGACTAAGATTGAAAGCTGCCGGTTCCATCTTGGCTGGCATATTGGAGGCGACTGCTCTTGAAGTTATTTTACTGTAGTAGCAGTCACCTCCATTCATGGACCGTACTCCAACTTAACACCAGGCGGGGAGCTGTCATGTGTTGAGACTCATTAACAAAAAAGAGAAGGATTGGATCCTCCTCTTTCACAAACAAAACTAATATGTACGTACATATAGTTTTTTTTTCTGTAGGTACTATTCATTTTTACTATCAGTCCTTGACGACATATTCTTAATAAACAATTTTCCGCATAACTACAATATACTATCAATAGTTGAATAAACAATTAAATTATTTGATAAGAATTACACTACTTTGTACAAGAAATAAATACATTTTCACAAAAATTGGGCGGCCAAGTTTTTTAAAGATATTTTTTAGAGCTTGGCGCTATATCTGTTACCTTAGAGTAGTGAAACAGATATAGACATGAGTTGCAAAAAGGACCTACTTACTAAGATTTGTGACAATATTAAATACATTATACATAAATACGAGTAATCATATGATACACATTAAAATATACATAATAAACATACCTACATTAGAACATAATACGAAAGATATAGGTTATATAATATACATACATTTATATATTAATAGAAAGTATGTGTTATCAATTCTTACGTTAATGAATTATCTTAAATACCTAGATGAACGTAGTGAACGGTGTGTGTCATCATTAGTATAATGAACAGCCAAATAATGTCCCAAAAGTCAAGGATAGCTGTTCATAATGCGGTACTTGTTCTTAAGTAAATGTTGGGTGTGGCAGAGGAAGCATGAAAGTATAATGTATAAAGTAGCTTGTATGAAGAGAATTGTGGATGTGAAGGAAGCTAGTGAGTTGTTTTTTTTTTGTCACGCGAAAAAGGCGTGACAATTTGATTTTAATTGACCTAAAAGAATTATTCTACAGATAACTTAATATACTAGTACTATAATAGTTATCTGAATGATTATTATCTGAATAATTAATTTAATTATTCTTTCGACCCCTTGACGACAATGGTTGTTACTTTAGTGGAGTAGTGAATAGTTTCATTTCTAATTATATTTTCTATAGTTTTTTTGTGTGCTCTTGAGCTTGTGGATTATACCGACTGCTGGGTTTACAAACGCTAACTTAACCTTCTTAAGATTAATAATATTCATAAACGATAATATTCCTAAATTAATTTCTACAAATTCCAGTCTTAATTATCTTGCAGGTATTTTAGCTACTCTAAAATTCGTTCAAGTGCCTATGTGATTTCCATGAAAATTTTAATAAGCAATATTAAATTAATAATATTATGTTTGTAATTAATATTAATTATAGATATTTTACGTGATTGTTGACTATAAAGTAGGTTCATAGGGAAATCTTTGATTTACTAAAATATATAATTACATTAACGTCCGCCTCATGGCCTACCTGAAGGGTTAACAGCTGAACTGCGTACAGCAATATGGTCTTGTCAGCGCCGGATTTAGGCTTCGACGGCCCATAGGCAGAGCATGTGGTGGAGGACCTCAAATCGCTTGTGGTTAGCTGTTAAAAGTTTCTATTACGGTCAAGGTATAGGAAGAGAGCAACTGAATAAGTTGGCAAACAATTTTTTTATGAAATTAAAGTTAAATTGTTTTTCGTCTTACTTTCATATTAATAAACGTATCGATAATATCGTCGACGTCTGTTTCCCTCAAAACATCACTCTTTAAACTAAGGACAGTTTTTTTTTTGTGGTATGGTGGCGGCCCCCTTATGGTGGCGGCCCATAGGCATCTGTCTATGTTGCCTATGCTTAAATCCGGCACTGGGTCTTATGCCGAAACGGTCGACTGGTCGTTCTGGCGTTCATCACGCACGTCTAGAGTAAAGCGTTTGGTGATAATGGAGAGGCCCTTGGCATGGCGATATATCGGCTATGACATTTTCAAAACGTTGGACAGTGTTTGGCATATGGCCCTCTTTCTTACCTCGGGGCATATAGATTACCTACTGGTTGCGTTGCTTGATATCTGATTTCTTGCGTGGACGTCCCTCAGGGCTCTGTACTGTTGCCGACATTGTTTCTTCTGCATATCAATAACATGCTGGACTTTGGATCTAACATCGGCTATGACATTCATTGCTATGCAGTGACAACACGGTGTACTGCTAGCTACCGTGGTTTTTCAGTAATCGGCGCTCTTGGTTAAGCCGCAATATAAAAACATACATACATAATAATAAGGAGGGTGTTTGCCGACCAAATCAGAGGAATCCTCAAGAAAGCTGGGTTGCCTAGTGCCCATAACCATAGAGCTTGTATAAAAAGAATTGTGAGTATAAAGGAAGCGAGGGAGTTTTATCAGGGTCGTGGCAAGTGGCGCTCCATTGTCTCTTTCTATCCCTGTGGGAAAATGGAGTGACAATTTAATTGATTGATTGACATAATAATTAAATACAAAGGTACAAAGGTATGACAATAAAGTTGCTATTCCGCCGGCGACTGCAGACCGCAGACTGCAGACTGCACTACTGGTTTTAATGAGATTGATTCCGTGCAAGGTGACACTATTGCGACAATCAGCATTTGCTAAGACATAGATTATAAATATGATGTTCGGAAACAATATTAATGCGGCGGATGCAGACAGTCGCCGGCGGAATCACATCTTTACAGTTTAGTTGTATTTTACCGAATGAAAATAAGTGTCAAAGGTTTGTTGAAGATAAAGTTTTCGCTGAAGATTGCTACAGAAATATTGTATAGCTGACAGCTATTACTTATTATGCACAGTTATGACTTAAAGTTTGAAGCCCAGCGAATTTAATTACCTTTTTTTCATCGTAGATGCTTTTGGCGGAGAAGTTGGATCTGGCAAGTTTTGTTTAAGAGAGTTTACGATGAAGAAAGTAACTTTCGTCTGCTGCTCAGCTGGCTAATATTCAATTAAAAGTTTTTAATTTCTCTCGCTCAAATCTTTAGCAATATTTTCTGTTTACGCCCTTTGGGGAACAGATACTTTTGAGTTATAGAGAGTAAGTAATCTTGTGCCTAACGAATTAACTATACTTACTATTATTAAGTTTGTTTATAGGTAAAAGTTTTAGATAGTAGATAAAAACAAAAAGAAATTAAGTTAAACGTACTTGGATAATTAGAAAAACAAAATTTTCTAATTCTTACAAAATTAATTTTTACATAATTTATAAGTGATTAAGGACTCCACGTTACTATACTATCTTATGGACAAAGGTACAGAATATATCTAACTATAATATATTAGGATTTTTAATATGAATTATTTTTATTTTTGTCAAATTGTATTTACACACATCAACAAAATCTAGGGGTAATTTATTTACGATTTTATAGTTTAAAATCTTTTCAGTTTCCATAAAAAGTTTATATATAGATAAAAACCTTTTCTATTTTCATATTTAATTTAAAAAGGTAACTAAAAATTGATAATGCTGACTTAAATAAAATATGTATAAAAAAGTAATTGAATACTTCGATTAAAACGCACCCTTCGTGAGTTAGTACATGCGATACAATGTATGTGTGTGTGTGTGTCTATATTGTTGCTGATAGCTAACTGACAAAACTTTAATTTTATGATGTTCACTACAAGTAAATAAATACCTGGTAATACCTACATCAATTAAGTAAGGTGAACGCGAGAGTTAGGGGAGATTATTAAATAAAGTAATTTTCGGTCACGCAACTATTGTGTAGATGCGCCCATGTTCCTCTCAAAGCTCTAAGCTACGGTTCGGCTGTTTTTTTTGTGTAACGACTTAACCAGACCAAATCAACTTAAATTATTGTAATCGAAATTAATGAGCAATTTTAATTAATTAATCAATCAAATTGCCACGCAATAGGCAGAGACAATGGAGCGCCACCTGCCACGACACAACTCCCTTGTTTCCCTCACATCCCAATTCTCAAAAGTGTCTTTTTCTTGACGATCCGCAAAGAAAAAGACACCATACTAAAGTGAAGTTGGTTGGAAAGTTAGACGTCAAAATGGCGCCGATTCCGTCCTATTCTTATTTTAATCGCATTATACAAGCTCTTCTTATATATATTTGGATTATATTTTAGCAAAATAAAGCGTTGTCGTTCGGTGTTTTGTTTTGTAGTACAGGAACGAATCCGACTTCTCTAATGTCACAACAATTGTTCGCCATTTTCAAGTGGACGCGTTTATTACATTTCAAAAACGCTTGAGGTTGCTTATTAACCTGATTGTTTTTTATTAGCTCCTCGTGGAGGTTTTTTTATTAGTATGAGATGACCGTGGTGTAGTGGTAGTGCAATGGTCAGGCAAACCAAGAGCTCGGGTTCAAAACCACTTGGCGGTACCAATATACCTATCTTTAAATGTATTTTGGACTTCCTGTTTCTATGATAAAACAACTTTAGTTGTTTGGTAATTTTTTATTGTGACTCGACATATAACAGCACCCCGCCTAATGTTAAGCTAGAGTGCGGTCCACATCCACTATTCCGGTCTCGTTGGAACCAGCAACTTACAAACTGATCCCGAAACGATGGTACTACTCAGATCGGCAGACCAGTACCACTGCCTACCCAGCGCCGGATTTAGACTTCGGCGGCCCATAGGCAGAACATGTGGTGGAAGCCCTCTAATCGTTTGTGGTTAATTTTTAAATGTTAACTTTTCCCGCTCAAAAGTTTTTCGAGCATTCGTTTTTTTTTGTGGAGTGGGTGGCGGCCCATAGGCAACTGCCTATGTTGCCTATCCTTAAATCCAGCACTGTGCCTACCACTCTTTAGTAAAGAAATGTTATTATTATCATCTATTATTTGTTATTATTACTTTAGCCGGTAGTTTGTTGTTACCTTTATATCCGAACAACAATAATTATTATTATGAAATGGCGTGCCATACTCGACATATTTGTGTCACTTCAATTTCCTAACATTTGTGTATTTGCTGTAATAACTTACATAAAATTCTTATAATTGTATTTTGCCGTTTAATGGTTATTCGCTTAATCGTAATTATCGTCAATAATCTTATATTTTATGCTTCTATACGACACTATATACACGGTGACTAATTTTGGAGATGACTGCTAACACAGCTAACTAATTTTAAGTAGGAGTCACATCCACTATGCCGGCCTAGTTGGAATTCGCAACTTACAAGTAAAAATTGATCTCAAAACGGATTCAGTCTGCTGATCCGTGGTACCACCCCGGATTGGCTGACAGAATATCACTGCCTACCACTCTTTGAAAATTAACTAATTTTACTATGTGCATAACGTCACGTCCATGTGTATGAACTTATTAGAACTTTTTTTGGCGAAGCGCGAAAAAATAATTTCTTCTCCTGCTCATTTATCATTAGGCTATTCCACAAGTAGAATGCTTTGCCTGCCTATGTGTTCTCTCCATCCTATGACCGTCCGCATCCTTCAAGCGATGCGTGAAGAAGCACCTTTGGCCAGCATAGTGACGGCGACTGATGCAGCCATGAACAAACTCGGTTTACTCAGTTATCGTCACGCTTTGACGATCATCAAGGTCGGTCTTTAAGAATAAAAGACTTTTCTTTTAAAAATAAAAGAAAAGTCGAGGTGCACTCACAAAAAAATACAGTCACGTAAATGCGTATAATTTTTTTTTTATTGTGACACGACATCTGACCTCGTCTCGCCTGATGATAAGCAAGAGGAGGTCCAAGAGTGACGACGACTGAGAAAACCGGGTTTGTTCACGGCTGCCCCAGTCGCCGTCACTATGCCGGCCAAAGATTCTATCGCAATATTATTAATTTAAACCTTGTATTTTTTTGTCTCAAATAATCAGGATACTTCAAAAGATATGTCACCGACAAGTTTACGGTTCAATGAACTTTCACCCGATTACGGCAATGTAAGCTTATTTTACATTTATATTACATTTATTTTTCTCAGTTGAAAAAGGGTACCTTTATCGGAAAATTACCGAGTTATTTTATTAAGAAAAAAAGATCAATCTAATAAAACATTATTCGTATAATTATTACATTTATATTTTTTATTATTTTAATATGAATGTTCAAAAATGAATTAAACAAATTCTATGCGGCTTAAAAGCAGGTAACTGTGAAGATCAGTTTACTGCTAATTGCTGTGATGAATTTTTCTTAATGTTAATCAATCAATCAAATTGTCACGCCTTTTTCCCACAGGGATAGGCCGACACAATGGAGCGCCACTTGCCACGATCCTGACACAACTTCTTCGCTTCGCTCACATCCACAATTTTCTTAATACAAACTCCTCGGTTATGGGCACTAGGCAACCCAGCTTTCTTTTTTCTTTAATGTAATAAATATTAATTTATTTTCAAACTTTATGCTCTGAGTACAAAGGCGATCTTAATACCGTTAGACATTCTGCGCTAGTTATCAACAGAAAGATCAAAATAATATTGCAATATAAAATAGTAGCAAGCGAATAACAAACAATTAATTAGATTTAGCTACCAGGAAAATCTACCTTGCAATAATTTTTATTCACGGAATATTAAAAGGCAACATTTAATCATTTTATAGAGCTATAAGACTCAAAATATTATTATAAATTGTACAAAAGATAATTGTATTTATTTTAATTGTTCTCTGAAATACGACTTTGCAAATTCTCCAGCTCGACAGATAACGAAATTCAATCAATAAAAAAAAGAAAAGACAAATGAAATTCGATTTTAAATATTCATAATGGCGAGTCTTCAAGGAACTCCGCGAACTAATTAAGCAAAGTTGTTCTCGAAAAAAGAAACGATACCAAAGAAATCGATTAATTTTGCAAAGACGCCTACTCTTTGGTTCTTGTAAATTGCTTGACATTTATGATTAAGGAAAATTGCTAACTGTTTTTATTTTATATTTTTTAAATTTATTTTACATTTCTATACTAAGCCATTAAAGTGCTTGTATCATGGAAACAGATATGCATGTATATAGAATTGTTTTCTTGAATTATAAATATTTTCTTTTAAATAAATAGATTGCATTCAATCAATCAAATTGTCACGCCTCTTTCCACAGGGATAGGCAGAGACAATGGAGCGGCACTTGCCACGATCCTGACACAACTGCCTCCAGGCATAACCAGAGTTACCTGTCGGTAACTATGTCTGGCTCGTAGGATTTGCAAGTTGAAGTAGCAATGGGCTGGCCACATCGCTCGAAGAACCGATAACCAATGTGGAAGAAAGGTTTTTGAATGGAGAACTCGAACCGGAAGACGCAGCGCAGGTAGGCCTTCCACTAGGTGGACTGACAACATATAGTCACGAATAACCGGTGGCATCTTGTCGTTCGGAATGGCGTTCTAAGAGGGAGGCCTATGTTCAGCAGTGGATAATGAGCATCCAGTCACCTCTATTCATAGGTCCGCTCTTCAGCTTCACATCAGACGGAGTGCTGTCATATATCGTACCACAATTAAAAAAATAAAGTTATGTGTAATGCGACAATCTTACAATTACTCATTCAAACCTCGAAATAGAGGAAATATTGTATCAACGATTTTAAAAGTAAACTAAAAGTAGCTTGTATAATAATTTTATGTTTTTTAAAAGCGTGAGAAATAAAAGAAACGACATTTAAAAGTGCAAATTATGCAGTTTTGAAACTCTGCCGTATTATTAGTGTATGTTTTCCATTCACACGCGCCTGGGTATGTTTCGTTTCCGTGTTCTGAAATATAAAGGGCGTTTATTGCAGCGGTGGGCGGATGACATTAAAAACCGCTTAGCGCGCGGACGACTCTGACCTCAACTACAAAATATAGCAGAATGTTTTACAATAAAAAACATTTTACATACAACTTAGTGACTATTTGTTTTCCATACAAAAGTAGTTACGGCTTTTTTCGGCAATAACATTTTGTATTCTAGAAATTGCCATTTTACTATACACTATTTTAGCGCAAATTGCTTACGTTTTTCTTAATTATAGCGGTAATTTTACGTTGTTTTTTTTGTTCGTTTGTTACGTGATCTTAGTGCTAAAAGACGCAATTAACAGGGGATTAATTTTTTATACTGTCCTGCGCTTAAATTGTATCTCTGTTTGAAATAAATAAACACATTAAAAATGTTGATGAGAATCCAATTAATTTGGTACGAATAAAAAATAATAGCTATATATACTTGTAAGTAACTCCCATTGTCTCTGCTTATCCCTGTGGAAAAAAGGCGTGACAATTTGATTGATTGATAACTTTATAAAATTGTTTCACACGCACATGATTTATAATTTAATTAAACAATCATTTGATTGTCAGTCAGGCCCAGTTCCTACAACAGTAGGCAAAAACTATGATGCGCTATCGTCCACCTGGCATTTTTTTTTTGTTTTCCTCAAACCCACGATTTTCTTTCATCTTCAATTGAAATTAAATTAATAAACCTCGTACCAATTTATAGTGTACAGGCCGTGAAGTACCCAGTTTGGAAGTGCTCTGTTCCAACTGGACAGGCATAATGGATACGTATGCTACTTGCAGTTATTTATTTGTAGTAGTAATCGCCTATATTCCTTCACCTTAACAGCAATCCGCAATCGACTCTAACCTCAAGCGGGATGTGGTCATATTTTGTTAAGACACAATTTAATAAATACAATACTTTTCTATAGGTTTCAATGTATTTTATGTTTTGTACCCTCCAGTATAGCTGTCAATATTAGTACTAACATACTTTTAAAAACACGTTAGAATGTAACAGGAAAATTACAACGTCACAACCAGAAAGTTTTCTGTCAAACGGCTCACGTTTCTTATTGGAAATCACTGTACGAAAACAACAATATGTTTTTCATATTGTTATACATATGAAAAACATCTACCACAGAGGCGACTGCTACTACAGTTAAATAACTGCGAGTAACAGTCGCATCCACTATGTTAGGCTAGTTGGAACATGCAACATTCACGCTGATCTCGAAACACGAATAATTTCACTTCACGGTCTGAATTGAAAGTGCTGGTACAAATGACCACCGACTGACTACCAATCTATCAATAAAGGTGTTACGCCTTTTGCCTTTTTTTTGTTACGCAGAGACAATAAAGCGCTACTTGCCACGATCCTGACACAACTCCCTCCTATCCCTCACGTCCACAATTCTCTTCATGTAATCTCTACGGTTATGGGCACTAGGCACCCCAGCCGTCTAGAGGTGTCTTCGATTTTCCTACCGCTCTTAAAAATAAAAGCATTGTTTATTTATGTATTTTTATTTACAAATAATGGCATTTATTTGTGCGAAAGTGTAATTAGTACATAGTTTAATTACCATTGCGGCACTCTGCCGTGATTCGGGGCACAATCTTGGCTCGCTTTCTGTAATTAAACCAGGGTTTAACTGTGCTACTGCCTTTGGGAGTACGATCCAATTACTGACACGCTATGTCCAACTAGGGTTTGAACTGAACTTCATTCAGCCTCTAATATGTACATTGCATTTAGGCTTTCTGCGCAGTTAAAATTCAGTTTATTTCCGACTACATTCTGGTTTCAATTTGTGATATTTTTTATTATTGTGATTCATAATCGGATTCATAATCGGGCAACCCGCCTAGAGCCCATAATCGTAGAGTTTGTATGAAGAGAATTGTGGATGTGAGCGAGAGAGTTGTGTCAGGATCGTGGCAAGTGTTGCTCCTTTGTCTCTGCTTATCCCTGGGAAAAAGACGTGACAATTTAATTGATTAACAATCGGACCACGATTTGCTTAAAGTTAATTAAGGAAAGGTCCAAGAAAGCCGACTATTGAAAAAACTTTCAATAATGCGATTAAAATAAGAATAGGACGGAATAGGCGCCGTTTTGTGACGTCTACTCCCCAACCAACTTTACTTTAGTATGGTGTCTTTTTCTTTGCGGTTCGTCAAGAAAAATACACCTTTGAATCAATCAAGTGAAGTTAGCAACAGCCCGTTCTATTCTTAATCTAATAGCATAGCAACTTACCGCAATCCGGGCACAAATCTCTCGCGTCCCACATAACCACAATTCTCTATATTATTGTCTATTATTAGTTATTTAATTGACACAATACACGTTCCATCGAAACAAAACAACCGCAAGTGATATTACGAAAATGAAATAAATAATTCGTCAGCAATAATATGAGTAAAGTGAATCAATCGCTTAAGGGACATACATCGTAATGAAAATTGACGTACGATATAAAATAAATGATATTATATTGATACAATTATTGTTTTTGTGTGGTTTATTTCCAAATTAACCTGTTATTTTCCCTAGAACCTGTCTATTTACTATTTCTTGTCAAATAAACAACTCAACTGTCTTTATTATCAGTATTGATGTTTTCTTTATCTTTGCTGCTTATGTACTGCCATGAGGGTATTTAAAAATATATTTTTTATAAAAAAAAATATTGGCGTCATAGTGACGACGTCTGAGGCAGCTGTGAACTGATACGGTTTTTTAGTCGTCGGCATTTTTGGACCTCCATTATGCATACCACAACAGGCAAGTCGAGGTCAGATGTCTAGTCACGATAAGAAATAACCGTACTTCAGATTAACGTCAGGCGAAGTGCTGTCATAATGGTTACCAAAGAGTGGTAGGCAGTGGTCTGGGTGCCGGTGGTCTGCCGATCCGGGGTAGTACCACCACTTACAAGTATACAGACCGTGAAGTGATTTGGCCACGTTTCGAGATCAACTTCTAAATTGCCGGTTCCAACTAGGCCGGCATAGTGGATGTGATTACTACTCACAGTTATTGAATTGTAGTAGCAGTGACATTCATTCATGGACTACACTTCGGCTTAACTTCAAGCGAGTGCTGTCATATGTCGAGCCACAATAAAAAAAATATGTCGAGTCAAAAGAATAATTTATAAAAATCCACCGGCGGTGATAAGTCGATGCTTGTTAAAGAACATTTTACGAACCATAAAGCTGGGTGAAGTTTCGCAACCGTTGGAAAATATTTCTCGATCAGTGAACCGTTACTTCAAATAGCAAATCTTTCTCAATACTGTAAATTCTAATTTGAAATTATTACAGGATTACATTTGTTTGTCTTGCGCCGTCTAAAATACCATTAGTAATTATTTTTCTATTTTCTTGATAGATTACAAAAGAAGAAAAAAACAATACGAGAAGAAAATAACCGTCAAAAAAAAATTACTAACATATTTTGTTATTATCTAATTTAAATTTATCTTGGTGGCTAACTTTTTACGTCGGCTTGCCATAATATGAGTTCGATTCCCGGTCGGAGTAAATTTTATTTCATAGTTTTTATTTTTTAATATTTTATCTAGTTATTAAAATTACAGACAATTCTTATTACCGTAGAGCTTGTATGAGGAGAATTATGTATGTGAAGGAAGCGAGGAAGTTGTGTCAGGATCGTGGCAAGTGGCGCTCCGCTTTCTCTGCCAAGCTTGGAAAAAGGCGTGACAATCTGACTGACTGACTGTTATTGAAAAAAGACGTACTTAGATATTTTCTACGGGTCTGGTTATTAAAGAGTGGTGGGCAGTCTATCACTTACAAGTATACAGACCATGAAGTGATTTAGTTGCGTTTCGGATTCAGCTTTTAAGTTGCCAGTTTCAACTAGGCCGGCATGGTGGATGAGACTGCTACTTGCAGTTATTTAACTGTAGTAGCAGTGACCTCTATTTATGGACCGCACTTCGGCTTAACCTCGGGCGGGGTACTGTCATATGTAAAGTCATATAAAAAAAAACACCTAAGGTGCATAGGTCTTTGTCTTTGAAGATAATGTAAACTTTAAAATAGTATACCTACATAACGTGGTCGATACAATCAGAATTTTACATTATTCATGAATGAATAAAAATGGTACGATAGACGCTCCTGCCAGACAACTTACTCTTTATAGATTGGACCATATCAAGATACATCATACAAGAGAATTTCTATCACACTTTATACTTGTCTAGACAAAAAAAAAATAGGTAAGTTGGGTAAGTTAATTTTAAATATTTCTATACTAAGCTGCTGACGTGCTTGTATCAAAGAAACAAGACAGCCAAAGCTACATATATCAAAAATACATTAAATAAAAATAAAAAACTCTTCATACAAGCTAGGGAGAGAGGGACTTGAGTCAGGATCGTAGTAAGTGGTGCTTCATTGTCTCTGCCTATCCCTGTGAAAAAATAGCGTGACAAATTGATTGATTGGTTGATGATTAAAACATTTTTGCTTTACTGGATCAAGTATTTTTCCTATTTAGCCTTGGGTCCGCGAAACGAAACGTCAAAGGTCAAGGTTAATCAGTCAAAGGTACTGCCTCTAGCCGACATAGAGACGGAGACTGGGAAATTGAGAAGGGTGTGAGAGACTTGTGTCAGAACTTCAGAAGACCGTGCGTCAATTTAACCGGATCGTGAAAAATTAAACTCTATTGTATATGTCGTTCCCCGCGGGAATTATGGTATGATTTACTCGTACATTTTCAAATATAAAATGAATCTAAAAAGCCTGCTTGTGTCCAAAAAGTCCGTAGAAAAAGATCGGAATGGCGGCGCCTTAGAGCCTTCCTCAGTCTTAAAAGAGGCGATCCAAGAGGCGAAAGACAGGGTGACGTGGTGAAAAATTCCCAACTAAAATAACGATCTTTAACACCGAGGGAATTATTGCAGAGAGAGAGAGAGCGACTATTTTCTACTTTTTTGAAACTGCAATGTAAATGTGTACAAGATTCAATAAATTTGAATTTAAATTTCACATCACACAAGAAAAATTTCATCATATTTTATATTTGTCTTCGGCAATGTAAATTTTCTTGTATAAAGTAAAGTTGACTTGTAAATTTGTGTTGTTAGCAATAACGTTCTCAGGTCTAGGAGGAATGCTTGTGAACTTTTGAATATTACCATTTTTATTTCACTCTTGCATAGAATGAATTTTAATAAAAATGAAAGTTACATTTATCCACATTTCACTTAGCTAAATCACAATAAGACGACGACAGTTACGTTGTGAACAAATTAATCAAATTATATTCTATAAAGTTTTATTTTATTCGTCTCGACATTTGTTTTTTTATGTTTCGTCAGATATCGCGTCTAAATTTAAATAAAAGAATATGAACCAGAAAATTGTTTATCAAACAAGGTCACGTTAACTCTAGAGCCCCCGCAGACATAGCGGCTTTATTCGTCCTTCATTGCCTAAACCACGGAGAATGTTATGAGGAGCTTTTTAACCTTGTTCCTCAACCTTGTCTTTTTACACCCGTAATAATCACATAGGTCGGGGAAGCATCCGCATTCTGGCGACCGAATGGACAGTAAACCTAAAAGGTTAGCTGCGTCGTTTCTTTGTAGAACAAACGACAAGTGAAATGCTTTGCCAGCCAATATTGTGTTCTCCCCGTGCTATTATAACCTTGGATGATGAGTGCGATGAGTGAAGAAGCACTCTTGGACCACGATCATGCTTCCATCAGGCAGATCGAGGTCAGATGTTGGGTCTCAATAAATAAAAAAACAGCCACATGGAGTCTGTATGAATAGTATTGTAGATGTGAGAGAAGCGAGAGTGTTGTGTCATAATCGTGCTTCATTGACAATTTGATTAGTATTTCAAACACACGTCTAAAGTTCGGAGACATGTTCGAGTCAACAAATAAATAATGTATTAAATAATTTATGTTATTATAATAAAATTAGAGATAATTGGGTTTCATTGGATTAGTAAATTTTTATTTAATGGATTAAATAAATTAAAATATCGTGATATCTTATTTAATATTAATCTTCTAATATAATATTAATATCTCTCTTAATCTCTACTGTCACGTTTAAAAAGTTTTTAACTTTGTATATATTATATAAAAGTTCAATCGTGTAAAACAAATTTTGAAAAAAAAAAAATCCTTAATGTTTTTTATACCTAAACATTTTTATTTTTAACATATCAATCTCTATTTTACGGTAAAGTTTTAACTGTGAAATATGACGGAAAATGTATGTGCTGTCAAGATAGTAAATAAAATACGGTCCATCATTCAGTTATAAATCGCGGTCTCTGTTGCAGGAAGCGATCACAAAAATTTTATGCAATTTCATGTAAAATGGCAGAATAAATTTCTAAAACGGATAACATGGAGGAACGTGGTTTTCTCTACTATGAAATACATGGTCTACTTATATATTTTCTTTATTAAATATAATATTTATTTATTTGTGTATTAAATATAATATATTATAAGTATCTAAGTATAAGTATCTAGTTTTCATGTATTTATTTTATAATTATTATTTTGCAACTAAGGTTAACTGGCAGACAATGTCTAGCGGCAAGTACATAGTGCATGAAGTTCAAAAATAAAAATCAAATTATTTTTATAGAAATTTTAAATGAACACATTATTTTTTTATATCTTGCTAACATTCAACATTCAATAATTTTTTCCCTGCGAAAATAAGACGTAACGCGTAAATTGATTGTTTTATTGCAATTATAACTGTATGTTATAATAGTCGACTCCATTTATAGACAGAACTCCAGCTTTTAATCAGGTGGGGTGCTGTCATATCTCAAACTACAATAAAATATAACAATAATAATCTAAGTAAAATATAATTCCAATTTCTTTTCCATAAAAGCTGTCGTTTTCATAATATAATCTCACAGTAGAGGGCTGAATGCCGGACGAGAACATTTGCCTCCGGACACACAGTTTATTGTGCTTTTACCAGATATTTCAATGTCCACGAATTTTCCTTGCAAAATAGTGTTTATTCTTCTCTCTTGTATGTTTAAGGAAAGTATATAGAGGTTACTTGCTATAGTTATAAAAGTATTTATTTAAAAGATTTATTAAAATATTACTCGTTTCTTTGTCGAACAATTAACAATCGGAATGATTTATCAGCCCATGTGTTCTCTTTATCCTATAACCTTGGATTCTTCAAGCGAGGAGTGAAGGAGCACCTTTGGCCGGCATAGAGACGGCGAATATGGCAACCATAAAGACTCGTCGGCACTCTTGGACCTACTCTTGCTTACCATCAGGCAGGGTCGAGGTCAGTCACAGAGGTGAGGTTTAGTCACAAAAAAAATCTCTCGAGGCAGACTATAGAGTTTTTGACAACTCTAATCATGTTTTAATTCTCAACAATTCTCTCCATTCACTTTATATGATTATGAGCACAGCAGATCCTTGATTTTTTTATAGGTTTCTCCGATTTTATCAAGGAACAATCTTCTGGATCATCTCTGTTTAATCCTTTCACTCACCTAAAAATTACACCAATTTTGTATTTTTTTCGTCAATCTCCTTTCATACAATATCTCCTCTAATACAGTGTAACTTTAACGCGTCAAAGAACATAAAATTGTAGAATGTTAACTGAACATTTTTCATAATTTTACAGCTACCATCGTAAATACCTAAGGTTTATCTTTCACAGCTTTAACAGACCTAAACCATTAGACACCGCATACGAGGTCAGAGTATCACCCTGAATTAACCAGTCACATCGCGCTTTCAGTCTTATCAACTTTGATGATAATTTTTTATATTTTATTTTCAAGCAGGGTCTATGATATAGCAGGGTATATAGTCTATGTATATATAGTCTATGTCTATGTTTTGAAATGTGTATTTTCGCTCATCCCATTAAAATGTCCGATTCAATTGCGAGTTCTACATTCACTTATCTTAGTTTTCCAACTGTAAAGCAAATCTCGAGTGATGACATTAACTCCGTAATACATGGCTAAGACCCGATGTCAGAGGAATTCGCTTTATTCTTTATTTTATTTTTAAAGTTAGATTAATTCTTATTCTTTTGTAACATATTAAAAAACGTGATTTTAATTTATATTTACATTTCTATTTCAAAAAGAATTTATAAATTTCATGTGAATGGATGCGGTAAACGAAGCAGGCTCAGGAGGGGGTTCGCCAACCAAATCGGAGACATCCTCAAGAAAGCTAGGTTGCCTAGTGCCTATAGTGAGGGAAGGGAGTGATCGTGATTGAGTCAGGGGAGTGATTGTGCCAGGATCGTGGCAGGTGGCCCTCCATTTTCTCTGCCTCTCTGGTTCTCTGATTGATAGATTGATAGTTTCTATATATGTTACGAATGTGCTTGTGTCATAAAACAGGACGACCAAAGTACATATACCAAAGATACATTGGTTCATTATTTTTTGTCTTTTTGCATAGTGTGCTAAGTGAATGCAAGCTGAAGTGATATCTACTATGCTAGCCTAAGTGATTACATACAATTTTGGCCGGCATAGTGACGGCGACTGAGGCAGCTGTGAACAAACTCGGTTTTCTCAGTCGTCGTCACTCTTGGACCTCGTCTTGCTTATCATCAGTAGGAACGAGGTCAAATGTCGTGTCAAGTTGGTAATGATTAGTTGAAAATTATTTGCAGCAACTAATGTATCTTTTATATATGTTCGCCCAGTTTCTATGATACGAGCATCTTAGCTAATAACAACAATTTTCTTCTTCCTTCAAACGTGATTATAAATATATACAAAACTTCATGAGCGGGTCAAACATCAAAACAGCCATCATAGCGTGCCGCTGGTATAGTATAGAAATATAAAAATAGAACACCAAAGCCATAACTCTTAACAAAAATGAGACTCGTAGCTCAAATGTGTTAAATCCTGGCATATTTCACAACGAATGCAACCTCAACTTTGTGCTATTTTTAACCCTTATGTAATATCAGTGGAAAATTCTTAAAACATTTATCCATTTCGTCCCGGGAGGCATCTTAGCGAGCATGTGTCTGGTGAGAGACAACAGCCATTCATCAGAGAGCAACCACTACACTTGCGATGTTCGCTGGAAGGTTACATTATTCAAAAGTAATGAAATATGCTGGACCACAGCTACTGCGAACAGTTACAACGATAATAATGTTTGCTGTATTGTATGAATTTTGTTAAAGTTCATGATCACTCTTTTGTTTATAGCTTTGTTGAATATTTTGTCAAGTCTAGAGACAAAAAGGCTGACAATCACTCGTATTGCCCTGCTATACAAAGTGGATATGTTGCCAGTCTCCTTGGGACTATCTCTGGTGGGACGTCTCTGGAGGATATTTTGTATTTATCCCTAGTTTAATTGATATAGTTTAAGTTTATATTTGCTTGTGTCAGAATTATATTTTAATGATGAAACATTGTCCTGTAAAAATGAATATAAAACATGCTACTGTTTCATAAGACGAGAGAAGATTCATTATAGGGGATGATGATGATGGTTTTGGTATGTCGTCAATATGTACACAAAGTAAATAAACAACCAATCAATCACGTCACGCCTTTTTCCATGGGGATAGGCAGAGGCAATGGAGCGCCACTTGCCACGATCCTGACACAACTCCCTCGCTTCCTTCACATCCACAATTCTCCTCATACAAGCTCTAATGTTAAATAAATAATTAAAATTCTTATTAATATATTAAATAATATTAATCTTATTTCCTAATAAAGCTCTTGTTTTAAGTTTGTAAGGGCTTGTACAAACATTGTCTTGGTTTCGGTTTGAAATTGTAAACTTTGATAAAACGTTTCAGACACACATCTTGTCTGAAACGTCACGACCTCGGCTGCTAGTACGACCTCTTTTACACCCGTTCCAATGCTCTCTATAATGGGCACAAAAAAGTAACATTTTTTGCATTTTGATTTACTTTAATTCAGTATTTTCTTAGATTTTGGGCAAACATTGATTATTGAATTAAACAAATTTTATGCGGCTTACTATCGCGTTTATTTTGGTTTTGATTTTACATTTTTTTATTATTCCGACGTCAACCAATAGGATGACCAACACCCCAGTCTCTTCGTGACCAAGATGGCTGCAACGCTCTCGAATCGTCGGAATAATAAAAAAAAATTAAATCAAAACCAAAATAAACGCGATAGTAAGCAGCACAAAATTTATTTAATTCAATTACTTTAATTTCTTGGTATGACTTGTTGTGAGCGTTTAGATTTTATTTAATTTTTCCATTATAGTTCATATTTCAAATTAGTTTGTTTATTTTTAATGTTGTTTTAAGTAATATTTCATACATTAATATTGAATAGGATACAATTATAAAGAAGTTAGGATTATAAAAAGAGGCCAACGAACGAGGTCTAGTGGTAATATCGCAAACCAACAGCGCAGCGTTAGGTTGAAAAGCATCATTTCCCAGTACCAATACTACCATTTTATTTTTGTTATAATGACTAAAATGACTAGTCGCCTGGTTTCTATTATACAAGTACGTTTAGTAGCATAGTATATTAATTGTTTTAAAAAAAATCAAAGTCAGGAAGACATAGTTACTCTTATAATTGTAGTTTTGGTTTTGTTTTACGATCGTCTTTTCACTATATTAGTAGTAAAATTTAATAGTCACACAGGAATATTTTATTATAGCGTATGGATGGCTAAACATTAAAAAATAATGTTGTTTGTATGAAAAAATAAATAAATAAAATTATTAAAGTTGTAACCATTGTAGAACAAGTTTGAGTGCCAATGCGCTTTTCACGAGTATGTGTTATGATGCGACGTTATCTAGTTGGCAGCTCCTGGGATATGACGCCGCTGTCGCAAGAAACAACGTACGAGCTACCATGCAAAACACGTATGGTAAAATGTACTATAATAAATAATTTATTTATTTATTTATTTTAGGGAAACTTACAGCTATTTTTAAATCTAGATACAAACTATAATAAAACTAAGCCTAATTAGTATATAAACTAGTAAAAAACTAACTACTACAATAAAAATATCTTGGCATTAACAAAAAATATAATTTAAGGCATATATTCATTGAGTAATACAACGGACAAGTGTTTTCTTATCTGATTAATATTGCTACAGTACAGGTCCATGGTTGGACAGTATGTATAATATTAAAAGTTTTTGCCGATCGAATAAAGAATGAGAACTTTCTATAATTAGTGGTAGCCAATGGTATATGGAGGATATCATGATTTCGATAATTTCTTTAATTTCTTATAATACGTATATAAATATTTATATTTGATCTATATTTGTTTTTTTATTTTTATTGTGACTCGACATATGACAGCACCCCGTTTGATGTTAGGTCCAGCCTAACATCAAATGTGGTCCATGAATGGATGTCACTGCTACTACAATTCAATAACTGTGAGTAGCAGTCACATCCACTATGCCGGTCTAGTTGAAACCGGCAACTTACAAGCTGATTCCAAAACGCGACCAAATATCTTCACGGTCTCTATACTTGTAAGTGGTGGTGCTACCCCGGATCGGCAGACTGGGTACCACTGCCTACTACTCTTTTATAACCAGACCCGAAGCAAATATCTATCTCTTTTTTTTATTTTTTATTAACAAATATTTGCATTATTTAATATAACTAATAAATCTTACAAATAAAAGCTATGAAACAAATATTTGCTCCGACCGGGAATCGAACCCGGGACTGTCGTCGAAATATATTCTATATTCAAATATTGTGTAATAATTTTAAAGGGATATCTATGTACCTTTCATCCTTTTGGCTTTCTTTACTCTCATACTTATTTTCTACAGCTAGTTCTCTTTCTCTCCTCACTTGCCCTCTCTCATTCAGAAGCTGGAAATCGCGGAGTAAAAGATCTTAGGCTTTACATTTAACGTCATTTTCTGTGACTTGGGTCGAGTAAACGCAAGCTTAAGAAATATCTAATAAAATTACGCTGCAATTTTCGCATTTTATTTTAAAAATATTTAATATTACCTAAAGGTAATTTAATTTAATACTATTTTACCATACATGAGCAAGCTTCTATGACTACGTTAGTACTGAGGCCGAGGCTCATCTCTTTTAAAGCAGATTTTTTGATAAATCTTATTTACGCGATGCTGTATTTTCTTTGATGATATTTTTTTGTAAATTTATTTTACTAAATGCATGAAGCTCTTATTCTGAGTTAATCAGACGGCAACATTTTTAAATAAGAAAAAATCGCTTGGATGCAACTGGCTTCTTGTAGTTTGAAATGGCGTCCTATGTTCAGCAGCGGACGCCTTCTGGCTGATGATGATGATAATGACGGGCTCGTTTCCGACTTTGAAACCTTTGCGGTTTTGTGCGATTTAGCTCTCAGTGGAGCGACACGATCTCTTCCAAGAAGGCTAGAAGACCCTTCTCGTTCTTGCAGCCTTCCGGCCAGAACCGTCCTCATTTGCTTTGAAAATAAATTTAAACATAAAATTAAAACTTTGCTTAAAAACCCTTGGACAAATCGTACAAAACAATGAACATAAGTTTTCAAAAACACACACACATGTCTAACAAGTTTATTTGTGAAAAGTCCGAAGTGTATAAGGGTTTAAATTGAGTTTATGTGTGGCGTGGTCCCCAAAACGTATACATCCTTATTTCAAACATATATTTTGACCTGTCAATAGTCTTCACTTGGGTTTTTCGCTAATATATTCTCTTTATTACAGGGAAACCAAGAGCGCCGACTACTCAGTTTATAGCATCGATGGTTTCAAGTCCCACTTGCCGTTACTATGTCGGTAGAGTTGCCAGAAGTAATTATTTACTCTTCGCTTTTATTATGAAGTGAATCATAGTAGCGGCATGACAGTCACCAAGAGAGTTCATTTGTTATGGACGATTGACATGGAAAACTAAATGAAGCTATGATGTAACAAATCAAGTAGATAATACTCCTTTACGGAGAGGAGAGCAAATGGAAAATCAGGCGTCGGATATAATTTATGCGAGTATTGATGTTGCATTTTATAAAAAAGAAAAAGACATTTAAGACCATTTAACAAGTCAAAGCCAGACGTATAAATAAAAAAATAAATAAATAAGACAAGGTAATGTAAATAAAAGGAAGTGTAAATAAAAAAGGAAACTAGTAGCGCTTCATTGTTCCCGTCTATACCTTTAGGAATAAAGGTATAGACAATTTAATTATTTTATTTAACAAGGTTTTTAATCGATTGGTAAATTATTTCGTTATTAAAGAAATATTTTATTCAAATTCTATATAATTATTGAGTAGTCGTATGATTAAAATGGATTTAATTTTGTATTATTATTTGTTTGTAACTTATGGAATTATACAAAGGTATATGGAATTTAATAAAGTATATTTTTAGTATATAATTATATAAAGTTATATTTAATTATATTTCATATTTAAGGGGCAGCGATTCGTTTACCTTTTTAGTTTTTAGAATACGCATTTCTAATTTTAAAGGTTTATAGACTACAAAACAATGACAAGATCATAATGGTAGCGATATAAAGTTATTTGACCAGTTTGGAGATTAAATAAGATTTGGCTTACACTCCTTATAAAAACAAGAAAAAAGTCACCGGTCGTAGTGGACTGATGTACATATCGAGATTTGTAAATGTTTATCACTAATTCATACACTAATAATACGAGTCGTACTAGACCTTCAATGTTAGACCTTTTTTATTGATATCGTCTTACAAGACACGTCGGTTGATGTTTCAAATGAATAAAGAAGGTCGAACAATAAAGGTCAGAGTAGTATTTAATTGTGTGTCCTTCTATATCTCATTCCCGTCACGTATCCTTCGGGTTACTGTCTCTAAATAGGTCAGCACCCGATAAAATGCTAAATTTTTAAGACTACCACTAACACATTGAATTTTATGCTGTTTCCATTGTTTCATTTATGAAACTCACCAAAGAAAATCAATTTTTATTTTATTTTATTGTGACTCGACATATGCACCCGCCTGATATTAAGCTGGTGCTAGAAATGATTTTTACTCTTCGCTTTAGAAGAACACATTTTAATTTTTTTCATGAAAAGTGGTGTTCTATGGTCGCCGATGACTGAAGCCAACGAAGATTACGACAGTCCCAGTAGTTGTGACTATAGCGCTCCGCTTCAATAATAATATTGTAGGAGGAGGAGGAAGGAGCATTGTAGTCCGCAAGACTTAGAAAAGTACTACCATCTTCCATTTTTTATTGTGACCCGACATATGACAACTTTTCGCCTGATATTAAGCTGAAGTGAGGTCTATGAATAGAGGTGACTGCTAGTATAATTCAACAACTGTAAGTATTAGTCACATCTACTATACCGTTCTAGTTGTAACCAGCAACTTACAAGCTGATCCCGAATTGCGACTAAGCCACTTCGTGGTCTGTACACAATTGTAAGTGGTGTTACATACTCCACATCAGCAAACGCTCGCCACTGCCTACCACTTAATTATGATTATTAAATATTATTATTTAACCTATTTCTGTACATAAAAGTATTTACGTATTGTGGAAGTATTAGGAAATAATCCCTCATAAAAACTCTTGTTACTACGGTTTATGATTTTAGTATTCCATAGGCATTCCTAAAGGTTGTCGATGGCCGTGGGCAGTAATTCTTATTTCATTGTAATATAACGAATAACTAGGTACATCTTACTCCCGGTTCAATGTTCTTCATACAAATACTGGAGCAATGCCTAAACGTCTTTTTAATTGTATTTATAAATATCTCTGTGAAGAGTAAATAAAATAATATAAATATAAATGTAAATATAATTTCTTTATAGTAGATATAAAGAAAGCTAGATTTTTTGGAATACTATTACTTAATAATATAGCAATAAAAAGTGGACAAATTAATTTACTTGTGCATCTGTCGGCTGTGACCAGAAATCAAACTCGGCCTTTGTCACCTAACGCATAATCGCTCTGACCGCTGTGCCTAGTACTCGCGTCGAAGTTCCTATTTTAGCCCTGATATATTTTAAAGTTTTATTTATTCATTTTTTTATAATGTTTATATCAAATATTTTAAAGTATTATAAATATAGTGCCGACGACTGAGACAATTGTACGCGTCAGATTAGATATCGCGTCTTCATAAAAAAAGAAATAAGTTGATTGTCTTTTAAAATAAGACGATGAAAAAAAAAAGGAATGATAGGACAATAAATAGACGTAAACTATAAAACTTCCCGATACTATGTATTTAAGAGTTGCTACGAACGTTATTCGCATGCCAAAATTACTGTGGAATAAGTACTAATTAGATCTGTTAGCTAATTGCAGACTTAATAAACTGTGGCAACGCAATTAGTATTTTATTTCTTTGGCTTTGGGTTGAATTTTAAAAGTTAGAGCAGTATTTATTAGAATGTGTAGTAATTTTATGTATACTTATATATACTTTTATATATTATTATGGCTGTTCCATTATGGCACCTTCCATGGTGCGGAGCTAGCTTAGCTCTGCTAAGATTTAGCAGTCGTCCGGTCAAGCGTCTACACATACGAGGAAGGGCTTCCCGGGTACTTTCATTGGATTGCTGAAAGTCTAAAATTATCTTTGTCTATTTTTGTGGGAAATAGGGTATAGCATTTAATGTGAATATTACATTTCGATACGCATATTTGTCTGTTAATTTTATTTTTGGTCAGAATAAACCTAATTAAATAGAATTACCATTTGGTAAGACGACCGTAGTGTAGTAGTAGTGCAATGGTTAAGCAAACCGAGAGCACTGGTTGGAAACCACTTGCCGGTACCAATGTATCTTTGATATATGTACTTTGGTTGTCCTGTTTCTATGATACAAGCAAGCAATTTAGTAGCATAGCATAGAAGTGTAAATAAAAAAAATATAAAAAAACTCATTTAAATAGATAAGAAACCTTGGATTGTTCACCCCTAGGCGGCTTCTGATAGCAGCTGAGGCAACCAATAACTAAGTCAGTTTTTCAGTTATCAGCGATATTGGCGCTTTACTTTTTTGCTATGATGCATGACAAGATCAGATGTCACGTTACAAAAACATATATATATAAAGTTCTGAAGATTATATGTATTTATTTATTTACCAAAATAAACGCGATAGTAAGCCGCATAAAATTTGTTCAATTCATTAGTCAATATTTGCGCAAAATCTAAGAAAATTCTGAAGTCAAGTTGTTCTCGGATTTTCTATTATTATTTGTCCTATGTCTAGATAAGTATTAAAGTTATAAATAAATTGCCACGGACGCGTTAGTTCATTCTCATTTTGAGATGTATTTTCTTTCTACTTTTCCACACTTAGATACATAATTTACAGATCCTGAGAGCTTTTGCAACAAGAAAACAGTTTCTAAATTGAAGAAAGAAACAGGGTGATGCGCTTAGAACAATTTATCTGTTTGACTTGAATCGTTTCTTTCACATAAGAGTAACTAATACAGGTTCATATTTAGGTATTTATTCAATCAATTAAATTGGCATTTTCCTACAGGGAGGCAATGGAGTGCCATTTGCCACGATCCTAACACAACTAGACCATTTTCTCACATCCACAATTATTTTCATACTCGCCTCCATTTATGGACCGCACTTCAGCTCAACATCAGGTGCGGTACTGTCATATGTCGAGTCACAATATAAAAAATGCATGTATAAAATTTAATTTGCAAGCAACAGTTGTATTTAAAAAGGATTTAAAGACGAACAATTCTGAATTCACCTCAATCAAATATAGTTTAATTAAAATTCCGTTGAAACTTATGAAATTCACTTATGCAATAACGACGGAGTTCGGTGCACTTCCTGCACTGCTGTAACTTTATTTTTGCACAGAATTTAAAATTCTTTTCAACATTGAATAGCCTTTGCTCATCGGAAGAGTAAATTTAATTTCCGTCTTGAAACATCGCTTTTTATATACGAAATATATGAACAACTACAAAATTTCATTTTTCAGGCACCTCTGCCTTTCAACTACGAAATTCAGGCAATGTAACTTGTGCTTGTAAGTAAGTAAAATACTGCAAGCAAAGCAAGTTTTTTTATTGTGATTCGACATATGATATCACCCTGCCTGATGTTTATATTATTTTCTATAAAGACCATATAAAGTTATATAGAGAATTTTTGAGAATCGTGGATATGACTGAAGTGAGGGAATCATATCAGGATCTTAGCAAGTGGCAAGTGGCATTTTCTCTTTCCAAACTTCTTACATATGAGTACCGTTCAAGTGGAAAACTGTAAAATAGATAGATAGATAAATTCTTAATTGCACAGTAAATAAAAAAACACATTTAAAATGTACATAGGCGAGCTTAATGTCTAATGAGATTTTCTACCATTTAACCTTAGTGAGGTGAGTAGGGATTGCAGGTAATATGTTTGTGGGATTGGAGTATATAATATGTTTATTTGTGTTTCATTTTCTTTAGTAAAAGTACTAGAGGGTCATCGCTCCTAAAATTTCATCGCCAGTCGTGTAACGTGAGCGATCGAAAACGAAGCGATGCGACTGGCGACGTGACACATCAATCACTAGCAAATGTTAACGAAAATCTAGCTGAAGAAAATTTTCGTTCAACGTAAAATAAAATACGAGAGAAAAAATGTCATTGAGTTAAATTACAAATCCTTTACGAGGCTTTTCGTGTTCTATATTATTTAGGTTCCATTTTATTTACTATATAGGTGTTGTATATTTTATGGTTGGTGATTATAATTTATAGGTTGTTTTAGATACATCTGTCCTCGAGTTGCCTAATTACCGAGGGAAGCCCCAAGAGCGCCGACAACTGAAAGACCCGTCTAATCTAAAACGTATACGACTGAAATAATTTTATTTAAATCGTGGAATGCGGTACTTTTATTCAGCTTACCCAATGAAAACAATCGCTAGTAGAACAAGAAAGTAGAACAAATTTAATAACTTTGTTAGGTCATGAAAACATCACATGTAAATCAATTATAAAAGCTATGGTAACAAAAGGAATCTGCCGATGCATTCAGACAATCTGGAGGCGGAGAAGGCGTTTGTGACAGCTGCTAGCAGACGGCTCCGCTCATGACTTTAAATTCAGCTCAACGACAGACTAAGAACGATAATATATCATCCTACAAGACAAAATACAAAACTAATAATTTATTCTTACTATATAAATATACCATTTTACAAATGTTTTATACATCTTTCAAATAAAGTTTTTTTTTATTGAGATACGATATCTGACCTCGGTTGCCCGAAGTTCTCAGGGTACCGACGCACGTCCTAAAAACAATTAGATTATAATACAAATATTTGTCAATTAGAAAAAAAAAAAAAAAAAAAAAAATATAAGGTCTAAAAAATGTAAGTCTGTTTATATAGTATTTTCTTAGATTTTGCGCGAACATTTATTATTGAAATAAACAAATTTTATGCGGCTTACTATCGCGTTTATTTTGGTTTAGATTTTACATTTTTTATTATTCTGATGTTTCGAGAGCTTGCAGCAGTTTTGGAAACATTCATTTTGTTGTAGTTGGACCTATAAAAGCACCCCACTGGCTACAGGCAAGTAATAGTAAGAAGCAGTCCCAGTAAAAATCCACCATGCAGGCCAGATAATTGTAACCGGATTTCAAGCGATTGAGTCACTTTACGGTCTGAACACTCGAAACTTGCAGAGCACTCGTCGCCCGGACGCCGCCGCCGCAAGACGTCGCTCGCAGCTCGCTTGACGGCCCGCTACCTACGCAGACGACCCCACCGACGCCGCTCGCCACTACGGTGGACACGCCCACCGACGCCGCCAACATCAGTGCGCCGCGCTCCGGCGAGACTTCTCGCCGCGAGTCCGAGCGTGTACTCCGAGAGGCCCGCCGCTGACAGCTCAACCGCACCACGCTTGCCTCCCTGCCGTCGGGCAGGGAGTCGTGAGTACCTCTAATATTTTATTTTTTACAGGCTCACCCGTACTGTCGCCCACAATGAGCGACAATACTAACTCCGAGCTATTGCTCGAATTTATTCGCCACATTGGCCTTGCTGATCGCTTCTACCAGTTCTGCGCAACTCGTGGAAGCAGATCCTCTTCCCCCTCCCCGAGTCTTCGCTCAGATTCCCTCTCTCGCTGCTCGTCAGTAGCGAAGAGGTCGCATTCCCCCGATCGGGAGGACTTCGAGTCTCCCGAATCAACACCCACTCCGTCTCCTTCCTCTTCATGGACAAAGGTGTCCTCGAAGAAAACGAAGCGCAAGTCGCCTCGATCATCCCAACCTTCTAGCCCTCAGCCGTCGCCATTATCTCCGGAGCCTATGTGCGCGGAGATAATCGCACCACGACCAATTCCCTTGGTACGCGTGCCCTCTGCACCCGCCAAGGCCCCGGTCGCACCTCAACCTCAATCTCAGCCACTTCCCAAAGTGCGCCCCCCGCCCCCTGTCATTCTCCGAGCCACCGAGAGGTGGACGGAAATCAACCGCATTTGCGCGGCCAAATCAATCCCTATCTCAGGGGCAGTCAGTACTGCAAATGGGGTACGGATTACGGTCCCAGACTCGACATCTCACCGCTCCCTTACAAAACTCCTCACAGAGCGTGGTTATCCATACCACACATACGCTCTGGAGGAGGAAAAAACGCTTAAGGTCATCCTTAAGCACATCCCTCGTCCCGTCACCTCTGACGAAATTAAAGAGGACCTACTCTCCCAGGACTTTCCTGTCCTGGAAGTACGCAGACTCTTTAATCACCGCCAACAGAAGGCTTACAGCCTAGTTGCGGTGATTTTAAAGAAGACACCCGCCGGCCTTGCTATATTTAGTAGGCTTAAAAAAGTCCTCAACCTGGACATCACGGTTGAGGCCCCGCACAAGCGAGACATACCCGGCCAATGCCACCGGTGTCAAGTATACGGGCATGGGTCACATCACTGCCACGCTATACCTCGCTGCGTCAAGTGCTTGGGCGTACACAGCACTCCTGAGTGCCCCAGGCCCAAAGACGCCAACACCCCACCTTCGTGCGTCCTCTGCGGCAACGAAGGCCACCCCGCGAACTATCGCGGCTGCCCTAATGCTCCCAAACCAAAAAACCCCAAAACCCGGTCCCGGGGTTTTCCACCCCTCCCCTATCAACCCACCTACATCCCAGCTCCTCCCCCAGCCACCAACGCATGGGCCAAACCCCGTGCTCCCCAACCTACCACACCCTCCACCTCCCAACCCACCCTTGCCTTTCCCCAACCGCCACGTCCCCAACCTCCACGTCCCCAACCTCCACGTCCCCAACCTCCACGTCCTCAACCTCCACGTCCCCAACCTCCACATTCCCAACCCCAACGTCCACAACCACCAACATCCAACCTAGTCGAAGATTTTCGGCTAATCCAAAAACTCCACTCCAAGGCCTCGGAGATATCGGCGCTCGCTGCGTCGATCCGAAGGACCAAGGACCCAAATCTTCTCATGAAGCTCATGGACGAACATGTAGCTCTCATCGAGGAGATGACCCTCATGCCTCTCTGGCTTTAAAAATAAGCCCCCCCCTCACCACACGTCAACTCCCCCTAGCACGCCGTAAGCCTTTGGGGGCATCTTTTGCCTCCTTTAACGCGAACGGCTTATTTAAACAAATTCAGGAAGTCCGATCGTTCGTCTCGACGCGCGACCTTGACTTCTTCCTCGTTCAGGAGACTCTGCTTAAAGAGAATTCTCGCTCCTGCAAGATTCCTAACTACACAGTGATAAGGAATGACCGACCCACCGCCAGGGGTGGCGGCACAGCCTTATATCACAAGCGATCGTTGCACTGTGTAGCAGTGCCTACTCCCCCTCTCAGCAACATGGAAGCGTCCATTTGCAAACTCGCCTTAAGCGGCCATCAAGCAATTATAATAGCTTCTATTTATCTAGCTCCTGATAAGAAGCTGCTCTCAGCTGACCTTAAGTCACTCTTCGCACTCGGCGAAGCCGTAATTCTTGCGGGCGACTTCAATTGTAAACATGTCAATTGGAATTGCGTCGCAACAAATCCAAACGGTGTTAGGCTCCAAAGACTAGTTGACAAACTGGATTTCGACCTAATAGCGCCCACTCAACCGACACACTTCCCGGGAAACATCAAACATCGCCCAGACATTCTCGACATTGTTCTCCTCAAGAACATTGCGCTTAGGTTAGGCAACATCGAGACCATCGATGACCTAAATTCAGATCACAGACCGGTTCTCTTCAGCCTAGGCCCGGTCCTAGGCTCAAATCCCCCTACACTACACTCTACAAACTGGGACCAAGTCACGGAGACCCTTTCAAAGACCGTGACTCCCAAATACATGAACCGCATCATAGACACGACAACTGACGCAGACACAACAATCACTGACCTAACAAATGACCTTAACAACACCTACTTAAATGCAACGAAAGAGAAACCAGCCCCTCCCAGGGGCTGGCGTCTCCCACCAGAACTACTAGACATGATTCGCTCCAAGAACCGTGCAATGAGAGCTTTCCGGAACTGTCCATCCGAGTCAAATCGGATCCAGCTTCGGAGGCTCCAACACGAGGTCAAAACCCGCATCCAAGAACACCGCGATGCAAACTGGAGTGACATTATGTCAAACATTAAACCCAGCCACACCGCTTACTGGAAAATCGCGAAAGCCCTTAAGGCTGACCAAATTACTTTGTCACCCCCGCTCCTCAAACCGGACAATACGTTCGCGTTTGACGACGATGAAAAAGCTGAATACTTCGCCGACACGCTAGAGTCACAATTCACAGTGAGTAAAGTAGCCCCCGATCTTGTTCATGTTAACACTGTTGAATCCGTAGTCGCGCATAAACTTTCACTCCCTCCAAACGGCCCTCTGTTAGATCCAGTAACGCCAGGTGAACTAGCCACTCACATCAAAAACTTCAAAATCAAGTCGTCTCCTGGTGCCGACCAAGTCAGTACCAGGATAGTCAAATCTCTTCCCATCCCAATGCTCTATCTATTAGCAGCATTATTCAGTGCATGCCTAAAGCATTGTCACTTCCCCCAGGCTTGGAAAGATGCCGTGGTAATCGGCATCCCAAAACCTGGAAAACCCCTTAACGATCCAACCAGCTACAGACCCATAAGCCTCTTAAAGGTAATGGGCAAACTCTACGAACGGGTCGTAAACAAACGTTTACGATCCGTTCTGGAGCCCCTCCTCATAGATGAGCAATTCGGCTTCAGACCGAAGCACTCATGCACGCATCAACTTCTCCGCATCACGGAACACATCCGAGACGGGATGTTCCCAGTCGACGGATATATCAAGCCGACAGTAGCCGTCTTCTTCGACGTGGCCAAGGCGTTTGACAAGGTCTGGCACTCCGGGTTGATATACAAGCTGTATCAACTCGAAGTGCCGGATAGACTCGTTCGTCTTATCCACGCTTACCTCTCCAACCGCTCCTTCCGCTTTCGTTACGAAGGAACGCTCTCTTCCCCTCGCCCTATTCGCGCTGGTGTGCCCCAAGGCTCTGTATTAGCTCCCATTCTATACACTGCCTACACCAACGACATCCCCATCCCCAAAGACGTCAAGCTAGGTTTATTCGCCGATGATACGGCTCTATTCCACACAAATCCCAACGTCAAATTCGCACTCCTACCGATGCAAAGGGCGATTGACGCTCTCGGCATCTGGTTCCGGAAATGGCGCATAGACGTCAATCCGCAGAAGAGTGCCGCGATCATATTCGGCCGTTCTCATAAACGGAAACCACCGAATCCGCTTCAACTTTACAACTCACCTATTCCGTGGTCCAAAACCGTCAAGTACCTTGGCGTCCTTTTGGACCGCAAACTCACGTTCAAACCCCACATCACTCAAACTAAGCGCAAAGCTACGTTCTACCTATACAGGCTCAGTGGCATGATAGGTAGGCGCAGCAAAATGTCATTAAGAAACAAATTGACGATATACAAGACTTGTATTAGGCCAGTACTCACGTACGCTAGTCAAGTCTTTGCACACAACGTCAACGCTAAGTCACTACTTAACCAGCTACAAGTAGTGCAAAACAAGTTCCTGCGTAGGGCAACCAACGCTCCCTGGTACCTCAGGAACGTTGACCTGCACAGGGACTTAGACATTCCGACTCTGACTGACACCATCACCGACTTTAGGGAATCTTTCCTAACATCAGGGAAGATTCACACTAACAGGCTGATCGCCGCAGCCTGCACTCAGTCACAAGACAGACAAACACATGACTTAAACACACCACCACCACCGCGAAAATCATCTAGGGCTATTCGCAAAACGCCCCACTCTAAAATCTCTTCCCACAGGAAGACTCGAGGAAAGAGGCCTCGCCCACCAGAGGTCCCTCTTCCTCTCTCAGCCAACTAGTTTCCCCAGCATACCTTACATTCATTGGCCCCAAAGTCGAGCTTCACTCGACTTTGGAGCCAATTCTATTTCTCATGGATCACCCGCTTCACGGGGGGTCCACCACTCAATCGCGCTGATACATCCGAAAGGATAACAGCAATATTTCTCACAAAAAAAAAAAAAAAAAACTTGCAGAGCATCAGCCAATAGGACGACCAACACCTCAGCCTTTTTTTTTATTTTTTATTTTTTTATTGTGACTCGACATATGACAGCACCCCGCTTGATTTTAAGCCAAAGTGTGGTCCATGAATGAATGTCACTGCTACTACAATTCAATAACTATGAGTAGCAATCACATCCACTATGCCGGCCTAGATGGAACCGGCAACTTACAAGCTGATCCCGAAACGTGACCAAATCACTTCACGGTTTGTATACTTGTAAGTGGTGGTACTACCCCGGTTCGGCAGACTGGGTACCACTGCCTACCACTCTTTGATAACCAGACCCGAAGCAAATATCCATCTCTTTTTTTTTAATTAACAAATGTTTGCAATATTTAAATAAAAGCTATGAAACAAATATTTGCTCCGACCGGGGATCGAACCCGGGACTTTACGCGCAACAAACCAGTCGCTAAACCGTTCGTCCACGCCTGTCGTCAAAACTGTTTATAACATGATATATCATTTGCAAAGTCTGACGATCTGGGGCAGTAAGTATCACCACTTTCGAGTGTACAGATCGTAAAGTGACTCAATCGCCTAAAAGCTTCCGGTCACAATTATCTGGCCTGGATGGTGGATTTTTTATTGCGACTAATACTTACTATTACTTAACTGTAGCAATAGTTGCATCGCACTCTAACTTGTTGTTAAGCTGGAACGTGGTTCATGAATGGACATATGCCAGTGGGGTGCTTTTATAGGTCCAACCACAACCAAATAAATGTACGATAACTTGCATTAACTGCATTAGTTATATTTTACTCGTGAATAAAAGGGGAAATAGTAAAATAACTTAATTATTAGTAGAACCGTTCTTCCATGCAATCAAATTTCATTTTCAATTAATCATATGTTATTACGAAACCTTATTATTACTATAAACTAATATTATTATGTTTGTACAGTCGAGGATTTTTAAGTCATATTGGTAGTAAAAGTAGTATTTTCTTAGATTTTACGCGAACATTGATTAATGAATTAAACAAATTTTATGCGGCTTACTATCGCGTTTATTATGGTTTAGATTTTACATTTTTTTATTATTCCGACGCTCCGTGACCACGATGGCTGCAAAGCTCTCGAAACGTCGGAATAATAAAAAAATGTAAAATCAAAACCAAAATAAACGCGATAGTAAGCCGCATAATTTTTTTTTAATTCAATAAATAAGCATCCATATTACTATGCACTTTCAAATCTATTAATTCTAACAACTACATATTTTGTTGCGCCTTTATAACTAACTACCCATTTAAGTGTTTAGATATTAAATTTACGAAATTTTTACAATTCTAAATAATATTATTATTAACTCACAATATTATTAGGTTTATAAAAATAATAAGGTTTATAAAATAAAAATAATATTTATCTAATTAGAAACTAATTTATCTAATTTTATTTAATTAGTTTCTAATTAGATAAATAGAGTGAATATTAGATATATTTTATGCAAAATCTTTTCTTATTGTAAGTCTGCCTACAAATTTGCTTGAATTGAATATTCCTATTTTATAGGAGCAAAAAGTTAGATATATGTTTTTTAAGCTAAATGATAAAATTAACGAAACGAATTTAGGTAGAAATAAGAGAATAATCATTTTAGGTTAATTTATATAGATTTATTCCTTTTGTTTACCAATCTATATGGATAAACATAATAAATTCAATAAGAGTGAATATTAAAAAAAAGTAAATAAATTATTTCCTCGATTGTACTTGTAGCAAATATAAATGAAAGTCGCAGGTGTTAAAGCCATAAGCGAAACGCTAAACTCCTTTGATCTGATACATAACTATACAAGTATATTCATACTTCTTGCCAATAATGGCCCACATTTGCGTTTAGCTTGAGTTTTGCTAAAGTTTCCCTGCTATTGTAAAATTTATATTGCTATATAAAACTATAGTTATAATGTTTATACCTATATAACATATACTATTTAACTAGGTAGTTTAGAATCTTAATTTCTTTTTTAAGTACCTACTATTTTATATACTCTGTGTAAGAAGAGAATTGTGAAAGCATGACAATTTGATTGATTGATTGATATTTTATTTGCGTAGATTTCTGGCTGGATGGTTAAGGTGGGGCGTTGGTAGCCGTATTCTCCGCCTGCCAACGCAGTGTGGTACCACTATTTTCTGGAAAAATAACGTAAAATACGCAAAATACGAATTAATATTGCATTTAGATAAGTTTCAATATATTGGTAAAATTGAGTACAGACTTCTAAGCCTTGTGGAGTTTTTATAAAGATACATTGGCACCGCCAAGTGGTTTTGAACCCGTGCTCCCGGTTTGCGTAACTATTGTACAGCCAATACACCACTGTCACATTTTTAAATATGAAGTATTCTATTGTTTCTTTAAGATCATTTTCATCATCATATAATGTTATTTTGTTGTATTGTACCTTCTTACATATACTTAGTTGTAGTTCACATTTATTAATTTATTTTCCTCATAATTTGACATTGGACCACGAGTTGCCGGATGTCGTCCAAGTGCGACAATGACTGAAAAACCCCGACGGTTGCCTCAGTCGTCTTCAATATGACGACTAAAGAATTGTTTATTACCTATGGCAATGCGTTATTAAACATATTTTATTAATCTCGCCGTTTCGAACCTGTTGCAAGGGCCGTGGAGAATACTGTCTGATATGTCTATCATATATGTATATCATATGTAGGTATTTTACATTAATCTACTTTAAACAAAATGTTTTAATCCGATTGTTAGTCTACAGCAAATGTATTTAAGGGTAATTGTAGTAATTTAATAATTGCACGAACGACGATAATAATTCCGGCTATTCATGTTTAAAACATGCATGCAGTAAAATGCATTGCGACAAACAAATGAAATTCAGCATGATCGGATACCCTAAAACCCTACTACGAATTTTATTGTTATATTGTTATAACTGTATATATTGTTATAACTTAACTACAGAAACTACGTCAATTAAAAATGAACTTTATTTTGTATCTGTATCATTTTGATTTGAACCTCTTTCTATAAAGTATTGTATTTTTTAAATATTTAAATATTTTTTTGAATATAAAAGAGACTTCATCGTCTTTGGGACCAGCTTGTAAGGCCAGTTCCAGTTATAATTAGGCCGAAATAGTGTGTGTACTACAGAATACAATAGAATGTACTAGAATAGTGTGAGTAAAATAAAATGGACTATAATACCCTAGAATAGCGAAGAGTATTTTAGATCTGTGATTTCACTATCACGTCATCAGTAATAAAGAATGTAACAACACAGGTTGGTATTTATTACCAACCTGTGTTGTTACATTCTAAATAATTGTTTAAAAATATTTTTTTGTAAATAATATAATTGTTCAACATATAGTCTAAAATTAAAAACCTAATAAAGTTCTCAGTACTCATAGTAGAAGTAAAAAAAGTTTTTATTTAAAAACAAAACATGATTTCGTTTCGTTACAAGTTTGATGTGAACTGGAGTTTTGCTGCCTTTTTTGGAGTAACTCAATTCAGAAGAAATCTAATTATAAAAAAACTCTAGCGATTTAATAGGGTTCCGTATATTTTTATACGATTTCTGTTCTTTTAAGAGGTTCGCAGTGCCCATAACCACAGAAGTTGTATGAAGAGAATTGTGTTTGTGATGGAAGTGAGAGAGTTGTGTCAGGATATTGGCACGACATATTGCGCATTAATTAACCCATGTACTCGTATTCTGTCCATCATATAATCTTAGATTCTCCAAGCCATGCGAGACCTTTGGCCGGCATAGTGACGGCGGCTAGGGCAGCCGTGAACTGACGCGTTTTTTTCAGTCGTCGTCATTCTTGGACCTTCTCTTGCTTATTATCAAGGGGGTCAAGTACAGATGTCGTGTCACAATAAAAAAAAATAAGCTGGAGTGCGATCTATAGCTCCTATAAATAGCATGCAATCTAAAAGCGGAGGCAACAAATATCTGTATGCAGTATAGTAGGCACATCCGCTATGCCGGCTTCGCTAAACTGTGGTAACTTATAAGATGATTAGCTGTTTGCGATCATTACACAAATAGCCATTCGAATTAATTTGTAAATAACAGTAACAAATACATTTTAAAAATTGTTAAACAATAACAAATCTTAATAGTCACCAATCTGAACCGCAGCAATACAGTCACAAGTGCAAAACGTAAAAGAGCAATATGGATGCTTTAAATAAAAACACAGTTAATATTTTGTCTGCAAAATAATTTTATATTTTAGCATATATTTTTGTATTATTGTGATATTATTTGGTGTTTGCCGACCAAATCGGAGACATCCTCAAGAAAGCTAGGTGGCCTAGTGCCCATAACCATAGAGATTGTATTAAGAGAATTGTAAATGTGAAGGAAGCGAGGGAGTTGTGTCAGGATCGTGGCAAGTGGCGCTCCATTGTTTCTGTCTATCCCTGTGGGAAAAAGGCGTGATAATTTGATTGACATTCTTTAGCTAGCATAGATATAGCGATTGAGGCATCCGTAGACAGCATAATTTTTTTCAGTTATCGACGCTCATGATGCTTACCCCTTGATGGTAAGCAAATTTAAAAGCGTCGACGACTTGGGTCAACTATCGCGTCTTAATAATATATTTCTTTCGTTATTCAACTTTCACTCATCCGTTGTCAATCCTTGTCACTACATCTTTTTTCAAAACACATCAATCACGCATTGTACTATTATTATCGATTAGTCCAATCTAATTTCAAGAGCCAGATAGCTTTATATAAAATCTTTACTGTGTTTATATTTAACCCTGCGTTGATTCTGCGTATTTAACGTTTTCATTTGTATTTTTCCTATTGCAACGTTCCAGCAGAAACGTAGGTAAAGTTATTACTTAATTATGTAAGAGTTAAAATATGCTTTTGTGGCGCTCCATTGTCTCTGCCTATCCCTGTGAGGAAAAGGCGTGACAATTTGATTGATTGAAAAAAAAACCTTATGACACTAGAGATCTTTCTTTATAGAATTACATTGTATGAAAAATAACCTAAAAATATATATTTATTAAAACTAGTGTTGCCCAGTTGGCCCAGTTTGAGGAATACAAAGGTATATTATTTTTTAATATTTATTTAAAAGTTTCTAACGATGGTAAAAAATTAAGGTGGAATATGTCCAAAAAAAAAAACTCGTCAATATCTACTTAGTAGCATTCGCCTTCTTTTATGGCTAAACTCCTGCCTAAAAATAAGACAAACTTCAACCCATAATAATACGAGAATACTATTGAAAAAATAATAAATCTTTATAACATAAATAAGGCCCAATCTTTGAAAGAGTTTATCGACCTTTAATTCTATATCATAAAATCGGAGATATTTTGAGAAAACCTGATAATTGTATAGACATGGATCGTTCTCTCTGCCCAAAAAACAGTAATTACGCGATAGGCAGTTCAGTCATTACTTTGACAGTTTTTACGGATTATTTCCTCCTATTAGTGTCCAATTACATTTGGGCATATTAGTGTGAAATAGCTAAGAAAATATCGTCCTTTTATTAATGTGACATCTAATGATGGGACAGCTGCTCATATTCTCACGCTTAAGGACACCTTTAAAAACAAATCACGAGGACACCAATTTTATTAGGGGACTTACGCACATAAAATGGCGATGCCATTCCCATTTTAAACTAAACTTAGACTATTTATAGACACAAGCTCATACAGATATAATGTGGATAAGGCTAGTAATACAAAACATAAGAAACAACTCCCACGAAAATAGAATACAACGAACAAAAATAAGTTGTTAAACCTATGATGCATTGGGGTTAGGGTCCCCAAAGCATCATAGCCACGAATTTGTATAACATTTTGGCTTGCTCAGAAACAGGCTCTGCTAATATACTGTTACAGCAACCAACATTCCAAATATTAACCTCCAATCTTTTAATTAACGAGGACACATAACATGCATAATAAAGGCTTGTGTCATAAAAATGTTATTTAACTAAGGCGCGATTATTTATTTGTAATCTATAATTCATAACTAAAATGTTTCGTTATTCATAAATTATAAAATGCAAAAAATTATAGCACTTAAAATAATTTGGAATGTTTTAAATTTCTTACTTACAAGTAGGTACCTAACTTTTTAAATATAGTCTTTATTATATTTATTTCAATATACATTTGTCGAAGTACGATCAAAATATCTGGACAGTCACCTTGAGCATAAAATCAACTTGCTAATAATATAAGTTTTTATCACACAATCAATCAAATTGTCACGACTGTTTCCAACAGGGTTAGGCAGAGACAACGGAGCGTCCCATGATCCTGATATAATTTGATGATTGCCTACTAATGCGTGCTTTATTATTTGTCGTTAGAAAGTCAAAGCAGAATGGTTAGAAAAGCAGCAAAAATATTTTTCTTTCATATTGTTTATGAAAAGAAGAACATCATTCATTTGGGCTTTTATGTACTACTTTTATATTGTCCAATGATGAAAAATATATAAATGGTAGTTTTGATACTTGTATTGATAAAACTAATAACAAGTTTGCTTTTAACTGCTGTGCAATTGAGTTATTTGGAAAATAAGATATGGATTTTGTATTATCTGTCAAACAACGCCATATTCGTTCTGCTTTGAACTGCCATAATTATAGTTTGATCATTTTGCACACCTAAACTTTGCAAAATAAAGGATAAAAAAGGATAAGAAAGGATGGTTTTCAAAGAGTGGTAGGCAGTGGTACCCAGTCTGCCGATCCGGGGTAGTACCACCACTTACAAGTATACAGACCGTGAAGTGATTTGGTCACGTTTCGGGATCAGCTTGTAAGTTGCCGGTTCCATCTAGGCCGGCATAGTGGATGTGATTGCTACTCACAGTTATTGAATTGTAGTAGCAGTGACATTCATTCATGGACCACACTTTGGCTTAACATCAAGCGGGGTGCTGTCATATGTCGAGTCACAATAAAAAAAAAAAAAAAAACGATATATTTCAATTATATTGTAATCTTCGTACATTATTTTTGGTACATTTTTGGCCGGCATAGTGACGGCGACTGAGGCAGCCGCGAACTAGCTCGGATGTTTCAGTCGTCGTCACTCTTGGATCTCCTCTTGCTTATCATCAGGCGGGACGTGGTCAAATGTCGTGTCACAATAAAAAAATCAAACTATTTTAAAATGCATATGCAACTGTTAATACATTTAAGCCAATGTCCCCATACAAAAACGCGACCAAATCACTTCACGGTCTGTATACTGTGTACCCCGTAAATAGTAGAAAGGATATTAAAAAAAATATATGCCGACCAGTTTATATACCTGGACAGACAGAAATTTTTAATCGAGATAATGCGTTACTTAAGAGACAATACATAACTCAACCGTTTATATGCAAAGCTAGATATCCACAGTAGATATTACTTAAGACATACACGTGTATTGAAAAGTTTTATACTTGGTTCCAAACTTGAAGTTGTGAATATGATAAACGGCAGCTAGTTCACAACTTGGGGGGAAATCTTTACAACAATTTCCATCATGTAATGTACTGGAACGTAATTCGTATTTTATATCAGCTAATGATAAGTATACGTTAGTTTGTTTTATAGCTTTTTTTATTGTGAGTCGACATACGACAGCATTCTGCCTAATGTTAGGCTGGAGTGCGGTCCATAATTGGAGGCGTCTTTTACTACAGTTTTTTGACTTTCACTATCAATATCATCCACTATGCCAGAAACTAAGTTACTTCACGATTGTAAGTGGTAAAACAACCCCGGATCGGCAGACTGGGCTTAACTGCCTACTACTCTTGACAACCAGACACAGAGAAAATATTTTATTTTTACTAAATATTTAATTTAATTATTAAATATTAATTGTAATTATCAATCTATACTTAGCCTATCTATCCACGCCAAAAATATCCACTATACCGGTCTAGTTGGAACCGACAACTTTCAAACTGAGTTGGAATAGCTACTGAGATACTTCAAGGTCCTGTACACTTGAAAGTGGTGGTTCTATCCCGGATCGGCAGACTGGCATCTATCAGGACTGGGCATATTACCACCTACTGTCTGTCTCATCATCATCCAGAAAACGTCTATTGCTGAATATATGCGTCCCGCTCTGAACGCCATTCCGAACGGCAAGAAGCCAGTTGCATCCACTGGTTATTGGTGACTTTCGCTATGTCGTCAGTTCACCTAGTGGGAGGCCTACCTACGCTGCGTCTTCTGGTTCGTGGTCTCTACTGGTCTCCCTACTGCACTTATAAATAATTTGTATAAAATAACCTCCGTCCAAATAGAGTAAAACTTGTAAGATAATGATTAAAATGTAAATTTATACAAGTCTGCCTCAAATTTAGCGGAACTTCGCATCCGCAGTCAGTTACCATAATTTTCATGAACTAAGCTTATAAATTGGCTAACAACTCAGTTTTGGAATATTGTATTTCATTTCTAAGACGTATTAATTTTAAGTCATAGAATAATGTATGGGTTTGAATATATAAGTAAGAAGTCATATTAGTTTTACATAAGTCCAGAAATTGATATATTTAACTCCAAGCTATGTAAAATAAAACCGGCGTGTTGCATTGATAAGACATCAGTGTAAGGCACGTGTTCGATTCCCGGTTAGTCCAATTTGTTTCATATAGTTTATTTGTAATATTTAATTATTAGATTTGATTACATTTTTTTTTCTTTACATACGTTTACTTTACTTTTAGATATTTGTAATCCAGATGTTTTATTAGTATTCATAGCCTACGCAGTCCACATTAGCCAACTAAATAAATACAAATACATTGAATTGCTTATGAAAACCATTTGGTTCTTTAAACAGTTTAGTCTCATGACATTAATCGGACAAAGGGTCAACCCTTCGACGCCAATAACAAACATCATCGTGTACCCTAATAACAGTAAGTGGAATAACAAGGAAGTCCCAATACAACGATTAAATAACAGCTCTATTCGATGTAATATTATATAGATTCAAATACATTTAATTGTGTAACATGTACATATATTCAATACAATACATTAATCTGTTCGGTTAATTAGTCCCGGGTTCAATTCCCGGTCGGAGCAAATATTTGTTTCATAGCTATTATTTGTAATATTTAAAATATATTAAATATTTCGGGTCTGGTTATTAAAGAGTGGTAGGCAGTGGTACCTAGTCTGCCGATCCGGGGTAGTACCACCACTTACAAGTATACAGACCGTGAAGTGATTTGGTCGCGTTTGGGGATCAACTTGTAAGGTCATAATGACGATAAAAAAAAACTTGGATAGTTTTATTTTATTGGGAAAGCTTACAGCTCTAAGATGCAATAAAAATAACTATAATAACACTAAATAAAACTAGAGTCCTTTAAAAGTTTTCAGTGTTTAAAAGTTCCAGTATCAAAAAAGTGGTTTCGCATCCAAAAGCGGAGTTATTTTTTAGTATATGTATTACTTTTTTCTTTTAGTGCCTATGATACAAGCATAATGTTTTAACTTACTAGAGATAAATAAATAAAATTATATTTTTTTATAAGTACTACATACTGGCTAAATAAAATATTTTGATTTAGGTTTTGTACGATATTGTAATATTGTAATTAAAGACGTTTCAAAAACTTTGCGATAGGTGATAGTCGTCATACATGATATTATTATTATCGTAAAAAGTTTCTAAAACTACTTCAAATGTTTGTATATTTTGTTTATTTGAAATAAACGCGATGTAAGCCACATGGATATATTATTTCATACAGAAATATTTCCCCAAATATAGATTCATTATTTATCTATTCTCTCCTCGCTAATAAAGAAATAATTAATATCAAATAACACATAACAAACCTACAATATATGATGAGAAATAGCGCCTGTTTCAGTGAATTTCCGTGTTTCACTAAATTAACTAACCATAGACGTGACCTTTGCGTGATGTTATACCTCAGACCGATACAACCTCAGACCAAACGCAACAGTAATGAATCCTTTCAACCATAACTGAATTATATAGAACCTCCACAGAAATACCACCGTGTACTACAGTTAATAGGAATTAGAAAATTGTATAGTACATGCATCTACATGAATAAAAAGTTAGATTAAAAATCAATAAAAAAAGTTTTTAAATTTATTTTTAATATTATACATTTCTATACTAAGCTACTAAAGTGCTTGTATCATAGAAACAGGCCAACCAAAGTACATATATCAAATATACATTGGTAACGGTGAGTGGTTTCGAACCCATGCACTCGGCTTGCGTAACCATTGCACTGCCACTACACCACGGTCCCCATTTTAAGCGTTGCTACACAAGATTTCTTCTGTTATTAGGATATAACAGAATAACCTAATATTAAATATGTTCTTTAATATTAGGAGTGGTAGGCTGTACCAATTTAGGGTATTACCACCATTTACAAGTATCCAGACCCTGAAGTGACTTAGTTTCGGAATCAGTTTAGGGATTTAAGTTATTTATCTGTAGTGGGAGTCACCTTTATTCGTGAAGCGTAAATTTAGTAAATTTATTAATCACATTGTCACGCCTTTTCTCCACAGGGATAGGCAGACAATGAAGCGCCATTTGCCACGAACCTATCAAAACTTCCTTACTTCCCTCACATCCACAATTACTACAATTCCTGGTTTTATCATCATTATAAATTAGACGCCTTAATTTCCTCAGGTATAGATAGAGAGGCTATTTTTCACGAGCTCCGACTTTCCTGGTTTTATTATTAAGCAAATACAGTGACAAAACTAAAGCACACATTGCAATGTGACACATGCAAATTAAAATAGAAATGATAAAGGAAAATGTCAAATGATTGACGCAGACACTATCTCGTCAAAATTCATAAAAACTGCATTTTGGTAGAAACCTCTATCAAGAGCAAAGTTCAGTGTTTTAGTTATAATATTATACCTACATGTATATCAATCAATCAAACTGTCACGCCTTTTTTCCACAGGGATAGGCAGAGACAATGGAGCGCCACTTGCCACGATTCTAACACAACTCCCTCGCTTCCTTTACATTCACAATTCTCTTCATACAAGCTGTCTCCGATTTGGTTTGAAAACCCTCCTGGGCCTGCCTTGTTTAACGCATTCATTCACATGAGATTTATAAATTCTTTTCGTCAATCTACTTTCATTACATGTACATAATACAATTTTAAACGGGGCATAATTTTAAACCAGCCTTATTTCGAGCCTTCAAGAGGAGAAGAGAGGAAGCTAGGAGAGAGAAAAAATTCGGCTTTAAAATTTTAAGAAAAATGTATTATGAATCAATTCTTACATATAGTTGGGGAACGAGTTAAATGAATTCGGGGGCTGAGGTGCGGTGGGGCGTCAAAAAACCCCCACCCGTATCATAGTAGCCGCTATGTGACGCTCATAGCTCGGTGATGTCATTTAATATCGATCAAAACGTGTCCATATTTTCTTTGTTTGATTATTGAAAAATTAGTGAGTTAATTGAATAAAAGAGAGTCGTCATCCGTAGTCAGGCTGGAATCATTATTAGAAACGTGATTAAAATGTGTGAAAAACAAAAAAAAACATGCAGTCACTATTCTCAAAATTAAATTAATACATAATTAATTAAAAATTATTGCTGTCTAATGTTTATACTTCAATTTAATACACATTTATAATTTTTAATACCTAAATCTATTTGCTTTTTAAGAAAAGTATGTGTTTATCGTTATCAACATTTTGCATGTTACTTCACTATTTATAATAGACACGTAACCATGTCGTCACAACTGCATTCCTACCGCGTTTATTTAGCTCGTTCCCCGACAGTACGTAGTTTCAATACAATAAACATTATTCTAGTCATCTTGTAATAGGAAAATAATTTAGTTTTGGCTAAAAGTTGAACAAAATACACCGATCTTCTATTTAATTGTTCTTTTTTTGGATGTAATTTATCAACTAGAATCGAATTTTACGGGAATTCAAAGCACTTTATTCTCTTTGATTAGAACTTCAAGGCATATTTGAATATAAATAAAATAGATGCATTAAAACTTAAAACTTTTATAGGAACTTTGTATAATAAATAAAAAAATAGGAACAACGATTGGAACTCGTGGTAAAAGCATAAAATGGAGAGATTTTTTTGGGTCCGCGTACATCGGGACCACGCTAATAAACAATTGAAATTCCGCTAGCGATACTGGCCAGTTTTAAAGTTGCTCTTTTTTCTGAAACCAATATAGCTTAATGCCTGAAAGTTTTTTGAACAATTTAATTTTTGAACAAATATTTATTTCTTATGTTCCAAATTAGTAAAATGGATAAATAATAAGTTATTAATAAGTATTAGCATAATAATAGCTTTTAAATTCATTTATGTTAAAAATTGTTTAAAATTCTAAGCCTAATTACTGTTTATTTTTTATTTTTTTAACTTAATGCTTAATAGTACAAAGGTGGACTTAATACTATAAAAACTGGGTAATATGATGAATAATTATAATTTAATCCATGGATTTAATTATGGATGTGAGTAAAGCGTGGGAGTTGTGTCAGGATCGTGGCAATTGGTGCTCCATTATGTGCCTTTACCTATGGAAAAAAGGCGTAACATTTTTTTTATGATTTTGATTTAATTATAATCCAATACATATCTTATTTTATTTACGAATATCATCCTTCGTCACATTCTTTCTCATTTCATCATTCGGCAAATAAATTATGGTGCATAGACATCTAATAATAACTAATTATCTAATAACTAACGGACTAATTCTAAACAAAAGGAACCAGACTTTCACTCATGTCTGTTATAGTCTCGAGTCTTCAACAGACATATAATAGGGTAAAAAAATGTGGTTTCTTTTTTCTATTTAGTCCGTTAGTTATAGAAAATATCTATCTAATATTGAGTTCGAACGTCGGAATTCCTGATATCTTTCATATACGTTAAATAGTTTTTTAAAGACACTTAAAAAATAAAATAAAAAACGATTCTTACTGTCTATAAAAGACCGTAGGTTTTTTTTATTATTTATTAGTGTTATTATACTCTAATAATGGTTATATGAATAGAGGAGACCGTGGTGGTAGTGCAATGGTCACGCGAACCGAGAGCTGGGGTTCGAAACCACTTGCCGGTATATACCAATGTATCTTTGATATATGTATGTATTTTAGTCGTTCTATTTCTATGATTGCTAGTTTAATATAGAAATGTAAATTAAAAAATATATATACAAGTTATATCTTCAATGTTTTGTCTTTTTTATTTATACTAAGTATACACTTTCCTCCATCTACATTACTTTCACTTACCATCTATATTTTACCATCAACATTTATTGTCACCCCTCTCCCAAAGGTTAGCTGCTAGAAAATGTTATTTTGCATCAAGCTCACCCATTGTACTGTGTTTTTAGTGTGCAATAAAGAATTTTATTATTATTATATTTCCATTTACTTACTTTTACTCTCTGTACAACCCAAGGGTGACCAAAAAGTCTTACGGCTTTTAGTATATTATTTAAATTAAGTATGAAAATAATTTTCTTATATATTGTGTGAACATTGAATAATAAATTAAAGAAATTTATGCGGCGTTTATTTTTGGTAATTGATTTTTTTATTATTATTCCGACGTTTCGAGAGCTTTGCCATCGTGGTCATTTAATTCATTAGGTTCTTTTGGGAATAAATAAATAAATAATAAATCTTTGACTTAGAGAGTTCAGATGGATCAATATCGTGATGTCAAACAAATTAGATAGATACTAGATGCCTTTGAGTCATATAAAAGCATTAGAACTGGGTCAGACTCGCACAGTTAGAATAAAAGCCTTCTTGTGTACTGTGAAGTTAACCTGTCGTTAGTTCTAAGCACTTTGAGGGCTGTTCAACTTTCCACTAATGGATTTTATTCTTTTACGTGTACAAAATTTAAATTTATATTTTGTTAACTAGTTTTATTTTTGTTGTAGATTTTTTAATAATTTTTATATTTAAAACTTCATATCTATAACATATTAAATTTTGGTCAACTTTACACTAAAATATTAATTTAATTTACTCCATATTCTATCAATAAATCAATCAATCAAATTGTCACGCCTTTTTCCCACAGGAATAGACAGAGACAGTGGAGCGACTTGCCACGATCCTGACACATATCCCTCGCTTCTCTCACATCCACAATTCTCTTCATACAGGCTCTACAATATACATATTATATTATTGGTTTTAAAATATATAAAAGTTTTCATTATTATTTATCGATTTATTTTCAAATTCAAATTTATTTATTAATCAAGTAGGCTTCATTAACAGTGTACTAAACTTTTATTATAAAATTCAACACAAGACCCCATAAAAGTTTTTTTTACTTTGGTTAATCTAAATCGAGGCATCAATAAACCACTCCTGTGGCGTAGGTTTGATGGACAACTATCACTCCGTTTGGTAAAACTTGGTAAAAAACTAAGAATGTTTATTTCTTTAAACTTGTCTCTGAGCGATGTCCTAAAGGAGAGTTGATATATGGCTCGTATGGCGCGTTTTTGTAGAACAAAAATTGTATTGATGTCAGCTGCTCTTCCCCACAATAAGATACCGTATGACATCACACTATGAAAATAGCTAAAATAGACAAGCCTAGCTGTCTTGATGTCAGTTAGTTGTCGTTTTTTACAGCATATGCAGCTGAAATTTCTTATACAATTAGAAGAAACACTTATGATAGCACCCCGCTTAAAGTTAAATAACTGCAAATAGCAGTCTTATCTACTATGCCTGCCTGCCTAAGTTGATCAGCAACTTTCAAGTTGAACGCAACTAATTGAACTTATTGTAAAACCATAGCTAAACCCTAGAAACAATTAAAGCTTTTGTAGTGAAATGCTTCCTTTTTTTTTAATTTCAAACAAATGAATAGGATCCAATTGGGTTTATTTGTTAAACTATGCAAGCGGAAGAAATTGCGTCCCGCAAATGGCCAATTTGATGCTATTTGGCAAATATAATTGGCGTGCAGAACCACAAAATGGGGCTTTTTGTTGCGGTGTAGAATAATGTGGCAGATTAATTTACAAACGACCCCATGAGATTATGGATTTTGGCACAAAATATGAATTATATTTGTTGTGATTAACGACATTATGTTTGCTCTATTATGATTTAGATTAATACGAGTATACATAATATTATTGTGGTTTGACTCGTACATCTGGATTTTATTTTTGTTTGTATTGTATTGTATTAAAGATTTGGCTGAGAGAAAATGGCAAGCGGCATCAATTCAAGCCCGCCTTTTGTACGTCTTCTGCTATATAAATTTATTAAGCAAATAATCAAATTAATATTTTTTTTTAAATTTGACAAAATCTCCTAATTTACATGCTCAAGTTTTTGACACTGGGTTTTTGAAATCCACAGTTAAAGAGAATTGTGGATGTAAAGAAAGCGAGATAGTTATACAAGGATAGTGGCACTGTATTGTTTGTCTATTTCTTTTTTTATTATTAGCTGGAGTGCAGTCCATAAATGGAGGCGACTGCTCCTACAGTTAATTAACTATGTAGCAGTCACATCCACTCCAAAAAGCGATAAATACAATTGAATTTTAAATGTTACAAATAAAAGCTACGAGACAAATATTTTTTTATACTTTTTTTATTGTGACACGACATTTGACCTCGACCCGCCTGATAATAAACAAGAGAAGGTCCAAGGAGACGACGACTGAAAAAAAAACGAGTTAGTTCACGGCTGTCTCAGTTGCCGTTACTATGCCGGCCAAGGGTGCTTCTTCACGCATCACTTGAAGGATCCAAGGTTATAGGATTAAGAGAACACATGGGCTTGCTCAGACCTGGAACGAACCCGGGACTTCACGGGTAACAGACTTAGGGGAGACGTTTTGATTAAACGATTAAGCAATATTATGAAAGCCTGTAAATTATAAAAGTCTATATTTAGAAAAGAATATTAATATTGAAATTTAAAAAGTAATTATTGACACAAACGGAAGATCAAATTATATTAAATATCTTCGAGTGTTATCGAACAAATTCGTTCAGGCGTATTCCCTTAATTAACGAACGGACTTTCGTTAAAATTTAATTAATAGGATATCGATAACTCTCCAAGAAGTGGAACAGAAATAATAATTCTATATAGATTCTTATGTAATTAATGAAAAGTTAAACTCGTAACGATACATTTTTGTTTGTAAAGTATCGTTATTTATAATTACGGAATATCTTCGTAACTCAATTAAAATATTAAATAAAGTATTGAAATAGGATTTTAAAAAATCAGGCGCGCATATGAAGGCACCCTGATGTTAAGCTGGAATGTGGTTCATGAATAGAGGCGACTGCTGGTACAGTTAATTAACATGTAGCATGTCCACTATGCCGGCCTAGTTGAAACCAGTAACTTTTAGGCTTACCAGAGACTTAAAGGTCTGTTAAGGTATTCAAGGTGGAATACCGGCAGTCTGGGAAAATTATACAAATCCAAAAAAATAGATTTTGCACAAATTCCATGTTTATTCAATTATTTCATTATTGTAATGATATTAGCCACCATTCTAAATATCGTATCCAAGAAAATAAACAGCTAGAACTACCGATTTAGGTATAAAAAGTTCTTTTTTCCTATGCACAGACATTGTTATGAAATAACTTTTCAAGATCCGAGTTACCTTTCTTCATATCGAAGCATGAATGATTTATATTCCAGATTACGAGATCGGAATAACTAACAAACTAAATTAATAACAAAAATTCCATTTGGATATCGCAAGAAGAATAAAATATTTGTATATATTTTGATTTGTAAATATACGTTATTCAATGAAGAATAATCTGCTAAATTTTATTCATACAGATATCAAGGATTGATAAAGGAATGCTTCGATTGTATAGAGACTTTAAAATGATGAGTAAAAATATATTGACAAAAGGAATTAACAAATCTGATGTGGATAGACAAACCAGGAGAGTGTTTTCCGGCTAAATCGGAGACATCCTCCAGAAAGATAGGTTGTAGAGTTCATATTCGTAGAGCTTATAAGACGAGAATTGTGGATGTGAGAGAAGCGAGCGAATCGTGTCAGGATCTTGGCAAGTGGTGCTACATTGTCTCTGCCTATATCCCTGTGGGAATAGGCAGTGATCTAACTCTTCCTAATGAATGGACCGATTTGGATAATTATTTTGTGTATATTTCCTGTAGGGTCCCTGGGTAGGTGGCTCTGATGTCAGTATGTCACCAAATGTGATTTGCTGAACAATTGACAACATTACATTTTGAGCATTACATTAAATAACTATAAGTGATGAATTAAACAAATTTTATGCGGCTTACTATCGCGTTTATATTGAATTAGATTTTACATTTATTATTCCGACGTTTCGAGAGCTTTGCAGCCATCATGGTCACGGAGAGACTGAGGTGTTGGTCGTCCTATTGGTTGATGCTGTTATTGTTTCCAAAACTACCCGTTGGACTTGGGACTTGAGTTTATGTATTATGGGGTCCAGGTGTTAGATAACTATAAGTGGAAGTCACATTTACTAGCCGAGATAAATTAATCAAATTGTCACGTCTTTTTCCCACAGGAATAGGCAGAGACAATGGAGCGCTACGATCCTGACATAACTCCCTCGCTTCCCTCACATCCACAATGCTCTCCATACACGCAAATATACAATTGAATAATTAAATATTACAAATAAAAGCTATGAGACAAATATTTGTTCCGTCCAGGAACCGAACTCTGGACTTCACGCGAACGGACTTAAGGAAGACGTTTGGATTAAATGATTAAACAATATTATGAAGCCTATGAATTATTTATTAAATTGTGGGTGTGTACCAATGTGACAGATAGATATGTACAATTAAATCACTGGAAATTCCCTCACTATAATTATCTCCACCTTAGTCCCAACCGTACAAGCGAACGGTATCCTATAAAAAGTACAAATACATAGTACATTATAATCAACTTAGAAAACCCTTTTACAAAAACACATCTAATTATAATACATTATAAATCTAAATAATCTCATTGGAGCTTAGTCTGAAAGAGAATTAGGTATTTTAAGTAGAAAATTAATATCTTTGAGCTTTAAATTGAGGTACTGATCCTACTTCAACGCTCATTACTTGTCCGGCTGCACTAAATTAAAACATTGTAACACATGTATTTTAAAAATATCTAGAAGTACACTGTTTACGTCTCGACGAGAAGTTGATCTCCGGAAGACGCAAAGATCTGTTTCATAGATTTTATTTGTAATGTTTATTATTAAAATAAATATTACAAATTATAATAAAAAATAGACAGTTATTACTGCGGGTCTGGCTGCACAAGAGTGATAGGCATTGGTAGGTTTTGCATATATTAATCTGTGTGAGGTAACGTCACCTTCACTTCACTCCTCTTAATCGCTCTATTGCCTAATACCAGGCGGGATGCTATCATAATATCATGCCTTAGTCATCCAGTTTGAATATTAGGGGAAAACCTCATATTCAATGAACTCCAGATTGTAAAAACATTGAGGCAGGATCCGACAGTGATTGCAAGTAGTAAAAAACCCTAGTGTATGAAAATAGGTAGTGAAATCTTTGCCAAAAAGTTTCACTGTTTATTTTTAAAATGTAAGCTATCAAAGCAATCATAGAAACAGGACACCAAAGTATATTGAAGACACATTGGTACCGTCGAGTGGTTTAGAACCCTTGATCTAGGTTTTGCGTTACCATTGCACCACCCCTACACCATTAATAGGCTAATAATAATAAATAGTAAACACAGACGAACAATTAAATTTTGTATTCACTTTCTACTTTAGACAACAATTCTTAATCAGGGCCATTAGAACAAATTAATTATACCTGATAAACTAAACATTTCTTAAACAAGGTGTGAAAGACTTCGCTGATCAAGCAAATTACTGTTGTTTAAATAATTTTATTACTTAGTGTTTATTATAATATTAAAAATTGTTATTAGCTTATTTATGACTTTATCAATCAATCAAACTGTCACGCCTTCCTCCCACATGGATAGGCAAAGACAATGAAGCGCCACTTGCCACGATCCTGACACAACTCCCTCGCTGCCTTCACATTCACAATTCTCTTCATACAAGCTCTATGGTTATGGGTTTGGGAAAATGATAAGAGAGATCTCTCCGCCACACGCATGACGCGTGCGGGGCCGTCAACTTGGCCGTTGTGATCTCGCGTCCGTATGTGGAGGACGCCACATGGGCACTAGGCAACCTAGCTTTCTTGAGGATGTCTCAGATTTGGTCGGAAAATACCCTCCTGGGCCTGCCTTGTTTAACGCATCCATTCAGATGAGATTTTATGACTTTTTTTTAAATATGGGAATAAATTAAATGCACACTATGTCGTGACGTCGACTAAGGCTAGCGTGAATTGAGTAGGTTTTTTCAGTCGATAGCATTCTTGGACTCTTTGACCTCACTTGGCAAGTCAATGTCAGATGTCGAGTCACATAAGTAACAAAAAAGACTTGACAGAGTGAATACAATAGTTGCTTCAGGTTATTTATTGGCGGTTAACCTGCCTTTCCCCACACAAATAAAATTTAATTATCACTTATTTGGGTAATATCAGACAGTTGGTGGTTATTTACCCGTTCTATCAATCCGGGGTTATACTACTATTGTAAAGTGACGTGAAGTGAAATCGCGTTCTTGAACTTGGTAATATGATTATGATAAATAATTTATGCCTTAAGCTATATCAAATCCTGCAGTAAATTCTGCTACTTCTAGAAATAGCCTCAGAATAATAAAAGGTTTAAAATATATGAAAGCAGTGTGAAAGATATTAAGTGAGTTTGAACTTTATTATATTCGCAGAAGTCGTAGTTCTATGAAATAAGTTAAAGTAGGTAATTCTATTTTATTGAATAAAAATGACTCTTAAGATTTCCAGATAAGACTTTATTTATAACGCGGTAACGTGTTCGTTCAATTCTTCGTAACTGGACGTCAATTCAACGGGTTTATTAATAGGTGTGTATGTTTATAATTGCTGATTGAGTAACAATGTAGTTAAAGAGTGGTAGGCAGTGGTTTCTGATGATCCGGGGCAGTACTACCACCTTCAAGTTTAAAGGCCGTGAAGTGACTTAGTCGCTTTTCAGGATCAGCTTGTAAGTTGGCGGTTTCAACTAGGCCGGCATAGTGAATGTCACTGCTACTTACGGTTATTTAACTGTAGTAGCAGTTTGTAACCGGAGGTATCCACGGAGTATATCACGGACCGCACTCCAGCTTAATATCAGGCGGAGTGCTGTCATGAAGAGAATTGTGGATGTGAAGAAAGCGAGGGAGTTTTGTCAGAATCGTGGCAAGTGACACTTCATTGTCTCTGCCTATCCTTAGACATAATAATTTAAGAAAAGTTTGTTTTATATTAGTCAATTCAAAATCATTTATTTTAGTGTAGTTCTCACAGTACATGCATAATTTACATACTAGCACTGGAAATTAATTTACGAAAAATAAACAATCCAGCATATAAATAGCTAAGAAAAACCGTATTATAGGGTTTGGTAATGAAATCGATTTATTCAAGGCAGTCGTCTCAAATTTATTATTCATCGGCCCTTGTCAATTTTACTTAACACAAATAAAGGGTTAAATTTAATTATTAATTTGAATATTTCGATTTTTCGTGTAATCGGAAAATGGTGGCTTGATACTTGCTGGGTGCCAGTGAATGCGACTGTTGCTTGTAATTATTCGACTGTGGTAATGTCGGCACTTAGTAGAGTATACATTAGCCGACACTTCCCAAAGAAAGAAGTGAAACCTTCAAAAGTGTAAACTTCAAGATAATGAGACGAAATAAAATTTTAAGATTTGGATAATTTTAGGGTTTAGTTATGACAATATTGATACCGTTTTTTTTACATTTATACACTAAGCTACTAAAGTGCTTGTATCATAGAAACAGGACAACCTACTTTGGTTATATCAAATATACATTGGTACCGGTGGGTGGTCTCGAACTGCATTGGTTTGTGTAACCATTGCACTGCTAAATTAAATTAAATTTTAATTTGATTTAAAAGTATAGTTTATTTTATTAAATTAAAAAATATTTAAAAAAAATCATTTTATTTACATATATGCCGGGATAGCGACGGCGAAATCAAAAGTAAAATCTTTTCTCTCGTCGTCAATTTTTTCAGCCCCTGTGTCGCATCATCCTGAAAGCAAATCTGTTTTTTTAGTCGTCAAAAATCTTGAATCTTCCCTTGCTTACACCATCAGGCGACTCGAGGTCAGATGTCTAGTTACAATAAAATAAAATACTTATTTTGTTTTATCGATTCGCATACTGTTCAGAGTCTTCATATTACTGTACGTTATACCTCACACACAACTTTATGATGGTAGGGAAAAATTCTTCAGCAAGTTGTTATAAAAAGGAATCCAATAAAAAGTTAGAAAATTCCTTGTTTCCCCGGGACAAAGCTATTTACTGAACACAATTGAAGTTGGTCAATTGTTGTTAAAACCCAATAGGTATGTGAAACACAAAACTGGCGGTACGTTACGGAATGAAAACAATAAAAGTTGCCACACTACTATTCGCCACTTATAATGAAAAATAACATATCTTTCATTTTTTATTGAGACGCGGCATCTGATCCAACTTTCCTAATATTAAGAGGATTAAAAAGTAATTCAGTGTAAGATAATTCACAAACACACTTAACCGTTTTTTATTTTGTATATCTTTTCTGATTGGATGGTTTTAGCTTTAAAACAATCTAAAAAAAGAGCACAAGACTTTAGGGACCTGTTAAATTGTGCGAAACTTTGTTTACCGTACTGATATTAATTTTTATTCTTCATCCAACCTGCCTGATGGTAAGCAAGAAGAGGTTCAAGAGTACCGACGACTTAAACAATCCAATTAGTTCACGGTTGCCCCAGTGGCCGAAACTGTGCTGACTAAAAGAAAGATATTTATTTATTAAGTTTTATAACTAAATTAAATATATTGCTTTATTTATTTTAGTTTTACCAAAAAAGAAATGTTATTGTATTTAGAAAAAGAGGGTTCGGTGGTTCCAAAAACAGCTTTAACCGTACCAGCTAAAAGCAGTTGCCTTCTTATGTCTACAACGTTAAAGTTGTTATTGTTTGTATTTAGAAAATTGAATGGTGAAATATTATATAAGGCGTGATTGAAATTATGTATGCGCGTTAATGCGTGAAAAGTACGCTGCACTGCATGATATAGCGTAAGTTATTTTTATTTATGAATAATAATAAATACATGAATAAATATAGGAACTGCAAATAAATAAGAATTGATTTGTTTGCGTGAGTTATTTTAATGTTTGATGAAAGTAAGAGGAAACGCAAGATAAACGTTGCTAGCCTAATTTAAACTAATTCATCACGTAAACTTCAACAAAATTTTGGTTGATGCTCTTTTATTTTATATTTAGCACATCAAACCTGACATTAAAACGGAGTGCGCTCCATAAGCGAAGAAAGTCCTTCTTAACTAAATGCTGTGATATACAATTTTAATCTACTGTGGAAAAGGAGGCGTTAGACATCATAGTTTGTATATATATATATTTTGTCTGAATTACTATGAATTGCGTAAATGTTAGTTGTGTTGTTATTTTTTATAAGTCATCGTTCACAATCGTAGCTAAACTTTTTGTTTGTTTTGATTACTTTCCAATAACATCTTTGTCTCATGTTTGATGTGCCTTTGTTTCTCAGATAAAGGAATGTCACATTACGTGTCGAAATTGTAACTTTTAGTTCGCTTTAAAAGAATAGAGTTCAAAACAATGTGACAAATGTAGTTGTAACATGCGGCATTCAATATTTTAAAGTTTTGGAGGAAAATTGTTGAATTAAATATTTTTGTAATGTATTTGTGGGTAGTACCATAAACAACGCACCATTGTTAAGGCGTTCGTTATGGGCAGGCATCAGTCGAGTGTCAACCATTAAAGAGGTAAAGCCAATACAGCATTTTATGTCTTCTAGCAACACATAACAATTTTATATTGTAGAGTTTTTTTACATTTCCATATTATATCATAGAAACAGGGCGACAAAAGTAGGTACATTTCATCAAAGATGGTACCGGCAAGTGGTTTTGAACCCGTGTTCTTGGTTTGCGTGACTATTGCATTACCTCTTCATCACGGTCGCTTTACTTAAGTCTTCTTCCCACCCTTCCCCATAACTTTGGAGCACCTCTAGCAGACACAGTAACAGCGAATGAGGCAACCGTAAACTAAGCTGATATTTTTCAGTCGTGAACTCTCTCGGATCTCCTCTTGCTTACTATTAGACTAGTTAAGGTCATATGAGGCAACATAATAAAAAAAAATTGATGAATGGCGCCAATAATTTTGACCCTAAACATTTCACAAACCATTAGACCCCGTGTGCTAAAATTTTAGATTTTGCGCGATTATTGATTAATAAAATAAACAAAATTTATGCGGCTTACTATCGCGTTTATTTTAATGATTTCACATTTTTTTATTATTCCGTCGTTTCGAGAGTTTTGCAGCCATCGTAGTCACGGAGAGACTGAGGTTTTGGTCGTCCTATTAGTTGATACTGTTATTGTTTTAAAAACTACCACGTTTGATGTTTTGATATGGTTTTTCTGTTCCCGGTTTAATTTAATTTTTTGCAATAATAACTGACGGTTTCATCTGGTTTGGCGGTATACTGGACTTGGGACTCGAGTTTGTGTATTATTGTGGGTGGTGTGGGTCCCAGGTGTTAGATAATTGCTAACCACCTTCTCTATTAAAATTAGGATGTTTTTTAATCTTAATAGCGTACCATCCTGGGTATCAGTCAACTTTCTTTTGCGAGGATTTTCGGTTTGTAGAAACGGATGTAGTTGTTGGCGCCGTCCTGTTGATGCTCATAATCTGCAGACTTTCCACTACGTTGGTGTTTTATATCCGCGATATATTCCCGTGTGCTATATTAATTGACTTATTCCCAGTTATTTAATATTTATTTTTACTAAGGTTGTGATGCCATTTTGTGTAGTTTTCAAACTATTTTTTATTGTGGCTTGACGTATGACTACATTCCGCCTGATGTTAAGCTGGAGTGTGGTCCATTAATGGAGGTAACTGATGCTACAGTTTGAATGACTGAAAGAAACACAGTCACTTTTTCCTGAGACGCAACTAAGTCACTTCACGGACTGCATGGTTGTGGGTAGTGGTATTACACCTGATCGGCAGTCTGGCCACCACTGCGTACCACGTTATAAAAAAAATATAAACTTTATTATATATCTAAGGGGCCCAGACGCTAAGTAAAGGTAGAAAGATGAAAATCCTTAAATAACAAAGTTTGCTAATCAACTTATTATTATCAATAATAGTAAAAAAAAACAATTTTCTTTGATTATTCAAAGGAAATTGTTAACCTTTAGCCATAAAATTGGTGGAACATTTGATTGAAGTTAATTCAACATAATTTACTTATTTTAGGCCAAATTTATTTAGGCAAAATTATTTCCTAGAAATATTACTACAAATTCATTTATTAAGGAAATTTAGTAATACTGAAATTGCCAGTAATAAACTAAAACGTATAGGTAAACTAAAGCGCAAGTTTTTTTTAAACCCACATCATTAAATATCTTTTTTACATTTCTGTCGACCGAATCGGCAGTTGAACTAAAAGGTTCGGTGCGTTGTTTCTTCGTAGAACAATCGACAATTGGAACAATCAGCCGATGTGGTTTCCCTTCCTATAACCTTGGTTCCTTCAGATAAAGCATGAATAAGCGTTTGGCCGGCATAGTGACGTTGACTAAAAATACTTTGTCAGTCGTTATCGCTCTAGGATCCCCCTCAAGTCAGGCAAAGTCTAGGTCAGATCTACTAAACGTGCTTGTACAGGACGACCAAAGAACATTATATCAAAGATACATTGGTACAGGCAAGTAAGCGGCTTTGAACTGGGAGCTTTTGATCCCGAGGACCATTCATGTACCACTAGACCACGGTCGTTACTCGACGGTTCGACAATCGACAAGTGGAATGCTTTGCCAGCCTCTGTGTTCTCCACATCCTATAACATTAGATCCTTGAAGCGATGAGTAAAGAAGCACCTTTGGCCGGCATAGTGACGGAGACTAATAGGCAGCCGTGAATTGCTAGGCGGGTTAACGTTCAAATGTCGTGTCACAATAAAAAAAGTTATTGTTATTGACATTTCTATTTAACCTACTACTGTATCATAGAAACAGGACAACCAAAGTACACACATTAAAGATAAATCGGAACCGGCAAGCGGTTTTAAACCCATGCCCTACTAGTAGGTTTGTGTGACCATATTGTATTACCAGTATACCTACCACAACAGTCGCTTTGTTTTTAAATTTTCATACATTCTTAATTCTGTAAAATAGAATTCTTTGAATGTTAGATTTTATCGTCGTTGTTAACAGCATTAGGTGAATTTACGAGGTAATTTCGCGTTTTTAATGCGACCAAAAATAATAACTTCATTGTGGAAGAAACGGAATGGTTGCGAATTCCGGACTGAGCAATGTGTTATCCTTCATTATAACTTATTTTTAATTTTATTTTTGAGAGTGGTAGGCAGACTCCAGTTTGCCGATACGGGATAGTACCACCACTTCAAGTGAAATGACTTAGTTGCGTTTCGGGATAACCATGAAAGTTCCCCGTCCCAATTAGGCCGGTATAGTGAATGCGACAGCTACTTGTAGTTATTAAAAGTAAAGTTGTTAAATGAATAAAATCTTCTATTTTCTTTATCAGATAAATATGCGTTAAACAAGGCAGGCCCAGGAGGGTGTCTTCCGACCAAATCGGAGACATCCTCAATAAAGCTGGTTGCCTAGTGCCCATAACCACAAAGCCTGTATAAAGAGGATTGTGGATGTGAAGGAAGCAAGGGAGTTGTGTAAGGATGGTAGCAAGTGGCGCTCCATTGTCTCTACCTATTCCTGTGGAAAAAGGCGTGACAATTTGATTGATTGTTTGATATTTTTATTCTGGCTCGGCATATTACAGTACAGACTGTATGTACATATACTACCCCGGATAGGCAGACTAGGCACCACTACATAAACCCGGGCAAATATGCGTATCTCTTTTTATTAACAAACAATTGTGATATTTAATATAAATAATAGATATTACAAATAAAAGCTATGAAACGAATATTTGCTCCGACCGGGAATTGAACATGGGACTTTACGCGTAACAAACTGGTAAGCTAACAAACCAATGCGCCATGTATGTCGATATAAATAAAAATAATATTTTATAAAAGATGACCTAAAAATTTTAATTTATACCAGTCTTATTTCATCAAGAAATACTAATTAAAACATTTAATATTTAAGATCACTTTTAACGACAATGTAAAATTATAATCTTACTTTTACATCCAATAAACGAGTTTCTTTATTAAAACAGTTCATTTTAGGACTTTTTTATGCTATGTTATAATTTTATCAAGCTTAGAAAGAACGTAATTACTTTATTTGATACCATCATTATACTTAGATGAACTTACATACTAAGATACCAAAGTGGTTATTATCCAGCATAATGCCGTGACACAATTGATACTGATGATTTCAATAGTCAAGACAAGAAACATTTACTTATATACATGAATTAAGGGCTTACTATCGCGTTTATTTTTGGTTACTGATTTTTCATTTTTTTTCGTGGTCACGTTATCAGAGCCATCGGAGAGTCCCTCCTAAAAATAAACGTGATAGCCACATATATTTTTTAAATTCATTAATCAATGTTCGCGCAAAATCTAAGAAAATTCGACATATAAACACACAAGACCAACAAATAAGTAAGTATTCATATAAATACTCTGTGTATGACTTGACATTTGACTTGCCTGATAGTAAGCAAACAAAATTCCAAGAAGGCTGAAAACTGGTAAACAGCTTGTAAGTTGCCGGATCCAACGAGGCCAGCATAGTGGATGTAACTGCTACTCACAGTAATTGAATAGAAGTAGCAGTGGCCTCCATTCATAGGCACTCCAGCTTAACATCAGGCGGGGTGCTATCAAATGTCGATTGACAATAAAAAAACACGATTCTTAGTCTATGTTACTATGCTGGCTACGGCTAGAGTTTTTTGTTTTATTATTTTTTACATTTCTAAACTAAGCCACTAAAGTGCCTGTATGATAGAAACAGGACAATCAAAGTACATAATATATCAAAGATACATTGGTACTGGTCTCGAACTTGTGCTCTCGGTTTGTGTAACCATTGCACTGCCACTACACCACGGTCGCCTCAAGTTCTACGATATATCTTCTAAAGAATCTAAATTGGGAATGAATTCACGATATTAATATTTATTTAATAAAAGTCTACAAAATTGCTATAAAGCTCGACTTTATAAAGCACAAAGTCCTGAAATTTAATTTTGTTGTTGAACAATAAAAAGCTCATTATGTTTTTGATATTATACGCACGCATACCTTTAAAAATATGGTAATATTAGAATATATAAATCATTTTTTAATTACAATAAAATGTACTTACATTTTATTACCTATAAAATAATAATACTATAATTTAAAAGTAATGTAACTAAAAAGTTAACAAATGGTAAGTAAGAGGAGGTTCAAAAATGTCGACGACTAAAAAAACTGAGTCAGTTTACAGTTGCCGTCACTATGCCGGCCACATCTAATCAAATTATTGTAATGTCATCGGTTTTCAATGCGTGTACAAATTTTCAAATTATTCAGACCTCTAGATGTTGGTGAAAATTAATTTGACAGATTCCGTTACATAGTACATACAAGTCAAGCTAATAACAACAAAAAAAGCGTGTTAAAAACAGAAATGTTATATTATGTAATATATTGTTTAAATTGTAGTTGTGGTTTTGAATATGAAACTCCATTTTACAATAAAATACATTTTTTTACATTGTCTGACTATCTCTGTGGGAACTGTGGCGTTACATTTTATTGATAACGATATATTTTTTGTAATAATAATTTAAAATATTTTATTGTCTTCCTATTAAGTTATTTTTAATATTTCATTCATTTTTGTTGTTAGATTTTAAGTTTAGTTTAATTGTATAATATATTTAAATGTTATAAAAAATGGTTTAAAAGAAAGTCGAATTCGTATAACTTTAGATCCTTCAAGCTAAACTTGAAAAAACACCTCTGGCCGGAGTAAAATAATTCGTTTTTTTGAGTTTTCGGCGCTCTTACCATCAAGCAAGTAAGAAAGTAGCGTCACAATATTAATGAAAAAAAAAAAACAATAAATCTGCCAAATCCTAAATAAATTCTACACACATTTTCCCAAGAAACTGTAAGCAACTTCGACGGTTTCCCAAAACTATTTTAAACCTAAACTTTATTTTAAATTCACTTAAGTTTAACCTCATTTTAAAGCTTATTGCATTCTTTTGAGATGTTCGTAACATATTTCAGCGCACCGTGAAATGAACGAAAAAGACCAGCCGAGTGTTTACAAAATATCAAGGAGCTTAGTGTTAGGAGTTCTTATTTAAGAAGAATGTAAGGAATTTATTAACTAACTCCAAGTACTTATATGATTTTTTTTGTAATCCTGTCTTTTGAGATTAGTTTAGGATTTTCATTCATTACTAATAATCATATTGGAGAGGGAGAGGACACTTCCGGTGCATTAAGTGTTCTCAGCTGGTTGAAATTACCACCCTACACAGATGCAAATCCCCCCATAGTGACCACGTCGCGTTCGGGGACTAGTTTGTGTAGCACCAGTTGCGTTGGGGGTTGTGGATGCGGTTAGGGACAGTGGCATCCTGCTGACCTGCAGTATCCCGGTGAGAGTTTGTTGACCCGTCGGCCAGGGAGACCCGTAGCAACGGTTGACCGCTGGCCGCCCGCCGCACAGTACAGGGGCCTGAGCCCACCGCTAACCACGGAGGGAGGCTGCCCCACCAGGCGGCGCATAATCTCGGGGTGATTCGTCTTGCCGATTGGTGATCGGATATGGGGTCCAGGCGATCACTTCCGGGAGGGTACGGGGGCCCTTCCGTCCGACGGATCAGCAAACTCACACCGCCGGGATGCATGTGGCTAAGCGGATAGCTGCACTTTTCGTCCCTTTCGAAGAAACAACCCCCAACATTTTCACGCACCCCCCCACCCCCTCCAAATGCAAGCACACAAAACAAGAAGTAGAGTTTCTCCAGCGGCAACTCAAACCCCCATTTCTAATGAGCTTGGCGTGGATTTCACAAATATACGTGGAATCCACGCCAATCTCAGTGCCGTCCATCACCATCTTGAGACGGCAAAGCCCGCTCTGCTCTTCTTGACGGAGACGCAGATAAAGGCACCGGCTGACACCTCGTACCTCCAATACCCCGGCTACTCGCTTGAGGAAAGATTCCTCGCGAAAGCCGGGGTATGTGTGTACATCCGGTCCGATATCTGTTGTCTCCGTCTGCTTTGCTTGGAGGATCCTTCCCTGTCCATCCTCTGGGTACACGTAGACCTTGGTTCCCAAGCCAGGATCTACGGGTGCCTTTATCGTTCCCACCACGGGGATTCGGAGACAACCCGGCTCTTCGATTCTCTGAGCCGGGCGACAGACGAAGCGCTGGAGCGGTTCCCGACCGCGGAGGTCGTGGTCTTGGGGGACTTCAACGCACACAATGAGGTGTGGTTGGGGTCCCAAAGGACCGACCACGCGGGAAGGGCTGCTCATGCTTACGCCCTTCTGCATGACCTGACACAGCTGGTGACCCAACCCACCCGGGTACCAGACATTGTCGGTCATGCTCCCTCTCTGCTGGACCTTCTACTGACCACTCGTCCGACCGGGTATAAAATTTCGGTCAAAGCTCCTCTTGGGACTTCTGACCACTGCCTGGTCGAGACGATAGTGCCGCGCGTCGTGCCTCCTCCCGCCAGGAATGAGGTGCGACGTTTATGGCACTACAGGTCAGCGGATTGGGAGGGAATGCGAAATTATTTCGCTTCGCTCCCTTGGTGGCAGCGCTGCTTCAACTCCGAGGATCCATCCACGTGTGCCTCGGCCGTTGCTGATGAGATAGCACTGGGGATGGAATATTACGTTCCATCCAACTGTGCATCTCGTAACGACCGGAGCAGGCCCTGGTACAACAGTGACTGCGCGGCTGCTGTTTCAGCAAAAAACGCAGCTCACAGTGCATGGGTCAGGGGTCGAAAACATCATGACCCTCACGTGGATGAGTTGAAAGCAGCCTACAATCGTGCCACCAAGTCTTGCAGAAAGGTCTTTAAAAAGGCGGAGGCACAGCGCGTTTCCAGGATTGGCGAGAGTCTATTAGCGCACCCAACGGGTAGTCGCAGCTTTTGGAGTCTCGCCAAGACTGTAGAATCTAACTTCTGTCGTTCTGTACTGCCACCGCTGAGACAGCCTGATGGCTCACTGGCGCATACGGCGAAGGCGAAGGCCGATCTACTGGCCGAAGTCTTTGCCTCAAATTCGCATATTGACGATCGTGGTGTAGGGCCACCCACCCTGCGTCCATGCGGACATACGATGCCTGAGATTCGTATCAGACAACGCGATGTCCGCATGGAGCTACGATCGCTTGATATCCGGAAGTCCAGTGGTCCCGATGGTGTCCCAGCGCTTGTGCTTAAAACTTGTGCAGCGGAGTTGACTCCCGTCTTGACGAGGCTATACCGGCTCTCGTACGCATCGGGCTGCGTGCCTCGGGCTTGGAAGGGGGCCAATGTGCAACCGGTCCCAAAGAAGGGCGACCGCTCGGACCCGTCAAACTACCGTCCAATTGCTGTAACCTCAGTACTGTGCAAGGTTATGGAGCGAATAATTAATATTCGCCTCATGGCCTACCTGGAGGGTCACCAGCTGATCAATGACCGTCAATATGGCTTCAGGCCGAAACGGTCAACTGGTGATCTTCTGGCGTACACCACGCACGTCTGGGGTGAAGCGTTGGATGGTAATGGAGAAGCCCTTGCTGTTGGCTTGGACATCTCCAAAGCGTTTGACAGGGTCTGGCACAGGGGCCTTTTATCCAAGCTCGAGGCATACGGTTTACCTGACCGTCTGCGGGGCTGGATAGCTGACTTCCTGCGTGGCCGCTCCATACGCGTCGTTGTGGATGGAAGCGCGTCGCGCAGGATGTCGGTGAATGCCGGCGTCCCTCAGGGCTCCGTGCTGTCGCCGACTTTGTTCCTTCTGCATATCAATGACATGCTGGACCTCGGATCCGGCATTCATTGCTATGCAGACGACAGCACGGTGCATGGACGCTACACTGCCCGCCCCGCAGCCGGCAAACAGGAGATAGCCGATATGAGAAAGTCTGTTGTAGCGGGACTGAACCGGGTTCTTGATCGTATTACCCACTGGGGCGACAAGAACCTGGTTCAGTTCAACGCAGACAAGACTCAGGTATGCGCGTTCTCGGCGAAAAAATCCCCGTTTACTCCCCTTCCCTCTCTTTGTAACATCTCCCTCAGTGCTTCGGACAGACTGGACATTCTTGGAATGTCCCTTCGCTGCGATCTGAATCACAGGGACCATATCGAGCGGGCCATTAAGACCACCTCCCGCAAACTTGGCATCCTGAACAAGGTGCGGCGGTTCTTCGCGCCAGAGCTTCGCCTGCTTCTTTACAAGGCACAGATTCGCTCTTGCGCGGAGTACTGTTCGCACCTCTGGGACGGCTCTGCCAAGTATCTTCTTAATGCCCTGGATTCATTGCAGCGCCGAGCTGTCCGGATCATAGGTGATGCAGAGGTCACGCGAACTCTGGAGCCCCTACAACTACGAAGAGACATGGCGGCTCTGTGCGTCCTCTATCGCCTATACCACGGGGAATGTTCCGAAGAGCTCTTTAACCTTGTTCCTACCTCATCTTTTCACTCCCGTAATACCCGCACAGGTCGGGGAAAGCACCCGCATTTTGTCGACCGAATCGGCAGTCGAACTAAAAAGTTCGGTGCGTCTTTTCTTTGTAGATCAATTGACAAGTGGAATGCTTTGCCTGCCCATGTGTTCTCTCCATCCTATGACCTTGGATCCTTCAAGCGATGCGTGAAGAAGCACCTTTGGCCGGCATAGTGACGGCGACTGGGGCAGCCGTGAACAAACCCGGTTTTCTCAGTCGTCGTCACTCTTGGACATCCTCTTGCTTATCATCAGGCGGGACGAGGTCAGATGTCGTGTCACAATAAAAAAAAAAAAAAAAAAAAATATTGATCAATGAATTAAATAAATTTTATGCGGCTTACTATCGCATTTATTTTGGTTTTCATTTCACAATTTTATTTTATTCTATTATTCTGACGTTTGGAGAGCTTTGCAGCCATCGTGGTCACGAAGAGATGGCTGCAAAGCTCTCGAAATTGTTTAATTCATTAATCAATGTTCGTGCCAAATCCAAGATCATATTGATATTTTAAATCGGATAATTAGGCAATAAAAAAGATTTATTCTTTTTCTTCTTATTGTTACACGGTTAATTTACACGATAAGCGTATTCTAGCTATTGTTAAGCTAAAATACGGTCCGTCAATGGCCGCAACTTAAATGGCTGCAAGTAACAGTAGCAGTTGAAAATGGCAACTTTAAAGTTGATTTCAAAACGCGACTAAGTCACTTCACGGTCTGTATACTTGTAAGTAGTGGTACTACCCCTTAATGGCAGGGACCAAAAAAAAATATATTTTTTTTTGCTAAAAATCAATAAAGTCACAATTACTCTAAAAAAATTGGTACAATATTTATTATATAAAAATGAAACGTACAAAAATATGTTAAGTCAGCAGAATTCCATGGCGACTTTGCTAAATAACTCATATAAGCGTAATTCTCGCTTAGCTAGCTCGTTACTTATGAAAAACACGAAGTGAGTGTAAAATAATAAAAATGGGACGAGAGGAAAGTCCCTGGTTAATTTAGTCTTGACGTAAATTGCTTAGAATAAATCTTCTTATGTTACATTACATTTATATGGTTTGCGTGTATTAATTTTATTATTTAAGTTTGTGGCTTATTTAATGATTTTTCCCATTTTTCAGGTTCTATATTAATTACTTTTCTCACATTACGTGTTCCTGTTCGGTACTTGTTCCTATATTAATATATGAAAGTGAATGTTGGGTGTGGCAGAAAAAGCATGAGAATAGAATTAAAGCTGTAGAAATGCGGTCATTGAGGAGCGTATGTGAGGTGACGATAGCGGATAAAATGAGGAATAGCACAATTTTCAATAGATGTGGTTTAAAAGAAGATGTAGTGACAAGAAATGCTCCGATTATTTGAGGACTCGAAAAGGATGAGTGAACATAGATTGATGAAAGGAATTTATAAATCTGATGTGGATGGATGCATTAAACAAGGCAGGTCCGGAAGGGTGTTTTCCTACCAAACCGGAGACATCCTCAAGAAAGCTGGGAGCCTAGTGCTCAAAACCGTGGAGCTTGTATGAAGAGAATTATGAATGGAAGGGAAGTGAGGGAGTTTTGTAAGGATCGTGGCAAGGGAGTGCCCCTTTGTGGGAAAAAGGCGTGACAAATTTATATATTAATTATAAGCGTAATTAAGCTCAAAGTGTCTTATATTAGAGCGAAATATGAAAGCAAAGACAAGAAGCCATAGGTTTTTGCAATTTTGTGCTGAGATAATTTGAAAATTCGAAGAGTTTTCATTAAAAATTGCATTATAAATAAGAATTATTGCAATAATTTTAGAATTAGTTGTTTAATTATTGTGAATATGTGCAGACCTGTTCATCCTTGTTATTATTCTATTAATTTTAATAATACAATTATAGAGACTTAAGAAACATCAATTAATTATTCAATCAAATTGTCACGCACCACAGGAATAGACAAAGGCAATTGAGCGCCACTTGCCACGATACTGACTCAACTCCCTCGCTTCTTTACTTTAAGTGCGTTATTTTTAATGCACATTTTTTAACTGAAAAATCAATATAAATTAGCATAATAATTTTGTAATAAAAATCATTGCCATTCAAATAAAGGTTGATTTTATTTTTAGAGTCGGGTCAGCGTGCATTCGCTTCGCAAAATACCTGAATATCAAATGAAAGAGTTGCAAATGTAAGAGGATACGGGAAATAAAATCCTAACCACAAAAATTGTGAAATTGAAGTGGAGCAAAATTGCCATTATATAAAACTTTACACATTACAGTACTTTTTTATTATTGTTGCTAATAATCTAATGATATAAAAACACTTTTTTTTACATTTCTATACTAAGCTACTAAAGTGCTTGTATCATAGAAACAGGACAACCAAAGTACACATATCAAAGATACATTGGTACCGGTGGGTGGTATCGAACTCGTGCTCTCGGTTTGTGTAACCATTGCATTGCCACTACACCAACGTCGCCACGGTATATTGTATAATATAAATTGGGGATGTAATAGATATGAAATATCGGATATGGATACGGTTATGAATATGTTATTATTTCGTATCATCCGATAGATTTTAAGGAATTTTAAGAGTAAAATAGGTAATCATTTGGTTTTGTTATGGAGCTCTGCCCCTATCTGAAATTATCCGAAACTTTTATAACGGATTCCGTAACGGCTACGGATAGTTTTTTATAGAAATATAATCTTTTATTCGGTTGGTTTTATTGTTTTTTATATTATAAAAAGACCAAAAAAGACCAAAATAACAAAAAAGACAATACAGAACAGTAGACCGTCTTTATACAAACGCGTTTCAAATTCTCAGCAGACCTCAGCACACGCCATTAGTGAGTGAACTGGAGATACTTTTTTAAATATGATTTTTAAATTGAATATTATTACGGATTATGTAGATACAACGAAGCACCACTTTCTCTGATCCTGACACAACTTTAGAAATAACAATTTGATTGGTTGATAATAATAAAACCTATTTACCATTTGGTCTCCATTCATGGACAGCAATTCAGCCTAACATCAGACAAGGTACTGTCAAACTCGACATCTGGTTCGACTTCCCTAATGGTAAGCACGGGAAAAAACCGACTTAGTTCACGGTTGTCTAAGTCGCCGGCCAAAGTCGCTTGTAGAATCCTTGGTCTGGATGAGGCACACATTTAAAGTATTCCGCTTGTTAATTGTTTGCTTATTAACCTATACTTTTTTTTATTTTTATTATTTTTTATTGTGACACGGCATCTGACCTCGACCCGCCTGCTGATAAGCAAGAGGAGGTCCAAGAGTGAAGACGACTGGAACAACCAAGTTAGTTCCCGGCTGCCCCAGCCGCTGCCACTATGCCGGCCTAAGAGCTACTTTTACTTTTTAGCTAAGCAAATCACCATTGATAAATAATTGTCATCGCTCATTTTCCTTCTCCTTCCTCAACCTATAAAAATGTAGTAAATATAATAAAGTATTGGATAATTATTCCCAGATAAACTCACGAACTTCAAAACGTCTGAATCCTGACCTACCGAACCAAAGTCACCATTTAAACCACGAGAATAATAAGTTTAGAAACAAAATTACAGCAAATCACGAGTAAATTATAATATACGGCACGATTGTCGTGAATTATCTACATGTATATTTACGTTTGTCGACTCTTTGCGTTTGTGTTCACACATAAAAATGATGCCATTAGTCAGGGAACAATAAAGGCAACGCGACGCCTTACACAATATCTCGAAACATTGAGGATAAACTGTCTCGCATCCGAAATACATCTTGTGGAAAGAAACAAATGCTACCAAGAGATAAAGTACCACGACCGTGTTTACGTTAATAACAATTAGTTTGGGTGTAGTTCCTTTATAGGGACTGGGTGGATGTTTTTAAGTGTTTTCAGCTGATTGAAATCCCCATACAAATTTGCATTGTGACCAGTAGTTTACAAACTTAGGACTACAGAAGTCTAAGTGAAAACAAACCAACTATTTTATATACAGAAAATACCTAACTTATCCTGCTTAATTAACTTTAACTGTGTAACTTTTCCAAAGTTTGATCGTCATTAATTTTTAAGCCACTTCACCTACAGACCTATTGTCAAGATCTATTCAACGACACCTAGATTGAAGGACGGATGGACGACAACGCCGTATCTTTCGAAATACTAATGTTGGGATTCTAGCTAGGAGATTACGCGGATATGCACATTTTATCAAACACTTTTATTATTACGAACAATATATTACAAATCAAAATGTGAAACTCAAAACACAATTTTTAGACATATTCTGTCATCATAAATATAAATAAAATGTCAATTTGAAAATAGTTTTAGAGTTGCGTAAGAGTTCAGGTACGCAACATACTCCCACCTTTGGGTTTAGGGATAAACACAAACACTACATATTAATTAATTTACTGAGGTTCGCAACATACTCCCACCTTTGGGTTTAGGGATAAACCAAACACTTCACATTAGTAATAGAATTTTACGAAAGTTTGCGATTAATGTACTAGTACCAGCATGACCTAACATACGATGTTTATTTGTAACCAGTCGATCAATTATTGTATGTTTCCCATGTAAATATATAGGGCACACAAAATCTTCGGTTTCGTCTGTCATAGTTAATCTAGTACGTAATCTGTACAGTCCTTCCTTATCCTTAAATAAATGTACATCTTCAATTCTAAAATTATTATCTATACTAGTTTCTTCTTGGATTAGCTTAAAATATTATTTTCTGCTGCTTGATACTCTTCACATGTAAGTTCATCTTTTACTTTATTAATGCATCTGCAGTTATACTTAAATCGCCTTATCCATCCAACCACTCTCACAGTTTTTGTGTATTTAAAAAGTTAGGTTAATGTAGATAAAAAACTTATTAATTGTACATTGGTAATATTTATTATTATATTATTTGCTATTCGGACATTTACTAATATTTAATTCATCATTATTGATATTAATTTATTAATAGGCCAGTCACTTTCTTTTGTTTTTAGCCAGTCAGGTCCCTCCCACTATTTACTTTCCAACAGTTTCTTTGCATTGCATCCACAGGAAAGCAAGTCAGGATTTAACAATCCAGGTTTCCAAGGCATATTACCTTCATAACGTCCATCTTTATTAAAAATGATATTATTTTTGAAATAAATAATAGAGTTTGATGTTTCAGCCTTTTTAGTAGCATTATCAGCCGGGTCGTTGATTGCTATGGTTTCAAGATTCCACAGATCAGTTATTAGTAGATTATTTGAAACGTGTTTAAGGGATTTGCCGGGATTAACTGTTCCTTGAATAGTCCAACTCTTATATGCAATTTGAATACATTCTTCTGTTTCGACTTCTCGTTTTAGAAATTCTAACAGACTTTTTAAACTATTCTCGTCAGTTAACAACTCTCTCCTTAAACGCTCCCATATCTTAAGAATATCCCCAGGCAAGGCAGATTCTACTAATGGAAACAATATCGAGGCAAATTTTTCACTAGTGACCCCTAAAGTTTCTAGCGCAAGTAATTGTGCATTCAGCTTATCATAAACTTGATTCAAAGACATACCTGTATTCTGTTTAGCATTACTTAGTACTAAACCTAAAAGTTCTCGTATGTAATTTTCTACTAATAGATCTTCGCGAGCAAATCTTGACTTCATTTGATCAATCACCTTCTTGTAATTATTACTAGATGGAGGAAAACTCTCGACTAACTCTCTGGCAGGTGAACCTGGAACTGTGGATTGAAACAAATATTGAAATTTGTCCTCATCCTCAATAGTTTCATCATCGTTTATTTTTTTAAATAACGACCAAAATCCTATCCAGTTCTTTATGTTTCCGTCAAATTTCCGCAATTCAATTTTGGGCAGACGGAAACGTTTATTAACAGAACGACACGTAGCTGAGCTACGAATCGATCGAGCATCATTAAGATCGTGATCATTGTGAGGTACTACTCTTTCTATAATCGAATTATTGCCACTATTATTTGACATAATTTCATAATTATGACCCTGACTGTACTTTTGTATAGCATTGTTATACTTAACTTTAAGCATCTCCCAGTCGTAATTATAGGTCTCTGAAGTTTCACTGTCAGCAGTCCATTCCTCTTCATTCAATTCGTCAAGTTCCAGCCACTGTTCCTTTATGCGTTCATCAACGCGAAACAAATTATCTGCCTTTCCTTGTAAATAATTAAACGCGATAGTAATATCGGTGGAGCTCACGTCTGCGATTAGTTTATCTTCCAAATTACGTTTTGCTTTCGTAAAAAAGGTTCGACACATACCTCTTTCTTTTCGTAATCTTTCCATAGTGAATCCTTTTAATTAATGATTCTAGTGTCACGGTCGCCAATTGTTGGGATTTTAGCTAGGAGATTACGCGGATATGCACATTTTTTCAAATACTTTTATTATTACGAACAATATATTACAAATCAAAATGTGAAACTCAAAACACAATTTTTAGACATATTCTGTCATCATAAATATAAATAAAATGTCAATTTGAAAATAGTTTTAGAGTTGCGTAAGAGTTCAGGTACGCAACAACTAAGTTATTGCGTAGACGTACCTATACAAGTGCTAAGCTACTTAAATATGAATATAATACATATAAACGCGATAATAGATATAAGAGTACAAGTATGATTTAGTAATTGTTTAAATTATATTATAGATTTATACTTTTAAAATAGAGTTGTACATTATACAACATGAAATCTGACACTGAGTTCAGGTTTGCTTGTTAGCATAGTTTTAACGTGCCTCTTTCGGAGCACGTATAACATATCTACGTCTTGTCTTAAAATATCATCCTAAAAACAGTATATTTAATTTTTAGTCCTATTTATTAATCACTACTCCACGGTCGCCTTATTTATATTTTTATTTAAAATCCTTTGTATTATTTAAACGTTTATGTTTTTCTTATTATTATTTTCTTATGGTTTAAGTAGACCTCTTGTGCACGACGCCTCACATGTAAATATAGTTTATTAATTAATACGACATTGCATTTTGTATATAGATAGGTATTCATATTAGTTAGGTTTTAAACCGAATAGTCAAATAGTTTCGCATGTAGGCGTACCGTTGGAATGCTATTGTTCGCGAATGTTCCCACGTCGACGAAATTCCCGTCTCACGGCGCGCTTATAAATAGGGCGCACAGAGCGCAGCCGCTCAATGCGCCGCCCGCACCCGTAGAGAGAGGACGTCATCGCTGTGCCCATCGTCGCTACGCCCACGCCATAGAAGAACAAAGGACCCTTGAAGGATATCTTGAAGACTTCACGTCGCGTCAAGAAAGAAACTGGGCACAGCACTCCTCTCTCACAAACAGCTCTTTTCAGAGCTACTACGTGTTATACGGGTGCTAAAACAGCTCTTTTCAGAGCTATCGACAGGACGGCGCATTTCCTCGGTTTCTGCTCTTGACGTCACTACAAGTTTCTCTGCTCTGATCGTCAATGTAGATAGATAGTCGCAATGTCATAGGTAGGCGTTCTAGATATAAGTCGTCTTACAATAATAGGTAGGCGTTCTAGATATAAGCTGTTAGGTAATAGGTAGGCGTTCTAGATATAAGCCGTTAGGTAATAGGTAGGCGTTCTAGACATAAGCCGTTAGGTAATAGGTAGGCGTTCTAGATATGAGTCGTCTTATAGGCATAGGTAGGCGCTTTAGATATAACTCGTTTAGTTATAAGCCGTTAAAAAAGTATAGTTAATAAGACGTATCGCACATAGTTATAAGTAGACGTCTAGTCTTAAGTCGCGTCACGTTTAGCTTAGTTTTTAATCACACATAATTAGCACATTCGAGAATACGAATCTATTATTACGTATATAGACTAGCATAACGTATCAATAGATAATAATTTAGCCCGCCACAAACACTAAATATTAGTAAGATAGATTTCGCCTGCTTCAGGGAAATATAATAGTTAGGGCTTAAATTATTAAGTTCGGTTCTTTAAAAGAACAAATAGTTTATCTACCACTACAGGGTCGATATACGTACCAAATCACATAGATGTGTGATTTGGTAACATAATTTATCAAATCACGTTATCGTATAGCATAGAATAGATATGTGATTTTGATCATGTAATTATGTTTATAGAACAGGAAAACCTGCAACGGCCTTTTCTAGTACAGCTTGGTATTTTCCAACAGGAATAGTCAATAGGAAAATACCAAGCTAAGGTGCAATAACGGCGCGCTGCTTTCACGCCATTAGCTGATAATGTAAGCGCTGCCATTGGTCGGCGCAATAGACTTGAATCCTTGCCATTGCAGTGCTAATAGTTTTATAGTGATACCTATTATTTTATGTGGAATTGGATAGTTCTAATATAGAATGATAGACGATATCTCATTTTATGTAAAGACACTTAAATAAGAGGTAATATTAAAACCTAGTTAGCATTAGGCATACTAGAATGTTCGGACCTAATTATAGAGTTTAAGTATTAACTTTTCTACTTTAGGTCTTAGTATTTAGATAGATTATAGCTTCTACTACACTTATAGATAGTTAAATTGGTAAAAGTAACCAATGTAAAGTGTATAGAGCTACTTAAGCATATTGGATTATTCGGACGCGATTTAAGGCTAGGCATAGAGTTTATAGACATTGTAAATAGGAATAGGATAGATTTAAGCTCTTTGTATAGTTATAAGCACTTAGTTAGCACCACTTAGAGCTTAGAATAGTCATTTAGAATAGTTATAGTATAGAAGAATGGTTTCTTATTAGATTTATGTAAATTCCAATAGTTTATAGATTAATATAGATATAATAATAATTGTTAATAGTATAAGAGAATTGTAAATATAAATAAATAGTATTTTCGTGCAATTTTCTTATCCCCATTCTTGGTTGATCGGCGAATACTCGACGCTTATTGGCTCTCGCGTCGCGGCATGCGAGAGTCACCGAGCGCCGGGAGAGGTGGCGAATAAATATAGGCGGCCTAGCACGCAAAAGTCAGTTCGAAGATCACCACCGCCGCACACACCACCTCACCGCCATCCGACCAAGACTGGGGACTATAGAAGAGGAACGAAGCCTGAACTCTCAAGATCTGGTGTTTCATTTCATCGCTTCACCACCCATCGTGCACCCCGGCATTTCTTCGGTGCATCGGACCGTTCGTCGGCAAGCCCAAACTCACCGGTACTCTCCAGCTCTAGGCTAACTTACGTTGGTCCTCTGGAGAGACCACTGGTGAGCGCGGGAGTCAGCCTGCCGTAGAATTGGAAACCCGTAGATCGACTTTCGTCGTCACGGCTGAGCTCGTCTTTCGACGGCCGCGTTTCCAAGTTCTGCGGAGGTTCGATTTAGTCGACCCGGTCCCGCACATTTTGGTCCTTCGAGCCGGATCCGTGCACGATGCCGATCACCAGATCGAAGAGGGGGAGGGACCAAGACGAGGCTCCACACGCAGAGTCATTCGACATCCCGTCGTCGCGAGACTATCGCCCTGTCAGACGCACGCCACCGATGACCCCTGCACCGCTCGCGCCGCGCACTACATCGCCGATGCCACAAGCAACCTCGTCAGCGCCGCGCAAGACCTCGTCAGCGCCGCGCAAGGCCTCGCCAGCGTCGCACAAGATCTCGCCTGCGCCGCGCACAACCTCGCAAGAGCTGCGCACAACCTCGCAAGAGCTGCGCACAACCTCGCCAGAGCAGCGCACAACCTCGCCTACGATACGTACAAGCTCACCGACGCCACATGTTTCAACACACGAAATCACATCTCAACACGAGCTACGTGTCGCACCTACGTCGTTTGAACACTACGCATCTACGCCAACCGCCTCAATACCTGCGCCGTCAGCCTCAACTTATGACATGGCCGCGCCGCAACATAGAAAGAAGAGATCATCAAAAGAGGGACGAGACGAAAATCGCCGACTCGCCCAAGCGCTAGAAGATATAGCTCTAGCTCAACTCAAGCTGTGCGAACTCCGAGCACATAGATTACAACTCGAGGCCTCCGAGTCAGAAGAATATAGCTCCAACGAGTCACAGCAAGAAGACGATATCTCACAACACTCTGTCAACAAGTCTTGGTCGGATGACAGAGTCACGGCAGAAGCAAATAGAAGAAGCACCTCACACTCACGAAAAGAAGTGAAATCGCTTATTAAGGAAGAAAGGGACAAATGCAAATATAAGGCATCGCAACCGAAGTCGGAAGAGCTGAAGTCGACCGGACAACCTCCTACGAACCCTCACGGATCTTCGCAAGGACTCACAGACTTAGCTATGGCAATCACTCAAGCTTGCCGTATCAGTCAACCCACGCAAAATGTCACAAGATATACAATGGACCTCCCACCATTCAACGGTTCATATACACAATGGTTGACGTTTAAAGCAGCATTCGATGAGTCAGTCGAGCACTTGTCAAAGGTCGAGAACACGGCCCGTTTAAGAAGAGCCCTGAGAGGAAGAGCGAAGGAAACAGTGCAGCCCCTATTAATAGCGAATGCCGACGCTCGAGAAATCATGATAGAATTAGAAGAGAGTTTCGGACGTGCAGACGCCATCGCAAAGGCGGAGATGGCTAAACTACGTGGCATTGGGAGAACTACGGACTCACCCAGAGATATATGTCTCTTCGCAAGCAAGATTAGAAACAGCGTAGCTACACTTAAAATATTAAAGAAATCGCGCTACCTGTATAACCCGGAGATAATTCAAGACATAGTGGACAAATTGACGCCCGCTCTACGATACCGCTGGATCGATTTTTCAAGTAATAGAGCCGAAGACGAGCCAGACCTTGTTCAATTCGAAGAATTTATCAAAAGGGAAGCGAAAATGTGTGGAAGATTCGCCCCACCAGAAGTTATAACAGACGAAACTCTTATATCAAATAGAAGGTTTCAGCGGTCGAATTACATCGAAGAACAAACAACTGTGAAACAACAAAAGAAAATTGAGAATAGCGACAACAATAGGCTTAGAGGACCCATAAAGTCATCAAGTTGTTCTCTTTGCAAGAAGCAAAACCACGCAGAACACGACTGCGAGATATTTAAGAAAGCGGACTCAAAGACAAGGTGGGAATTGGCAAGGAAGAATAGAATGTGTTATCGCTGCCTGCAATATAAAGCAGCCAAGCACACTTGTCCCAAGAAGAGGTGCGAGAAAGACGGGTGTCTCAGAACTCATCATTCTCTTCTACATTTCGACCCACCTAGCACAGAGAAGAACGAAGTAGTGGCTTCTACTTATTCCCGTACTTACACATATTTAAAAATAGTTCCGATCAAGTTAACGGGACCCAAAGGATCCGTCGACACCTTTGCACTGCTTGACGATGGATCAACGGTCACCCTCATAGATGAACGCATAGCTCAGCGTATCGGCGCAAAGGGACCAATCGACCCCTTAAATATAGAAGCCGTCGCCGGGAAACAAACAAAGGCGACGCGCTCTCGACGAGTCTCTATCAATATTAGCGGTCAAAAGAAGAGTTTCGAGTTGAAGGCTCGCACGATCCAGGGACTCAAGCTGTCGCCGCAAACAATAAAACTTGAAGATATAAGAGGATGTCGTCATCTTAAAGAAGTGGAGAGTTACTTGCACCATGGGAAAGCAACGCCTACGTTGCTGATAGGCCAAGATAATTGGCACCTGTTAATGGCCCAGCAGACGAAGACAGGACCGCTTAACCAACCCGTAGCCTCCTTAACAGAACTGGGTTGGGTTCTGCACGGAGCAACGACTCGACAGCTGGGACATAGATTAAATTACGTGGTCGAACGAGTATACACTCAGAACTCAGATGAAGATATCAACGAAGAGATAAAAAAGTATTTCGCCATAGACGGATTGGGGATAACGGCCCGCCAAACACGCGCGGATCCCGAGAAACGCGCTATAGAGTTGCTGAACAAAGAGACCGTGAGGTTACCGTCAGGTTGCTACGAAACTTCGCTATTATGGAAAGAAAAGGAGTCTCGACTGCCGAACAACTTCGATAATTCTCTAAAACGACTCTACACGATAGAGAAGAAATTAGACAAAGAACCCAACATGAAGATCGAATACAACAAACAAATAGAAAACCTGTTAGCAAAGGGTTACGCCGAACCCGCCACCGCTGTTCCTACACCGGGAAAGACATGGTACCTGCCTCACTTCGCGGTTACTCACCCAGCAAAGCCAGGAAAAGTACGTGTTGTATTCGACGCGGCCGCACGCACAGGAGGGACGACCCTTAATGAGCACCTCCTTACTGGCCCTGATTTATTGCAATCGTTACCTGGAGTTCTAATGAGATTCAGACAACATAAGATAGCTGTAGCCGCCGACATAGAAGAAATGTTTCTGAGAATTGGAATAAAAGAGACCGACAGAGACGTGCTTAGATTCCTTTGGCGCGCTGACCGGCGGGAGGGCCCACCCAACGAATATAGGATGCGGTCAGTTATTTTCGGTGCGGCGTGTTCCCCCAGCATCGCACTATACATAAAAAACACGCACGCTGAAAAATATAGAGAAGAGTACCCGCTAGCTGTAGAAGCGATAATATCCAACCACTACATGGATGATTATCTACACAGTTTTAGAAGCGTTGGCGAAGCCATCGAAATATCTAAACAAGTAAAGAAAATACATAGCGAGGCGAATTTCAACTTAAGAGGTTGGACCTCTAATAGCGACGAAGTTGTGGCGGAGTTTCAAGAAGTCACAGAAAGCCAAATAACCGATCGTCATCTAGAAGACGGAAATAGAATAGAGAAAATATTAGGCCTTATATGGCGGCCTAAATTGGATACCTTAGGGTTTAACCTGAACTTTGCTAGGGTACCCAAGGAGATCACCGATGACTTAAAGGTCCCAACAAAGAGGGAAGCTTTAAAGACAATCATGTCGGTATTCGACCCACTGGGCCTAGTTTCGCCTATCACAGTCCAGGCGAAGCACATTATTCAAGAGACCTGGCGAACAGGAACCGGCTGGGATGAGAAATTGCCAGACCATTTAGCTGAGAGCTGGAGACAGTGGGTAAAAGGCATTAAACTTCTAAAAGCCATCCATTTACCTCGCTGTCACCCACACCTAAGCGAGAAAAATGTAGTGAACGAGCTTCACACCTTTGTAGATGCCAGCGAGAGGGCATACGCCGCAGCCGTCTACTGGCGAACAATAGATAGCAATGGAAACGTTCATGTGACTCTAGCAGCAGCCAAGGCCAGAGTAGCACCACTGAAACTCGTATCCATACCAAGGCTGGAGCTCCAAGCAGCTCTGATAGGCTGTCGACTAGCCTGCACCGTCGCAGAGGAGTACAAGATAACGATAGAAAGTAGATTCTTCTGGACCGACAGTAAAACCGTGTTATCATGGTTGAGGGCTGGGCCTAAAACATACAAGTCTTTTGTGGCTCATCGGGTCGCCGAGATCGAGGAATGCACCAAAGTTAATGAGTGGCGTTATATCCCGACTCGACATAACGTAGCCGATGACGCTACCAGAGACGTGCCCCCGCACTTTGACCACAATCATCGATGGTTCACAGGCCCAGAGTTTTTGCGTGAAAATATAGAAGATTGGCCTACGGAGAAGATAGAGGTATTAAATCAAACTGGCGAAGAAAGGACTTGCCATATAACGACAAAGTCTTCAAGTATATTAGAGGCGCTACCCAAAATAGAACGATTTTCATCGTGGTTGCGTCTTATCCGAACAACGGCGAGAGTACTAGACGCAATAAATCGATTCAAGAGTCTTAACGATAAAGTAAATTACAAAAGGACGGCGAGAAGGTCACAGGAAGACCCTACGTATGGGAAAGAGAAAATGAAGAAGGTTATCAAACCACGCCCATCCTTACATAGTACGAGTACCCAGACCCCACTTGATACACATTACATCAAGAGGGCAGAGGAACTTTGGATACAAGCGGCGCAGGAAGAATCCTTCCCAGAAGAATTAAGCGCGTTAAGATCTAAGAATCAAATAGACCAGAAAAATAGTAAACTTCGTCTACTAGCAGTGGAAATAGATGCAGCTGGGAAAATAATCCTGAAATCAAGAATAGCCGAAACTCCGAGAATCTCAGCAAGTCAGCGTGAGCCATCAGTCCTCCATGGCGACCATATATACACTCGACTATATATGGCGCATATTCATGAAAAATTAAATCACGCAGGAGTTGAAACTCTAATTAACGAGGTTCGACAACACCTCTGGATACTTCGCCTACGACCAACTGCCCGAACTATAGTAAAGAACTGTTTGAAATGTCGAATAAGGAAAGCCGAACCAGCCGTGCCACAAACCGGCAACCACCCTAAGAGCCGGCTGGCTCATCATCAACGACCCTTCACATATACAGGGCTCGATTATTTTGGACCACTATCAGTGACAGTAGGACGCCACCATCAGAAGAGATACGTGGCTCTATATACTTGCCTGACGACTCGCGCAGTACATTTGGAAGTTGCTGCAAACCTGTCTGCTGACTCAGCAATCCAAGCACTAAGACGTATGATAGCGAGAAGAGGCTGTCCGACAGAGTTATACTCGGACAATGGGACTAACCTCCATGGCGCAGATAGAGAACTCCGAGAGGCGTTGAAACATGAAGCTTCAAAACGATCGATAGTGTGGAAGTACATTCCGCCCGGAGCCCCATTCATGGGAGGGGCTTGGGAGAGGTTGGTGAGATCGGTCAAGACAGCCTTATATAATGTCTTAGAGAATCGCCACCCCACAGAAGAGGTTCTACACACATTATGTGAAGCAGAATACACAGTAAATAGCAGACCACTCTCCCATGTATCAACAGACGCAGAAGACGACGAGTCTCTAACTCCGAATCATTTCCTGATAGGAGGATCAGGTCAAGTGCAAACGCCAGGAACCTTCGACGAGCGAGATTTGAACCATAAATCTCACTGGCGCCGGGCTCAGCAACTCGCCAATCATTTCTGGTCGCGATGGCTCAGAGAATATCTGCCCGACCTACAAAATCGGCGGGAGCCAAGGAGCAAGGGAGCGGCGTTAAAATTAGGAGACGTCGTCCTGATCTGCGATAATACCTTGCCCCGCAATACCTGGCCAAGGGGTAAGGTAGTGGCAACATATCCGGGCAAGGACAACATTGTACGAGCCGTGGACGTGCAAACAAAGGGTGGAGTTCTAAGGCGCCCCACAAAGAAGCTCATCGTCCTGCCAACCGACTACAAGCCAGACGTCGTGACACCGGTAGCAGAGGATGCAGCGCCATAGTCAACAAACAGCAGCCTACGTCACTGCACGGCGGGAGTATGTGCACGACGCCTCACATGTAAATATAGTTTATTAATTAATACGACATTGCATTTTGTATATAGATAGGTATTCATATTAGTTAGGTTTTAAACCGAATAGTCAAATAGTTTCGCATGTAGGCGTACCGTTGGAATGCTATTGTTCGCGAATGTTCCCACGTCGACGAAATTCCCGTCTCACGGCGCGCTTATAAATAGGGCGCACAGAGCGCAGCCGCTCAATGCGCCGCCCGCACCCGTAGAGAGAGGACGTCATCGCTGTGCCCATCGTCGCTACGCCCACGCCATAGAAGAACAAAGGACCCTTGAAGGATATCTTGAAGACTTCACGTCGCGTCAAGAAAGAAACTGGGCACAGCACTCCTATCTCACAAACAGCTCTTTTCAGAGCTACTACGTGTTATACGGGTGCTAAAACAGCTCTTTTCAGAGCTATCGACAGGACGGCGCATTTCCTCGGTTTCTGCTCTTGACGTCACTACAAGTTTCTCTGCTCTGATCGTCAATGTAGATAGATAGTCGCAATGTCATAGGTAGGCGTTCTAGATATAAGCTGTTAGGTAATAGGTAGGCGTTCTAGATATAAGCCGTTAGGTAATAGGTAGGCGTTCTAGACATAAGCCGTTAGGTAATAGGTAGGCGTTCTAGATATGAGTCGTCTTATAGGCATAGGTAGGCGCTTTAGATATAACTCGTTTAGTTATAAGCCGTTAAAAAAGTATAGTTAATAAGACGTATCGCACATAGTTATAAGTAGACGTCTAGTCTTAAGTCGCGTCACGTTTAGCTTAGTTTTTAATCACACATAATTAGCACATTCGAGAATACGAATCTATTATTACGTATATAGACTAGCATAACGTATCAATAGATAATAATTTAGCCCGCCACAAACACTAAATATTAGTAAGATAGATTTCGCCTGCTTCAGGGAAATATAATAGTTAGGGCTTAAATTATTAAGTTCGGTTCTTTAAAAGAACAAATAGTTTATCTACCACTACAGGGTCGATATACGTACCAAATCACATAGATGTGTGATTTGGTAACATAATTTATCAAATCACGTTATCGTATAGCATAGAATAGATATGTGATTTTGATCATGTAATTATGTTTATAGAACAGGAAAACCTGCAACGGCCTTTTCTAGTACAGCTTGGTATTTTCCAACAGGAATAGTCAATAGGAAAATACCAAGCTAAGGTGCAATAACGGCGCGCTGCTTTCACGCCATTAGCTGATAATGTAAGCGCTGCCATTGGTCGGCGCAATAGACTTGAATCCTTGCCATTACAGTGCTAATAGTTTTATAGTGATACCTATTATTTTATGTGGAATTGGATAGTTCTAATATAGAATGATAGACGATATCTCATTTTATGTAAAGACACTTAAATAAGAGGTAATATTAAAACCTAGTTAGCATTAGGCATACTAGAATGTTCGGACCTAATTATAGAGTTTAAGTATTAACTTTTCTACTTTAGGTCTTAGTATTTAGATAGATTATAGCTTCTACTACACTTATAGATAGTTAAATTGGTAAAAGTAACCAATGTAAAGTGTATAGAGCTACTTAAGCATATTGGATTATTCGGACGCGATTTAAGGCTAGGCATAGAGTTTATAGACATTGTAAATAGGAATAGGATAGATTTAAGCTCTTTGTATAGTTATAAGCACTTAGTTAGCACCACTTAGAGCTTAGAATAGTCATTTAGAATAGTTATAGTATAGAAGAATGGTTTCTTATTAGATTTATGTAAATTCCAATAGTTTATAGATTAATATAGATATAATAATAATTGTTAATAGTATAAGAGAATTGTAAATATAAATAAATAGTATTTTCGTGCAATTTTCTTATCCCCATTCTTGGTTGATCGGCGAATACTCGACGCTCATTGGCTCTCGCGTCGCGGCATGCGAGAGTCACCGAGCGCCGGGAGAGGTGGCGAATAAATATAGGCGGCCTAGCACGCAAAAGTCAGTTCGAAGATCACCACCGCCGCACACACCACCTCACCGCCATCCGACCAAGACTGGGGACTATAGAAGAGGAACGAAGCCTGAACTCTCAAGATCTGGTGTTTCATTTCATCGCTTCACCACCCATCGTGCACCCCGGCATTTCTTCGGTGCATCGGACCGTTCGTCGGCAAGCCCAAACTCACCGGTACTCTCCAGCTCTAGGCTAACTTACGTTGGTCCTCTGGAGAGACCACTGGTGAGCGCGGGAGTCAGCCTGCCGTAGAATTGGAAACCCGTAGATCGACTTTCGTCGTCACGGCTGATCTCGTCTTTCGACGGCCGCGTTTCCAAGTTCTGCGGAGGTTCGATTTAGTCAACCCGGTCCCGCACACCTCTATTTTTTTAATAACTTATTAGACACCTTTGGCCGGTACAGTTGCGGTTATGTTAGTCGTCGGCCCTTTTAGACGTAAGTAAGGCAAGTACCATCAGGCAAGTCGAACACTTTTCATACTTTTATTCCTCAGATAAAACTAAAAAAAAATAACAATATTAAAGCAGTAATTTTATTTTATTGTAATTATCAAATAGTTTGAGTAGTCCAGCCACCGCATTGCATCATAATCCAAACTTGTATGTACAATGCTTGAAAATTGTAACAATATGCAATTGAAAGTTATAAGTTTCTCAATTGTGAACTTCTTTTCTTTCATAACATTGTACTAGATTACTTTTCTATTCTAAGTCTAATAAAAACAATTTAACACTTAAACTTTTAAAACTACCCACATTTAGTGCCTTTTACTAGATTAAAGTGTGTTTTTTAAACATCATCAAGAAAGCTAGGTTGCCTAGTGCCTATAACCGTAGAGCTTGTATGAAATAAAAGTATATAGTGTGTTCCTAACACTTTATACTTTTATTTTCATTTCTATACTAAGCTACTAAAGTGATTGTTTCATAGAAACAGGACAACCAAAGTCCATATATCAAAGATACATTGGTACTGTCAAATGGTTTCGAACCCGTACTCTCGGTTTGCGTAACCATTGCACTACCACTACACCACAGTTGCCACCATATTGGCGAACTTAAAGCCGTTTGACATTTTCGAACTGGTACCTGACTAAAGCTAAAAAGTGTTTTTTTTTTCCTAGATTTTGCGCGAAAATGGCTTAATGAATTTTAATAAACAAATTTAATGCGGCTTACTACCGTGTTTATTTTGGTTTTGATTTTACAATTTTATTTTATTATTCTGACGTTTCGACTTTGGCTTTGCAGCCATCGTGGTCACAGAGATAAAATTGTAAAATCAAAACCGAAATAAACGCGATAGTAAGCCGCATAAAATTTGTTTAATTCATTACTAAACAGTGTCTAATATAAATATAAAATTATCATTCATAATTCGTTCGTATTATGAATTTAAATTGTAGGGGATGTTATGATTGATTTATGGAAACACAAAAGGTATAGCCAAACTCGAATGCAGTCTAGTGCTTCGAGCGAGTCATAATTCGTTCTATTTCCGTGATGTAAAGCGTTCGTTAAAAACCTTTCAGCTATATAACTCTATTATCTGCTGAATACACTGTTTACTGTCCTAAATGATAGTGGAAAAACAAGGGCCTTAGTTAGCTGTGATTTTAAACTGAATAATTCTTCTTAAAAAGGTTTATTTATTGGTAGACTGTTAAATGTTATTTTATACTTTCAAATGTTAAGACTATGCAGCGACACAGTCGCGTTTCGGGATCAGCTTGTAAGTTTTTGGTTCCAACCAGGGCGGCATAGTTAATACAAATTGAAGAGTGATAATTTATTTAATGGAATATATCTCGCAAGTTTTATTGTCAATTGCAAGAATTAATTGGGTGTTTTAGTGATTTTGACTATCCCAGTTAGTTAAATATTGTTTGTATCGTATTGTATTGTATCGTATATAAACATCATATTTTATCTATTTACTTTGTATTCTTACTTTTATGTCATAGAAAAATGTAATATCCGTTCCTTTAATGCGTCTTCAAAGAGAGTACTTTCAAATAAAAATAACTTTCCCCATGGATTAATGATTGGTCGGCTACGTCGCTATTAGTCGAAGCATCAGCGAGACCAATCATAAATCTATGAACTTTTCCTTTAAATTATATTATCAAGGGATTTTTTGATTGGGTTATTTTTATATTAAGAACGCCTCAATTTGTGGTTAGACTGATGACGTGGTCGTGACTGTTGTTTTAACTAATTAAAAACAAAGTTTATCCTTATATTTAGAATTGTTGGGGAAACTCCAGTTTTAGAACTAAATATAATCTCTATGAATATTTCAGGTACTTCAGGTTTCGCTTTTTTTACTGTGGGTATATATGACAGCATCCCGTCTGATATTATGTCTATGAAAAGAGGCGACTGCTACTATAGCAAAATAAAGGCAACTTTCAAGCTATTTCCAAAACTTGACGGATTCAAGGTTTGTTTATACAAAAAATGGTAGTACTACCCCGGAACAGCACACTAGGAAATGACCACCAACTGTCTGATAACCACTCTTAATAAAAATAATTACTTTATAAAAACATAAAATTTTCTTCAACCAACCTCCATTTTGATGTGACAATTTTCAACTCACGATTCTGACGATTTGATATTTTTTAAGCAGATTTGGTATTTTCTAAGGGCGTGCCCTATTCCCACAGAAATAGGCAAACAATGGACCACCACTTGCCACGACTCTCACACAACTCCCTCGCTTCCTTCACATTCACAATTCTCTTCATACAAGCTCCACAATTATGGGCACTAAGTACCCCAGTGCCTGATGCCATATGATTTTAACATACTTTGTAAATTCCAAAACACGGGATTTATGTGCATAATTCATTAATAAACTAATAATTTTTGTCCAATTAACTAAGAATAATGACACAAAGTTATCTATCAAAATAAACTATAAATTTTGTCTCCATTAAAACTTACTTTACGTAAAATGTTTTACGACAATTTTAATTTGTAGACGCCCGTGAGTTTACTAAAGAATTTGCACTTAAGGTATGCTCGGTATTTCAAACACTAACAACCCAATAATACATTCACGGTAAAATCGACTATTTAGTTTTAGTTTATTATACAACTATTTACTAATATGGAAGCTGGACTATTTGCATACCTAATACCTAATGCAAAATACTACGTACACCATCAATTAAAATTATTAATACAGCACATAATCCAATATCTTGACTGTGGTTTGGTAGCTCATTATTGTACAGCTGTATCCAAAGTAAAGATAATAAAATGTTATACGGCACTCGAATAAGAAGTATAACTAAATAGGTGCCCAAGGTAGTCAGGCAGGGTGTGCCCCAGGGCATTACGCTCGTCTGTTGTATAAGCAATAAAGGTAACAAAATAATAAATAGTAACTTTAAATTTTCTTCAGTCGGTTTTTTCAATCATCGGCGCTTTTGGACTTCTTCTTGCTTACCCTCAGGCAAGGAGGGGTCAGATGTCGAGTCTCAAAAAAAAGGGTTAGTACCTAATCTAATAATATCTATTGATTAGATAGATATTATTAGAGTTTAGTTTTTACATAAAGTTACTTATGCTCGTTTGACGATATTTTTGATTCTCTTTCATCCCCTGGATGAATGTCGTGATAAGCAAAAGTAAAAACAGCTGCACTGGATTGATCTTTATTTATCACTCTGAATACAATACAATTAAATTATTATATGTTACTATGCAGCGTGACTCATACAGTTGGATTTTAGAATAGACGAATCATCAAGTATAAGGCTGGTATCATGCAATATTTACACCACAATACAAAATGAAACTGAGTTCAGTTGACATGTAGTCTGTGCTCCGGTAAACGCTTAGCATTTTATCATTCCTTCAATCGAAGCATTTAGAACTACGTGATAAACGCATTCCACATTTGTCACTATGCTATTGTCCCACAATGCTATTACGGAAACAAATTATGGTATAATTAAATGTTGACATCTAATAAGCTCAATCGCTTAGCTCACATAAATACCAAATACTATTATTAGACTGGAGTTTTGCTACTGTAAGGCAAAATTGTTAATCATCCACTTTTATTGAAATAATGATTGAGATGTGACAACTTTTCTTTGCTGTCTACTACTCCTAATTTGTTTTTATATTTCCATACTAAGCTACTAAAGTACTATTATCATAGAAACAGGACAGCCAAAGTTCATATTTTAAAGATACATTGGTACCGGTGGATGGTCTCGAACTCGTGCTCTCGGTTTGCGTAACCATTATACTGCCACTACACTACGATCGCCTTAGATACCTAGACGTGGAGCAAATATCTACCTCAATTTTTAAACTTAAAAAAATATGAAATGAAGAACAAATAAGGTTTTCTTAGATTTTGCGCGAACATTGATTAATGAATTTTATGCGGCTTACTACCGTGACCACGTTGGCTGCAAAGTGTGAAATATATTATTTGCTCCAGCCAGTAACCAAATACGGGATAAACACGTAGAGGATTGCTCTGTCTACGCAGGTCTACTTATTACTTATTTTTAGCCCGTCAGTGCTCCTTCATCCAGGGTTTACGGCATAGGGAAAATAAAAGGGTGGGTAATATTTTAAATCATAGTTTAACCTTTAATTATTGGTTTTATGGCCACTAACAATCTTTAAGCTTAACAATAATTGAAATAACGGCCCGTAGAATTCTCATTTTGTGAACCGATCCCTGTACTATGCTCAAACCAAGACGTTGCTTGGCTGGTTTTGGAGTACAAAATAAACACAGATGCACCAAGTTTTCATTTAAATAATTTACAGTAAGTGCAGATATTGTAGAAGAAAATAACACAAACAATATAATATGCACAAACCTTTCATATTCTGTTACAAATTATTGTTATTTGTGTTTGAAATTTGTAGTCAGTAAAGACTTTTTTTATGGCCACTGATGTTATTTTTTTACTGTGAGTATAAATTTTGGTTGTAGTCAATGAGCTTCTGACGGTTCCTTGCCGGAGTAAATATTAAGGCAGACGGTCTCCGGGTCTGGGTATTTAAGAGTAGTAGGCAGGGGTAGTACCACCAACTTCACTACAAGCGTCTGAAGTGGCTTTGTTGCGACTCGAGATCAGTTTAAAAGTTGCCGGTTCTAACTAGACCAGAGTTGCAATTACCTAATTGTATTAGCAAACCCGTGTGCTTTTATATGTTAAATCAAAATATAAAAAAGGAATATAATATCAGAAAACATTGTATGAAGAAGTTAAAAGACGAACAACATATGCGCTATTTTCTACATTTAAATGAAAACTAGTTTTAGTTGGTAAGCAGGTACTTAGCTACAATATTTTCGAGAAAGGTTAACTACCACTTTCAAGTACGAACATAAAGAATTTTTAGATAAATAAAAAACTATTTTTAAAATACGTAATATTTACTTTATAAGACATAAAATATTCTTCACTATCGTACGTAATCTTCTTAAACAAATTCCATAATATCAACAAAATCAAATACAAAAGTTATAAATAGCCAAAAAATGATAATTTCTCTTTCCAAATATACCTTTAATTTTTTTCGACATACGTTAATATCCTGACAGCAAAATTCCTCCCACTTTCATCCTATGCAAATTTCTAACGTTATTTATTTCAAAGTAGCATCGAGCCTAAAGCACTTTTCACTTGACAAGGGTCCAATATCTCTTTCGTTACCTATTCCATATATTTTGACACATTTTTGTTGAGTCTGAATTTCATATGAGTGACCTCCATATATATTGTTAGATGTGTCGAACCATATGGAATCTCATTATACGAAAATGTATGAGATATAACGAAACTCAATTTCTTTCCCTAGTTTCTAACCAAAAGTTTTCTTAAATATTTTCTTGTGTGTTTCTCTTAGAATATTTATAGTTTATAAGCAAAGTATTATTATATTATTCTTATTTTTTATTAGGAATAAAGTAACATTATTATTTATACTATTAAATTTAATGAGAAGGAATTGGCGAATAATGGCTCACATAATAGGCATCGCAATTTTAAAATATATTTTGTCAGGACCGTTTTGTGGGCATGATAGAAATTAAAACTGAATCTTCATTTTAGTTAATATGTTTATTATATCATAATAATAAATTATATGATTCACTTTTGGTTTTCAATTTATATAATAATTTAACACATACATGATATGAATAACCACTTATATAATAACTTCAATTAACACAATAATAATACTCACATGTTATCATGATAATTACAATAATAAGAGAAAGGCAATAAGGCAGACTACCATTCGGAAGTTATACGTCCTCGTCTTTTCGTAGTTGCACACCATGTGGCAGCCGACCGGTCGTTCAACCGCCCCTCACAAAACCAGAGGGGAGGAGAAGGGGTGGGACGGCTGTCACTTACAATCGATTACTACATGTATCGAATTATTCAATCATTATAATATAAAAAAGGAGTTCTTGTGAACATTATTTAATCTAGTTGCTAACATTCGGCCATCCTATACTAAGCATGACCTCATGCTTTCCCTAATTTCCCTAATTAATGAAATACATTTTTACGTAAATTACATTATCTACTTGGTAACTTAAAATATAATCTAATTAATGTAAAATAATTAATCGTTAATTGCTACAAACAACAAACCAATATAATTGCATTGAGCCATTCAACATATGTGAGAACTAATTACTATGAAAGTATATAAATCAAACAAATTCAATTAAATTGTCACGCCTCTTACCCACGGGGATAGGCAGAGACAGTATATAAAGTAATATCAAACTCAATTCTGAACCTAATATCTGATTAGGCGCTTCTGCCTTAATAATGTGAAAGTATATAAAGTAATAATAAATCTGAAATTCTGAACCATACTGTTCAAAATATAAAATTTTCATTATGCCGGCATAGTGGCGGCGGCTGGGGCAGCCGGGAACTGGCTCGGTTGTTCCAGTCGTCGTCACTCTTGGACCTCCTCTTGCTTATCATCGGGCGAGTCAAGATCAGATGTCGTGTTATAATAAAACAAATTTATTAAAAATAAAAAAATAAAAATAAAGTATTTAGGCTATTCTTCCATATAATAAAACTTTGAACTATTCTGTTCAAAATGTAAAGTATTTAGGCATTTTTGCCTGATTACTATGAAAGTATATAAAGTAATAATGAAATAAAATTCTGAACCATTCTGTTCAAAATATAAAGTATTTAGGCTATTCTTCCATATAATAAAACTTTGAACTATTCTGTTCAAAATATAAAGTATTTAGGCAATTTTGCCTGATTAATATGAAAGTATATAAAGTAATAATGAAATAAAATTCTGAACTATTCTGTTCAAAATACAGTATTTAGGGCATTTTGCCTAATTAATATGAAATACACATTTATATAGCAAAGAGTATAGGGCTATTTAGCCCATATAAACCTGTTATGTATTACAATTGATAACAAAGAATAATAATAATAGAAAACGGTAATAATAACAGCCAAGCATTATTCAGATTCATTAGACAATTCGAAATCGCTATTAAAGTATATTTGACTAGTGCCAAAAAATGTGCCGTATAAACGCGTCTAATTATACTAATATACACATATTCCCTTTAGTACTTCGTACAAATAGACCAGTATGCAGTTGCTTTATGTATTAGGTTGCTGTAGGGGATTTTGAGTAAGCGTTAGCAACAGGAGTTATAAGTTACCACTTACAAGTATACAGACCGTGAAGTGATTTTGGTTTTAGCTTCACGTTTCGGGATCAGCCCGCAAGCCGCCGGTTCCATCCAGGCCGGCATAGTGGATGCGATTGCCACTCACAGCTACTGAACTGTAGCAGCAGTGACATTCATTCATGGACCATACTTCGGCCCAACATCAAGCGGGGAGCCGTCATATGCCAAGTCACAATAAAAAAAATAAACATATCATTATCTGTTAGGTTTTTATATTCATTACGTCATCGGCCTTCAGGTTTTTAAGAAGACCCTTTAATTTATATCGTCATCCGTCTCCTGTACTGTGGCGAACCAATTAGAATAAATCACTAAGTATGTTTAAATTTATTGTATAAGAAATTGGATTCCAGCTGAGAGCATCAACGTGCGACATAGACATGCCAGGTCTATATTCGATCACAAAGTTATATTCTTGCACCATCGTGACCGAGGGGCATGTCTTTCTTTTCAGGAGTTGTTTGTTTGCTAAACTAAGCAATAGTTCTTAGAATACGATTTTTATCTCTTTGTAAAGTCTTCCTGAAACTGCTATTTTACAAACGTCGGTATGTAAGTCTGTCTCAGCTTTCATTTTATACTAAAGTAGGTTTCTGCGATAATTCTTTCTGAAAGATTCTAAAGGCTACTTGATCAGGTCCCCATAACCAGGCGAACGTTATATTGATTTGATAGAGTGGGAAAACGCTTAACTGCTTCTATCTTATCAGAACCTGGCTAAATACCATTTTCTAATACTTTAAACGACAAATATTTCACCGTGTGCTTAAATAATAAGCAATTTGACGGATTTAAAAAGAGTCCTGCATTCTTGAACAAATTCAATATCGTTTACAGTTTTGTTAAATTCTTCAGAAACTGTCCTAGAAGGGATAATTATGTCATCTAATTATGCCAAAGCTTCTCCATTATGAATAGTCCCGGGAGCTTAATTCATCAATCTTTGAAAAATTGCAGGTGCCGTTGCAAGACCAAGGGCATGCGATTGAGTTCGCATTTCCCGTCTGGCGTACGGCAATGCGTACGCTAAGACATTTTCATATCTATCCTCCTTACGAATCGGTACTTGATAATTTATTTCCTGCGAAAATATCTAACTGATCACCAACGAGAGGCATTAGATAATTTCGTTTAATGTTTTTCTTATTAAGAGCACCATAGTCACTACAAAGGCGCTAATCTCCTGTTTTCTCTTTTGGACTAGAATGCGCAGAAGTGGAAGCAAGTATAATGTCATTGTCCATCCTTAAGAAATAAATCATCATCAATATTTAAGTTTGAATCAGTCATAAGTCAATAAGTCATCGGACGGGATCTGTCAATCCCACAGTTATTTGCGTTGGTGGTCTAAGTTAAAAGTTGTTCATTTGCCACAGATTCCCTAGCGATAAAATAATCCTTTTGTAATTTTGCCGATGGGTTGCAACTGACAACTATATGGCCACGTCCTTCAATATATAAATATATAAATATATGAAGGTTTGTCTGTATGTCCTTTATAGGGTCGTAAACTATGCATTTTATCATGTGACGATCTTCAGAAAAGTGTTGTGTATGAGTCTACTGATGTTTCCTTAATATTGTACAGACTTACAAAAATCATCATTGGCTCAGTGTGCGTGCTATATTGTCAACTATCTAACTGAATTCTTGGATTTGCTTGATTTGCCAGGCATGCCACCCCACATTCTTACATTAAAAATTGGCGTATCCATCATTCTTGTTCGAAACATAAATCCACCCAGCGGATACTGAGTATCGAGTGTGTTTATAACACGTAAATTTTCTTTAATAAATATCCCTTTGTGGAATCCATCCGTATGTACCTCAATAACTGGCGAACCTGGTCCTTTTAATATCTCTCTTTAACAGAATAGTTTTACTTCGATCAACGGCTTCTATTAACAGTCTGTCATCAATACCATAGAACTCAAGAACAAATACGGTTAAAAGTTCCTTTAAGCAACATTTGTATTTATGAATATAACACTAAACTGATAAACTACATTGATAAATTAAAATTAACATTTTAAAGAAATCCCGAAACGCCTGAAGCCACTTTAGTCATATCACCAGCCTTATAGTAATAAACGACATTAGTCATCGCTTCATAGTCATATCCCTTTAATATTTATTGCTTGGTGCTTCCTAAGATACTCCAGGTCTTCAATTTGATAAGGGTCTAGCTAGTGGCTCATAGTGAGTAATAATTTTAGTCAAAGCACTACGGTACTATCTGTTGTTGATTTGTTGATTTGCTGATCTGAGAGGATTCATGATAGTGCATGATGAGATACTCCCGGTCTTCAACTTGATAACGGTGCAGCTCAAGGCTCATAGTGAGTCCCAATTTTAGTTAAAGTAGTGTTATTCAATTTTCTTGTTGATTTGCTGATCTTTAAGGATCCATCATCGGAGTAGTTCAGTGGTGCTAGTTAAAACACCCATGTATTTGTATACGTTTGTGTTTCAAATGTTAAATCCCATATATGATATGTTTTAAGGTTAAGTAAATATCTTTAAGCCATACAATTGATTATTGTTTTATTGTAATACAAAAACGCGTACTACGCTCCACAAAAATAATAGGCTTAGACGTAACGAAATAAAAGTTTAAAGGAAATGCGCCCTTAGACAATTAAAACAAACCTAGCTAGCTATCACGATGTTTCGTTTGTAGGTACGAGTTATGATGTATCTTTCAATGTGACTGATGTGTGCGCGGTTTGAACAGTCGCGCGCTTGCCACGCCTACAAACACTTCCAGTTTTATGCATACATTCCGTGAACAGTACCATGTGATATACATTCCACCGTTAGATTCCCTACGATTCCGCATCCATTTATTAGACCTAATTTTCGTAATACAGCTCTCCCAGTGAGTCAGAGAAGTGAGCTCAGGATAGGGGGAACACTGAGTTAAGCTTACTTTGACATTCGTCCTTAGAGCAAAGAATAGCCGATAGACCATTATATTGCAATCCCTGGGGATTGCAATTGCTGAATCAATCATCCAGCAATCCTCTGCAATATAGGCAACGCCGAATGCACAACTTGCTTTTTAGTCCGTCCATAAATAGTGACAGACTCGTTTACTTTATACCGCTATATATTTATTGTCCGTTTTCTTTACTAGGGTTGAACACAGGTACAGTGTAGTTTGTCTAACGAATCCGACTAGTTTATTGACTTTCCTTGGGAATCAATGCTATAGTTATGTGTATTTAATTTGTGATATACTTCTCTACTGGTGCGGGAAACAGGCGCCTGCGATCACGCTGCGCCTCCAGATTGTTGGCATTTGTCCGGCAATTGCGCCCCTTGTTGTCCACCATTACGCACGCTGTGCAGCGACTGGTCTCTTCAAAGACGGCTGGATTCTCCATCTCGTTGGTTGACCAATCGTCCGGAGTCGGTGAATTCTGCATAGTGCTCGTACTGGTCACGAAACTGCCGCTGGTCCTGACTTCGTGACCGTGGTCATACCAGCTCCATGATCGCCGCTCGCAACGGCTCCGTGACCGGAACCTGCAACGGCTCCGTGACCGGAACCTGCACCAGCTTGGCGACCGCCACCGGCTGCGCGAACACCAATCCAGTTGGCCCCATATCCTGCTCCTTTAACTTCGGGAACGCTAGTGGTGACTCTGCGAGGGTCTTCGCTCTCGGTGGCACCACCCGCGACGGCTCCGTACTGAGACTCGTTCCTGTCCAACTTCGTGACTTGAGGCGGAATATACCAAACGTGGAGGGGTCTCAAGTGTATGCTCCATATTGACTGGAATGTAAAAAATGAAACCCCAAGAGAAAAAAAAGAATAACCGGACGAAATAAAATAAACGATTACGAATTGTATACTTTGAGAAAGCTATTAGGATAATTGTGCGTATAAAGCACAATGATAAGTATAATAGATTGTGAAAACAAAAATTAATTATATTGTGGGTATGTATATATATATACAACTTATATATAATAATTGTGCATATTCAGCACAATTAAAATTATAATAAATTGTAAAAACAAAAACTAATTATAATGTGGGTAGATATACAAAACGTATATATAATAATTGTGCATATACAGCACAATAAAAATTATAATAAATTGTGAAAACAAAAATTTATTACAATGTGGGTATCCATAAAACGTATGTATAATAATTATGCATATGAAGCACAATAATAACTATAATAAATTGTGAAAACAAACTTTATTATAATGTGGGTATATTTAAAAACATATATAATTAATTAATTAATAAATCTAACAAAATTATTTGCATGAGTTTAACAATAATTTATTGTTTGTGGGTAGATAAGAAAAAAAAAATCTCTTATCAATCCCACTTCTGATATGTCAGGACCGTTTTGTGGGCATGATAGAAATTAAAACTGAATCTTCATTTTAGTTAATATGTTTATTATATCATAATAATAAATTATATGATTCACTTTTGGTTTTCAATTTATATAATAATTTAACACATACATGATATAAATAACCACTTATATAATAACTTCAATTAACACAATAATAATACTCACATGTTATCATGATAATTACAATAATAAGAGAAAGGCAGACTACCATTCGGAAGTTATACGTCCTCGTCTTTTCGTAGTTGCACACCATGTGGCAGCCGACCGGTCGTTCAACCGCCCCTCACAAAACCAGAGGGGAGGAGAAGGGGTGGGACGGCTGTCAATTACAATCGATTACTACATGTATCGAATTATTCAATCATTATAATATAAAAAAGGAGTTCTTGTGAACATTATTTAATCTAGTTGCTAACAATTTATTGAAACAGGTAATAATCTCTTACGTATTTTCAAGTCTCTTCATTCGTAAACAGGCGGAGATATCCTATATAAATGATGGGATTACTTGAGATTTTCTTTCCGTTTGAAATCTTTGTCTCCTAATACGCTTGCGGCTTTCTTCCAAATTTTTTTGACTGATGGCGTCTCATGAAGCAGAACGTCGCTGACAACAAAGCATGTGCTAGTACAATGCGACTGGATGCGGCTGGATTTTTGAAGACAACAATACCCCGACAGAGGCTCGTTTCTGACATTGACAAATGGTTTCAAAAAGAGGCGGTCACTCCCGGAATTTTGGAGGTACGCGACTATTCACAAGTGAAAGTTGGCTACCGTGACTTTGCTGTCACAGCGGAAAGAGGATGTAGGGTCTTAATGGGAGTAAATTTCAAGAATACGCATCACACTGATTTATCTTCTTTTTATGTTTTTTTTGTATCCTGTGTTTTTTTGGATATCTTTAAAGTGGCGTTTAATGGTATTCAAGGTCTTTACGATATATAGAAGTATATTATCTTGTAATTACTCACTCAAAATCCCACCAATTCATTGTATTTATTCATTATCAAGGATTCAGTCACTAATCTGTTTTTCTCAATAAATATGTGGGTAATAATAACAAAAAATACGTGAACTAAACTGTAAGATGCCAAAGTAATAAACAACTGGAAAGCAGTGCAAACACTAGATTTAGGTGAACATGAGTAATGCAATTGACAGTCCGAATATCCATCCAAACATTATTGAAAACTATTACAACACAGTATAACAACAGCCCTCTATCATGAAAGAAAATTAAACTACGAAAGCTATATAAAAAAATACTTTGTATATCTACCGTATGAGACTAATTTTAGAGCTTTTTTAATCTTTATAACTGAGCTATTAGACGTGAATAACACACACATACAAATTGTTACGCTACATAGATCTCTACAAAATAATCTTAAAGCAGATAGAAAGTTAATTAAATTTCGGGATAGTTTGAGATTTTCTGTGTAGAATTCCACCGTTGACCGGTTAGGTTAAAATTTCGCATAGGGATTTCGTCTAGACTTGTTTCATTTCAGTCATTTACTGCCAATATATATTTTTTATTACACAAGGAAAGTTATACAAGGTATATATTCGTATAATATGCGTATAATACAAGGTACCAAGGAAAGTTTAAACTTTGCTTTTGGATTGCAATTCCTTCTTCATTTATTTGTTCTAAAAATACATCATAATTTACAATCTAAGCTAACCTAAATGATAATTTTGACAATTTATTGTGGCGTGAAAGTAATATATACCTTAAGTCTAGTCACATAAGACATTTTATTATATTACGAGTATCTGCAATAAACAACAGACATGTTTACTAGAGTAACTTGTAATTGATGCACAGGAGTCGAGTGCATATAATATGTTATATCAACAATCCGATGAAATGGGCAGTTGTAGGGCGATCGTAGTTTCCCGTTATTGCTACTCGTGAATATTTGAGCATTGTTATTCAATATTGCATATTGAGTGTTAAGTAAATGCATTTCGATGGGTTGCTTTAAGTTGCTTGCATCGTACAAGCTATATAATCTAGTACCTAGGTATATTCTACTGTTTTGATTCTACTGTCACGCCTTTTTCTCAAAGAGATAGGCAGAAACAATGGAGCGCCACATGCCACGATCCTGACACTACTCCCTCGCTTTCCCCACATCCATAATTCTCTTCATACAATCTCTATGGTTATGGGCACTAGGCATGTCTTGAGGATGTCTCGAAATTTATACATCCGATCCATCCACATCAGATGTATAAATTTCTTTCATTAATCTATTTTTACTAAATTCTAATAGTGTATATATTTTTTATTTTAAATTGAGATGTGACATGTGACCTTAACTAGCCTGATGGTAAGCAAGGGGAAGTAGAAGAGCGCTGACGACTGAATAAAACGATTTAGTTTTCGGTTGTCTAAGTCGCCGTCACTTTTTTAATTCTCGATTATAGGATGGAGAGAACATATTCGCTAGCAAAGTATTCCACTTGTATATTGCTTTACAAAGAAACGACGCGTCCAACCGTTTAGTTCTACTACCTTTTAGATACAGATAACATAATCTGGAGCTTTCTTTTGACCTGTGCGTGTTAAACTTCGATTAAAATGTTTAATTATTAAAAGATTTTTGCGGGTTAATTCTAAATGTTTTATTTAAACTCTCTATAGCTTTGCTGTCATCATACTTGTAGCTAACCTTGAACACGATTAAAATAATAAACTAAAATGAAACTAAAACTATTTTGCAATAGTACAAAACCTATGTATTTATAAAGAACACAATAAAGTTTGTCTCACACAAAATGGTTTTATAACAAAAATAAACATTCCCACATTATTGTCCTGAGACGACTTCTCTGTAGCTATTCTTTTCGAAATTGCATGTCGTAGTCAACTTAGGGTGTTTCTCCACCTAATCGATCGAACTCGATAGTCCAGACATAATAATTATATCAATCGGTAAAAACATTAAAAGCTCGCGTATGATGATCGATCGAGTATAATTTCAATTTTATGACATTCCATTGGTATCGATCATTAACTACTCAAACACTTTTGACAGATAAAAAGAATGCAGAGTGAAGTAAAAATTAACTGTAGTAGCATTGCCCTCTATTAATGGACCGCACTCCAGCTTAATATCAGGCAGGGTGTTGTCATATGTCAAGCCCTAATAAAAATAACTGTGACGGCCAAAGTTCGTTTGACCTGTTCGTTAGAGGTTGACCGACCAGGTGGAAAAGCACCCTTATAGATCGTACTTTGTATTCTAGTAGTCCTCGGGAATATGTGGTTACCAAGCATGGCGACCACGAATGTCTTTATTACGCCTACCCATTGGATTTACGATCGTGCTGATTGTCGCCCAGCACGGAAACTACAACTTCACTATTACCTTTAGCCACAGATCACATAGCACATATTATAATATTATTTGTATATAATATTTTCTAAGATTTTGATTGAACATTAATTAATGAATTAAACAAATTTTATGCGGCTTACTATCGCGTGTATTTTGGTTTTGATTTTACAATTAAGTTCTTGAAACGTCGGAATAATAAAATAAAATACAATTGTTAAATCAAAACCAAAATAAACGCGATAGTAACCCGCATAAAATTTGTTTAAATCATCATTTGTATATTTCGTCATATAGCCTAAATTGATAAGACGACGGAAGACAGTGATCGACTACAGTTGAATGGTACAGTTTATATTATTATATAGTGGTTTAATGCCCGCCTGATGTTAAGCTGTAGTGCAGTCCTTGATTAAAGGCAACTGTGGCTACAGTTAAATATCTACAAATAACAGTGGTATCCACTATGCCGGCCCAGATGGAACCGGAAACACGACTAAGTCTCTTCACAGTTTGTATACTTGAACGTAGATCTTAACCAGAGCCAATCTTAACCAGAATTATTGTAATCTCAATAATTAATGATTGAGATTATAAAGAAGGCAATGACTGAACAACAAATTAATGCTATTAACGTATGTTTACTGTTTGTTACTACAGAATACTATTTTCTATTGTCGCAATCGTCGCAACTAATTTGGCAACTTATTTATTATTTATTTATAGAGTAGGATTTCGATAGTGAGCTTGCTATGTCTAGTGGTTTATAATCTCTGCCTTCATGCGATCATGAATCAGAATTTCGTTCGTGACTGTTGTAACTTAATAAGAATACCTTTTTTTCAGGTGCGAAAAGAGTTTGAGGTTATATAAATGGAAACTGAGGTCGATAATACAATTTTCTTATTAGACTTAGTGTTCGTTTTGTTTTTGTTTTCTTAGTCGTTGACATCTGCTGGCCAGTATAATATAATATAATATAATATAATATAATATAATATAATATAATATAATATAATATAATATAATATAATATAATATAATATAATATAATATAATATAATATAATATAATATTTGATTTATTATATATTCTATAATTTATTATACCAGTTATGTCTATTATCTTTGCCTATCCCCGCGAGAAAAAGGCGTGACAATTTGAGTGATTGATATATAAAGAAATAAATATAGCATTAACACATGAAAGACTACACTTTTACAAACAACAAATAAGTATTGTTTTTGTTTAAATCTTTACTTAAAAACTCTGATAAATTGCGACATAATTTTCTTCGAAGTGGGAAGCAGGGGTGGACGGAATGTTTTGTTTTAAGTTCAACGTTATTCCTGATGAAGTCTATTGTTTTGGGGCAACTGCGAGAGGGGAAATGGAAAGGATTATTCATTTTCTCTCCGTGGCATCAAAAGGCAGCTTTTAAAGTTCCACAACTTTCCATCAGATGATTCTTAATAAATTCGCACTTGAAAGCAGTGGAGCCTTTGAGATTTATACTTTGTATTATTAAAGTAACTATTTAGTTTTATTATTTGTATAAACATTTTGCTATATAGTTTTTATGCATCTTTGACAAATGCACCACATATATAATTTACACGACACAAACTTGTGCTTTGTACCGTGATCACAATGGCTGCACAGCTCTCGAAACGCCCGAATAATAAAAATAAATAAATTCATTAACCAAAAATAAACGCGATAGTAAGCCGCATAAAATATGTTTAATTTATTCATCAATGTCCGCGCAAAATCCAAGAAAATTGTGCTGTGCAAACTATTGTACAAACAAAAGCACCCAAACTTGAACCCGGGTTTAGCAGCCGAACTTTTCTAAATTGTTAGAAAAAAAGAATGTACTAACATTTGTCACATATAACATTTATTTTCCGACCAAATCGGAGTTATCCTCAAGAAAGCTGAGTTGCCCAGTGCCCATGCCATGGAGCTTGTATGAAGAAAATTGTAGATGTGAGGGAAACGAGGGAGTTGTGTCAAGTGGCGCTTCATTGTCTCTGCATATCCCTGTGGGAAAAAGGCGTGACAATTTGATAAATTCATTACACAATTTTGCATAATCACGGATTCTCATTAAATAAGATGAGTGTTTAACATTGGGATTAATTAAGCGTAATTAGATTCCGATATTCGTGTACATGGAAGCATTTCTCGTCATTAAACTAAGTGTATTTGTTATTGGTGTAGTTGTTGTGGAATGACAGAATATAGTAGAGATAATAAAATACAGAAAGAGTTCAGTAAGTTTTTTGGGTAAGAGTAATTAATATATGAAAAGGATGGATTAAAAGTGATTGGCGAATGAGATTTATGAAAGACAAGTGAGTGGAAAGATAAAAAGAAGACGAACGATATAAAGAAAATAGTTGATTAAATCTTGCACATTCCGAAAAAAATAAACAGTGGCCCGCAGTGCCTTTATTAATAGATAGTGATTATGTAAAGTTAATCATGGAGATGAAAAAAGCGACAGAGTTGTGTTAGGACTTGAGACGTGGTAATTTTATTTCATTAAGGGATTATATCAAGGAGGGTGTTCGCCGACCAAATTGGAGACATCCTCAAGAAAGCTAGGTTGCCTAGTGCCCATAATAACCATAGAGCTTGTATGAAGAGATTGTGAATGTGAAGGAAGCGAGGGAGTTGTGTCAGGATCGTGGCAAGTGGCGCTCCATTGTCTCTGCCTATCCCTGTGGGAAAAAGGCGTGACAATTTGATTGATTGATTGATTAATAATAAAATTATTTAAATAATCGTCTAAGGTGATAAAAATATATAACAAATGTATTATCTATTTTATTTTAGTGAAAAATCTATGTAACTTTGAATAATATTAGTATAATTTCGGTATTGTATTTATATTTTAGATAACTCCTAGTGGTATTGACGTTTTCAAGAGGGATCTGTCTACTCGAATTAAATAGATCCATTAAACTTAATTTAGTCACCCATTAAAATAACATTAGTGTGATAAATGTAAATTTGTACCCACTTATGGATTCCGGGTTGGTTTCGTACTTTTGAAAGAAGCCTTGTATAAATTTTAATTTAATAAATATTTTTATTTTTTTACATTTCTATACTAAGCTACTAAAGAGCTTGTATCATAGAAACAGGACCACCAAAGTACCTATATCATAGATACATTGGTACCGGTGGGTGGTTTCGCACTCGTGAAGTCGGTTTGTGTAACCATTGCACTGCCACTACACCACGGTCGCCTTATTAATTTAAATAGGTAATTTAGATATATTTTTCCTTTATTATGTAATTGTTTGTTAATATTAATTAATCCAATTAGGCTACTGTGGTTTAGTAGTAGATAAATGGTCACCAACCAGTGTGTGTTGCCAGTGATGACATAGCACTCATGGCCTGTTGGAAAATCTCAAAGTCGCTCAATGGAGGGAGCTATACTAGTAACGAGGATATTCGCCGAAGAACCAGAGTTACTGAGAAAGCTCGTAGGATTTGCAAGCTGAAGTGGCAATCGTCCGGCCACATCGCTCGAAAAGCAATAACTGATGGGGAAGAATGGTCCTTGAGTAGAGAGCACGAACCGGAAAAACAACGCATAATTTGCAAATTAAAATCGCACTCATTCATCCATATAATTCAAAAGTATCTCTTGTTAATAAAGTATTATTTTTATCCTTCCTAAATTATTATATTTAAAGAAAAATATTGTTTTTAATTTGCAACTTTTTTGGAGGGTATTCGTCAAAAGTGCCTCCCACTTGACGCCTTTGAGCGAAATGAACAGCTCTTTCATTTAGTTCCTTAGTTAACAAGAACAATAGGCTTTATCGCCAACAATACCTTAAATACAACAGGCAGACTTCATTGTGCCCTCGGACATCTTGTGAATGCTCGGCTACACCCAACCCTTAGGATGAATTTAGACTATGCCCTGTTTAGGGATGCGTGGTGCATGTTCAGATCCAAACGTGAATAGGCATCTATAAGTGACAATAGCAGATAGAATGAGGAATAGCACAGTTCGCAATAGATGCGGTTTGAAAGAAAATGTGTGGCAAGGATTGACAAAGGAAAGATTTGATGGTTGTCCAACATGGAAAGGATAAGTAAAAGTAAATTGACGAAAGGGATTTATAAATCTGAAGTGGATAGATGCGTTAAACGAGGCAGACACAGGAGGGTGTTTTTCGATCAAATCGGAGACAACCATCAAGAGAGCTGGGTTGCCTAGTGGCCATAACCGTTGAGCTTGTATGAAGAGAACTGTGAATGTAATCATCATATCAGCCATTAGTTGTCTTCGCTGGACAAAGGCCTCCACCGCATCCAGCGTCGGTTTCCTAATATCTTAAACAGGTCGTTAGTTCATACTGTGGGCGTACGTCATATGCTGTTTATATTAAAGTATTTGACCATTTTTTTATTTACTTACATTTTTATACTAAGCTACTAAAGTGATTGTATCATAGAAACAGGACAAACAAAGTACATATATCAAAGATACATTGGTACCGGCGGGTGGTCTCGAACTCGTGCTCTCGGTTTATGTATCCAATGCACTGCCACTACACCACGGTCGCCTTAAGTAGTTTAGGTAAGTTTTTACTTTCTCAGTTTTCTATACTCAGTTGGTTTTCACTTGTCCATTTTCCGTATTAAATGTAGCCACACCCTTAGACCAGTTGCATGATACTGTTTCTAATATACCCTTTTTAATTCACTCTTCTTTCATTGCTTTCATATTTTTTGCAAATAAAAACTTTAATACAATAGATTTTTTACGTCATTATATCTGAGTCTTCTTAAATGAAGTTTTATATAATAGAAAAGAAAAAAAGTAATGAAAATTCTTATTAAGTTGACAGATAAAATTATTAATAACCTTATATTACCATAAAAACATATTAAATATAAATAAATTATAAATCACTGTTATTAAAATAGAGTGGCACTCCATTGTCTCTGCCTATCCCTGTGAGAAAAGGTGTGACAATTTGATTGATTGATCAAATAAATCGAACTATAACGCGTTTGCTCCCACAGGGGAATATACAATGGAGCTAAATTATTCCAACAAAACTCTCTTGCCTTCTTCACATCCAGAAATATTTTATTATCTATTTATAATTATTATTACAAAAAATTGTGACGCCTTTCTCCCACATGCACAGGCGGCGACAATGGAGCGCCACCTGCCACGATCCTGACACAACTCGCTCGCTTCCCTTCCATCCACAATTCTCTTTATACAAGCTCAACGGTTATAGGCACTAGGCTAAATAAATAAATACATAAATTAAAACCAATTGGTAAACGCCATCGGAAGATGTATTGTATACTTTGATCGCCCAGTTTCTATGATACAAACACTTTTACATAGTATCTTTAATAGAATTAGTATCAAATATTTATATTTAAAATTTAGGTTGGTCTATAGGTATGGTCTACCGGCATAGTGGATGTGATAGCTACTCACAGTTATTAAATTGTAGTAGTAGTGATATACATTCATGGATCACACTTCGGCTTAACATCAGGCGGGGTGCTGTCTTATGTCGAGTCACAATAAAATATATATATATTAACTTTATTTTATAAAATAAAAATAACAAACACAAACTATTCCCTGTAGCTAAAGTGTGCTTTGAAACGAATTATAATTCAAATTAAAAGTAAACCTAATTATTACATTGACATTATCTTAATACAAAGTAGCGCGAAGGTTTTTGTTAGAAAATATCGTCAACACTAATTGCACTGAGACCAAGGGACGACATCCAACGTAGCGTGAAATAATATTAAGAGTAACGGATCGTTGTACAAAACACGTTTCGGACAGTTTACCTGAGACTAGAGTCCTTGAAATTTAAACTAAGCTAATCGAGAAACATGAATAATATTACAGTAAAATGAAGTTAAAAGAATAATACTTCTAAAGTCCTTATACTTATATATATATATATATATATTTTATTGTGACTCGACATATGACAGCACCCCGCTTGATGTTAGGCCGAAGTGTGGTCCATGAATGAATGTCACTGCTACTACAATTCAATAACTGCGAGTAGCAATCACATCCACTATGCCGGCCTAGATGGAACCGGCAACTTACAAGCTGATCCCGAAACGTGACCAAATCACTTCACGGTCTGTATACTTGTAAGTTGTGGTACTACTCCGGATCGGCAGACTGGGTACCACTACCTACCACTCTTTGATAACCAGACCCGAAGCAAATATCCATCTTTTTTTTATTTATTAACAAGTATTTGCAATATTTAATATTATTAAATATTACAAATAAAAGCTAGGAAACAAATATTTGCTCCGACCGGGGATCGAACCCGGGACTTTACGCGCAACAAACCAATCGCTGAACCGTTCGTCCACGCCTGTCGTCAATATGTAACACATATACGTCTCCTATATTATGACCCGTGATGTCCTAAAACTCGACCAGCTTACCAGAGAATGGGCACCAGCGTCCTCTTAACATGCGGGTCCTGTCCTTTTTACATGAACTTCGTCTTCATTACATGCTTGCCTGATGACAAGCAACATGGGAAAGTATTACTTAAAAAATGCGGTCCTTAAGAAGAGGAGACTGCTATTACGGACAAGGTAGATGGCAGCAGTCTCTTACTCATTTTTTATTTATCAAGGCTATACATGTGACCTCCTGAAGTTAAGCTAAAGTGCAGTCTATGATTAGCCCTCCTCCATTATGCCAGCCTAGTTGAAACCGGCAACTTATTGAATATCCTAAAAATATTTATTGATATATTTATAAATCTGATGTGCATGGATGCGTTAAACAAGGCAGGCCCAGGAGGGTGTTTTCCGATCAAGTGTATAACCGTAGAGCTTGTATGAGGAGAATTGTGGATGTGGAGGAAGCGAGGAAGTTGTGCCAGGATCGTGGCAAGTGGCGCTCCATTGTCTCTGCCTATCTGACAATTTGATTGATTGATTGATATATTTATAATTATTATGTATAAATTTCTCGTAGCACATCTCTTTCAAACTTCCAATATAAGACTTAAGTTAAAAATAAGGAAAATTCAAACGAAACGGTTACCATTGCATATTGTTCGTGGTTTTATTGGCTTTGAATAAGTTGCGAATGTAACGACTGAGCTCCCGAGGTCGTCTTAAAAGTATTATGGCAATCACAATAAAATTTCAGCTTAACTTTAACCCGCTACAGAAAACTTTTCTCTGCGGGAGTGAGCCTGTGGATTTAGTGAATGAAAACACCCGCATTCTAGACTGGCATTAGGCCAGGATACACAAATATAAGCAACGAAGTAAAACGACCGGGGGGTGCTGTGGAACCAGAATATATAGATACTAATGCTTTTAATTGTCTTCAAACAAAAACTAGTTAAAACTTTGCATTTATACATTTTAAACGTTTTTCTATCCATTTTTGGTTTTTCTATCATTACAAGTAAAGATATTTATTTATTTATTGGCCAAGGAGTTGTCCAGTCGGCTGACAGAGAAGTCTGGAGACAGGAAGGCTGGCAATTATTTCTGCCAACGTATTAGCCTTGCTATACATAGGGGAAACGTTGCCAGTCTCCTTGGGACTATCTCTGATGCGACGTCATTGAATAATATTTTTTATTAATAGTTTAATTAATTACTTATAGTTAATATACTTTTAATTTTTAATAATGTATAAACCCTATTTTTTATTTATCTACAAATATAATGTTAAATCTGGCTTTGTCATTTTTTTTAAATTATTTTGTGGTTCGACATGTGACAGTACACCGTCTAATGTGAAGCTAGAGTACAGTCAATAAATAGAGGCGACTTCTACTACAGTTACTGCAAGTAGCAGTCGCATCCACCATGCCGGCCTATTTGGAACCAGTAACCTATTTTTGTTTTGCCATTAGGTTCTTTGCCATGAATGAGGTTCTTTCTCATTCATTTTCATTCTCTTAACGCGTTTATTGACATGTTTTATTTACATCAACGGTCTAGGCTTAGACAGACTAGGCTTAGAATATTTTAAATTTATTTATTTTAAAACTTTATGCACAATGTACAAAGGCGGACTTAATGCCGCTAGGCATTCTTACTAGCCTACCTTAGAAACAATTTAACGCACTTTTTGTATGAGGTAGGTGAAAAAAAAAATAGAAGCATCTGATTCTAACTAATTCTAATATACTTTATAATACACTAAACATACTACATACCAAAAATATAATGCTAATACATATAATACAATAAATACATACACATAAATATACATACTAAGTTACAGTTGTTACATACATACATACATAAGTTACATACATACTTACTTACAGTTGTTGGGAGCTATTTAGGACATGTGTGAAGACCATCTTTTTAAATAGAGATCTATTTGGGGCTTGTCGGATTTCTACAGGCAGGTTGTTCCACAAATTTGCGGCAACCGGTGCCTCTAACCGGTATACTGACGACAACTGAGCCAACGTAAGCTGAGTATGTTGTGCTGTCAGCACTCTTGGACCTTCTATTGATCATCATCAGGCATGTTTTAGTGCCTCTATAAAAAAATAAGAATGATATTTTCTCTATAAAAATCTTCGACAAAATTCGACATTCAAAAATTATCATTTATAATTCGTCAAATTGAATTTACCGAACAATTAGTTAATTTGGAGTTTCAACCTTTTGCCTATGTAATCAAATAAACCTTCGTAATCTGATTGAATTAACGCTAAACTAACAGGTTCGTAACTCAGCGCTTTGTTTCCAATGAAAAAAATGGACTTTTACATTCATTCCGCAAACTGTGGTCAGTATGCTCTGGGGAAATCTAGAAGCTACGGATATTGATACTTTTTTATCATAAAACATTTACGCAATAACAAACGGAATAAAATATAGCTGCATAGTAAAATTTTATTATTTATGATCCGATATTTGACGATAAGTGAGGTACAGATTTTACGTCACTCTCTGTTTGTTTTCCTGTTATGATTCGTTTCGCCAAATACGAATTCAAGCGCCAAGAGAATTGAAATTATTTTATCGTTATTACATTACCTGTATTTACGCCCATAGTCGTAGAACTTGTATGAAAAGAATAAAATTGTGGATGTAAGGGAAGCGAGGGAGGTGGCAAGTGGCGCACCATTGCTCTGCCTATACAATTTAATTGATTGATTGATTGTATTTATCCTTGTAGGAATGTAGTGAGATTTTTGTTTCAAAAAAAAATTATTTACTTACTCAGCGGCATCTTCTAGTCTGTTTTTTTTGAAATTCTTATTAGCGTGTTTTTTTTTTGTTGTGGATATGACAGCACCCCGCCTGAACGCGGTCCATAAATAGAGATGATTGGTACTACAGTTAAATAAATATAAATGGTTATCAAGAGTAGTAGGCAGTCGTGTGCAGTCTACAAGTATGCAGACCTATTATCTGCGATATAATATAATCAATCACTAGAATCACGACAGGCGTGGACGAACGGTTTAGCGATTGGTTTGTTGCGCGTAAAGTCCCGGGTTCGATCCCCGGTCGGAGCAAATATTTGTTTCATAGCTTTTATTTGTAATATTTAATATTGCAAATATTTGTTAATAAATAAAAAAGAGATGGATATTTGCTTCGGGTCTGGTTATCAAAAAGTGGTAGGCAGTGGTACCCAGTCTGCCGATCCGGGGTAGAACCACCACTTACAAGTATACAGACCGTGAAGTGATTTGGTCACGTTTCGGGATCAGCTTGTAAGTTGCCGGTTCCATCTAGGCCGGCATAGTGGATGTGATTGCTACTCACAGTTATTGAATTGTAGTAGCAGTGACATTCATTCATGGACCACACTTCAGCTTAACATCAAGCGGGGTGCTGACATATGTCGGGTCACAATAAAAAGAATTAAAAAAAATAGATCTAAAGGTATTTGAAAGGTACGTTCACGTTCCGTTAGATCGCAGCTCCTGATCCGGCGACGAAGCAGTAATAAGCCATAGAAATGTATATTTATATTGAGCGAGTACGCTGCATTCAGAACATCTCAAATCTGTGCAGCGCAAAGAAATTTATACAGATGAAAGTTATATTGAAGACGTTGAGATTAAAATCTAGATATTAAGCCTCGAAGCTGAGCACGTTCGAGTCACGCTTGAGTTCCCATTATCATAGAATTTCAGAGGCAAAAACGTGTGTGATCGTCGAGAAATCCGAAGAGCAAATGAGCTGAAAGTTATCGACTTGGTTCCTCCACTTCCTCTCGTCTTATGTTTACAGATGAGCAAAGTCGGCCATAAAGGGCATCCTAGCACAAACAGAGAGCGTACGCTAAGGGCTTCATTGGAAATCTGTTATTTACACTCCACAAATTACGTTTAAATATTGTATTATTACAAGCGAAGCGGATGTTCGTTCGCTGCGTTACCGACAAGCCTGCTAAAAGATTTTCATTAGTAACGCACAAAATTGCTGTATATTTTACCAGTTCTATTGTTAAGTTAAGTTTCTTAGAATAACATTTGTTATTTCATATATGAATTCATTAAATTATGTTTGTTTAAACTAAAGAAATAATAAGGTGTAATAATAACCTTAGAAACATAATCATTTCGTTTTATTATTCAACAAAACAATTTACAAGTTAGATATTCTCTGACAGCTAAACTTATAATAATAAAACATATGTATTATTGTATAGGCCTACATATTAAAATTTAGTAATACTCATATGATACACGTATTATAAGATATAAATAAGTACACAGAAATTACATACCATAATGTAATTTCTCGTATAATACAAATACAATAAAAAAAAATAGGAAATATGTTATACCTACTTACATTATTAATTTACTGTTACATTTCATGAACTTGGGTAAAAAGTGTAGTTAGTAGTTTGGGTAAAAACGGATCTCTTATTGTTAGAGGCTAGATGAAGGCAGCTACACAGAGATGATGGTAGGACTGCAGACTGCAAAAGATTTGAAAACAGAGCTTGTGTGAAGGACAGGAATGGTAGGTACACAATTTTCATAATATTTAAATTAGGAAAACGTTGAAATATTAAGTTGTATTAGGTGAAGTCAAAAGGGGGTACAACCCACAAACTCGTCAGAACAGATGAAATCTCGCCATTAATTATTATGCGAACTTTGTTTCGGGTTTAAGAAATTTATGGCGCGAGCTGCGGTGTTGCCCCTGGGGTTAGAAACTAAATACAGTTGTTTATTCGCATAATATGGTGTGCTTCCCGCACATGGAAAGTAATACGACTAACCCATCTA